>CM038361.1:28590396-29190396 GCA_021464625.1 Proterorhinus semilunaris | reverse complement strand
GTCATTGCCCATAAATAAGACACGGGGGAGACAGAGCCACTGCAGTCAATAGCGGGGGTCTGTGTAACGTAATAATAACGCTTGTATTTGTTAAATACTAGAGTAACATAAGGAACTAGGTCTGTGCGTCTTTAAAAGTCGCTCGCGAGTGTGAAACGGTTGAGGAGTGAAAGGCCGGTTCTGCAGAGTGCTTCTGTAAATGATCTGTGGGATTAATCCGATTGTGTTTTGATCGTTTAATGCGAAGGCGCCATGACTTCCGCTCAGGGAAAACCGCGTTGGAGTCGGATGGACCAGTTCTGCTTTTCGGAGAACAGCGAGAGACTGGAGAGTCTGGAGGCGGGGAAGTTGTTTATGAGCCTCTGTCAGACGGAGCTGGAGCCAGTTTTTCAATCCACAAATGTCCTCCCAGGTCGTTAAAGAAAAGGTCCATATACTGTATTAAGACCACATGATATAAGCAAAAAGTGCAAGGAGGATGATATTGAACACGGGAGATTTTGCATTTGGTCTTTTTAATCAGTTTGTGCCAAAACAACACTTTATAAAAACAAAACTGGAGAAAATATGCTCGGTTCAGGTAGGAGTTAAGAGATTAAATGTGTTTCATTTATTTGAGCTGAAACAACCATGCCACTTGATGCTTTAATCCGTTCTCTGGACCAAAACAGGCATCAAAACTTTGTCTCTAAAGGTATAATATCTACCTTTGATGTATTTATTTTTTGAAGCTCGTAGTACCTGAACTAGATCTCGGTCGAATGGAAAACTGAATGCGAGTCCTTTAATTCGTCCAACCCCCATATCAGAGAAACGGGAAAGAAAAGCCAGGGCTAACACTGGAGCCTTGTTTCTGCCTGTGGAGCCGTAGCAGGTGTGTGTGTGTGTGTGGAGTGGGTGTTTTGCGGGGGTGGGTCGGTGGGAGGGGGGGTTGCAGGTGCTCGTTTGCCTCCCACTGGCTCCAGGGGTCAAAGGACGCGGGTCACGGGGGTGTAACGTCAGCTCCTTATCTCGCTCCAGTCATCTGTCGCTGACCCTCCATCAGAACAATCTGCTCCTGGACACAGCGGAGACCGGTCTGAAGAGGAAACCTTTAACCTCTTAACCCCCCGGCCTTAACAGAGTGCATTTTCTCCAGTTCAGTTTTACCCAAATCTACAAAACCCATCTGAACGGATCATTTTCCCCGCATTGTCGTCACTTTTTTGACTTTTTTTATTGCATTTTCATCACTTTTTAGTCGTGTTTTGTGTCGCTTTTTTGTCGCGTCATTGTCTCATTTTGGAAGTGTTTTTTGTTTTGTTCTCCTCTTTTTAAATCGCTTTTTTTAGGTCACTCTTTAGCCGTGTGGTGTTGTCGCTTTTTTATTGTGGTAAAAACTTGACGGAAAGATCTTTATGATCTAACACAAAGGCGCCGCTGAAGAAAAGCGTCTTATCTTCGGGGGACATCTCTCCTTCCAGGTTGAACCCCCTCCCTGTGCTGGTTAAGGTCGTATGTCCCATTGTCCCGGCGTTTGTTCTCCGTTTAATCCCCGATCTTTTTGTCTTCTGACCCGGTTTGTCTCTTGTTGTCTCTCTGTGAAGACTCACCTTTTGTGGACACGTCTTTGTACCGCGAGGGCGTTGAGTTTCAGACGGAGGAGCCGCTGGATCCGGGACGTGGAGTGGACGACGCCGTGGAGAAAGTGGCTCGGGATCGTGTGAAGGCCACTCCTTTACCAGATGATTCTCATTTTATAAACGCGACGGCGTGAGGAAGTCGAGTTTGAGGGGTTAGCCGCGGCTCGAACTCGTTTCTCGCTCTCGCAAACTCCCCCGCTTAAACCAAACAAACAGAGCTCAGCACATGAGGACTAAAGAAAACCAGGATTAAACCAAGTTCAAGGCACTCGTGGTTAGGGGTGGAGACCTCTGGGTGCCTCACGATAACGGTTCTCACGATACGCCGATACTGCGATAATCGATATATTGCACAAAAATAACCTACGATACATCACGATTAAAAAAAAAACATGCTACTTTTAACCTTTATTCTAACACACTACATATTATTCATCATTTACATTTCTTTCCATGTGCTTTGTCCCACTTTTATAAATGATCCCTGACTTGCTCACTGGAAATGGGTCTATAGATCTGTCAGTGACTTATTTACATTTAAATAAACAAGAAACCACAGTCCTATTTAAAAAGTAATAAATCAACTCCAAAAATAATCTTCTTTATAATTACTAAAATCATCATTAAAAGTCATTTATTTGTGTGACAGTGTTCGGTCCAAGTGCTTAAAGCTGTAGTGCTGCCCCCTGCTGTCCTGACTGAATTCTTGATCATAGTTAGCCTCTATTGACCGTGAAAACAGTGGAGCACTGCTGCCTCATTAATATGCATGACATTGCTCATTAATATGCATGGGCGTCATCAAAATGATCTATCGGAATAAAAGGGGTTATCGTATCGTCCCGCAAAATATCGCGATATATCGTAAAATCGATATATTGTCACACCTACTCGTGGTGCATCTGTGCAGGTTTTCTTGGTTACTGATTGATAAAATGTTTCAAGTGAAGATGCAGACGGTGGTCTTTTTCTCAAGATGCTTTAAAAATACACTATAAATGCGACAAAGAGGAAGATACTGTACATGCGATTGTGACGTCGCCATGGTTACAGTTGGAAACGTTAATGTATTGAATAATAATCCACTGCCCGACCAAAAGCAAAGTGTCCACGGACATATATTCCAAGAGGTCTATGGATTCATCACACCTGATGCCACCGAGTCCAGATCTGAACCCCATTGAGAGTCTTTGGGATGTGCTGGAGAAGGCTTTAATCAGTGGTTACACCCTCCCATCATCAATACAAGATCTTGGTGAAACATTAATGCAACAGTGGCTCTTTTGACGCTGCAGAAGCTTTTTGAAACACCACAGAGAGATTGTGCTGGACTGAAAGCTTAAGAAAAATGGTCCAATGAATGAATCCAGGAATAAAGTCAGTGAGTTAGTTCGGGTTTATGTCTCAGTCTCTGATTGATCTGAAGGTGAGACACTGCCACTCTTTAACAACATCTCCAATTACCTACAGACTCCACCACATCTGAAATGATCATGTTTAGTCTCGGTTCCTTAATACTGAGCAAAGTGCCTTTCTATATAAATAAAGGTTCTTCTTCTTCTTTCTAAAATATACTGCATACGTTTTACATCTGATATTCTCTTTGCTTCATCAGCCCCGAAACTTGGAAATCCCCCTTTTTTATAAATGCATAGGCCCATAATCCACTCATCCAAAAACGTGAGCTGCAGTAATCTCAGCCCCGCCCCGGTTTTATAGATCGACGGACGAGGATTTCAGGACCTGGACTTTCCCTTCATTTTGGGTCCGACTTTTCCAATTGAAGCTTTGTCTTTCGCTAAACCCACGCTGTGGAGATTTTAACCTTGTGATAACGCTAAAAAAGCAGCTTATATTTCAGTCTGTAATGTAATAGATGGATATTTTCCCAAGAATGGTGTTTTTTGAGCTTATTATTCTCGTCTTTCTCCCAATTATGATGGATTTCTTGCAGTGAATTTAAATGTTTTCTCAGGGAGTTGTAAAAGAACGCGCAGCTCAGATCTCCCCAAAGACGCTCTTTTTCTGTCTGGTTAGTTTTTCCCGTTAAAGCCCGAGGCGTTTTTATGGCTAAAGCTGCTTTCCACTTTTCACAAACGTCAATAAAACAACGGAAGGCGATTTCCAAATACAGCGGTTCATGAGGCCAACTTTGACCTGGAAACGCAGGGATTTTTACAACAGGAAATGCCTTCAGGGTCGAGCCACGCACTGTACAAATGCATCGTCTGTTCTGGTACATAGACTTAGTTAGACGTGGTTTATTATCCTCCCTCTCAATACAACAATGGCAGAGATCTCCGATTGTCATTTTAGAGGCATTTCAGTCCAGGTTCAGGCGGTCATTCTTGCAGCCCTGTCTAGTACACAATCTTATCATTAGAGGAGGAAAACTATTTATATCTGCTTCATCAGTGTTTGTTTAAAGTATATAGTTTTTATTTTGACCTAATTTCACAAAAGTACACCGTTTTCTAAATTGAATGTGATAATCCTCATCCCCTAATTTCTGGTTCCTGTTAAAAGCTGTGAACTCTTGCAGTAGTTGGCTGTTCATTTTTCAGTCGTCTATGAAACGTTTACGCTCCTGGATGTGACGCTCGTTGACTTGGCAAAGGTGGTGGGCATCTTGGCCGGTGAGGCTAACCCAGGAGCAACATTTTCATTGATCCAATGGCACAATATGGGACACACATTGTTTGTTGTGATTGGTTTATTACTTCCAAGTCTCATATCTCAGTCAGGATCAGGTCATCGGCCAACTTGAGCACTCTGCTCTCAAACCTCAGGGCTACTAGTGATTCCTCGGGTCTCCAACATCACTGTAGGAGGAAGAGCCTTTAGCTCCAACATCACTGTAGGAGGAAGAGCCTTCAGCGCCAACATCACTGTTGGAGGAAGAGCCTTCAGCTCCAACATCACTGTAGGAGGAAGAGCCTTTAGCTCCAACATCACTATAGGAGGAAGAGCCTTTAGCTCCAACATCACTATAGGAGGAAGAGCCTTTAGCTCCAACATCACTGTAGGAGGAAGAGCCTTTAGCTCCAACATCACTGTAGGAGGAAGAGCCTTCAGCTCCAGAGCTGTAGGAGGAAGAACCTTTAGCTCCAACATCACTGTAGGAGGAAGAGCCTTTAGCTCCAACATCACTGTAGGAGGAAGAGCCTTTAGCTCCAACATCACTGTAGGAGGAAGAGCCTTTAGCTCCAACATCACTGTAGGAGGAAGAGCCTTTAGCTCCAAGCTCCGGTTCTATGGAATAAACTCCCCGCTCACGTTAAAGAATCAGACACAGTCCCTACATTTAAGACTAAGCTCAAAACGTACCTCTGAGAATGAGCTTATGATCAGGTCAGTTAGGTAAAGCTCTAACCCTCAGCCTGAAGTAAAGCTCTAACCCTCAGCCTGAAGTAAAGCTCTAACCCTCAGCCTGAAGTAAAGCTCTAACCCTCAGCCTGAAGTAAAGCTCTAACCCTCAGCCTGAAGTAAAGCTCTTCTTCTTATACAATATTTCTTTCATCTGAAGCCTGTTCATTACTATTCACATGGTGTCTCCTGTCCCGGAGTGCCCTCTAGGGCGAACGGAGGAACCCGGCCCACTGGGATTGGACAACAAGGACTGGACGGTCTGTGATCTTGGCACGTCTGCTCTGGGACTCCATCGGCCCTGGGTCTCTATAGCCTGTCTGTCCATGGGAGCTGATCTCTCCTTCTGTGGTTCTCCCCAAGGTTTCTCTTGTCTCCCCTTGGGTTTTTGAATTGTTTCTTGCCGTGCTGGAGAGTCTAAGGACAGGGGACACCCGAGCCGCTCGTCTCCACCCACTGCCGACGCTTATTTGGACTTTATGTTTGCCTGGATACTTGATTCGCATGAACTTTACATTGTCTTATTTACTGCTCTGTTTTATTGCTTAGTGTTCGGTGCAGCTGTGAGGAAACTCCTGTTGTGATATTGGGCTCTACAAAACCGTTGTACCATTTTACATTCGTTCCGACGTATGACTATGGCCATGTCCCATCTAGAGTTTTATCAAAGATCTTTGCTGGATGAGTTTAAACGGCGTACTTTGAACTGAATCTGAATTTTGAAATGAAAATCCTTAATCGCAGCTGCAATTAGGTATTTTTTCTAATTCACGAAGCCGTTTGTAATTTAGTCCCAATCTCTGCTTCCTGACGTCTTCCTGTTTATCAGTCGTGTCTGACCAGAGCCTTATCTGTGGAGCCGCTTTGCAGAGCAGCTGTTTCCTGTTTGCATTTGTTTAGATTTGGGCACTTCCTTTCACAGTACAAGCCTCGCGCTCCACCGGCCTCACGCTGTTGGTTTTGTTTCCACAGGCGCAGAGTGTGACGGCGGCGAGCTGGACCTCAGCGGCATCGATGACGAAGAAATAGACCTGGTAACAACCATTCAACTTTAATGTTATTGTATTTAAACATATTTCATGATATTGTGCTTCCTGTTGGTTCTCCCACACGGACGAGGCACAGACCTGTTCCTGTGGCAGTGGATTTAAATGATGATCACATGTTTCAGTCCCTTCTTTTACTTTTTATTTAGGTTTTACAAGTTGACAAGAATATCCAGAGATTTTAGTCACATTTTAATCTCATGAACTCCTTTTAATTTAGATGAATCTCATGTAAAGCGCTTTGTGACCATGTCTGTGAAAGGCGCTATATAAATAAAGATCATCTTCTTCTTCTAGTCTGCAACAAAATAATTCGTTTGGACACTTAGCTTTGGTGTATCATGTGTCATCAAGTCATTAAGCAAATTGTGTCACAATTAGGACCACAATTAAAGTCTGTTTTTTGGCATTTAGAACGTTTGTTATTTTTGGAATTAAATTTACAGTGCAGAGACGGAGGAGCTACGGAGCTCGTCTCTGTTTCTGTGGGACAAAGTTTGCTGTTTCGAAGATGGCACATCTAGCGATGCAATGTGGGAATGCAACCATTCTGGGCCGGCTTTAAATTTGATGAATAACAATGAAAATTAATATCCTGGGAAATAATGCTGTAGTTTGAGCATTTTACTGCATAATTTGTACACGTTTCACTCATAAGTTTCCCCATCTGCTTTTGAATATCAACATTTCCGCTCATTCAAGTGTAATGTTTTCAAATCTTAAGAAATGAAAGGCGAGATATTATTTTGTTATTTGTTTTGTATTTGGGCATTAAAATGGTATTAATTATTGTGAGTGAGCACGTCCTGAATATTATCTAAATGATTGTGTATCTTCTTTTCGCAGTATCTCCTGAGCGACAGAGAAATCCAGGTTAAAACGGCGCTGTGGATGGCGGAGAACTCGGACTACCTCAAGGCGCAGAGAGGCGAGCGTTTCCCAGAGGTCCACCTCAGTCTAGTGCGATTAAAGGTTTAACTCGTGTTCTGTGTTTTCAGCAAAAGAAGCGAAAATTGCCAAAGAGAAAGAGCTGGGCATCTACAAAGAGAAGGTATCCTCCTCTCCCCGTTTGTCCTTGTGAATGTTTCGTGCTAAATTGTCCGTAGAGGCGCATTTATCACCCGCCGCGGGGATTAAAGCGTGAACGGGAGGAGTTTTTAAGGTGGAGGTGTGAAAGTGGCCCCAATCCCTCGCTCTGATGGAGAGCGAAGACGGGAAAATGAGCTGAAACGCCTCTTTATGAATTGGCAGTTTTACTTTTAGAGGACAGGTTTGCAGGATTGTTTCTGGGACTCGCGTTTGGCTCTGGTCGACATAAACCTGCACGATTGTGTTGAAGGTCCTGACCTACGCAGAACAAAAATATAAACGCGACACTTCTCAAATATTGCTCACAAATCTGTCTAAATCTGTGTTTGTGAGCACCTCTCAGTATCTGGGTTGACCACCATTTGCAGCACGTCTCTTCATAGAGTGGACTGTGGTCACACTGGCTATGGGCTGTAAGCTCTCCAGTCAATGGGCTTTGAGATTTGGCTATGCATAGTAATCTAATACGACAGATAACAGTTTAAAGGGACTATACGGAGTTTAAACATGTTAAATTATGTATTTTCCTCCCCCTACATGCTCCAGCCATGTCCTTATGTGTAGAATGAGCCCAGACTTATTCACCACAACTGCCTCTAAAATCCTGCACTCAGAAAGGTGCCGTCATGCACGAGCTTTATATAGAGACTGCAGTTGCGCGTAAGACCTGAGGTGGCAGTAGTGAGTATAACATGACCAACTTGCATCTAGTCCCTTTAAATTCTGCAGAATTGACACCCTTTCTTCTCGAGCTGTGGACCATCGCTGAACGATGTCTTTAAAGCACGGCTGAAGACGCACTGGCCTCTCGATAACGTCTGCTTTTACCCTTGTTTTTAAATGTGTTCTGTGAAGCGCTTTGTGGACCATCTGGCGGTTGAAAGGGGCTATACAAATAAATGTTGATTGATCGATTTTATTGATTTTCTCCATGAGCTTCATAAGGTCCTTCTCCCTGAAATGGTTTAACAAGTCTGTGAAGATAAAACGTTTCGGTGACGCCGTCGTGAAGCTCACTGAGAAAATGTCAAAAGTGCAAAGCAAAAGGCGGCTCTTTGGAAGAATCTGTTTCAACTTTTGTCTGAAACATACAGTAACTCGGTGAGAATCTAGCGCTGCAGTTAGCACTCGTGCGTCACAGCCAGAAGGTCCTGGGTTCGATTCCCACCTGGACGGGGCCTTTCTGTGTGGAGTTTGCATGTTCTCCCCGTGTCTGTGTAGGTTTCCTCCGGGTACTCCGGTTTCCCCTACCACTAAAAACATGTACAATAGGCCAGGATGAGAGAAGGTGCGAGTGTGGGAAGACGGATGGAAATTAGCCCAATGCTACAATCCGGCGTGGTGTGCATGAGCCCCATGTGTGTTCGTTCACATGCACTGTCCTGACCAAATAAATAAATAAAACACTGGAAATATCCGTCCATTTTCTTCCACTTGTCCGTTGCCGGGTCGTGGGGGCAGCTGTTGGAGCTGCACCAGCCCCTATAGCGCCCTCTGCAGGTGGTGGGTCCACAGAAGGACGGCCTCATGGTTCTAACCGGGCCTGTTGGTCTCTCATAAGGGGCTTCTGAACCGCTCTTTGTCTGACCCGTCACCTAGGACGTGTTTGCCCTGGGAGACCCTACCAGGGGCACGAAGCCCCCGACATCAGAGCTCCAGGATCAAACCCCTCCACCACGTTAAGGTGGCGGTTCCAGGAGGAAATGGTTCCTAAATAAAAGAAAAATCAATACATGAAAATATTTTTCCAAACTTAAAACTGTGTACGCCTGCCCATACTATCGCCTTACTTTAGAAAACAGGATCATTATATGTCTGGAATCAGGTCAACAATCCAAGTTAGTGTTGTCTGAGAAGTTACTGAAAAAATTTCTCCGGAATAATAATCTTAATAGTTCTTTTATGCTGACTGAACAAAACTCAAAGTCTTTACTGTGAATTCACGTGAACGCAGCCTGTTTTTTTTCCTTTTCCAGCGCCGAGCTCCGCGGAACAAGAGCGGTCCGATCCGTGCGAACTCGACGGGCGAGGCCATCGGGAAAATGCTGGAGCAGAAGAAGATTTCGTCCAAGATCAACTACGACGTTTTGAAAGACCTGAACGTGAAGCCGGCGCCGAGTCCCGCGCGAGTGAAGGACGAGTCGCCGCAGAAGACCCCCCAGATCACGCCGCGGTCCACCAGGAAACCGGCCGCTCACGCGCTGACCCTGAGCACCCCGCTGAGCTCGCTGGGGAAGAGGTACGGCCCCGGGAACTCGGGCGTTTGGGGGGAGGCGTTACTCTACGCTTCGCTGGTTAGCAAATGCGAGGTAGATCTTTGAAAGTCTAAAAACGATGTCTCTTCCCGCTGTGACTCGGACCGACTCTCGCCCAGTGACAGGATGATGGATGAGCTCCTCGCGTTTCCTCTTTAGCGGTTTTTGTAATGCGAAGCGTTATTGATCAGGCGTTTACCGCACTCCCACGACAGAGGTCAGGGGTTAAACTGGGCAGAGACGTGTGCTGCTTAAAGGCGCGGCGGCGGGAGGCGGCTTTAATCTCGGCGACATGTTTGAATAACCTGGAATCTCATAAAAGGACCAGTGGAGGGAGGGGAGTGGACAATGGGCCCGACATTACATTATTCATTCTCTCCATACTTGGTGGGGGTAAGCTACAGGTTTAGCTGCGAGGCTGCCAGTCTGCGCCATCGGCCCCCCCCGACCACCGCCAACCAACCACTCACTACATTCGCCCCGGGCCTCCTGATGTTGCCAAACAGCAACAGTCTCCCATCCCAGTACCAACCAGGCCCTTCCTGCTTCGCTTCTGAGCTCTGACGGGACCAGGCCGAGGTTTGGTAAAATACATATAATCTCAAAATGTTTGCTTTGCTACACGTCTTATTTATGCTGAAAACATGTACATTTACAAGCACTCGTGTCCAAATGATTATAGTTCAGTTTCATGTAGACCTTGTAATTTTTTGTAATGTAAAGTTCTGTAAAGTTTGTTACAAGGACAAAAATGCAGATGTTAAAACAAAAGAAACATTGGTATGAATGAGTCGTAAAAAATCGAAATCGGGAACTTAATATCGGAAATCGAATCGGGGCTTGAGTGAATCGTCACATCCCTACAAAACGATACTTTTTAGGTGTTCTTGAGCGAACTTTAACCACAGTAACCGTTTCAGTTTGTGCAGAAAGTCCAGTATTTGTCGATATCCAGCGGGAGTTGTTGAAGCGAGGCGCTGATAGAGTGGCCGCCGCTGGAACAATGGGGCAGTGTTGGACAGAACGGGGCACAAAGCTCCTCTGTTTCTGAAATAACCGCAGCAGCACCTTCTTTCAGCGACCCCCCCCCCCCCCCCGGAGCGCGTTCTGACCCAGCGGCGAGGAGCGGGACCGAGGGGAAACCCGCAACGACAACCGAGTGTAATTATAGCGACAACTTTAGCGCGGACATGTCTTTCATATTTGTGGCGTCCAGGAACTTTCTTCTGGGCACCTCAGTATTTTCTTTTTAAAGCTCGAAATAATGTGTGCGCATGGACGTGGAAGCCCGGATTTCATACATTTATCAGTTGTTAAAGTCCCAGTTCTAGACTCTTTGGTTACATCAAACCTGTTTTAATTTTAAAACGAAAATCTAAATTATTTGGCAGAAAATTCCATCTGGTCGTTCCGATCAAAAAAGTCGATAGAATAATTTTAACCATTTTGCATTTAAAATAACTTGTATTTGAGCAGCATCAGCTTCGTGGCTGTAAGCTAACGCAGCGGCGGAGTGATCTGTGAGAAAATAGTCCCTCAAAATGCGGTAATTCATGTGTTGCAATGTCAGTTGTATTTCAAAAATGATTTTGTTAACGCAGACATTTATATCGTTTATATTTATAATGCAGGGTTGCTGATACCATAGAAATCCATTAGCCTAGCGTTAGCCTAGCGCAACTAAGCTCTTCAAATATAAGAACTGCATGAATTTAAGAAAAGAAATATCTCCAGACATCAACAACACTCTGGATAACTAGGAAATGAGGCCAACAATCCTGAAATATCCCTTTACAACTCAAAAAAGTTGCCATATGGCATAGGGCGGCATGGTAGCACAGCGGTTAGCGCTCGTGCTTCACAGCTAGAAGGTCCCGGGTTCGATTCCCACCTGGACGGGGCCTTTCTGTGTGGAGTTTGCATGTTCTCCCCGTGTCTGCGTAGGTTTCCTACTCCGGTTTCCCCTACCACTAAAAACATGTACAATAGGCCCAGGGACTGCAGGTGGAAATTAGCACAAGTGCTATAACCTGGTACAATGCATCTCTCCTTTCTGAGGCTAATGTAGATTGTCTGTCCCTGTTCAAAAAAATTAAAAAATATATATATTTGGGAGTTTCTCTATAAATGGCTCCTGCACAGTTTGCAATTTGTGTTTTAAAATCAAAATAAATGCACTTTGCTGCTTTTTCTCTCGTGTCAAAGGGTCGTCTTGAGTCTAAATTGGTTATAGATGTGGCGTTAAATGAAAGAAATCTGGAGCTCCGTTAAAGCCGCCGGGATTATGATGGTGCAGATTAGTCCAGTGGCTTATTCCTTATGATTTTCTGTGTTAAAAAAAAAAAAAGTCGTCCTTGATCTTTCTTCTTCAGGGTTCGCTCCACACTTCGGCAGCGTCGACACTTTCGAGGCCGTTTCATTTCAGTTTCATCCGCGGCTTAAACCCGGGCTCGCCTCCAAATGTCCCACTTTCTAAGAGGGGCTTTGTGTTGGAATTCCGCCTCGATTCGGACCCCAATTTGTCACGGAGCGAGGGGGACAAAAGGCCGTCCGTTGGAGGCTGTTTCGACAAACCAAAAGAAGTGTCCCGTTCAGAGGCGCCACATAACGGCTGCTCGGGCTCAGATTAGATTAAAAATATGGAGATTATTAAAATGGAGCTGGATGAACATGAAAACCGTTTTTGCACTTCCTTTTGGCAGTTCTTGGTGCTGTTTTAGAACCAGCTCTCTGGTCCTGGGAACTGGGCCGCTGTTAAAGGGACCATTTCAGCTCCTGCTCTGGGGCTTTCAGTCAGACCAGGAACGCTCTAGTAACGTATATGTAGCAAGGATGCACATGTACATGCACAGAACTGTATTACAAGTACAGTGGTTACGTTCTAAAAACAATAGACGAAATCCGCGAAGTCGTCAGCTTTATTTTTTACAATTATTATATATGTTTTAAGGCAGTAAAACCCCTCACCACACACTTTATACACTTCTCTCACTGGGCCACCTCAATTTTTAAGTTCTCCAAGGGCCTGACAATAGCGACGAACATTCTAGCGTCCGTGCGACATTGAGGTAGGACTGACTCTGGAGGATCTTCAGTTCTACGTCAGACTCACATAGATCTTCAGTTCTATGTCAGACTCACATAGATCTTCAGTTCTGTGTCAGACTCACATAGATCTTCAGTCCTATGTCAGACTCACATAGATCTTCAGTTCTATGTCAGACTCACATAGATCTTCAGTCCTATGTCAGACTCACATAGATCTTCAGTTCTACGTCAGACTCACATAGATCTTCAGTTCTATGTCAGACTCACATAGATCTTCAGTTCTGTGTCAGACTCACATAGATCTTCAGTCCTATGTCAGACTCACATAGATCTTCAGTTCTATGTCAGACTCACATAGATCTTCAGTCCTATGTCAGACTCACATAGATCTTCAGTTCTACGTCAGACTCACATAGATCTTCAGTTCTATGTCAGACTCACATAGATCTTCAGTTCTATGTCAGACTCACATAGATCTTCAGTCCTATGTCAGACTCACATAGATCTTCAGTTCTATGTCAGACTCACATAGATCTTCAGTTCTATGTCAGACTCACAGAGATCTTCAGTCCTACGTCAGACTCACATAGATCTTCAGTTCTATGTCAGACTCACATAGATCTTCAGTCCTATGTCAGACTCACATAGATCTTCAGTTCTACGTCAGACTCGCATAGATCTTCAGTTCTATGTCAGACTCACATAGATCTTCAGTTCTATGTCAGACTCGCATAGATCTTCAGTTCTACGTCAGACTCGCATAATGCGATGGCTGGACCTGTTTATCTCTGTTGAGGCGTCTGACGTCCGCTGGCAGTGATGACGATGCTCGAAGCTGGTTTTCCAAGTTTGGGTCAGTCTTGTGAAAGCTTCTTGCTGGGCCTCGAACTCCAACGAAGAGCGATCATTTGATCCACATACAAAGACAAAGAAGAAATAATTGGTCTGTTTCTCTTGAAATTCGCAGCATTTTCTTAGGGGTCGCTGTGATGCAGCACTGAATCAGGTCAGTCATTGTCTCCAACTGCTGCAGTGCGATACGTCTAGTAAAATCACATGACCCTGATCTATACTATATTAAATCTGGGAAGTGCCTTGGGAGGTCTGGTCAAATGGTCTCGCGGCCCTGAGGCTTGAGGCTCCCCACCCCTGCACTAAGCGTCTGCTATATTTTATATCTTTACAATCCCAGATGGCACTCCTTCAAACAGGAGCCGACACAAAACAGCCAAAGGTTCATCTTCGAGTTGGAGCTCCTCTGTGCAGTCATGGACAGAACGGCAAATGTGAATCTGTCTTTCTGTAAAATCCCAAAGCCGTTCATTGCGTACTGCATTTCCCGCTCCATTGTGAATTTTTGTTGGCGAAAAGTACGATCGAAAACAAACACAAAGTACTTCGAATCTGAGCTCAGGAGTAAAGTACTGTGAATAGACGTTGCAGCTCTGACTCATCAGCCGGTGTGGAAAGCCTTCGGGAGCTGCTGGGAAACGGTCTGGAGAGGAACTGGGACTTGTGTTACTGCTGAGACGACAGCTGTATTTGCTTTTTTTTTACTCGACGGCTTTTCCTCTCATTGTTTACGCTCATCCTCTTCCCGGCTCTTAGACCTGCCGCACGAGCGCCGAGAAACGCGGACTTCTCCGAAAACCTCTGGTCTCTGCCCAAAGAAACGCGCTCCGAGAACTCGACTTCCCCGAGCGCTGAAGTGAAGTTGGAAAAGCCCGAGAGAGTCTGATTATAATTATAAAGGGCTATTTCTGGAGCAGAAACAGGGAGGGTCTGTCCAGCTGCTGCAGAGGCTGAGGAACCGTAGCACCGCTGGGACTGGGTGCGTTTAGTCGTTTTGATAATAATCCAATGCGAGCTGCCGTTTGTGCTGACAGTCTGTGTTGTGTGCCAGTCAAAAGACCCTATGTGCCTCAAAACACGGATATAAAGCGGTCATTTTAATATCGACATTTAAGGAGAGGCGAACAGGGAAATAAAGTACATTTAAAGATATCAATTTGAAACTTTTGCTGAACATTACTGATACAAGTACAAATGTATTGCAAGTTTTCTGTAATTTTATGTTTTTATATAAAAATTACTCGGGGGTGTAACAATGCACTCGGGGGTGTAACAATGCACCGTGCAGAAAAGTTTTAGTCCAAATGTCTTATTATTTAAGCTCCGTGGCCGTATGTGTGTCATCATCACTCACCGCTAAACTGGAGGCTGCAGGCGAAGTTACATCTTCCAAAAACAAATGAAATCCGCCTTTGCAAAGGTTTTTCCTGCTGACGCCCACGGCCGACAAATGCGTAAGATTCTATCATGGCGCGACAAACAAACATTTTATGAAGTAAGCTACTCGGAGCGTCTCGGCGGAGCATGGCCGCCCATAGAGCGCCCTTTGACATGGAGCCACAGGTCTCTGAGGAGTCCTGTGCACGTCACTGCAGAGGCATTTTCAAAGTCTGGCTGTAATATATCAGACATAAATCAAAAACATTTTGTTATAGTTTTCTGTAACTGAGTTGGGCATGAGGAAGGTGAGCGCTTCAGTGGGTTAGGAAATGCAAGTCCAAATCGGATGCTTTTTAAGATCAAGTTAATCCATAAAACTTGACAAAAAAAGAGGAGATCCGATGAATTAAAAGGCCTTTTATTCACTGGGACATATGCGGATGCACTTCTGTCTGCAAAACGTGTTTTTCGTTACATTACGCGGATCACTAGTTTGCATTATTGCTGTAGGCTGTGTTTGCAAAAAATGTATTAATCTCAGAAAGACGACATCAGGCATATTGCCATATGTTGTGATGTGGAGATTGTGTTCCCTAATGTTGAACATTTGGCGAGTTCTTGTGCAGCCGTAACAGGATTTGTACTGTAAGCTTTGTTCAACATAATACGACCCCACGAAGACACTGGGACTTTGAGTTTATCACCAGCCTTTACGATCGCTGGTCGGTTGTGTTTATCTGCGTGTTTTTAGCACATTGTTGCTTTGAACCTTTCCCCTAATTTCCCCCCAAAAACTCTCAAACGCCAAACCCTAATCTCTATGCCCGCTCATAACATCTTTAATTTCCACATTACATTTGGGGGGAAAAGCGGGGAATCCCACCTCCCCCCGTTTGGTTTTATTTCCGTTTTATCGACACCATCCCCCCGTCGGCCCGGCGGCGAGGCGGCCACCCCTTTTTTTCCGCCTTTTGAGCGGTGGATTAGTTTCATTGGCAGTAAGCTGATTAAGAACCAGCCGCTAAGCCCAGAGTCGACTGATGCGTCCAGAGGGAAGAGAAGACTGGGAGAGAAAGGGAAGAAGAGGATGGAAATGACTGTTGGTGGAGGCTAATTTGTTCATCAGTTTGGAGGAGCACTTTTCCCCTTTTCTATTGATTTGGTAAAGGATCCCGTTCAGGAGGAACTGGCAAATGTTAAATACTGTTGGAGTCCAGGTCTGAGTCCATCATAGCCCACAGGTTTCTATCCTGATGGACTCGCTGCACTCGCGCTCCCTGATGTCATATCACTGTGTCCCTGTGACTTCCCCGCGGGGCTCCGCCACGTCCCGGAGCCACTCCCCGCTGCTCTTAAGCGTTCCCCCGGTGACCTGCTGTAAATCGTCGCCGCGGAGACCGAGCTGCCGTAAAGTCTGCCGCCGCGGGGCTCGCCGCCAGCCACCGTTTGACCCGACGACCCCTGTAATGGAGGCCCATCACTCACTGACAACGCGCAGCACAGGACGCCCGCGCTAACGGCGAGGAAATAAACTGGACGGATGAGGATTTAAATGACAGAGATTTATGGTTCACAGGAACCCGGGGCCGCACAAAATATCGTTCCGTCGCAATATTCATATCACAGGAAGCCAACAACGTATCACAAAATCACTGAGGCTTTCATCTGACGGAGATTTAAACATTTTCTGCAAACACAGCCTAAAACAAAACACAGAGAGACTTTTAAATGTGCAAAAGTTCAGGTTTAGTCATAATTTATTTCCATTTTAGCTTGGATTTTAGTGCTTTTTATGTTTCGTTTTGACACAATTTGATGACAAAGAAATTATTTGTTATGAGGAATCCCATTAGCCGCAGCTCCTGGAAACTTCACAAAAATCATACAATATATAATATAAAATTGACATACATTTGATAGTTCATAAGTCACTTCACAATACTGTATATCATACAAGCAATATAATAACAGATCGTATAGAACTAAAGTTTGACCAGTTCACAATCCACCGTCTGCAATAACAACCGAATTACAGTTGAAAATGTATCACCCATAATATATACACGCTGATTATTAATCATGTACTTGTACATTTACTTTATAGTTAATTAGTGCTTCCTCCATTACTACAAAGATAATTTAAGTTTATTTTAAATGCAGTTTTACTACCAGTTTGAGGAATTTGCTTTGGAAGTCGATTCCATCCACACATCGCCCTAAATATTGTTATACGTTTTTATAGCATCAGAGCTCCAGAACTTTTGCAATGTAAAATTGCCTCCTCTAAAATGCCAGGTAAGTTTTCTTATGAATATAGAAGCTGATCTTTCACAAATAATCTTACATTTACCCAATAATCGTTTTAATATTAAACGTGCCGCTCTGTTCTGGATCTTTAGCACTTTTTCGATCATATCAGCATTTACTGTATATTTTACGTTTTTATTCGTCTCAAATCTGTGTGGGTCCAAATACCATAATACCGGTCTTTCTCTCATGAAATATTTTAAAAATGTGCCCTAACCCAAGCCTTGACGTCACGTAGGAATGTCAGGGGTCGTGGCTGTTTCCAGGAATTGGAATGTAAATTGGGCAATAAAAATTGTAGGACATGCCTCTAAAATATCTCTCCAAGCGGGAGCTGCTACAGGGCAAAAAGGATGGGTCCCAGGACACATCCCTGAGGGACTATAATACAGTCTTGTATATTCTAGAATTCTGTCCGTCATTTGAGAACTTAAACATTGTTGGCTTTTGTTCTGAAAAAGGCCTTGTGATTAAGCTGTTGCTCTTGGCATGTTAAATTGGAAAGTGGTAGAAAAGAGAGAGGACGACGAGTGAGGGCAGAAAGAGACAGGGAGGCTGTGGGAGCGTGGGAGAAGCACATTCAACTGGACGTCCCGTGGAGAGGAGGCTCAATAGGCTTATGCCTTTCCTCTGTAAAGTTCCAGAATCCGCTGGAGATTTGTTTTGGAAACAATCTGTGCTGCAAAAAATAAACGGACTCCTGGCTTCTTTCCAAAAATGCCCTTCCTGACGAGATGGAAACGTAGCCGTAAGATCTAATCAAAAACGCGAATGAGGGAAAGTGATTAAATGTACTTTGTTACGTAACTGTGGCTCCAAAATGAAAACAATATTACCAAAAGACAGGAGCTTTACTTGGGCTTATTGAACGATATGAAAACTACATGAAAGCATGAAATACAACGCTTTGAGCATTGAAACTAAATATCCACCTGCCACTTCGGATGTTCACTTATTCTTGTGCCTTACAATAACAACACTAGCTTACATACCTACACAATAAAACAATATTCACAAAAGGCCATGTGCAGCTAGCGAACTAAACCTTGCAATAATAGTGAAGTAATGGAAAAAAAAAATATCATTTGTATTAAGCAATCGCATCCTGTGCTTGAATTAAACATATTTTTTTGCGACATGAATCATAATAATTTCAACCAAACGACAAAGTATTGCATATCTTTTTTGTGACACACCGTTATTTTTCCTAAAGACCAGTCCTAAAATGGCCGTCACATTTATGGACCCGAGTGACATCAGTTAAAGTGTGATCCATCACTTTGACAAACGGCAGCAGGACAGTATTGATTATAAATTAGAGCCGCCCTCAATGGGCTTTTCACAGACTGCACTGGAGCCTATAGATTATTATAATGCTTTGACTTCGAGGGTTCGATCCTGATCTCAAAGTGTCACTCAGTACATTTACATGTGAAGTCTAGTCCAACTAGGCTAAATATTCTACTTGGATTGTTTTTTTCCCCCCAAAAAAATCTGTCAAACCGATCCTTTGGCAGAGGAGCGGCTTTTTGCACTATTTCTGCTTGGCTGCTATGTTGTTAGCAAACAGTTAGCCACGATTAGCCCAAGATGCTTTCAGACTGAACTGCTGTTAACTGCGATTTTATACTCCCATGATCTATGTGTTTAAGCTTAAATCCACCTAAAACTCTAAACACATGCTGATGAATACAGATGGCATCTTTGCCCATATATGGTCAGGGAAACTTTCTTCCCCTGAAAGCGGCAAAATTGATCTAAATTGATCTTTTTCCTCGCATTGTTGCAGTGTTGCCGTCACTTTTTAAACGTCTTTCACTTTTTTTGTCACTGTATTGTTATGTTTTTGTCATTTTTTTGTTGTGTTTTTGTCACATGTGTGTCGGTATTATGCAGATTTTCTGTGGCTCTTTTCTTATTTTTCCCAAGTGCTTCAAAAGCCCATGAATGCTTAAAAAAAAAAAATGCTAACCAGGAAGCTAACTTTAGCTCAATGTTACATATGCTAATGTTAGCTTTTTTTTCTTTTTTTTGTTGTTGCTTCTACTGAACAATTTGCTGTGAAAAAATATTCCTATGGACCTGATTTTGGCTTGACTATTGGTGTATGATGAATATGTTTATAGTCCGGCAGAACATTTTTATTTCCATTAGAGGTTTTCTTCCCCGTCAACTAGGCCCTTGTATGACGCATTACCAGTTAGCAGCTAAAGGCAAATGCAATATGCTACTATGCTACATTGTGCTAAGGGTCTCTGTTGATGAGAATTGTGTAATAAACTATACATTCAGTAAGTGCAATCTCCCGGGCTCACGTGGGTTTTGGGCCATCCTGTTCTAGTCAGATTAAGCGAGCGATTTGACCTTCTTGTCGTCCATGTAAACGCACTGATTGTGACAGAGTGGTTAGCCCCCAGCCTCTCCGTGTGGAGGTAATGGTTCATCACGTGCACTTCATTAAACGCTCTGACCCCAAAATGCCAGTCTTGTGCTGGAAACCCCCTCGATTGGGAGTTTTAATTTGCAGAACTCCTTTAATAATCCGCTCAGTGGAGGGTGACACCGGTGCTCTCCTGAAGCCCACGCCGGGTTGAATCGAATTAAAATCGTAATTTAAATAACAAAGGCTACAGTTTTTGGTGGGTAATATGCACATCTTCTGCAGAGAAAATAGATGAGACTTCACGGGGGCTTAAAAGCTGCTAATCCTGGAGTTTAGACTTCTACAAACATGCCCTGAAATGCCTGATTCTGGTAGAAACCCTGCCCCGGTGCTTTTGATGAAGCTGTGGGCGTGTCTGGAGCTGTTCGTCAAAGGAAAAGGAGGATCAGAGACCGACACGCCGCGCCGAGCACAGACGTGAACAATTTAAGAGCTCCACACAGTTGTTCAGTGATTTTCAGTCATGATTTAGACGCCAGCTCCAAAACTGGGGCTAAACTTGGATTAAAAAGCACATCAGCATTTCCGATATTCATTGTTCGTGTCCCTCGCTCGCCTCTTGTCGAATAAAGCGATCGTTATCTCGCGTCAGACGGAGCCTCGCGGGGGGGGGGCGCAGACTCTGGGAAATCCGGCTCGCTCTGCCCCCCGTGGACCTGCAGAGATTATCTCCCCGAGAGATATGTCACTCACTCCAGCTGTTTTTGGAGAAAGACTAGAACGGGCATTGTCGGGTGAAAAAGGCTTTTCCTGGTGCAGTATTGTGGGGGAAGACCTCATATCCAGCTTTTAAGGGAGGTTGCTGAAGCACGTGCCCATTTTTTGGCCACAGATTTGGGCAGTAATGATGCCCAGGTCCTTGTGTTTCAGAAAACCCCGTTAGCCGCCCCAACATTTTAATATGAGCACCATTTACAATAATTACATAGAATTTAAAGGTCTTGTGATCTTACCTTTTCATACTTTTTTTATAGAGGGAAAAATCCATCCATCTTCTTCCACTTGTCCGTTGCCGGGTCGTGGGGGCAGCTGTTGGAGCTGCACCAGCCCCTATAGCGCCTCCTGCAGGTGGTGGGTCCACAGAAGGACGGCCTCATGGTTCTAACCGGGCCTGTTGGTCTCTCATAAGGGGCTTCTGAACCGCTCTTTGTCTGACCCGTCACCTAGGACCTGTTTGCCCTGGGAGACCCTACCAGGGGCACGAAGCCCGATAACCTTTAAATGAAGACTGAAATCTGAACTGCTAAACTACTACAACGAGTCTTATCTTTTGAAATGAAATATGCCGTTCAGATATGCAAATGAATGGGATATTTTACATCAGATCCAGACCCGTGACCGGGAGTGGATGGGTCTGTTGTTCACGAGGGCAACATTAGAACAGGGTCAAAAGCTCAAAGAGACAATTGTTATCTAGGACTTGACATTTTGATTATAAAGATTTGAATACAAAGAATCTGTGCATATTTCATCTCTTAACACTTGCAAACATTCCAAGAGCAAATCAGACACAACGGCCGACTTTTGAGCAGAAAATGTCATGAAATCTCAGCCGACACTGCGGTTAAATGTGTTGGAGACCATTATTTTTGTAGTTAACGTCATGATTATCCAAAATATTTCAATTTTAATGCCAGTTCCGTTCCTGTGTAATGCTTTTTATTGGCCTGTAAATTCGAGTTGCCAAAAAGGAACAAAGCCATAAGTGTGCCCAGTGGCAGAGCTCGACTCCACCTGCATCGGTTTGTAGAAAATAAAAGTCTGGAGTTAAATGTAAATCTCCTCATTAACGTGGTGAAATATTTGAAATGATCCCCAGAGGTCGTTTCAGTCTGAGGAGGATCCCGCGGCACTCGCAGCTCATTTACATTTCTGTGTTTGAATTCGGCCCGAAGCGCCACTTTCGCTCCGCACTCTAATCCTAATGACGTCCCGGGGCGGCGATCGGCGGATAACGGCGAAACGAAGGAGACTCCACCTGGAAATCACCGCGGCCGACTCCGAAGAGCGGAGAGCGGGAAACGAACTGCTCTTCAGGAATGATCTGATACTGTGTGGATGGATGGACAAATGAACTGGTTATTTAGATTATTATTATTATTAATGCCTTCATATCACGTCACGGTTACCGGTGTAGCGGTAAACGCCGATAACAATTACTGTTCATCCATCCATCTTCTTCCTGTCCGTTGCCGGGTCGTGGGGGCAGCTGTTGGAGCTGCACCAGCCCCTATGGCTCCTCCTGCAGGTGGTGGGTCCGCAGAAGGACGGCCTCATGGTTCTAACCGGGCCTGTTGGTCTCTCATAAGGGGCTTCTGAACCGCTCTTTGTCTGACCCGTCACCTAGGACCTGTTTGCCCTGGGAGACCCTACCAGGGGCACCAAGCCCCCGACAACAGAGCTCCAGGATCATTCAGGTCAAACCCTCCACCACGTTAAGGTTCCAGGTCAATTACTGTTTTAATAAAATAAAAAAAAGCTTACAACCAGAGCCGTGGGAAGACATTTTAGTTAGGGGGTGCTGAGGGAAAAAATGCAGCCCATAAACACTTTTTCTGTGCATATCTCCTATTTATTAATATTGTCTGCAGTCCGCAAACTATCCAACAGGGGGTGCTGCAGCGCCCTCAGCACCCTGGGTTCCCACGGCCTTGCTTACAACCAAACCAAAACTTTCTCGAAGCCGGAATCATGTCCTAAGGAGTGGACGACAGCGCTCGGGACACCTATCAGAGGACCACGTCTGAAGTCTGGCCATATTTTGAGTATTTTAAGAATGGGACAGTCGATGGAAGACGGTCGTCCTGTGTGAGGAACATGCAGGTAAAAAGTGTGGGCTAAAAGGCAACAATACTTTGAACCTCATTCATCTTCTGCGTGACCATCACACACAACTCCATCGGGCTCTACGGGGTTGCGTCACAAATTTAAGCGAAGGTGAAGACGAGGGGAAAACAACGGGACATCACTGGCGCAGTTACATTAAAGAGACTAGATGCAAGTTGGCCATTTTATACTCACTACTGCCACCTCAGGTCTTACGTGTAACTGCAGTCTCTATATTAAGCTCGTGCATGACGGCAGTTCAGACCCGAATGAACACCTTTCTGAGAGACAGGATTTTCGAGGCAGTTGTGGTGAACAGGTCTGGGCTCATTCTACACTTTAGGACATGGCTGGAGCAAGTAGGGGGAGGAAAATACTTAATATTTACATTTTTAAACTCCATGTAGTCCCTTTTAAACTTAAAAACATAATTCACACAATGTGTTATAATATAATTTCTGTGGTTTCTTCATCATTAGCATTTTATAAGATGATGTTTTGTGGTACTGGATGTGTATCCGACTCCACAAAAAGCAAAAACTTGAATTTGAGTTAACACTTTTCTACGCTAATTCTGTCCTTACGTAAAGTCTCCAGAGGTCTGAACGTTCATTCATGATTTCGAGGCTTTGACCTAAAATGTGGCCAGTGGTCGACAGCAGCTGAAAACATCTGGATAGTTCATCATTTGCGCTGTTTCGGGCTAACAGACTGTACAGCTTTCAAATGCAGTGGATTCAAAGTCATAAATCCTCAAGTAAAGTAACAGGTCTCTCTCTTTTGTTCCAGGCTGCAGCCGTTCATCACCGGACTCAAACCCGCGGCTAAGAAGAAGGCCGTGGATCAGGTCAGACTCCTCGCCGTCTCCTTTCTAAGTTCGCATTAGAGAATCGAGAACCGGTTGTAGATACATTTCCTTTTTTTATATATATATATATGAAAACAGGGCATGACAAAAACCTTTTTCCTCATATTTATGTGGGACAGCAAAGTTTCAAATTGTTGTCTCCATTTTTATAGCATTTTTTTTATTTTATTTTTTTTTACTCTTCCGCAGTTTCTGGCCTTAATGTTTGTGCGACTGTGGGATTTTCATGTTTAATTGAAGGGAATCTTTATCTGGGTCGTCACTTCTCTTCAGCCTAATGAGTCTTTTCGGTTTTCATCTTCATTTGAGGCCAGACTTTGAAGCCGGAGCCTCAGGACTTCTGTGACCGGCGAGCTCCTCACCGAGAGGCGGGATAACCACTGTGCCACAGGACAGGCCGTCTCTCTCTCTCTCTCTCTCTCTCTCTCACTCTGTCACGTGTCGAAATCCCGCCCCCTTTGGAAAACCCAGCGATGCGATTGGTCGCCTCCGTCCCCACCGCGGTTATGTAACGGAGGCGAGTGTTTACGCTTCGGTGGACGGAGAACATTTTAATCAAGAAGTAATTGGTGTGGGGGAGAGAGAGGGGGGAGAGTAAGTGTGAGAGAGGGGGGGGGGGGAGAGGGACATTGAGAGAAAGGGAGAGGGGAGATAGAAGGGGAGAGGGGGAGGGGTGGGAGAGGGAAGAGATGGGGAGAGAAAGGGGAGAAAGAAGGGGAGGGGGAGAGAGTAAGTGTGAGAGAGAGAGGGAGGGATGAGGGGGTAGTTAGGGGGGTGGAGAGAGACGGAGGAAAGAAGGGAGATATGGAGCGAGGTGGAAAAGATATGAAGGGTTTAGAGAGAGGGAGCGAAAGGGGGAGAATAAGAGACGAAAGAAGAGAGATGGAGAGGGGGAAAGATGGGGAAGACTGGAGAGACAGACAGAGGGAAGAAGAAGGAAGGGAGAGTTGGAAAGGAAGGGGTTCAGAGAGGGCGAATAGAGAAAGGGGGGAGAGGTGAGCGGGGGCAGGTGGAGCGAGAGAGAAAGCGAGAAGGAGGGAGAGAGGAGAAGAAAGAAGGGAGAGTTAGAATGAGGACAGAGTGAGGAAAGAAGAGAGATGAAGAGGGGGAAAGTACATGACGGGTTGGAGAGAAGGGGAAGACAGGGGAGATACAGAGGGAAGAAGAAGGGAGAGAGGAGAGTGATGGAGAGAAGGGGTTTAGAGAGGGCGAGAGAGAGAGGTGAGCGGGGGCAGGTGGAGAGAGAGATAAAGCGACGGGGAGCACAAGGGGAAAGAGAGGGGGAGGGAGAGAGGGAAGGAAAGTATTGACGCCATTTGCAAAGAGATTTTCCTAAGACCCTTGTTCCGTAAATGCACCACTGTCAAACCCCTGATTATGTTTGGTTTTGTTTTTAAATACGATTTGCCCGTCGCAAGTTCTTTTAGTTCCGACTTTATTTAAAAGTTCGACACAGAAACACTTCGACAGGATTGTGACTTTGACGTGTTCGATGGACGAAGCTTTTCTGAAACGGTGTCGGCGTTTGTATTGTTCTTCTTCGGGCCTGATCTGCTCCTGTAAAGACTGAAGGAAAGGCACGGATTAGGAGGGATAGAGCGGGAGAGGAGGAGACAGTTGGTCGCCGTGAAACCCAGAAGTCGCTCTCAAATATTTAACATCAGTCTGGGAACGAGGCGCTCGAGCCAATATTTGAGAAGACGACGCCGTTTCCCACCAAAGATCTGCTCCTACGCTTTTCTCCGATCGCATTTTGGAGCTACAGTAACAGGAGAGCTTTAAGGCTCTTTCCAACAGTACGGCCTTTGAGGAGCAATTCAAAGTCATAAAAACATCAGCTTGGATTCAAACTGACATTAGATGTAGATTTATGGGGAAACACATTTAACTGCTCGACTGTTGTGTCTGAAATTCTACACATTTCTTTGATGAAAAGTTTCCCGTCCAATTTGCTCATCCCGAATGACCAGGTTATTCCATGAATGGATTTCTTCTTCTTCTTCTTCTTCTTCTATGGCACGGGCATATTGCACCGTGGTCACATCAATAAAATATATTTTTGAAAAAGGAATCGGTACATTTACATGTGGAGTCTAATCCGACTAGGCTGAAGATTTGACTCCGATGAGTTTTTCCAGTAAAACATGTCAAACCAGTCTTGTCCCAGTCTGCACGACAGCCACCGATCCAGATGTCCTGCTATGCACACCTTTTCCTGTTGACCTTTGGTTGCTATGTTGTTGTTGTTAGCAACGAGTTAGTTCTTCCAGACCAAACTGCTCTTCTGGAGTTAACTGCTCCTCCAGTGTTTAAGCCCAAATCCACCTAAAACTCTTAAACAGATGCTGATTAGCACCTGTGGTTAGCCGTTAGTGGCTAGCTAAAGGCTAACGTAATATGGCACTACGCTACGATGTGCTACGGCTCTCTGTTGATGTGAATTGTGTAATAAACTATACATTCAATAAGCGCAGCACAACTTTAAAAGCCACTTTAAATGTAGCCGATGGGTTTAGTGACTTTATCGGTGCTTATTTGTTGTTTTCATAAGATCGATCAGCGCTAACGTCAGCTGTAGCTCCGATGGGAGTCTTCAATACACATTCTCAGTGCTGATCCAACCACTAAAGTTATCCACATCCTCGTTGGATTAATACACAGTAGAATATGGTCGTGTTCTGACGAAGCAGCTGTTCCTCTTCGCAGCTCCTCTCTCCTCTAACCTTCTCACGTCGCAATCTGCTCCATTCCCCCCCCCGAATCGAAACAGATCTCACATTTTTAACAGATTTTCGCGCCTCTCCCTCGCCTCCTTTGACCCACTTTCACACTCGCCTCGCGTTAGCCCTCAGCTCCTCGTTAGCGCTCAGTGTTTTCTTCCTAATGAGAGTTTTAAATCCTCGGAGACTAAACACTGAAGGGAATAACAAGGACGCGGGGAAAGTGGTGGAGGATGTTGGGACTAGGGTTTAAATATACAGATGTAAACACAACCGTTGGGCGTCGACAACTTAATTTACTCTCTGAAGACGGTCTCTAATAAATATATTTCGTAAGAACCGAACCAACAATGAACTGTAACTGACCGAATAGAAAGATCTGTTAGTCGGCTGGACACCTTTAGCTTTGATTCCAGCACAGTCGGTGTGTTTAAGAGGAGCCGTTCTGGCCCAGGCTCCTCAGATTGGCGTCCCAGATGCCGTCGCCTTGATCTGATGCAACATGTGCAACGGTCCAAGTCTCTCATGAGAGCGAGGCGGCTGCAGCGTCTGGCCCAGGATCTGAAATGAATCCTGTTTTGATCAGAAACGTGCCGCCGCCTCCTCTATTTCATCACTGCCATCTCCTTTTGATGTGAAGAAATGCTTCATATTTGACAGAGGATGAGTCCAACATATACATTTAAATACGTTTATTATCCATTTTAATCCTAAACTGTAAGAGGAGAGTCAATCCCTGAGCAGCGTTGGGGAGAATACATTAAAATCGTATTTAGTTACAGAGGACAGAAGCTTCAGATGGCCTTGGGTTCGGGTTTTCAGTCGTGCCGATCCTCTCCCGTCTGTGTCCAGGGCCCTGCCGATGTGCTGAACCCTCTCCCGGTCGCGGTGCCCGCCTCCGCCCCGGACGCCCTGGTGGAGAGCGGCCCGGTGGCGTACGAGGACGACCCCGATGAAGAGGAGGAGGAGGAAGAGGAGGGCGACTGCGTCAGCGCCATGGAGCTGCTCGGGGGGAACGGTGAGTTCAGGTCAAACTGTGTCATATCGAAATTGCTTCTGGGACGATATGCACATTTGCAAAGTGTTTGGAAAGTGTTTCTCTGTTCAGGACCGTTTCCTTTTTTAACTACAAAGCAAATCTTAATGTACAGTTGGAGGAGAAAGTATGTGAACCCTTTTGGATTTCTTAAATTTCTGCATAAATTGGTCATAAAATGTGGTTTTATGACCACATATATCACAAGAATGAGTAAACAGTGTCTGCTTAAACTAATGCCACCCAAACAGTTACATGTTATCATATTTTTATTGGCCATAACATGTAAATATTTATAGGACAGTGAGGAAAAAGTAAGTACACCTTTTGACTCAATAGCTGCTTGACCCTCCTTTGGCAGCAATAACTTCATCCAGATGTTTCCTGTAGTTGCAGGTTAGACGTGCACGACAATCAGGATGAATCTTGAACCATTGCTCTATACAAGGCAAGTTTATTTGTAGAGCACAATTCATACACAAGGCAATTCAAAGTGCTTCACAGAAAACAGATAAAATCAATCATTAAAACATCAACATAAAGTTAATCAATTACAGTAAAAGGCGAGAGTGCAGATAAAATACTTTCAGTTTCCATCTGCTCGGGTAAAAAGAGCTGTTTTCAGCCTGGATTTGAACATTGTCAGAGTTGAGGCCTGTCTCACATCCTCATGAAGACTGTTCCAGATTTTAGCTTTAGCCTCAGCGTGTTTAGTCCTGACTCTGGGAACCACCAGGAGACCCCTCCCTGAAGTTCTCAGGGCCCGAGATGGTTCATACGGCTCTAACATGTCAGAGATGTACTTTGGTGCTAAACCATGAAAAGACTTGTACACAAGCAGAGCTGTTTTAAATTCTATTCTCTGAGTGACAGGAAGCCAGTGGATTAATGAACATGAAGACTTTTAGAGATGCTTCTGTAACCTTTTCCAGCTTTATACAAATCAATCATTCTTGATCGCAGGTCTTCAGACGGTTCTTTTGAGCGACGCCTGGAGCACATCAGACAATGCTTCTCAACAAGAGACAATTCTTAACTAGTGTGTTTTTCCAGTGCCCAGGGCAGCTTTAAGCCACACCTCAGTGATCGGGCTTGAAGTTGTCCAACACCTGGCTCTAATTAGCTCTTGGAGTATCCTCAGCCAGGAGAGTCACTTACTTGTTCCTCCCTGTCCTGTGAATGTTTACATGTTATGGCCAATCAAAATATGATAACATAAAAGAATAAAGTCTTTGTATAAATTGGTCATGAAATGTGGTCTGATCTTTATTCAGACATTTTGGAAATTCCAAAGGGGTTCATACTGAGATATTGCCCAGCCCTGTTGTTCACATGAGGTCTGCTGTGTTCAGACCCTGGTACGATCATTTCCAGAGTGAGCTAAACAAACAAAAGCTAACAAATGGCCTTTTTGCTCGGGTTGGAGAGCCGTGGCCAACCGGTAGTGTCCCGTAATGACTTTGAGCTTAATCCCTGCCGTTTTTAGTATTCTCGACGTCATTTGCGAATCGAGCAATATTAAAAACCCGTAAAGTCGTCAGCACTTTGAACGACCCCGTCCGTTCTGCGTTTTCCCGGCGCCTGCTCCTGAATAATCCCTTTCTCGCACACGCGCCGCAGTTTTAATGAGACCGGAGGCTGAGATCGGGTTTCTGAAGTTCACAATCGCCGCCTGTTTAAGTAAAGGGCTCACTTTCTCTGCTCGGGGGGTCAGAGGTCGGAGGTCATGGCTTCACGAATGAATCGGATTTACCGCTTGGCCTGGAGAGTTGACTCTATTCCTGAAACTAGAACTTGAATGGGTTTTCAATTGGCTTAGAGACACAGTTTTGGGGGAAAATGTCCGAAAGTTTTCCGTGATCATCATTGGGAACTGGATTCACAAACCTGCCTCGTTCGTCCTCTAATCCTTCTGAATATTGTCTCCACTTCTGGACGCCTTTTACGAGACGGTCGTGACTCAAATGTATTTGTTCCCCTTTCGTCGCAGGTTACGGGTCGGACGCCAACTTCGACGACGACTACTAGCCCCGCCCCCTCCCCCCGCTGCCCCGCCCCGCTGCTAAAGACCGATCGACTTGAAGCTCAACGCACAAAAGTGTAGCAACCCTCACCTCACCCACCGCCTGAACTTAACCGATGAAATCCAACCGAACGCTGCTCGTTTCGGCGGCCATGTTGGAGCCGCCAAAGACAGTATTTACAGCGGCCATGTTGAGAATGAGATGTGCTTTATTTTTTATTATTACTCTCAATGTTTACATCAAATGTATCCAAATGCTGGGACCTCATGACTTTATAATTTATCGTATCGAGCACTTTTGTTGTTGTTTTTTTGGACGCCGCGGCACTAAACTAAGCGTGGTCGAAACGAGCTCGGAGCAAACGCACGAGATCTTTTAAAGGCGGGACACGGCAGGTGGAAAAAAAGACAAAACCTTTACGATGCTCAAGATGTGATGTTTTGTTGAGTATCGCGAGCTTTGCCAGGAAGTAACTCCAACATGGCGGTGCTCCCTGGTCCCACGATTATTCATTCACGAAGACTGACATGTTTGGTATCCACGTGTAGCAGGAAAGGCTGTGACCGAGATGACCCTGTAATCCAAATATGGTCATTTCCTTTGTGGGAGAGACAGCAGACGTTACAAAACACAATTATCACGGTTTCTTCAGAGGGATTTTGTAATATCTAATTCCGAGCCTGATTAATTGAGCTTTGAACTCCATTGAACACGAGACAGAATTTGAGATTTTACCGTTTGTTTTTTTCACTCAGGATTTTCTCATTTTCACCTGCAGCGTCTCGCCAAACACCCACCCTCTAAAGTGGCATTAGCTTTGACTTCCTGCTTCCTGTGAAAGCCCAGTTCAAAGTTTATGTTGTTAACGGCAAGTTTCATCCACAGGGTTCACATGAATGAAATTTGTGGACGTTTTCTTGAAAGTAAACTGGCTTTCGATCGATTTTTTTTTATTATTATTAATTTATTTTTTGCTTGATTTCAAAAAGACATTGTGTTGAACTTCTTTTGGAGGCGAGGGATTTCATGGAGTGTTTCAGTGTTATTTCGTGCCATACGGGTTTCACTAAACTAGAGTATTCTCTGTTATTTGAGGAAACGCTTTTTTGATTTCCTGTTTGGGAGCGTGCGGAGAGAAAAGACTGTGATTTATCAATTTGAAATGTTTGCATCATGTCACTTCTGCAGTAAAACCATCCACTGTGAAAAACGAAACGCGATGTCTCAGTTCTTCATTGCTTCGATCATTTTATAAAACGGCGTTGGAAGCCTCGATGCATCAGATGTTTCCCACCGCTCACCAAAACCTCTGTCGAATATCGCTGAAGAACAACAGTGATCGCCTCGGACGGACCTGCCCATCAGAAGAAGTAAGTAAGTGGTTTATCTGTCATTGTTTTTCAGAGCGTGGTGTCCTGCACTGGTCAGCTCCACCTCCTCCTGCGCAGCTCCCTCCACTCCACAACTGTCTCTCACCATCTTCTGGGGAGAGCTTAGCAGTTAATCTGTTTTATTCTCCGGTGAACGTCCATTAGCCAGAACAATAGAAGGCATGTGCGTCTCCACTTTCTCCGCAAGTTAAGAAGAGCCAGAGTCCCAGCCTCTGTTATGTGCAACATCTACAGATGGACTATAGAGAGCATCCTGACCATCACTGTGTGGTTCTTCTACAGAGGGACTATAGAGAGCATCCTGACCATCACTGTGTGGTTCTTCTACAGAGGGTCTATAGAGAGCATCCTGACCAGCTCCATCACTGTGTGGTTCTTCTACAGAGGGACTATAGAGAGCATCCTGACCATCACTGTGTGGTTCTTCTACAGAGGGACTATAGAGAGCATCCTGACCAGCTCCATCACTGTGTGGTTCTTCTACAGAGGGACTATAGAGAGCATCCTGACCATCACTGTGTGGTTCTTCTACAGAGGGACTATAGAGAGCATCCTGACCATCACTGTGTGGTTCTTCTACAGGGGGACTATAGAGAGCATCCTGACCAGCTCCATCACTGTGTGGTTCTTCTACAGAGGGACTATAGAGAGCATCCTGACCAGCTCCATCACTGTGTGGTTCTTCTACAGAGGGACTATAGAGAGCATCCTGACCAGCTCCATCACTGTGTGGTTCTTCTACAGAGGGACTATAGAGAGCATCCTGACCAGCTCCATCACTGTGTGTTTCTTCTACAGAGGGACTATAGAGAGCATCCTGACCAGCTCCATCACTGTGTGGCACGGCGCCAGCACTGCCTCCTGCCGAAGGAGCCTCCAGCGCATCGTGAGAGCAGCGGAGAAGATCTGTGGAGCTCCTCTCCCCTCCATAAAGGACATGTACTCCACCCGTCTCACCCGCAAAGCCGTCAGAATCACCAGGGACCCTACGCACCCATCACAGTCTCTTCAAAGTAATGCCTTCAGGGAGGAGACTGCGGAATCTACAGGCCAGGTCCAGTCGACTGAAGAACAGTTTCATACACAAAGCCATCGGGAAGCTGAACTCCCTGCCCTCCCTCCCACCCCTCTTCCTCCAATCCCCGCTCCACAATCAAGGATGAGAGAAATATAATTTCAAATCACTTACATGGTTTGACAAATAAAAAATCTTTAATCTTACCTGTGAGTCTTGCCCAGATACCTCCTTGTTTGTCCCTTGCTTGTTTCCGGTAGCGCCTCTTGTGACGCCTTTGTAAAGAGCAGATGAAGCAGAGGCTCCAACAGGGAGGATTCACTGTAATTAGATACATCTTCATTGTTCTTGCTTCCCGGTGAAGCTAATTGCTAAAGCAGACAAAACTAGGCCAGAATTAAGCCCGAGTAAAGATCTCGTTAGTGGAAGTGAGTTAACGAAGGAGGAGGAGATGAAAGGAAGAGGCCTGAGGACTTGGGAGGCAACGAACTAGGACAAAGGAACAGGTTTAGACTCTGAGCTAGAACTGAAAAATAAACACTTTACGTAGAGAAAACTAAAGCTGTAAATGCTGTCTCTCATTTAAAAGGTCCCAGGTTCAATTCCTGGACCTTCCTTTTTGTTCTCATCCTTCTTCAGAGGCGGAATGCAAGAACAAACTTAAAATGCGGGCAGCAGCAAGTCAAATTTAGGGCAGAACTAAGTAACTCGTGCCCCTAGAGGCCATAAGCGCCACTGCAGGTGTCGTAGCATGTTTCGTTTTTTTACTCATTAATTGTCCGTGAGAGTAAATCCTACGCTGACAGAAAAGACAAAGGGACAGAGGGATGTTGTTCATCCAATTACACAATGGAGATCATTTTTTTCACTCAAACTTGGCTGTAAATACTGTTTAAGTGGCACTAGCCCGCGGTTAGCTTTGCCCGTTAGCCTGTTAGCTTCTTTCTTTGTGATTTCATTAGTGTGTATTGGTGACAACGACCTGGAGGCAGAGATACCAGGGGGAGATGAAAGACCCCCCCCCCCCAATCATCCCATTAACACTTGTATTACCCCCAGAGGGACGACGGAAAGGATTGATTAAGGTAAACAAGTTACTTAGTACTTCTACTTTGTTTTCTCTCTTGAAATTACAATTTCCCGAACAAATCTATGAAAACTTGGTGCAATAATTTAACAGGTTATTGTGAAGATCAGGTTTTGCTTTTTCCTGCAGTGTTTTACTTTGCCTCTTCTACTCCACTACTAGTCTGAATGAATGGATTGTGGTTTAGGCCTGTACTACACCAGACTATTGTTCCGGTCAGAGATGTTCCCTATAGACGTTTCTTGTAGAGTTACCTTTTACTCGTTGACCTTCACAGCTTCTCCACATTCCTCTCCCCTCAGGCACAGAATCACATCTATATTTTGAACTCTTTTTTTTCTCTCTGGATGTTGGTAGTTTCTTTGGCTCGAGGACAGGAGCTCCCCGATACTTTTCCTAAAACACAGAGCAGACAGAGGCCCAGACGAAAGCGAGACGAGCCGGCTGCGTGGGAGGGACTTGGGGTGCTATAGGGTTAGATCTACAACGCAGAAGCTAATAAACACCCCCTGGCTAACCGCTAACACCGCTACAGTCTCGGGCACCGGAGGATTGTGGGTCGGGAGGGCGGAGGAGGAAGAGGAGCATCCAGTTTGGAGATGTGGAAGTGAGGGGAGATGCCCCGAAGGAACGAACGCATCCACATCTGCATCCTAGGCTTCAGTTTCAAGGACAAAGACGGTCAAAAAATGACAACTTCAAACGTTAAATCAAGAGCAATCTGTTTTTGTGTAAAACACGACTTAAAAAAAAAGCACAAAATCTGGAATAAAAAAAAGTGTGGTAGTATTTACACGCGGCTTTTACCACGGAAACGTCTTTGCTTTCTCCGTTCATTCCCAGGGTTCATTGTATCACAGTCTCATGTTCAATACATATTGGTTATGTCGTGTTAAAAATGACATAAATGCTGTTTTAAAGAAGGAAAACCAATGTTATGTTTGATATAAATAGAACTGAACTATTTGAAGTGTCTGAGTGAAAAGAATCCATGAACAAATGTGAAAAACGGTCACAATTATAAGAGTCATGAAAAAACGAAAAATGGATCAAAACCGTATCAAGGAACTGGTGTTTCCCTGTGACTGCATTGTCCTGGGTTAGAAGGGCAAGGCACAAGACCCCCGTCAGAATGACCATTCATTCCACCGGTTTACTACGGCCACGCCCGACTGTATCTAGAGTTTTACTGAAGATCTTTGGTATTCTCCTCTTCCCACAGTCCACCGCAAAACAGTACTCTCCCAATTACCAAGTAAACAAACGAAACCATGTCAAAACCGATCCAGATTCAAATGAAACTTTATTTCTATAGGATTTTCACACGTTAATGCAACAGTTTGTCGTATACAAATTGTTAGAGAAATAACAATGATGTTCGAGAGGATTGATGAAGAATGTCTTATACAGGAGAAGTTTATTTACCATCGTTACGGGACCCGGAGACATGAACTCGAGACATTGCGCTGGTCCTACCATTCAAGTCTGTCTATGCTTCCACAGAGGAGGCATAAATACCGTCTAAGAGCGTCATACTGATGTGCAAGCAAAACATTCAGTGGCGCCTGAGCTCCACAGTCAAGGCCATGACAGAGATGACCCACAGATACGACTGTACAGCTTGACCCAGTATAATAAATAGCAATTTAATGTTATCCTCTAACACATATCATTGTATTAGATTAGAAATAGAATAAAACACAGCACACGGTCAAACTTAATAATAAGAGAAACCTCATACAACAAACAAGTGTAAATATTTTCAAACCAAAAAGTCCTTCCCCTCATTTAAGGTGGTCATTTTAAATTACAGTCTTGTATTTTTTGAAATGCTCAAAGACGATTTACACGACCGCCACAGACTTAGTAATGTCTATTGTGTTTGATAATTTAAAATGGACTTGATGTTGAATGGATATAAAAGAATATACGCTTTGACCTGATTCAAGATGATTCAGCTGAATTTGTTGACCAGAAAAGTACATTTTCTTACACCTTCTACAATCCCAGAGCCCGCGGAATATTTATTCCATTCATGATTTAGTCATTACAAAGAAAACAATACATTTATACATGTTTAATATATATATATTTCTAATAAAATAAACAAATAGGCATAAGTGTATTTGAACACACAGGTCACACGTTCGGAGGACAGTCCTCAGGTTCCTCTTCTTTTTTCTCCTGTTTTTTCGGGGCAGTCTTCCACTTTATCTTGACGTCAGTGTAACCTGCAGCTTCAAACCTTTTCAGGATCTGAACAAACACAAAGTCAGCGTTAAAGCTCCTCTGCTGAGTGACTCTAGCTCTGGGTGATACAGTGATTTAAACCAACCTCGTCTAAAATCTGCTGGTTCATCGCGGAATCGTCCAGGCCGTGTCCGGAGAACTTAATTTTCACAATTGTCTGTGCTTTTGATTCCTCTGAATAAAGCAAAAGGTTTTACCACAATGATACTTTGAACAGAAGTTAAGCAGATATGATCATTATTTGCATTATGTTGTTTTATGACCCTCAAATATCCTTCACAGAAGATCTGAGCGCCCTCTGAGCTGCTTCTAGGGCAAATGTATTTCTGCCAGCGCTGCAGTGAGACTGCTCTTGTTTCCCATCAGCAGTGTGTTACCTTGACAGTAGAATGGGCGTCTCTCCTGACAGGGAAAGACTTTCCAGGTGTTATGCACGTTCTGTGCAACGCAGAAAGGCTCGCTGTAGATTCTCTTTTCTCTTCTGTTAGACCAGGCTGTGAAGGAGACTGCCCTGTTGTCCGACCACTTCCCTGTAGATCTGACCAGACCAAACTTTGAACCAAAGTAACCTACTACAGCAGCAGCTGCAGTGTTCTCCTCTGCGCTCTCGATCACAGCCAGGTCAGTGTAGTGAGTTCTGCAGTAGGTCACAGCATCGGCCCAACTCAAACCACCAGCTGTTAAATGAAACATTTTGGGGCTGGAACCTAAAAAACAAACACATTTTCATATCAATGAAAGAAACACATCTAACCACTTCCTCATGGGATCAGGTTACTTCAGATTATTAACAGTTTATTGTTCCTTCTGGCCCATACTTAAACTGCATAGTACAAATGACAGCTAAAGAACCTTCGTCTACCATGTATGACCTGTACGACAGCGCTAACAGTGACACAAACCCTCACCTGAATAACAGAGGGCTCTTCCCCTTACGGAGCAGGATATGCTGCGCCAGGTAGACGACCGGATAGCACTGCACTGCTGAGGCTCGTGAATGTACTGTGGTTCACCAGAACCCCAGTTCTCAAAGGATCCGCTGGAGTTTGTGGCCGTCCACTTCCACTGGCTCAGGTCTGTGGGGTCATCGTACAGGCCGATCCACACGGGGGCGCTGTAGCCTGGAGGGCGGGGCAGTCTGAGATTGTCCTCAGAGCTGCTCACACAGGCCAGGTCATGGTAGTGCTGTCTGCAGAACTGCTGAGCCTCGCTCCAGGTCAGATTCTGATCCACAAAGTGGTACCCCCACTGGGGGGTCTCAGAGCAGAGACTGAAGCTCACGGCTGAAACACAAACACATCTGACTTCAGGCTCACATGGGACACACAGACTGGATCAACACTCGCCGACTCAACCTTTTAGGAAACTGGTTATTCTGCTATTATTTGCTTGAATTAAGAGGTATGTTGAATTTGAGTAGTTTGTACAAAAATGCAGGTGTTTAAAAGATTTAAACAAAACAAACTAATTTTTACATGATACAAACTTAATGCTTACTCATCTTTTAGCTAAATTTTGATCTGACATGGCGCCTGTTGTGCTCCCTCCCGCCTGTTGGCGGCGCTCTGTGTATAAATGGCCCATCAATTAGCTTCCTGTTCCCTGACCTCAAGCACTTTCTGCTCTGGTGCACCACCACTCCCATCTCAGGTATAGCTATTCAACCCATTATATCAAAAATAACTAGAGACCCGTTTTCTAACCATCTACTCTTTTAGTGCCCCTGTAGAGCGCATTAGATGCTGGCTCCTCTGTTACCTTCATGCCCTCAAAGCTATGTGTGAAGGTAGGCTATTGTATATTTGTCTCCTATTGTTAGCCTAGCTAATGCTAACCTGGTGTTCGTGTTTAGCTGTAGTGTTGCGTGGCCTGTCCAGTGATGCTGTGGAACTTGAGTGCCCAGTTTTTCTCGGCCGGACTCGCCCTTTAAGGCCTCCGGTCACTTAAAAGCGTTAAGCTCTGGACCACCGAGGCCGGTCATTTGGTATGTAGCCTTCATTTCAGGTGCAGATAGCCGGATAGCCACCAGGTTATATAGCTAACTAACCGTTCCCATTCTTAGGGAGTCCCCGGCTACTTGGAGCCCAGAGACACTGCAAACCAACTGTTGCTCTGATGGTTGGACTCTGTGCAGCCCTGAGCAAAGCTCTGCTCTAGCTCTGTTTTATTATGTTTACACCCGTTTCATTTGGACCTGTTTGGTTACTGGATAATCCCGGAATGCTTTACCGTTTCTGAACTAAAGGGAAGCTGGTGGGTTAACACAAATAACTGTCCTTAACTTGGACTGGGGGAAATCTGGACCCTACAACAAAATGAATTAGTAACTAAACTGTTTACCAAACGATGTAAAATAAATTAACTTATTATATTAACAACATGGAACAAGTGCCTGTCCTCGATTTAAACAAACCTGTGTGACCTTACTGGTAGTTCTGTTTCATGGTCATTTTCCGGGCTGACCCCCCGGTGGCGTTGTCGCAGTCACCTTGGTAATGTGAGGTTTTTAGTTTTACCTGGCTAAAGCTACCTAGCTCTACACCACCCTGTCACATTCTGGGAGCTCTGGGTAATTCACGCTACTCCTACAGAGAGACTGACCAACGCAATCGCCCTAAACCGCCCCGAAGCTTCGTGGACCCCCGTCTACAATGGTGTCGTTCTCACCAAACACACACACATTCTCCCGGTCTGTTTCATGGAAGTTGTTCCCTTGTTCATGGAGCTAAAATGCAGCATGTGTTTGGTTCAAATGTTTCTGGACGACCCTCAGATCCTCCTCTGATTCTGTTGAGGCACATGGATAAAGGAGCCTGAAAACCTATCCCAACACTGACACCAAAGTGAGGCTTTTGAGGTGGACGTCCCGGACCTCTTGATTATCCAACACGTAACGCGACATGTCTGAGTGGAGTCACAACTATTCGTTCACCGTCTGAACTTACCACCAACCATTTGGCTTGAAACCAGAACAATGTGTTTAAACAAGTCAGAACAGAATCCACTGAAATTATGATCAATGTTGAGTTTCAAACCGTTTGAACAAAGGCACTTACCACTGAGCAGCAGAGCGAGCGGCGTTTGGACCCACATTTCAGACTTGGAGCAGGACCTTCACGCTCCCGTGGGGTCCACAGAGCTCCTAAAGAACAGTGCGAGGCTCTACTTAAACGGACAAATCCCAAGAGGAGGAGAATAAACAAACGATAACCTAACGAGTTTATTTGAATTATTATAATCCTGATTTGGATATGTTCTTTGTGGCATTAGACGCCTTTCTGCACAAATGATAAATACCAATTATAACTTGGTTAAAATCTCCCTCTAGTAAACAGAGCCCAAGTGTGATGTCATCATATAACAGCAGCAAATTGAGTGGAAAGGTCATTTATTTTGTTAAAATAAACTCAACATCCCGGGAACAGGTCCCTTTGACTAAATTTACATGAACTTTGGTCGAGCAGAACAAAAAGTTCCTAAATGAGTACAGGACGTTCCCTCCGAAAAGGGAACGGCCTTTTTTACATGTGAGAGCCGAGTTTGTGCTCGGAGGCTGTTTTACATACTGACTGAAATAATAATACTAAATGTATTGCTGTCAAATCCAACCTTTTTCAGCTGAAGACTCTGGACAGGATTAAGCCCCATCTTCCTTGAAAAGATTGTGAAAAGATTATGGCTTTGTAACCTCGTCTCTGTATTATTGTAGTGCCCTGTATTGACCCCTGACTAAAACACAGACGTGAGCCCATCAGCTCTGTTCGTGTGCCTTACACTGGCTGATTCTGTTTGTTTTTAAACGTCTGCTCTCTTTAGGCCCGAGTTGAGCTGTTGCGTCCTTAAGGGCCTTTCTCACTGGCCTGGAGACTAGACGGAGACCAGATGGAGACTCGAGTTGCCGCCAGTCATGGAGACCTCTCTGAGACGTCCCCTGGAGGCTGCAAACTCAGGCCTGGTGAAAAAGGTGGCAGTTACTCGAGTACTGTGAGTACCGAGTATTCCTGACTTACAGTGGAAATCGGCTGATTCGTTCTTGTATCGTCTAACGTGAGCTTTTTATTCATACACTGCTACTTTTTTGAGTTATCGTGACATATTTGCGAGTGAAAAGTAATTTAACAGGATGTTTTTTAAAACTCATTGACCACCGTTTAGCTTTTGAGATGCTGATGACACATTTAAATGAAAAGCTTAATCAGTTTTTATTTGAGGACGTCAAAATCCCCACTTTCCCAACGACGAGCTCCTCAGTTCAGTCCACATGAACTTTACCTCTATGTCACTTCCTGTAAGTAGCTTCAAAATAAAAATAACCTTTCTGCTAAAATTGCCACTTCACTGAAATAGAATTATAATATAATATATAATATATATATAATATATATCTAAATCATCTAAATAAGTATCTTTTACAAAAGCAGCAAAACCTGTCCGATGCACTTTGAGGGAAAATCTTTTTTTGTGTTTTTTTGTTTTCAGGGTTTGGGCCATATTGGTTTCTAAACATAAACGTTCACCTGGAAACAAACTTCACCCACTCTTCACAGTAACATGTTTAATTATTGCCCTGATTTGATGTTTCACAATAGATGTATTTGGGAAATGGTCATTTCAACGCATTTTTTCTCACATTGTGGCAAAAATATCTCCATCAGACTTGGACTCAACACTATTTTAAAGATTTTTTCTGAAGGATTTTTTTATATCTAATTCCCAGCCTGATTAATTCTGTTCATTTAAAAAGAAACAAGGTGACATTAAATGTTTTATTATTTTTACATGGAAGTCTTTACATGTAAAGGGTTTCCTCCCTCAGACGGAGTGCGTGCTTTAATTTGCGTGTGAAATGGAGTTTGTGTGCGGCTGTTTTACATACAGAGCGTGTGGGGCTCGTGATGGGGGGGGGGGGGGGGGGGTTTGTTGTGCCTGGATTACCTGAGCTCTGCTGTGGTTTCTCCTCGTGCGTGGCTGCAGGTCCTCACTCATTTGTTTACAGCTTGTTGCTCAAACACGGGAGAAAGTTCAAGTTGGGTTATACAAACAATGAAGTATTTCCAGTATTTGAACCCTTTTTAACTCCACGGCAGCCGATGCAGTATTATGCCCCTCACAGTGATGCACTCGTGCTGTTTAATCCCCCCCTCACAGTAACTCCGGTCCGGGTTAGGTCGTGATCCAGTCCAAACTCAGTGATTATTATTTTTTTTTATTTTTTTTACAACAGCTGTTATCCATCTACATAAGTATATGCAAAACCTGTCAGCAGCAAAACCTGTCCGATGCACTTTGAGGGAAAATCTTTTTTTGTGTTTTTTTGTTTTCAGGGTTTGGGCCAAATTGGTTTCTTAACATAAACGTTCACCTGGAAACAAACTTCACCCACTCTTCACAGTAACATGTTTAATTATTGCCCTGATTTGATGTTTCACAATAGATGTATTTGGGAAATGGTCATTTCAACGCATTTTTCTCACATTGTGGCAAAAATAGTAGTAGCTCCTACAGACTTCAAATACATCAGATTTGGACTCAACACTATTTTAAAGATTTTTTCTGAAGGATTTTTTAATATCTAATTCCCAGCCTGATTGTGTTCATTTAAAAAGAAACAAGGTGACATCATTTTTTAAATTATTTTTACATGGAAGTCTTTACATGTAAAGGGTTTCCTCCCTCAGACGGAGTGCGTGCTTTAATTTGCGTGTGAAATGGAGTTTGTGTGCGGCTGTTTTACATACAGAGCGTGTGGCGCTCGTGATGGGGGGGGGGGGGTTTGTTGTGCCTGGATTACCTGAGCTCTGCTGTGGTTTCTCCTCGTGCGTGGCTGCAGGTCCTCACTCATTTGTTTACAGCTTGTTGTACAAACACGGGAGAAAGTTCAAGTTGGGTTATACAAACAATGAATTATTTCCAGTATTTGAACCCACTCCACGGCAGCCGATGCAGTATTATGCCCCTCACAGTGACGGACTCGTGCTGTTTAACCCCCCCTCACAGTAACTCCGGTCCGGGTTAGGTCGTGATCCAGTCCAGTTTTCCGACTCTCCCCAGTGTCACTGTAATTGGGGAAATGTTGACACTTCCGACGTTGCGCTCGTGTACAGGTGATAAACGAGACCAGATCAGTAGGATCCACCGGATCTTCTTTTCTCACGAGACCTGACTTCCTGTTTGGCTCGTGTTTTTTTTCCGTCAGCTTGATCCGCAGAGCTCCGGACAAACTTCTTGCGGATTCTTTCCGTTGCCGCCGGTAACGTGCTTGGTGCTTGGTTTTGTGGACAACATGCAGAACATCATTAGACTGACAAAAAAGTAGCAAATGTCATGTTCTTATCTTCCTTAGCTTTACAAATCATAACCATCCTCCTTAATGTCACGCTCGAGACCAAAAGCTGAAATTGGGTAGCTCCGCTCTCCATAAATAAGATGACGTAGAACAATACTTCAGTGACACAGCCAGTGTTACCGGCTCTGAGTTCATCTACACACGGGTTAAATAACACTGAGGACAGAACACCCCCCTGTCGGACCCCATTGCTAACTTTAAAAAAGCCACATACACTGTTCCCCCATTTAATTAGCTGTGCGTACCAGTATGCTAAAGAACTGGGCACAGCTTTGATCTACCTACTATGTATGTGTCAACCTAGAGATGTGCGTTTATACTTTTGTTTCTCCGAGTAACAAAGTCTCAGGTAAGTACATTTAAAGATCGTGAAGTGAAAGGCGACCGCTGAGCCGAGTTAAGTTAGTCTTTTGCTTATCAGGCACGTAGCTCTCTGTTGCACATGGAGGAACTAGTGTGACCTAGATCAGTGAAAGAGAGGGTAGATGTTTAAAGCCTTATGTCCGTGCAGAGCTCGTGCAACGGTGTGATTTGACTTTTCCCTAAAAAAACAACTCAAAAAACACAGCATTTACTGCATAACCCGCTGGCAACAAAGTTGGACGTTTTTTCCAGGACTTCCTCTAACCTCTTGGCCTTGGAGTTCAGACGATACAGACCTGGTGGAGAAGCTTAACCAGTTCATCTCGTGTGTCCTCAGCTCCTTCAGTGGGGCAGTGTGTTCACTGGTTCCAAAAACTATTTCTAGGACCACGCTACCACTGTGGGCCAACCTGACCACCTTGTGTTAGTCTCCTCTGATCCTCTTAAAAGGTGCACTGCCTCCTGGGTTTGTCCTTGTTTCAGAGCGTGGTGTCCTGCACTGGTCAGCTCCTCCTTCTTCTTCCGCCTGTACGGTCTTTCACCATCTTCTGGGAAAAGCTTAGCAGTCAATGTGTTTTATTCTCCAGTGAACGTCCATTAGTCAGAACATTAATAGGGGGATAGGAGGCATGTGTGGCTTAGCTGTGAGTCTTGCCTGGATACCTCCTCGTTTGTCCCTTTCTTGTTTCCTGTTGCGCCTCTTGTGACGCCTCCACTGTGCTGCAGGTGTGGGGGCTCTGGGTGCCTCTTCAGTGTCTCAGAAGAACACATGCCTTTGCTGCTTTCTTCAGGACCATTATGGACTCTCTGCAGTAAAAACAAATCTGCTGAATCGCACAACAACACGGCAAAGACGTACAAAAGCTTCCAGCAAAACAATGTGGAGCACAGAAACCACAAATGCAGTTTCAGAACAACTCTGGCAGCTGTACCAAGAGAGAGGAAGGTTGCATGTTCACGTGTTGCCATGTACTATACATTTGAGATACCAAGGAGATCTCAAAGAGGCTCCATACGACTCTTTGAGATCTTCCTGGTATCTGACAGGTCTCGGAGACATTGCGGGGACGCCACAGAAACGTCTCACAGGTTGAGGACAACAACGACACAACTGCTTGAGACCGCGTTGGCCTCTCAGAGACCGCGCGGCAATCAAACCTGTTCGTTTTCATCGAGACCACTGTACCTGGAGACCCGCCTTATCTCCAGGGGACGTCTCGGAGACAGAATCAGCAACAATTCTGATTCTAAACCAAGACACAAAAGAATGAAGTCGTGCCTTTGATATCGTGGCGGATGAGAAAACTCTAGATGAAAATGTACTGAAATCTGTGAGATTTGACTGAGCTTTCCAAAAGTCATCCTGAGTGAAGAGAAGAGACGATCGGTTTAAGGAGAGTTCACGCCCAGACGCTGTACTTGCATTTAATGAGATACAAGTCCTTCTTCTTTCAACATTAAATCCTGGATATGTGCAAAAATATTCCACACAGTGAGTAGTTTTGTGTTGAATTTGCATTTGCAGTGAAGTCCTAGATGTTTTAAGACCAAAGCCGGAGAAGAAGAAACGATGGTCTGCAGGTGATCTGTTGAAGGACATTGAGATGTTTATTTGGAGCCCTCCGTCTGGGATCATTAGGGCGGGGTATATAAAACGTTTGGAGAGTGTGAGGTCTATCATTGTTCCTGCTTTAGACTTAGTTTAGTCCCGGTTTACATTGTTCTCATTTCTGTTCATTTAAATAACTTTGAACCGTTTCGAGCCTCATTAAAAGCAACATTTACAGTAAACACGTATTTCCATAATCATCACGAACGTCTTCATCGTTTCAAAGGATTTTTTCTACCTTGAGATCAGCTTCATTATCATGTACGCACATCGATTTCCATAAATACATCAGAATGATGAATATTCAAGAGGGTGAGAGTGAAAGCTGGGCTGATATGAAACTCAATACTGAATATGGCTGTGGAATAATATTAGCATTTGAAATGAATGAAACACCATTTGGGGAAAACCTCATGAATAATTTTGCGTTTATTGACATAATTTTGCTTATATAGACAACAGACAATACTAATACATATTCAGTACTCAATGTCATACAAATACAGTGCTATACACACTTTAAAATACTGAATAATCTTCGGCGTTCACACCTGAGACCAAACATTCCGACTGCTGTGGTTTTCGTTCACGCCTCTTTATCGTCAATCGGCTCATCATTTTAAATGCAGTTCCTCTGCACGCCTGTGGGGGCGCTGTATCGAAATCTTCTACAGGAAAAACTGTGAACAAGAAACTTCTCTGGTTGGTCGATTAAACTCTACTTACTTTTCTGTCTTGTTTTTTCAAAATGGAGCCGTATCAGATCGAGGATGTGTCGTTTTCTTCGGCCTTTTTAATCTGACAGTAACTGGAACGCACGGATCTTTTTACGAACGAGATGAGAGAATAAATGAGCCGATACAAAACCGGGACTAATGTGGGACTAAACCAGGACTGAACCAGGGCTAAAGCAAGTCTGATCCAGGGCTAAACCAGGACTAAAGCAGGGCTAAAGCGAGACTAAACCAGGGCTAAAGCGAGACTGAACCAGGGCTAAAGCAGTGCTAGGCTAAACCAGGGCTAAAGCAAGACTGAACCAGGGCTAAAGCAGTGCTAGGCTAAACCAGGGCTAAAGCAAGACTGAACCAGGGCTAAAGCAAGACTAAAGTAGGACTTTAAGGGATTTTAGATTTTTATATCTAATTCCTGATTTCCTAATACCTGATTTTTTGAGTTTTGAATTTCCAGAACACAAGGTGAATGAAAAAAAATTACATTTTAAGTTTTCCACTTATAAACAGCATATTTCAAAACTAAATAAGATATCCAAAATCCACTCTGGAAAAAGTCTCGATTAAGACTAATATTATGTAAAAAAAAAAAAAAAAAAGATTTCGCTGCTAAAATATGGGATATGTTTGGCATTTTTAGGCATACGAGGTCTTTGTCTCATATTTATGCCCATAATATCACTACATTTAAGAAGTTTCCGTATTCACCTGCAGCGTCTCGCCGTAAACACTTTCAGCCATCGTAAATAAGAATTATTTTGCCTGATAGAGTAAAGGCCTGATCGTAGCTCCTGCCCTTCTCTAGGGGATCCTCGAGTCCTCGCGGCGTGTGGCGGTGCAGCTGAGGTCAGAGGTTACGGGGCGACGGCTGCTCCTTTCTGGTTCTATTGTCCCTGATCTCACACATCTGTGTCCATGTCCCGCCGCAGAGTGTGGCAGCAGGACCGGGGAGAGGGGGCGCGTGCCTTCAGTCTCCTCCATCTGGACGGGATCAGAAACATCTGCTTCACAAAGACGGCGCGTCACATGATGTCGACGGCGTCATGTCATCGGGGGAGACGGTTTGGTAAAGGAAATTGAATTGAATTTGCTGTTTTTGCTTTTTCAAATGTCAAACATGTTAGCCGCTAAACAAAGGGAATACAATTATAATTATAGTTTGAAATTTTGGCCAAATCGCATTATGAGATTTTCGAACAAAGTGGGACTCAGAGGACATTCCTGCCGAATTCGGCGTTCCTCAAAGTGAATGATTTTTATGCCTGATCTTCTCCAGTTTCAGTTTCATTCCAGGTTCCGTGTCCTGTCTTTGTAACTCCACACTCCTCTGTTTTGTCATCGCCAATAAAAGCAATTAATCCTCACCCCCCCATCACCCCCTGTCTCTCCTCTCCCTCCCCCCTTCACCAGAACAGACATCTGGGCGTGTCGCTCATTGTCTTGCTGCTTTACATTCCTGCACATTGTGTTTCGGGTCAAGGGGGGGGGGGGGTCACGGCGGACAAAAGCACATGTCGGGCTCAAAGGCACAAAGGCAGCTGCCGGTCTGGAGCCTGGACTAATCTCAGACCGGACCGGCCAGGCTGGGGTTTAGGATTTAAAGGGGTAAAGGGGCAGCTGGGGGGGAAGGACGGGATGTTTGGACTTCGATGAGCGGCGTCTCAAATTCTGGACTTTTGGTTCAAGAAATTCCTGCACCCAGTGAGAGCTGGTGGTGGTCGGAGATGGCGCAGAATCAGGTCAGTCTACCCCACGGCAGTTGTGGCTATTTTTATTCCATAGCTTTGAACACCGTGGGGCCGAACCTAAATCACTGGCTTGGAGAGAACCTGCTCATCTCCTGCAAGCCTCAAACATAATCCCTATATGTTGCACTGCCTCAGCCATCGAAGAGAACATCAATATGAAGGCCACCAACTCATTAGAACCTAATGGACCTGGTGCTCACGGTCCCCTGGAGGACGGTCTCGATGAAGCTCATGAGCGCAAACAGCTGAGGCTGAAGAGCAGGGTTGGTTGATGACGATGCAGCCTTGTTTGATGAGGTTTTGTTGCAAACTCCAAAGCTAGGTTTCTGAAAGAAGTGGGCATCAGAGGCCAGGCTCAGAGGAAGACGAGTCAAAGACCTCACCACAGCTTCAGAAAAGATCAGTCACTGGCTGTGGCTGAGAAGAAAAGGGACAGCATGGGGGGTAAAGGACTGCGGCACACGCCTGATCAGCTCTGATCACAGGGCGACTTGAGACGCACAACTGACCATGTGCTGCAGGGTACAGACGTCTCTGAGGAGGTCAGAAGCAAAGACCTGAAATCAACATAGTTTCTTACAATCCAATGAAGAGCTGAATCACCTGGGGTTGATTCCATCGGCCCTGGGTCTCTACAGCCTGTCCGTCCATGGGAGTGGATCTCTCCTTCTGTGGTTCTCCTCAAGGTTTCTCGTTTCTCCCTCCGGGTTTCTGAGTTTTCCCTCGCCGTGCTGGAGAGTCTAAGGACAGGGGACACCCGAGCTGCTCGTCGCCACTGCTGACGCTTATTTGGACTTTGTTTGCCTGGATATTTGATTCGCCTGAACTTTACTTTGTCTTATTTACTGCTCTGTTTTATTGCCGTAATGTTTGAGGTGATATTAGGCAATACAAAACCATTGATTGATTGAAAAGAAGATGTCTTGGTTTCATGCCTGTACTGCTGTATCTGTTTTTGTGCTTTGCTTTTTTCTTTTTTGGAGACTTTTGAGGACCCTCTTGAAAACGAGATGATGCATCTCAAGGGGTTATCCTCTTAAATGAATAAATAAATAAAAAGTCCTTTGATTAATTCCCTGGGTCCATCTATAGTCAGTCCGTCCATGGGAGTGGATCTCTCCTTCTGTGGTTCTCCCAAAGGTTTATTTTTTCTCCCACTGGGTTTTTGAGTTTTTCCTCGTCGGGTCTAAGGACAGGGGGCTCGTCACCACCACCTTATGTTTGCCTGGATACCTCAACTGCCTGAACTTTAGATTGTTTAGTTTCATTACTTTAGTGTTTGGTGCAGCCCTTTGAGGCAACTCCTGTTGTGACATTGGGCTAAGCAAAACCACTGAGGGATAGACTGAATTCCAGTGAATTATTTTCTATGCAGCACTTTAGAAATGTGCTATACTGTATATTTAAGTGGATTTAGTCAGTAGTAACTTAGAGCAACTTGTCAAGCTTGTAAAGCATAATACAAGTGTAAGCCATTATTGATCAAGTCTTATGTACAATAACATTATTACATTACACAACTTCCTTTCAAGTATCAGTTTTTAGATACGACATTTCGTTCTGTGTGTTTTGTGCTTTCTAAACCATTTCAGGTCTGTGTAGTCGTGCGTATGTTTGTTCCCCTCCTGGTTTAATGGGTTTAATCAATCAATCAATCAATCAATCAATGGTTTTGTATAGCCCAATATCACAACAGGAGTTGCCTCATAGGGCTGTAACAAACATTAAGGCAATAAAACAGAACAGTAAATAAGACAATGTAAAGTTCCGGTGAATCAAATATCCAGGCAAACATAATGTCCAAATAAGCGTCAGCAGTGGGTGGCGACGAGCAGTGGGTGGCGACGAGCAGCTCGGGTGTCCCCTGTCCTTAGACTCTCCAGCCCGGCAAGGAAAAACTCAAAAACCCAGTGGGAGAAACGAGAAACCTTGAGGAGAACCACAGAAGGAGAGATCCACTCCCATGGACGGACAGGCTATAGAGACCCAGGGCCGAAGGAGTTTATGGGTTCATCCGCAGACGGGTGAGTCTGGGTTAGTCAGGTCTGAACAAGCCCAGTCTCTGAGGAGTGAACCTTCAAGGACTGAGCTTTAAAGACCGTCTCTAATGTGACTGCTGTTTATTGAGGGGGGGGCCGTGAGTTGGAGTTAGTCACTCAGACGACTAACCGAGACTGAGTCAACGCAGTAAAACTGAATAAAGCTTTCAGCCGCAGCGAGAGGAAACCCAAACACTGCTTTACACGGGCATGTTGTTTCTAGAGCGTGTGGCTCAAACCAACCACATCTATCGAGGATCTTTTCGGGAATCCCCAGAAATCTCCCCCTTTTCTTTTTTTATTCATGTGCTTCAAATCGCCTCCTTGTCGTTGCCATGGGCGGCTTCTTCACACACCTGCGCGTTCATCTGCTTCAGAAGATGAACGAGTCCAAACCACCGCAGGCAAAGCAACGACAGAGAGAGTTTGAAGTGGAGACAAGACGAGTTCATAAACCTCCTCTTGGACATGAGAGACTGCGCTTCCTTCTTTTGTAAACAGAAGCCCCCCCCCCCAATAAAAGCACTTGTGCCTCCGCCGTCTCTGAGCAAACTGTTGTGTTTGGACAGGCTCTCGTGGGCTCAGCTGCCGCCGCCTCCTGCTCCTCCTCCTGGTGGATGAGGAGAGCTTCAGGACGACAGGCCGGGGCAGTCGATGAGATACAGGGAGAGATGTTCATGTTCACTGAGTACAATACTTACTACAGCGGCTTCCTTACTCTCTATTGTACATGTTTGTCGTGTTTTTGTGGGGTCCAGCTGATTTTTTTTATTTACAGCAGAGTCTTTACTGACCATGAATCAAACAGCCGCTGATCTAAAGGTCTTTGAGAGACATTTGAGGCCTCCACGGATTTCTTCACTGAAGAGGCACCGGGAGCCCCCCCGCACCTGCAGCGCAGCGGAGGACAAACGAGGAGGTATCCGGGCAAGACTCGCAGCTAAGCCACACATGGAGCTGGATTATATTCGTCTGCCACTCTCTTTGCAGAGGATGGTGAACGACTGCTGTGTTTTTAGATTCGACCGCATGGCAGAGCTTCACAGGTGACCCTCAGGTGAAGAATGGCGTCAGTGCCAGGGGAGGAGGACAGCGATGAAGATGAGAAGGAGCGGAGGGAGCTGTGCAGGAGGAAGAGGAAGGGTTGGACCCCTTACGTACGTACATACTATTGCACTAGTCACTTTACTGCATAGTATATTGTATGTGTTTTATTTTTTTCCCACATTATGGACATACACACACACAGTATAGATGGTGAAGTTACACTTTATTGATCCGTGTGGGGAAATTCGTTGACCTGTTGTACATGTTTTTAGTGGTGGGGAAACTGTAGTACCCAGAGGAAAGTTACTTACGCAGTCAGGGCTTTTAGATGGTGTCTTTTCTTCAATGATCTTCAAGAACATCCCCATAGCAAGCGGCGTTTCCTCATTTCCAAACCTGTTTTTCTGTCATTTGTGCCTTTTGTGTTTTCATCGTGGTAGCCTGTAATTATGAGCGCAAGTGTCCAAACATCTTCCTCCCGGTGACGGCCAGACAATGCCGTGTTGTGGTTTTAATTTTCCACCTCCTACTTTGTTTAGAAGCGTTTCACCGAGGGACTGTTTTGACCACAACTGTCAAAACATGTTATTCCGAGGCCATTTTGTTTTTTCAACGACAGCTCAGCGAGACGACGTGTAACTGAGGAAAAGGCAACGTTGGTGTAATTTCATTTTCTACAGGCGGGCACGCACACGTTTGTACGGCGTTTACCGCGAGGAGTGCAGGCTGTGAGCAGGGGTGAATCCGAGCACACGGGGCCCGGGGCATTGAAGGGGAACCCCGACACAGAAGCCGTCAGAATGAGCAGAAATAAAAAAATATGATTTTATATTTATCTTTCAGATTGCATGGAAAAGCAGCTCATGTTTAAAAGACTCCTGATTGATTTTGTGCTAAAGTAGCCCCCCCGGGCCCCCTGCCTTAGAGTACTGTCCACGTGTTTTAACAACTTTGGTACACAGACTGGAGCCTTATCAAATCTGTGACGATACAATATTGATTAGACTTCTAGAAAGTTTGATATTTGCCTAAATTTTCAAATGTGCAAAATTTTGAGGAACCACATTTTCAAGTAGATTAAACATATTTTGAGAATGATCGTGGTGGGAATTATCGAGTTAATTATGGCCTTTGTAATTAACTAATCTCAATTAATTGAATTTAAGCATACTTTATTTATCGGTTGTATTTAATTTCTAGAGGTATATTTTAGATGCTGCTTGTTCTTTGTTTTCTACATTTGACCTTATTTTCGGGAAGATGTGAGGCCTCTGTGATCATTTCAATTCATTTTGGGGAATGATCTTTTTAAATAGGTTTTTGTGGCTAAAATTGTTTTGGGCTTTATGCTGCGTTTACACATAAGCACGATGCGTTACGAATGCCACAAATGCACATTCGTGGCCAAGGATCACGAATTTGATGATTCGGGGTCGAGGTTTCACGCGCCGCCACTAACTGTTGCGACCTGTTACTACGCGTTACGATTAATGGCACGAATTATTACGCACGGTCACGAATATGCGTCCCGCGCTGCTGCGTGGTGTTGCGCGCTGCTGCGTGGTGATGCGCGCTGCCACGGGCTGTTACGGTTCACTAGGAATATTCGCGTTCTGTCCGAAATCTGTCAAGAATTGGGCGAAAGTGGAGTGATCTTCTGCCACCGGGTTGGAGGCGGAGCAGAGGCCGTGCTCTCCCCTGAGTCATTGGGCTCGTCTGGCTCCAACTCCCGAACATCAGGTACGACCGCAGGAGGAAGAAACACTTTCAGCACCCCGAGGAGCGGCAGTGGCTCGGGGTGCTGAAAGTGTTTCTTCAGGTGCTGTCCGTGACTTGGAGCGCGGATTGGCCGACTTTGTGACACTTTTCCTTGGCGTAGCTACTGCAGGTACCAACATTTACTTTGGGCGTAGTGTGGGTTTCTGTCAATTTTGAGCGTAAAAACAGTGATTCTGCTCCACGAATGCTCTACGAATGCTCCCACGCTGAATTACGAAGCGCCACTACTCCTCACGAAAGGACACGCTCCGCTGCGAACTCCACGAACAGAGGGTGATTCGTGACATTCGTGGAAGATTTTTTGACAGACAAAAACTTTCTCCACGAACGTCACGAATGTCACGAGCTGATGCGTTCTGTTAAGAATCCCATTGAGATGCGTTAAGTCACGTCACGAACGTCACGAATGACGGAAAAATGCCATTCGTAACGCATCGTGCTTATGTGTAAACGCAGCATTACGCGAAAAAGGAAACTGAGAAAGTGTGATTCATTCCGATTCATATTTTTAATCGCGTTAAACTCATGTCAGTATTTAATCGGAATGAATCTGAAAAAGTCCTACTGATGTGTTAATGATCAAGAAACCACAGAAAACACACTTTCTTTACATTTCCGTGGTACAGGAGTAGCAGATACTTTTGCATAAGTCCAGAGCGCCCTCTAGCGGCCGTCAGTGTGAAAATAACAAACATGCGAAATTATACATTTTGATATATACGGTGAATGCCCTGCCATACGTTAGTATTGGCCCCGGCTTCCCCGTTCTTTTGTATGGGGATGGAACGTTCAATTTCAACTAGTTCAAAATGTGCACATTTGTAGGAGCAGGCTCAGTGCTGAAGGCATTGCTGTGATTTCTATGTGCCCCCACACTGGTCATAGTGGACTGTGCTGTCCCACATAAATCTGACTGACATGTTGTGGCCCACACTGGTCATAGTGGACTGTGCTGTTCCTCAATGTCCCTCATAAATCTGACTGACATGTTGTGGCCCACACTGGTCATAGTGGACTGTGCCGTAGAGGCCAGGCCCAAGGGCACACTGTCAGTGCGAGGCGAGGGACCATGGGGGAGTTGAGAGGCTGACCCGCTCCACCTGCTGAGGGGAGGTCTCCGTGACTGTTTCTAGCATGATTTTGTCTTTGATGGAGAGGATCATTCACAGCTGAAGGTGCCTTTGAGCTGGAGCTTCACCCCCCGCTGTCCGAACATCTGCTGCTCGTCATGATGCCCCCGGAGGAAACAGACAAAAGAATCGCCAAATAAAAGGCCCTATGACCCTGTGCAGAGCTGGGACGTCCAACACTTATGCTGCGTTTACACATAAGCACGATGCGTTACGAATGCCACAAATGCACATTCGTGGCCAAGGATCACGAATGTGATGATTCGGGGTCGAGGTTTCACGCGCCGCCACTAACTGTTGCGACCTGTTACTACGCGTTACGATTAATGGCACGAATTATTACGCACGGTCACGAATATGCGTCCCGCGCTGCTGCGTGGCGTCCCGCGCTGCTGCGTGATGTTGCGCGCTGCCACGGGCTGTTACGGGTCACTAGGAATATTCGCGTTCTGTCCGGAATCTGTCAAGAATTGGGCGAATGTGGAGTGATCTTCTTCCACCGGGTTGGAGGCGGAGCAGAGGCCGTGCTTTCCCCTGAGTCATTGGGCTCGTCTGGCTCCAACTCCCGAACATCAGGTACAACCCAGGAGGAAGAAACACTATCAGCACCTCGAGGAGCGGCAGTGGCTCGGGGTGCTGAAAGTGTTTCTTCAGGTGCTGTCCGTGGCTTGGAGCGCGGATTGGCCGACTTTGTGACACTTCTCCTTGGCATAGCTACTGCAGGTACGAACATTTACTTTGGGCGTAGCGTGGGTTTCTGTCAATTTTGAGCGTGAAAACAGTGATTCTGCTCCACGAATGCTCTACGAATGCTCTACGAATGCTCTCACGCTGAATTACGAAGCGCCACTACTCCTCACGAAAGGACACGCTCCGCTGCGAACTCCACGAACAGAGGGTGATTCGTGACATTCGTGGAAGATTTTTTGACAGACAAAAACTTTCTCCACGAACGTCACGAATGTCACGAACTGATGCGTTCTGTTAAGAATCCCATTGAGATGCGTTAAGTCACGTCACGAACGTCACGAATGACGGAAAAATGACATTCGTAACGCATCGTGCTTATGTGTAAACGCAGCATTAAACTACCCAGTACAGACGACGGCTTAAGAACCACTGTCTTTGATGGGAAACTCCGAGGCCCTGACAGACGGAGCAATGTGGAAGTACTTTTTTGTTTTTGTTTTTAAGCAGACAAGAGCAGTACAGGGACATTCTTAACCAGACAGCGCCATCGTGTGGTAGAAATTAATCACTGCAAACTCCTGCTGTAGATGGAGTGTGGCATAGTCGTCAGTAACTATGACGTAAGACATTATTACTTATTAATAAGTGATAATATAAGTAATTATTTTCTTCAGGGTTTAACAAAGCATTAAAAGTCATTGAATGGACGGTGCCAAAAACAAGTCCTTCACTGTCATTCAAAAGGAAAGACATGGAATTAAAATGGGCATTAAATCTAAATTTCTCTTAAAATAATGACTTTGCTCGACGGCAAGTTAATTGAAAAAATATAAAAAATATAGTTAAAAAGCACCTTCTGCAGTTTTGTGTCCAGTTTCCTTTTGAACATCAGAACTTGGAATGTTTTCAAATTACATAGTGCACCTTTAATTTGGACAATCGGGAACTCAGTTTGGAAATTGTCAATAGAACACATTTTTTTATATTCTAGATCAAAATGTTTTCACTTGCAAAGCAGTGATTCCCAAAGTGTGGTGTTACTCGGAGTCATTGATATTTTACACTGACTCCTCCTCGACCCCCCGCCTTAACGTGGTGGGGGGTTTGACCTGAATGATCCTGGAGCTCTGTTGTCGAGGTCTCCCAGGGCAAACGGGTCCTATAGGTGACGGGTCAGACAAAGAGCGGGTCAGAAGCCCCTTATGAGAGACCAACAGGCCCTAAATACCTGACTTTGAATCAAATATGTTCTGCCCAATGCTGCCCCCTGTTGGCTGAACGTCAATACTGCACCTGTATCTGAAGAGACTCTGAAAGGTCATTTTGCATAAAGTAACTGTAACTGATTGGACTGATACGGCTTAAAACCAAATGCTAAAATAACAACACGACTGAAATGACTGATTTGAAAAGTGGAGTAGAGTATTACAGTGGCTCCCAAGCTTTGTACACCAAGTACCGTCTTCCAAGTGTCGCCAGACCTAGAGATCAAGATCAATGATGCACAACCAAAAACACACACACACATCCCCGTCTATATGAGGGCAAAAAAAAAATAAAAAAAAATGGATGGATGGATTTTTTCGTCTCATTTGATCAAGAGTCGGGGTCAGGGTCAGGTCGACTGGCCGGCTGTAACATTTGTCCCACATTGGCCCTGGACTCTTAAATACTTGGTGGTATCAGACCCATCACCTGCAGGGAGGGGCCATCGGTGATTTGGGCAGCTCGGACGCCCCGGCAACGGACAAGTGCAGAAGCTGGATGGATGGTGAATGGTTGATGTTCGCACAATTTAGTTTTATCTAGGACCCTGTTTAGCCGCACAACTCGAAAACAGCTCTCAAAATGTTCGAGTTGTGCGGACATTTTTCCGTCTCATTACTGCTGTTTTTGTAATACTATACTCCACTTTTCAAATCAGTCATTTGTCAGTCGTGTTGTTATTTTAGCATTTGGTTTGAAGCCGTATTAGTCCAATTCCGTTACAGTTACTTTATGCAAAATGACCTTTCAGACAGTGTTAATTTTGACAACATATTTTAATTTAGTTTTAGTCTTTTGACGAAAATGTAATTCAATTTTAGTCGAGATTTAGTCGACTAAAATTAAGACACATTTAGTCGACTTTGTATTAATAATATTCATTATAATCATATTTAATGGAGGTCCTGCTTCATGGAGCTGCTCCTCATGAACAAAGCTCAGAGCTGTTCCTTTGGCAGTGAATTTACATGATATGAGGCTCTTTCAGACGGTCAATAGAAGTTTGGATGATTTTAGTCTCTCCTTTCCATTTTTATTTAGTCTTATTTTAGTCGACTAAAATATCTGGACATTTTAGTCACAGTTTTAGTCGCATGAAAAACCTTTAATTTAGTTTTAGTCCAATTTCAGTCAGAAATATCACTTTGACTAAAATTAAGACTAAATATTTTAGTCGACGAAATTAACACTGGTTTCAGAGTCTCTTTAGATTCAGGCGCAGTATTGACGTTCAGCCAACAGGGGGCAGCATTGGGCAGACGATGTTTAATTCAAAGACATGTATTTAAAGTCGCTCCAGTAACTGCGCTGGGAAGTTCACCTCTTTGCCCTTTCATGATATCTATGATTTAATTCTTAATCATTAGAGAAAACATTCTTACCCCCCCCCCCCCCCCCCCACCCCCCTCCAGCTTTGCTTGATCAAATGTCCACTTCATCGCTGTGAACCTGGGACAAATGCTCATCCAACAATAATTAGGAAAACCTGGACAACGGAGCTGAAACCGGGGCTTTTTTTTTGTATGGTAACGAACAAAGCAGGAGGAGACTGAATCCTTCACTGCGTAAACCTCCGCGCGCACACGCGGGACGTTCCCTCGCGCGAGTCTCCGGGGACCGACCGCGGCTCCTGCGCGCTGTAAATGTGTCAAACCGTCGAGTCTAAATATAGTTTCTCATTAACACCACGATGATGGCGGAGACTCGTGTCAAACCCAACTTACTTCTCTCTCCGAGGAGGGCTCAGTGACTGGCGGGGAGATGTTTCCCATTTCGGTCTCCTCACTTTGTGTCTTCTGTGGCTCACCAGCGCGCCCTCTATAACTCTATCTACATGAGTGTGACGTTATCGTGCTGTATCATTATTCCCTTTATTGTGGAGGTCCGTGTCTTCTCCCCCCCTGTCTCTCTGCGTCCTCAAACTCACTCTTTATTACAGAGCGCCGCGAGAAGCAACACTTTGGCACGTTTTCAGAGGCTTTTATTGTGAAAGTCTCCGTCTGACCTCAGTGCGGCGGTTAACCTCTCGTTGACCGAGCTCGTCCTCATCTTCACAGGGTCTCTAATCCGCTAACCCTGCCCCGGAGCTTTTATTGTGAAGGATGTGGTTTAAGTGATTTAAACGCGTGATGAAGTTGTCGGGATAGACTTCCAAACAATCATCAGGGAAAACGCGTTCGTCCGACTCGGATCACAACGCGAAGCTCCCGTGTATTTCTGACCTCGTCGCCGGGCGCCTATCGTGGTCTGGTCTGGGCGGAGCCGATAAGGCGGTTTGTTTATGATAATGAAACAGTTCCAACAGTCTCACCCGAGTCATTCAGAGTTTCCCACACTCTCTCCATTCACGAGCGTTTCCCTTTTTTTCCTTTTGTCCCGAGAACCTGCCCCGACACAATGCTCACACTGTTGGGCCAGGGATTCCCCAACTCTGACCCCCCGACGTGACCGAGGGGACGACCCGGGACCCCTACGTATAAAAGCTCCGTTAAGGGGAGAGAAGTTTGATATTTGACCTCGCGGAGTTCACAAATGGTATACTGCTTTCAAATACAGATCGGGTCCATATCCCAGCCAGCAAAGCAATGAGGGCCCCACATGGGTTTGCCCACATGGGCAATAAGTGGGTTTGTCCGCGGTTTCCATGAGGGCCCTATATGGTTTTGCCCATGTGGGCTAAAAGTGGGTTTTGAATGGGTTCCATGTGGGCCCAAAGTGGGTAAAAACCTTAAGGCCCACATGGGCCCCATATGCCCACATGGGTAACAAGTGGGTTTGTCCGCAGTTTCCATGAGGGCCCCATCTAGGGTGGCCCATGTGGGCTAAAAGTGGGTTTTGAATGGGTTCCATGTGGGCCCAAAGTGGGTTAAAACCATAAGGCCCACTTGGGCCCCATATGCCCACATGGGTAACAAGTGGGTTTGTCCGCAGTTTCCATGAGGGCCCCATCTAGGTTGGCCCATGTGGGCTAAAAGTGGGTTTTGAATGGGTTCCATGTGGGCCCAAAGTGGGTTAAAACCATAAGGCCCACTTGGGCCCCATATGCCCACATGGGTAACAAGTGGGTTTGTCCGCAGTTTCCATGAGGGCCCCATCTAGGTTGGCCCATGTGGGCTAAAAGTGGGTTTTGAATGGGTTCCATGTGGGCCCAAAGTGGGTAAAAACCTTAAGGCCCACATGGGCCCCATATGCCCACATGGGTAACAAGTGGGTTTGTCCGCAGTTTCCATGAGGGCCCCATCTAGGTTGGCCCATGTGGGCTAAAAGTGGGTTTTGAATGGGTTCCATGTGGGCCCAAAGTGGGTTAAAACCATAAGGCCCACTTGGGCCCCATATGCCCACATGGGTAACAAGTGGGTTTGTCCGCAGTTTCCATGAGGGCCCCATCTAGGTTGGCCCATGTGGGCTAAAGGTGGGTTTTGAATGGGTTCCATGTGGGCCCAAAGTGGGTTAAAACCATAAGGCCCACTTGGGCCCCATATGCCCACATGGGTAACAAGTGGGTTTGTCCGCAGTTTCCATGAGGGCCCCATCTAGGTTGGCCCATGTGGGCTAAAAGTGGGTTTTGAATGGGTTCCATGTGGGCCCAAAGTGGGTTAAAACCATAAGGCCCACTTGGGCCCCATATGCCCACATGGGTAACAAGTGGGTTTGTCCGCAGTTTCCATGAGGGCCCCATCTAGGGTGGCCCATGTGGGCTAAAAGTGGGTTTTGAATGGGTTCCATGTGGGTCCAAAGTGGGTAAAAACCTTAAGGCCCACATGGGCCCCATATGCCTACATGGGTACATGCCTACAGTTATCCAGTAGTTTAATTTCCTGAATCTATGATGAACGATATACAATGTGGGCCCTCTCAGACCAGACGCTAGTGGTTCAAAACACAGGTCCTGATGTGTTTTTGATGAGAACATTGTAACAACCTTTAAAAATAGTTTCAATTCCTCCAGGATTTTGCAGGTATTGTTTGTGATTGTTGGGGGCTAAAAACATTTTTCCAAAAGATGAAAGGTTCAGCTTAAACATAATTGTACATGAAGACACATTTCTTTGAATTCTACTGAAATTATACCAAAGAGGCCAAGGGTAATAAGAAAATAACTTTTATTTGGGCTGGGACGAAATATATGATCGGATTTGGATCGCGTACTTTTTGCTGCAATACCAATACTTTCAAGTATTGCAATACTTGTGTTTGTCTTCTAGTAACAGTTACACAGCACCTTGTTACATATTGTGACAATGTACTTTTCAGTCTTAGCACTTCAATGAATGTCAAATGTCATTTCGGATCGCCCCCGAGTATCATGATACGCATCGAATCATGACAAAAGTGTATCGTCCCAGGCCAACTGAAAGAGAGTTGTGATGACAAAATCGTAAAATCCTGGAGGGACTAACAAAAGGCCAGCAAACAAACAATTGCCAATCATATTTACAATAAAACCTGCTTAAATATAACAAGTCAATTTCATACCTTTTAATCATCAGACCAAGGATTTTCTGAAGTTGGTTGTTCAGTGCTTTAGAAGAGTTGATGTGTAAAAAATTATAAGCCTTGTGAGAGAAGTCCTCCTATGCTTGTGTGAAGTGTTCATACTTTGTAGGCAGGATTGGCGGCTGCATCACTGATGACCCAGAGGTGACTGGTCAGCTCAAGATTCTTCGTATCCTGCTGCAAAAACAATGTTCATGTCAAGCACATTTTTTTAAAGTTTATATTACTAATGGAAAAGACATCTTAATTCATCTTTCACTAATGTCAGTCACTCCTGACAGTATTATCTGTAGGGTCATATTTTTAATTTATTTTTTTCAAAAATGTCTTCCTCAAAGCATCAAGAACTAAATTCTTCATTGTAACTGGATTGCTGCATCAATTACATCTACACCAAATTCTAATTCTAAAAATTACAATTCTAGTTGACCTTAAAATATATATATACAAAAAAATAAAAAATAGAAGTTAATTCTGGTTTCATGTCAGTGAGAAAAAAAGTTCATTTACTTCTGTAATTCAACTTAAAATGTGAACTTCACACAGAAAGGCCCCATCCCTGGTGCGAATCGAACCCGGACCTTCTAACTGTGAAGAACGAGTGCTAACCGCTGTACTACTGTGCCGCCCAAAAGAAAGATGAGAGACATGAGACCGAACAATGCAGAAGAGCTGAAGGAGCTATTGAAGCATCCTGGTCTTCCATAACACCTCAGCAGTGCCACAGGCCGAGAGCATCCATGCCACGCTGCATTAAGGCAGTCATGATTATAGTTTTCAGAGGGCACACATTTCTGTTTAAAATACATTGTTCATTGATTTCATGTAATATTCTAATCTTCTGAGATTTTGAATTTGGACCTAAGATGTAAACCATCATCAATATCATAACCAATACAGGCTTAACATGTCATTTTGCATGCAATGAGTCTATATATCTAGTTTCACATTTTAAGTTGAATTACAAAAAATAAATACACTTTTTTACTAAACTGCGCTTCGTGCTCTAAAATAATGAAATGCATGCACATATTTTATTGAGCTGGAGACAGTCAATACTTAGAGTAAAATGTTGATTTCATCAAGGACAAGGACCAGACCTCCTAGGACCCGATTTAGTAGAGTATACAGATGTCAGGTTTACAGGAGATGGAGAGCTAAGCGATACATGTACCCTTACCTTGTTTTTTTTTCTTCCAAAAAAATACAACATGGTGGACAGTTCATCACTGGTAGATTGTCAAATGAAGTCACTCAGCTAGCACCTCAAATCAGGAAAATGCAGTCAGTTACTTTTTAATAAAACAATAAACCAAAAAAACTACAATTTACATCAACCCCCCAAATAAAGAAATAAGTAGCATTAAAAGTAAAAGTGGAAAGGATGGCATTTAGCACTTACCAAGTTTAAACGAGCTTTAAGTCAGCCTGCACCCAATACACTCTTAGGCTTCTTATTCTGTAAAATGATCTGAGCAAACAGATGAACAATGAACACAAAACTCTTTTACATTAACAGAGTAACAGCAAAGTTTTTTAATGGTAGCATTTTGTCCACAAATGTTATGAAAACATCCAAATAGTTGCTAATAAGTAAGTACGTTTTTTTTTACCATCATTTGCTCAAATAATATAATTTATGATCTGACCCTGGGCCCCCCCTTGCAATCCCAGGCACCCCCACTCCAGGTTGGGAACCACTACTTTAGGCGACAGTTTGTGCTTCCTACATTTAATTAAGCTTGTCTAGTTGCACACTCAAAAATTATCTGAAACAAATTTGCATGGAAATGCAACCACAACCTAACCCTAAACAATTACAATTTTACAAGTGAATCAGGATATTGTTCAATGTGCATTTATTTCTGCAATTCAACTTAAACTGAAACCAATATACGATATAGACTCATCATGCAAAGTGAGTTATGTATAGCCTTTGTTTGTTATAATTTTGATTATTATTACTCAGTATATAAAAACCCTTATTTAAAAATCTCAGAAAATTAGAATATTTTAAAAATGGACTGTAAGCCATAATCATCAAAATTATAACAAACACAGACATGAGTCTATATCATATATTAGTTTCACAGTTTAAGTTGAATTACATAAATAAATTAGCTTTGAACGATATTCTAATTTCCCTGAGTTTCACCTGTAAATGCTTCAGTAAAGTTGACAAATTTACTTTCGCCAGTGCATTAGATTTACTCACTTTTAAAGCGAAGAGCTGAAAGTCTGTCAGGGAGTGCTTCTCATCCTAATTCGCGCGGAGCTTCTAATGTTAGAGCACGAGATCCCATCGGCCTCAGGTCTACTGAAACAAAAACATTTAAGAACATAAACATTTGTAAATACTTCAGTAAGAGATGAGAGGTACAGAGTGAAACCTGACTCAAATCTACTTACATTCTGGCTGATTAGCCAAGTCATTTTCACAGTGCGTGCTTCTTTTCTCTGCATTCTCCATTTCCACACACTGTCCGACATACTGGTGGACACTGGAAAGCCTCGTCTTCATCCTCACATACTGTAGGACATACTGGTGGACACTGGAAAGCCTCGTCTTCATCCTCACATACCGTCTGACATACTGGTGGACACTGGAAAGCCTCGTCTTCATCCTCACATACTGTAGGACATACTGGTGGACACTGGAAAGCCTCGTCTTCATCCTCACACAGGCCTCTAGGTCACAGCACCTCCTCCTGTATTTGTAAAATGGACAAACAGGATACTGAAGTCAGGACACTTCACCTTAACACAACTATGGCAATAGTTACTCACTTTACCTTCTTCGTTGTGCATATCCAAGAATTCCAAGAATTAGTAAGACGGAATTTGTAGAGTTGATTCTCTAGATAAAAAGAAACATTTGTTATTACTCTAGGTGTCCATGACAGAATTAGAAGATTTATCATAAACCACGGTAAATGGTCTTGATTGCGCTGTTCAACCTACATGAGGCTCATTTATTCTGATTCATACTCCAGCGTGTGCAGACGACACTGGAGACAAGGTGGGGAATGTGTCTTGCTCAAGGGCACAACAGCAGCATGCACCTGTGGGAGCTGGGATCATCTAGGTGAAAAGGACAAAGTAAAGAATTGCCCCAATTCCCAGATGTGACAGTGACAAATCAAACACCTAAAGAAACTGTACTTTCTGTTTAATTTAACTTTGTGTTTAATTAATTATGCTGGACATTAAAAAATGTCCAACATAAATGTCTCACAAAATGTTGCAAATGCAACTAAACAGCTACGCCTACTTTCTGCCCAAAGACAGGAACGTCGGGGACTTTTCTCACAGCCAATCATTCATCACATTCCATATCGTTCCAATCAGAGATGCATATTTGTAAATGAAGAAGAGTCTCAGATCACATCTCATTCAGAACAAACGTTATCATTTCTGTTACCTGTAATTAAAATAGTTAAGTGATCTGCCTGTTGATCTGAAAGAGTGCAATATTTGTTATGTTTAGTTTTTTTGTAGTGGGGCGGATCAGCATTTTCTGTGGTTTAAGTGTTTCTATGATCCAGAGAGCTGTACAAGACATTTTTGCAAAGAATTGGAAAAGTGTGTTGTCTGGTTGGCACAATATCCAGGATAAAAAAAAAAACACACAACAAAAATGCAATAAACCAATTGTGTAAAATAGGATCATATAATCAGCAAGTGTATGGTCTCACCTTTATTTTCTGCTACAATTTCCTTTCTTGTCTGGTACTTGTTAACCTGCATTACAAAAAACAAATTAGGGATGGGCAATTTGGCCAACAAATAAAAACATTATTATTTTTTTACTACTTTGGACAATGACCTAATCAATTTTATTCAACATTCTCTTAAACAGGGACCATTGTAGCTCATTTGTACTCAATCTTTTTAGGCCCATAAGCTAAGTTTATTTTGGCTTAGCCCTTTTACTTAAATTACAACGATTGTAATTTCTTCTATTAGCCCAAAGAAATATAACATGCTCTTAAAGTTAAGAACACACTTGTTACGGAGTTAGTGCTCAAAGCTCTCTGTCCTCTGTCCGCCCCGCTGCTGCTGCTGCTGCTGCTGCTGCTGATGCACAGACGGAAGTGCGGAGGCAGCGCTGAAAACAGCGATATTAACGTTACTTGCTCTTCACGGTCGCTAATAGCCTTCGAGCATATTTAATTAGGTCCTCACGGTTAGTTGTAAGAGTTTTAAAGACAACATGACTCGGACTTGGCTCCGGACTCGGGCGGAAGTGCGACGTCGCTGTTGCAGTTTTAAAAAGAAGCGGGAAAGATCTCACGCTACGCATTATCGATTAAACAGTACAATCTGAAGCGTAAACAATTCTCCTGGTTGTAACTACCTGCACACTGAAATCATACATATCATTTCACTGGATATTAATAAAGTATATTACCTTATTCAGGCCGTAGAAGCTCCCCTTCGTTAAATGACGGACACTCCCACAGCAGCGCACTGCGGCTGTGCAGAACCAAGTACGTCACTCCAGCCAAAGCACGCCGGCGTCATGATGTCATGACGCAAAAGACCCGCCTCAAAACTTATAATTTGAACTTTCTAAACTTGACAATTTTAATCTGAATGGCAATAAAACCTTACTAAACTTAAAAAACACCCCTTTGGACTTAAACATTTTGAGATGAATGAAGATTTTGGCTAGTTTTGAGTTTTTTCACATCTTAAATTATTACCTCAAATAGCATTCGGGTTTACAGTGTAGACATTTATTCATTCAGTTTTAAAAAAAAGTAAGATATCATCGTAATAAACGTCACAATGTTGGTTCATCAGCGGTGTTCTACTTTTGAAGGCGTAGGTGGAAGGGGAGCAGTGGGCTGAACTGTGGCAGTACTGAATGCGCAGTGCACTTTCATGTTCGAATGTGTAATCCGCATACACTTTGGCGAGATGAAAACGACGACAAAAAAAATAAATAAATAATAAGAATAATACTAATAAGAATAATAATAATAACAAGAGGCCCGAGACCTGCCAGGTCCGCTCGGGCCTAATTATAATAATAAATGTATCTATATCAATTAGAAACATTTCCTCTAGATTACTAACACAAATATGAGAAGAATTGCATTGCTAATTTTCCTTTTATGTTTTCTTAGGCCTACAAAAACACATTTAAAAAGCCATGCCAAAATTACTTTTGGCTATATTGCTATTTATTGAGTATATTATTTGGCCCACTAAGTAATGGAAACTAAACCAATCTTTCGGAGAAATACTGGGAAATTGGTGTCAATTGTATAGGTAGGCTACTAGCTTTGATAATCGTATTATTTTATTTTAGTAGTGTAAACACCATTTGTCATACGTTGTAAACATATCTGTGAATGAAATAACAAACACTGATGGGCTGGGGCCTTTCTGTGTGAACTATGCATGTTCTACACATGTCTGCGTAAGTTTCCTGCAGGTTCTCTGGTTTTTCCCTACCACTACAAATGTGTTCAATAGCTCTCTATTTCCTCATCAGCGGGACTTTCCTGTTAAATAAAGGTAAAAAATATATATAAATATACAATATATGGACACTGAGATTAAATAACAATGGTCCATGGTTGTGCATGAGGGTTTGTAAGCACATTTAGGAAATATCTTTTCTCAACTATTCATTACTTTCAGGGTTTGATAATGGAGTAACTCAGGAAGTGCTGCGGAGATGTCATCGCCAAAATGGGAGAACAATGCACTTTATGAAATGGGGAGACATGGTGGCTTAGCGCTCATACTTCAGTTACAATGTCCGGAGTTCAATCCCTGGATATAGGTTTCCTCCTAGTACCCTGGTTCCCTCTACCACTAACATATGTACAACAGGTTAATCCTCCAGCCAAATGTTTCTAACCACCCCATAGGTTGCCCTATGCAGAGTGGCATTGAAGATGGGTCAAATGCAGAAAACGAATTACCCCTAACGGGGATTAATAAAGTAACAACAATCTTACATATCAATCCATGGAGAAACTCTGGCACAAGGAGCAATAGTTACCTCAGTGTGTTGATGAGGCATTTTTCTCTGTTACCAACCAAACATGTGTGTTAAACTACTCTCTATAGCAGGGGTCACCAACGTTGTGCCCTTTGGTGCATGCCCAGTAACCCTTGAGACTCTTCTTTCTAAGGTGTAAAACAATTAATTTTCTTCAATCTGATTCTTAAAAATACAGTTATTTCTGTTCTTGGGACTCAGTACGACTTTCAAATGAAGCTATGTCGATATAATATGTGGTCAATATCCTATAAATAAACAGTGTATGTTTAAGTCTTTAGGTAGGTTTTTTTTTCTTGAAGTAGCCCTCAGCTGAAAAAAGGTTGGTGACCCCTGCTCTATAGTGTGCCTACAGTCTCATCATGAAGGAGACTAAGCCCTGTGCAGTGTATGAGAGAACAGCATACTGGCAGAGGCACATGTACACATCACTAGACTGGCATTGTGTGATTTTGTTGTGCCAATGATGATGTGTGTGCAGCACATTAAAACTCCTAAACAGAGGTTTAGGTTTTGATTTTCGTTTACACTGATACTTGTTTGTCTGCATTTAACCCATCCTTCGATGCCACTATTGTCGACAAAGTTAACCGTTAGAAAGTTGTGCTTTTGTTTAACTGATAACTATTTAATTTCTCTTCTTCAGTCTATTATCCAATATGAAATCTAAATGATGCCAGTATACTTTTTCACTATAAAAAATACCCAGTCCGGCCATTAATACAACTGCAGGCCTCAGTTTGGTGAGTAAATTCTACTCACCAAACTGGTGAGTAAATTCTACTCACCAAACTGAGGCTGTGGCTGTATGGGTGCTGTCCTGTGGGTGCCCAAGTGGAGGTGCGGTGTCTCTGCAGCGCCTCCTATGGGGATCCTTGTGTCGGTGCCCGGGCGGCCACGGTTGGTCTGCTGCTCCGGGAGAGGACGGCTCCTCCGATGGGGTTTCCTCACCTTGGTCATCTGTACCCAGCCTTATGTACTTGATTTTAATTATGAGTGTGAGTTTGAGTGTAGAGCAAAGGGTAGGGGGACTAGGTGTGTGTGTGTATTGTGATAACTGTATGGGGAGGGTTTGACGGGCGAGAATGTTTTTAATGTATTCTTAAATGTCAAGCACTTTGCGATGCACCTGTGTATGAAAAGCGCTCTATAAATAAAGATTGATTGATTGATTGATTGATTTTGGTTGTTTATCTGGGACCTAGACGAGTCAAACTATGTGGGCACTACATAGGGCATACCAGGTCTAGCCCATACCTATTTAGCCCACTTGAACTTTAAATGGGCCCCATATAGTTAGCCCATGTGGGTTGCCCATGTGGGGCCTATTCAGGTTAAACTATATGGGCCCTACATAGGGCATCCCAGCCTTAGCCCATGTCAGTTTAGCCCACTTGATTTTTAAATGGGCCCCATATAGTTAGCCCACGTGGGTTGCCCATGTGGGGCCAATTGAGGTTAAACTATATGGGCCCTACATAGGGCACCCCAGCCTTAGCCCATGTCAGTTTAGCCCACTTGAACCTTAAATGGCCCCCATATAGTTAGCCCATGTGGGTTGCCCATGTGGGGCCTATTCAGGTTAAACTATATGGGCCCTACATAGGGCATCCCAGCCTTAGCCCATGTCAGTTTAGCCCACTTGAATTTTAAATGGGCCCCATATAGTTAGCCCACGTGGGTTGCCCATGTGGGGCCAATTCAGGTTAAACTATATGGGCCCTACATAGGGCATCCCAGCCTTAGCCCATGTCAGTTTAGCCCACTTGAACCTTAAATGGGCCCCATATAGTTAGCCCATGTGGGTTGCCCATGTGGGGCCTATTCAGGTTAAACTATATGGGCCCTACATAGGGCATCCCAGCCTTAGCCCATGTCAGTTTAGCCCACTTGAACCTTAAATGGGCCCCATATAGTTAGCCCATGTGGGTTGCCCATGTGGGGCCTATTCAGGTTAAACTATATGGGCCCTACATAGGGCATCCCAGCCTTAGCCCATGTCAGTTTAGCCCACTTGAATTTTAAATGGGCCCCATATAGTTAGCCCACGTGGGTTGCCCATGTGGGGCCAATTCAGGTTAAACTATATGGGCCCTACATAGGGCATCCCAGCCTTAGCCCATGTCAGTTTAGCCCACTTGAACCTTAAATGGGCCCCATATAGTTAGCCCATGTGGGTTGCCCATGTGGGGCCTATTCAGGTTAAACTATATGGGCCCTACATAGGGCATCCCAGCCTTAGCCCATGTCAGTTTAGCCCACTTGAATTTTAAATGGGCCCCATATAGTTAGCCCACGTGGGTTGCCCATGTGGGGCCAATTCAGGTTAAACTATATGGGCCCTACATAGGGCATCCCAGCCTTAGCCCATGTCAGTTTAGCCCACTTGAACCTTAAATGGGCCCCATATAGTTAGCCCATGTGGGTTGCCCATGTGGGGCCTATTCAGGTTAAACTATATGGGCCCTACATAGGGCATCCCAGCCTTAGCCCATGCCCAGTTTGCCCACTTAGAACCCATAAAGGTCCCATTTAGCCAACCCACATGGGCTTTACACCTGGGCCCCATGTATGTTAAACTATATGGGGCCCATTAATTTTTGCCCAGTTTTATCCCATGCCCATTTAACCAACAACAGACCCATATGGGGCCCAGATCACAGCCCATGTGGGCATCACATATGGGGCCCACATTAGCAAACCTTTCTGGGCCCCTCAAAATTTGCCCTGGACAAGCCCATGCCCAGTCAGTACCCATCTTGCCCACTTGTGGCCCATGTGGGGCCCACATTGCTTTGCTGGCTGGGTACTTCTGCAGGTGTATCGTTCTAAGCACGTCCAGATCATCTCAGTTTTTACGTCAGAGTCCGAGTCCAGGAAATCGTCGCACCCTGGTCTTTATTCACTCACATATACTGGCATTATGGTCCAAATATGGGCGTTTCCTCCACATGAGGTGTTCATTCCACTCTTGCACAACTTTAGTCGCTCCTAACTTTACAGGTTTGTTCGTAACAATATTGAGACGGTTTTCCACATCTCAGTTCCTGCCTGATTTATATCGGCAAGGCACGTTTATTTGTAGAGAACACTTCATGCACAAGCGCTTCACAGTTGCATAAAATCAACAGATCAAATCGATCCATAAAACACTTTTTGAACTGTCCTCAGCCTGGATGTGAACATGGTCAGAGTGGAGGCCTGTCTCACGTCCTCATGAAGACTGTTCCAGGTTTTAGCGTTAGCCTCAGCGTGTTTAGTCCTGACCAATGGCCGCTGACTGCTCTGCCATAGCCGCTAGTCTCCCATTGAAAAGCATCGGACTTTAGACGCGGTAAAAACAACTTTAACGCCTGGTTTCTATGTTTTAAACACTTAGCTACATGTTCCTCCTGAGATAACGCCGGGTTAGTCACAATTAAAGAGACCAGGCTGGGTTTTCGAAAAATCTTTTTTAAATCTCGTACTAATGAGGGTCGGGCTGTTAGCATTGGAGCGGCGCGAGCTACACGTCACGCGAGGGCGGAGTCTACAGTGAAGATCCCGCCCTTATGCCCTTTTTAGGAACATGCTTCGTCAGAGCAGGGGAGGAGGAGGAGTCTGTAAATCCGCCATGAATCCCCCCTTGAACGTGGTCGTTATGGTAACGTTATGGAGGAGTGAGGAGGTGTCTATGGTCCTGACTCTGGGAACCACCAGGAGACCCCTCACGGAGATGGTTCAAACGGCTCTAACATGTCAGAGATGGACTTTGGTGCAGAGCTCTTTTAAATTCTATTCTCTGAGCGACAGCAAGCCAGGGCAGAGACCGGAGCACTGGACTAATGTGAAAATATTGCACAGTTCTGGCGCGGCCTTGTGGTTTATGCTGCTCCTCCTGGCAAATAAATGAATGAAGTTATATCTTATTCCTTTGCAATGTCTCGCCTTGAACACTTCCTCCTCTCATCCGCTTTCGGCTTCTCTTTCGTCTGATGAGTTTTATGACAGAGGGCTTTTATTGTGAAGGCCTGTGGGTTGAGTGAGTTATCGTGATGAGGGCTTTTACTGTGAAAGTCTCCGGACGCCGTTTGACAGCTGGACTCGGCCCTCTAATCAGGCGGACGCTCTTATTGTGGAACACTGTGGTCCACGTGAGTGACGCGACGCGGGCTTTTATTGTGAAGGTCTGCTCGTGCGGCGAGTTAAACACAAGGCAGACCGCTCAGAGGAAACCGGAGACGCTAATCTGAGAGTCGAGCCTGTCATTGGCCTGATCTGAACGGAACAATGGCGGTGACGGATCGTAAACTCATCAGACAGACTGTGAACCTGCGCGGCGCGGGGTAGATCCAAACCCGGGCGAGTCCATTCACTGAAAACGAAAAACGATTTTAAAAGGTCCTGGGATGTTGAAAAAATTGGGGCTTTTGGAGTGGTGTGATTTACGCAAAGCCTGGAGAAGATTCACCGTGTACCAACTATCCTTTTCCGTAGTTGGTACACGGTGTAAGTTCATCATCCAATCAGAAATCCCACTATCCTTAAAGGAACAGGCCACCGTTTTTCCACACTGAGACATGTTCTTACCGGAGCTTAGACGAGTTGATGCGTACCTGTCTGGTCTTTACCAGACCAAAGTAGTTGTTAGCATTTAGCCTCCTCTCCTCTATGGGGCCAAACGGGGGTGAAGTTAGAAGTGACCAAGCTCTTCCACGTTTCCCCTATTTAAATAAGTTTTTAAGTGAGCAGTTACACGATCCAAATATAGTTCATGTCGATTTTCTAAGCGGATAAAAAGGGAACTATATTGCAAGGCGTAATAATACCTTAGGAGCACTTCGACGTCTGCGCAGTGATATCTATCAGAACTCTTCAGGAGTGACGTAACCGTATTTAAATAGGGAAAACGTGGAAGAGCTTGGTCGCTTCGAACTTCACCCCTGTTTGGGTCCATAGGAATATGCTGGGTGAGGCTAAATGCTAACAACAACTTTGGTCTTTCTGCGCGGCTGAGCGCACGCGTAAAGTATTAAGTAAAATCGACTTTTTCAAGCTTTATGTCATGTTATTATGTCGTTCCCTCATTAAACACATGCCTGGAGTGTTGCCTCGGCTCATTCACATATTTTTGAGTAATCAGTAAAAACTTAGACGGCGGCCATTTTAGGTGTAGCTATGCCTCAGTCCTCCTAGGAACGCCCCCACCTCCTGGAGACGCCTCTGGACCTTTCGTCACCAGCCAAGCCACCAACCACTGCTCCTCAGCTCAGCAGAGCCCCCTCCCCGCACAGTGTTGTTGTTTAAATGCCACAGTAGTGTGCTGAAGGGGGCGTGTCGGAAAGCTTCTTAAAGAGACAGAGGCCTATTTCAAGACGTTCAGTTCAGCCATTTTTAGAGAGCAACTTTATTCAAAGCAGTTATTTTAATTTACTGCATATACAGACCAACAGAAGGTCACGTCATCATTGTAGTGCTATAGACTATGTGATTGAAAAAAGCATAATACCCCCTCTTTAAGGCATGTGATCTGTTGTACAAAAGCAACATACCTTAGAAATGTTTCTTTTGTTGCTGTGCTCAGTGAAGCTGTGGTTAGCTTCAGTCCATCACTGAGCGGAGCATCCTCGGCTGTGAACGTGTGAACATTACGGTCCATTAGTCCCGTGTCAGCGGAACAATGGCCGGCTCCTAAAATAGTCTTTAAAGATGGAGGCATGTGACAGATTTATAGTTTTCCTCGTAAATGTCTCTCGACGACGATCCGCTCTGACAGCAGCAGCTGACCGAGGCTCTGCCCGGTCCGACGGACACGAGCTGCAAACTACGGTCCGGCTGAACCCAAACGGAAGACGTGATTGAGACTGTGACGGCACGATGTGAGACACTGAATAATGCAATAAACAAAACGATCAACCACTTTAACCCAGCACGGTCCAGAACGTTTAAACAAAACTTGTGAGCAGTTTGTATCAACTCGAGTCAAAACAAGACTTTACGATATAAAATCCGGACCACAACGAGACTAAAGTGGAACCAAATCAGTCAAATTATGACTGTATATTGCGTTTTTTAGCCTGTGTTTGTAAAAAAAAAAGTTTATAGCTTTGTAAACGTCCCAGAAATGGTGATATAAGTGCACACACTTAATAAAATGCAGCTTTATGGCACAATAAAGTGAGCGTTTTATTGCATTCTGAACTGTTAAATACTTAATAAAACTGAGATCATTGTCTTTGGTCACTTTGAGGCGCTCTCACGAGAACCTACAAATCTGGTTAGAAGTTAAGGAGTAATCATAGACATTTTAAAAGGCCTATTACGTCTATAACATCTGCGTCTTTTTACCATCTCAAAAATACATCGCCAGGATTAAAGGTAACACCGGATTTAGAGCGATACGGCTAACGTTAGCTGAGGATCTAAAGGCCTTTGAGCGGCATTTACCCACAAATCCACAGATTTCTTCTCTCGAAACAATGAAGAGAGCCCCCAAAACAAGACGCGCTACAGGAAACAAGGAAGGGACAAATGAGTAGGTATCCGGGCAAGACTCGCAGCTAAGCCTACAACTGTTCTGGCTAATGTTCGTTCACTGGAGAATGAGAAGGATTATTTTTGTCTGCTACGATCTTCCCAAGATGGTGAAAGACTGTGGACTGTAAAGCGGACAAAGATGAAGATGAGAAGGCGGGAGAGGAGCGAGCTGCGCAGGAGGAAGAGGAAGGAGGAGGTGGAAGAGCTGACCAGTGCAGGACACCACGCTCTGAAACGGGGAGGCGCTGCACCTCAGGAATAACCCAACACCTGAATTACCACACCTTTCAAAAGGTCCTAAAAAACAATCGTGCACTCACAGGTAGATCATCAATGACTCTTTCTGGGCGTGTTCATCTCACCTGTGGCTGTATTTGTTTCTTTACCTGCCTTAGGGCAATGGATGCCATTTAGCTATTATGCTAATTACATTTACATTGAGGCTTTCTGCTGACATGTTGATTAATGTGCACTGTCCTAATAAAAAATAAAGCACTTACTTATTCATCTCCGGCGGGTTGGACCACTCTCACGGTCTGCTCACTTGCCTCTCTAAATGAGTATATACAATGCATGGCGGCTCCTGTCCCGACAAGACGGCCATATTAGTCCAGTGCTCCGGTCTCTGCACTGGCCTCCTGTCGCTCAGAGAATAGACGAGCCAGTATTACAGTATTAAAGCCCCAGATTGGCTGTGTAAATGAGAGAATGATTTGTGCTACTTTAGTACGTGAGTAAACTCTTGATAAAGGAAAGTACGCATAATTTTGTATTTTATTTTGGGGGGGGGGGCACACACTCGGTTGTCTGTGAATTGAAATGTGCCGGACAAATAAACTTCCCTTAAATAATGTGGTTTTAATGCAACATGTCTTCACTTTCCTTATAGTTCAATCCCAGTCTCTGTCCCGCGTCAGTCTCGGTGCCATCGCTATAAATCCGCCTGCTCTTGTGGAAACCCATCATTACAGGCCTCGTTTCAGATTGAATCATGGGAAACGCAGTTCATTTAAGCTCCAACAATAGCCCGCCCATCCATCACCGCCGCGCTCTCTGTGGGAACATATTGTCTCCGACTCCGTCCGACGATAAAAGGACCTCGAGCGGCTCCGTTCCTATTTTACACGCGCCTCCATCACGTCTCGCGAGTCTAATAATATCTGAGGGTTTCTCCCCCCCCCCAGCCCCCCCCACAATGCCTCGCTGCACGTCCGCCGCCCTGTCCGCGTTATCGACAGGAAGTGGTGGGCTTCGGAGGAGGAAGTGAGGTCGTTCCCACCATAAGTCAAGTCAGAGCCGGTCTCGGGGCGCTTTCATGTTCCACTCGGTCGACGAGCTGAAGAGGAAGCGAAGACTTTGGACGAACCAGATAATGAGACACAATAAAGTTGATTACAGTTTGAATGAATTAGGATTTAAAGGGCTTAATTTCACGACGTGCAGAGAGACAACTTTTTCTAAAACGTTCCCTAAATATTGATATCGGTTGGAGATTTGTCTAGAGCTGCTGGATCTGAGTCTCACGATATTCAAAAAAGGTCGTGTGAAATAACCACAGCGATCATAGAAACGCCTTTGCAGTAGCCGAGCCTGTTCCCACACGTCCTCTCCCGATACGAATGAACAGGGAAGCCAGGTGTCGCACTAAAATATAACTTCTGTTTTAGGAAAAAAGGATGAGCTGATGAGACTCCGTCGAGTTGAAACGCGTTTTAATAAACCCCTTCTCTTTTGCAGATTCAGAGTGCCTCAGCTCATCCTTTGCCCCACGAGTTTGAAGAGCCCCCGATCTGTACGTTTGTTTGCTATTTTCCGTTAACACATTTCCTCTCCTACTACGCGGTGATCCAGTGAGCACTCTGCCTCTTCTCTTCTAGTACTTATGTTTTGTTCCTTTCATGGCATTTTTTTCCATCAGTAACTTAAGCAGAAACTTGACTGAATTTGATTTAGGATTTAGCGCTTTTCGACGCTAATTTGTATCTAAAGTAAAATCTCAAAAGGTCTGTACACGCATTAATGATTTAATTTCTAACAAGGCTTTGACCTCACCTTTACGTGGTCGATGGTTGACAAGAGCTGAAAACATGTGTGACGTTCATAGTTTGCAATGTTTGGTGACTAATGCGAACGGCTATGGGGAAAATACATTGAGCAGGCTAATGCTAACGGCTATGGGGAAAATACATTGAGCAGGCTAATGCTAACGGACGCTGAAAAGTTGCCAGGACTAGCCAGCTTGCTAATTGTCCGCATACATTAGGATTGAACGCCGCTTCTGCTTTTTTATTTCAATGATTCAGATGATGGGGCTTTCGACAAAAAACTTAATTGCGATTTTTCAGACAAATCTTGAATTTCGATTTTTTATATTTATATCTGCACAAACTGCTAAAATGATGAGTGAAGAAAGTCGTGTTACTTTTAGACTTTAGTTAAACAACATATTGTTCCCCTCCTGTAACCAGATTATTCAGCAAAAGCGAAAACCCTGTGCCTAAGCTAGCGTTAGCATGTGTAGCATGAAGCAACGCTAGCCTCATGGTTAGTATTGTCCGTTATTTCTGTGTTTATGGGCTGTTGAACCACTTCTCTTTATGTCTCTGCATGTTCAGTAGAAAAATATATTCAGAATTCGGCATTTGTTGAAGTTGAAGAAAGTTTTCTTTTCCCCCCAGGCCTTTTTTTTTTGAGAAAACATTATTGTGACATGTTGAAATTAGAACTGTGAAGTAAATCTCTTCATTATGAGGTCAATAAAAATCTGATCTTATTATCTGCATCTGGCACATCTGGCAGCATATCAGGGTTTGTACAGGAGGCAGCAAGTCCAATGTGATGCTTTTGAACGCCAAGATTTGGAAACATTCAGCAAAACCGAGGATTGAGGGGAAATGTTGTTATTCAAAACCAAATTGTTCACAACAGCCAACTTTGGACCATAGCTTTTGTATTTCTGTCTCTAAGGGAAAATAATATTGTCTAAGAAATGTACATTTAAGGCCAGTTTAAATCCAATTTAATCCTTTTTAATGACTTTCACTGCCTTGATTTTGGCATAATCCATTTAATGACTTTAATGCTTTTTAATGCAGTGGTGTGACGCGAGCTGCCACTCTTTGCCCTGCGCGACCCCAAGATCCCTTTCCTTGTTTAAGTGTCTCTCTCCCTTCTCCCCCCCCCCCTCCCCCCGCCGCCTCCCTGCCCTCGTGCCCCTGAGCTACACTTGGCGCTGCGGTGGCTGCCGGTGCTAGGTATGTGTCGGAGGGTGTTCAGACAGGCCGGGCGCTGCGTGTTGAGACAAACGCCGCGGCTTATGTTTAAAACGGAATAAAGCAGGTCCCATTAATCTCCGTAAGGCCGCTCTGTGCTGGGTCTGTGCTCTGTGTGCGGCCCGAGAGGAGGCTGAAGCTCCCACTGCAGGGCTCCCGGGTCACCGTTGGGACAGGGAACGGGCCTCAGCGGCTTCAATAATCCAACAAACTGAACAAATGAGTAAAAAGCAAACGCCTCAGTTACGGCAGGAGAGTGTGAAGGTCTGGGTTTCATTCCTAGACTATGTGACTCTCCCTGGAGCAGATATATATTCAGGGATAAACACCAAAAACCTGTTAGCTACCAGCGACCACGACTTGACCACAGTCGAGCCGATGTGTTCTTAGCTGAAAGTGTTCTTCTGGAACAACAAATCCGAGGAACAGTCATATGGGTTCTAAATCTCCAACACTACGTGAAGCACTGTCTGCAGTTTTAGAACATTATCAGTCACAAAGGACCCAGAAATGTGAATTCTTTCTCATGGTGAACTACATCCATCCATCTATTTTATCCACTTTATCCGGGGCTGGGTCGTGGAGGCAGAAGTCTGAGCAGAGATGCCCAGACTTCCTGATCCCTGCAGACCTCTTCAAGCTGTACAGGGGGGGGGGGGGGCACACCGAGGCGACACCAGCCCAGCTCAGAGACACAGTCCCTCCAGCGTGTCTTGGGTCTTCCACGAGGCCTCCTTCCAATAGGACATGCCTGGAGCACCTCCCAAGAGACCAGGAGGCATCTGAAACAGACGCCCGAGCCACCTCAGCTGGCTCCTCTCAACGTGAAGGAGCAGCGACTCTACTCTGAGCTCCTCCCAGGCGACTGACTCGCCTTATCTCTAAGGGTCGTCTATATCCACGATCTTGTCCTTTTGGTCATTACTTCAGATCTCATGACCGAAGGTGAGGGCAGGAACGTAGATCAACCGGTAAATCGAGAGCTTTGCCCCCCCCCCCCCCCCCAAAGACCCCGAGATACTTAAACTCTTCCACTTGAGGCAAGGACTCTCTACCGAACTGGAGAGGTTGAGGCCACCCTTTTCCGGTGGAGAACCATGGTCTTGGATTTGGAGGTGCTGAGCTTCACACTGGGCTGCAAACCATGCACCCCAGAGCAGCTGAAGGTCCTGCTTTGATGAAGCCAACAGAACATCATCTGCAGGCATGAGGGACACCCACCGGCCTCTGGCTGTGCCTATCAAAGTGTGAGGAGCGTGTCTGTGTATTTCCATGGCCGATATGATGTAGCCATGATAACGAGGGAGAGCTTATAGGTGTCATCCTGTTGAATTTGGGGAATCTCTCTTTAAAAAATTAGAATCTGATGGACCATTTGTCTACAAGCTTCTTAAAATCGACCTTTATCTTAAGAAAACATTCCATTATCTTGCTTCATTTTTTGGACGGGTTTCATCGGAAAGACCTTGACACATGCCCCGTGATAGGATTAGGAAATATGATAAACAGAATGGCATCCTCGACATGAGGATAACAACCTAATTCGATCTCAGAGTGAGTCATATTGACGTTTTTTTGGCGGCGTACGTGTTTTTCTGAAAAAGTAGATCCCAGAGTGCCTTCCTGTCAGATCTGACACTTCGTCCCGTAGGTTCATGCGGCGCCGACCCGTCGCACGTAACTCAAAAGTGGACGACTCTCTCAAACGTCCCGTATCACTCGGAGACAGTTTTATCAAATCTCGCATCGAAGGGAGTTAAGGGTAAACAATTTGCTCCTGTAACAACTCATTTCTAGCGCTCACAACAGCTCCCGTATGTCGATAAGGAACTGGATTCATTATATGCTGAATTTGGCTTGATTTAGTTTCTGCGCTATTTATGATACGTTTTTTGGTAAGAAAGGCCTTTCCGTGTGGAGGTGCCATGTTTTCCTGACGTTTCCTGAATAACGCGTTACTAAGGCTGTGTCCGAATGTCCACCCTAGTCCCTAACCCCTCATTCACTACATAGGCCCGCACTATATAGTAGACTATATAGTCCACTGATTCTGTTAGCTATTCAACAGAAGCCACTACTTTCTCCGAGCTGCATTTGAATGTATTTATTGTTACAAACGTTTATTTTATGAAACAGAACGACAGTTTTGGCACTTTTACAGGCGTTTTATTTGACATTTAAATTTAAATTAAAACTATCATAAAAAGAAAACACTCCAGCGTTCGCTCAAAGACGTGCATAAAGTAGGTCAGAGCCCGGTGTCCGAAGCGCCGGCAGAATGAGTGACTACATCTGCTAAAAGTCGCTAAACCCCGGGAATAATGTATTTCTGCGATAAAGATCAACCAAACTCATGAAACAGTGGAGTATTTATGGATAAATACGAGTCAGATATATTTAACACGGATTTTACATGAATGGCTTGGATTATTTGAGAGGAAGCTATCGGTCATTTAGCAGCTCGAGCTAAAGGTTAGCAGCTAACGCTAGCATCTTTTCACCGTAACCGTTTATATTTAAGTCATTTATTCATGATAAATACACAACACACGATTGAAACGGCTGATTTCATTCCGTCGTGTTGTTTAGTTCAAAGACCTGTTGTTGTCAGACGTTCTTCTCCGACTCTCGCAATGCATTGTGGGCTATATTGACCCGTTTAGTGACCGCCGCTGCTCACTACTTTTCAGAATGCATTGTGGGAAATTTTGAATGCACTACTTTTTTCTCTCTGGACATTCGGACACCCCTACAGAATGGCGTGACCACTATATAGTCACTATATAGGGAATAGTGTGGACATTCAGACACAGCCTAAATGATTTCTAAGAGATGTAGAAAGGCACAGCAACAATGGCCAGTCAAGTCGGAGCAAACTTGAATAGAATCTGTATTAAGAGCTATTTCCTCTCAGTGGGACAGACATGTTTGGACACGACTCAAAGTGGCAGCGTTCATCTTCATAAACTTCACAGTCCTTCCTCGGCATATGAGCATTCACCTCGCTCTGACGCTGTGAAGCTCCGCACTCCAAGGTCAGAGAGAGATTCAGAAATGCCACAATGACAACTGAAAAAAATACTTGAACTATTACAGAGCCGTTGCCTGCAGCGGTACGTTCAGACGTTCGCTATCTGAGCCTTTTTCTACAAATGGTCACAAATGAAGGGAAGACGAGCGCATGACACTTTCATGGCATTTACAGGTGAAACTCAAAAAAAAAGAAAAATATATATTTTAATTTTGGGGAAATTGGGGAAAAAACGCATAGAAAAAAATCTGTTAAAAATGGGGGGAAAATAAGAAAAACTTGGAATTTGTTTTTCTGCCCTTTTAAAGGACGTTTCTTGGTTGTTTCACCTCAAACAAATGATACAAATGCAAAAGAAAAGAAATAAATTAACATTATTACTCTGTTTTATGGTTCTATGTGACAAATAATTTAGCCTTAAAAAAAAGATTTACGGTACCCAGCCCTAGAGCGCGAAGCCCGTTCATTAAGCGGAGAACGAGGGAAAACGTTCTCCGCTAAAATCTGATGTTTAGTCGATTGATTTGTGTAAAATGTCCAGTGTTAACTGATAGGAGAAAAGGGGCGGGCACAATTCATGGTGGCGCCCGCGCGAACCTCCGGAATAAAGTGCCATCCATCCATCCATTTTCTCCCACTTGTCCGTTGCCGGGTCGTGGGGGCAGCCGCCAGAGCTGCCCAAGTCACATAGCACCAGTCCCCTATGGCTCCTCCTGCAGGTGGTGGGTCCACGGAAGGACGGCCTCATAGTTCCAAACGGGCCTGTTGGTCTCTCATAGGGGGCCCATTCACTCTCTCATTCATACACCAGTGTACGCAGACACTGGAGGCAAGGAGGGTGAAGTGTCTTGCCCAAGGACACAACGACAATGTGCACCTTCAGGAGGCGGGATTCGAACCCCCGACCTTTCAATCATGAGACGACCCACTCTACCATCTGCGCCACTGTCGCCCCTCCGGAATAAAGTGAATAGGAAAAAAAATTAATTGAGCCGGATAATGGACTCTGAAAAGATCGAACGCTGTACTCTATTTTGATTTACTTATTCATTTATTTGATAGCAGTGCATGTTAAAGGGACTAGATGCAAGTTGGTCATTTTATACTCTCTACTGAGAAATGTGTCCTCCACCTTCGCCCCATCCCTCAGTGCGCCGGGGAACCCCACATGGTCAGATGTTCCTATAGTCGGAAGAAACCAGTCACAGGGAAAACGTGGTCTGGGAATCCGCCTTCGCCGTGAGACGCATGATGCTGTGCCTCAGTCACTAAGTCCCCCCCGGTGAGAACTCCTGCAATAACAGTAGTTAAGGCGTGATTCACCGGCGTGTGTGGTTTGTGTCGCCGCTTCAAGTCAAACGTGAGAAGCCTGATTATCAAAGCAAACCCTCTGCTCTCCCACAGCACGGATCTCACGAGAGTCAACATTGTTTTGGTCTCACGGCTTTAAAAAAACAAAAACATAATTAGTCTGTATTTGCATGACGTTTAAAGGGCTGAGGAGGTTTGGTAAAAAATTTGGCGGCGCCAGATTAACCGAACACACCTGTGTCATCGCGGGTGTGTGGGAGGATCACGGTTCCCACGCGGAGATTTGCCAGAGTTCGTCACAGGTTTTGTGAAGCCGCTTCGTTAAGACTTGCCTGCTCGCCTCATAAACCCAATCCAGAGACGGAAAATATAATGAGCGCCGTACACGCCATCCGTGAACCGGCGAACATTTGGATCCACGGATTAACGCTCTGAGCCACGGTCCCCCCCAAAACTCACAGGTCCTGACGTCACGGCCTTCCATCCGGGGCCTGTGGAGTCTACTACGGAGCTGGATAACAGAGTAGATCGCCATGGAAACCAGGCCCTTAGCGCAAAACCCGCTCTGGACCAGGTTTAGTTCCCAGCTTCAGGTCAGCTCTCACTACACCAATTTTTTTTTTTTTTTTTCGCGGCGAGTATTGGCGAGTCGTGGGTTGCGTCTCGTGCTGTGGAGGTAAAGGCGCGACTAAACCTCAGCCGCAGGAAATCCAACATCTTTGATTATTTAAGATCGATTTTAGACGCACAGGAGAAGCCTGAGTGATAGTAGTAGTAGTAGTAGTAGTAGTAGTAGTAGTAGTAGTAGTAGTAGTAGTAGTAGTAGTAGTAGTAGTAGTAGTAGTAGTAGTAGTAGTAGTAGTAGTAGTAGCATTGCTAAAATAAAACACATAGTGTCAAAACCAGACTTGGAGACACTCATCCATGCGTTTGTCTCCAGCAGGTTAGACGACTGTAACGGCTGCTCACTGGCCTTTCTAAACGAGCTGTTAGAGCTGCAGAACATCCAGAACGCTGCTGCTCCAGTCCTGACAAGAACCAGGAAATACCACCATATTAGTCCAGTGCTCCGGTCTCTGCACTGGCTTCCTGTCACTCAGAGAATAGAATTTAAAACAGCTCTGCTTGTGCACAAGTCTTTTCATGGTTTAGCAGCAAAGTCCATCTCTGACATGTTAGAGCCGTATGAACCATCTCGGGCCCTGAGAACTTCCGGGAGGGGTCTCCTGGTGGTTCCCAGAGTCAGGACTAAACACGCTGAGGCTGCGTTTCAGTTTCATGCAGCAAAAGTGTGAAACAGCCTCAGTGAGGACGTGAGACAGGCCTCAACCCTGAATATGAATGAAAGGACACCTTTTTACTGTTGCCTATGGAGATTGATTTTTTTTTTTTTTTTTTAAACACTTTTTAGTATGTACGTGTACATGCATGTGTATGTATGTATGTATGTGTGTATATATATTTTATGTAATTTTATCAATTGATTTGTTGATTTTTGATTGTGTTTTTAATGCTTTTTTGTGTTTGGTGTTGCTGTGAGGCACATTGAGTTGTCATGTAGATGAAATGTTCCATACAAATAAACTTGCCTTGCGAGTAGTAGTAGTAGTAGTAGTAGTAGTAGTAGTAGTAGTAGTAGTAGTAGTAGTAGTAGTAGTAGTAGTAGTAGTAGTAGTAGTAGTAGTAGTAGTAGTAGTAGGTGCAGACAGTTGTCAGCCAGACTCCCACAGAACAGCTGCTGTTGCAGATGACGGGCGGCGACACATGTATACGGAGTACTACACAATACTGCACATAGTACACTGCACATGTACAGACACACGGGCCCGTTTAAACACATGTGAGGCTCGAGTTTCATCCGAACGAGGCGTGGATTATGAGTGGTTTCCTGAGATCTGTTCTAATGATTTCTGTGACGCTGGGCTGGAGGCTGAGGCGCGTTGTCCCGCACAGGACCCGGGACAACGAGGCTGAGGCGCGTTGTCCCGCACAGGACCCGGGACAACGAGACTGAGGCGCGTTGTCCCGCACAGGACCCGGGACAACGAGGCTGAGGCGCGTTGTCCCGCACAGAACCCGGGACAACGGGGCTTAGGCGCGTTGTCCCGCACAGGACCCGGGACAACGAGGCTGAGGCGCATTGTCCCGCACAGGACCCGGGACAACGAGGCTGTCCTTCAATGAGAATCGCACAATGTAAATAGAGTTGAAAATAAAGAAATGGCAAAACATAAAAAGTGTTTCTAAACTTTTACGCTGCCGTTTACTTTTAAAAAAGCTGCTTTCTTCAGGACCATTCAGGACGCGTTGCAGTAAAAATCCACCGATCCCCACGAAAACACCCATATGACGTACAAATGTATTCAGTAAAACAATGTGGAACTTCAGAAACCACAAATGCAGCTGTACCAAGAGCGTCGCTGTGTATCTCGATTTGTTACATTTGATCAAATATTTGAGTTCAACTCCTACTCACCAAGTTCAAAAATCTTTCAGTAGATGAGATTTATTTTCTTATTCAAGTAGAATTCGATAAAATGAAGTGGAATGATACATTTGATCTTATTTTACAGTTTTTTTTAAAGATAAACAAACAGCATATTATTTACTTTCCTGTTCACATTCAGGTCAAAGGTCCTCATCGTTTCCGATTGAACGAGAGGCCGTAACATCTGCTCAAACCCGGGGCATTGGGATGGTTGTAGTCGTGGTTTCAGCAGCTGTAGTTGGAGTTGAGTTGTGGTTTCAGCAGCTGTAGTTGTAGTTGTGGTTTCAGTAGTTGTAGTTGTAGTCGTGGTTTCAGCAGCTGTAGTTGTAGTTGTAGTCGTGGTTTCAGTAGTTGTAGTTGTAGTTGTAGTTGTGGTTTCAGTAGTTGTAGTTGTAGTTGTAGTCGTGGTTTCAGCAGCTGTAGTTGTAGTCGTGGTTTCAGTAGTTGTAGTTGTAGTTGTAGTTGTGGTTTCAGTAGTTGTAGTTGTAGTCGTGGTTTCAGCAGTTGTAGTTGTAGTTGAGTTGTGGTTTCAGCAGCTGTAGTTGTAGTTGAGTTGTGGTTTCAGCAGCTGTAGTTGTAGTTGTAGTTGTGGTTTCAGCAGCTGTAGTTGTAGTTGAGTTGTAGTTTCAGCAGCTGTAGTTGTAGTTGTAGTTGTGGTTTCAGCAGCTGGAGTTGTAGTTGAGTTGTGGTTTCAGCAGCTGTAGTTGAAGTTGTAGTCGTGGTTTCAGCAGCTGTAGTTGTAGTTGAGTTGTAGTTTCAGCAGCTGTAGTTGTAGTTGAGTTGTGGTTTCAGCAGCTGTAGTTGAAGTTGTAGTCGTGGTTTCAGCAGCTGTAGTTGTAGTTGTAGTTGTGGTTTCAGCAGCTGTAGTTGTAGTTGAGTTGTGGTTTCAGCAGCTGTAGTTGAGTTGTAGTTTCAGCAGCTGTAGTTGTAGTTGAGTTGTGGTTTCAGCAGCTGTAGTTGAGTTGTAGTTTCAGCAGCTGTAGTTGTAGTTGTGGTTTCAGCAGCTGTAGTTGTAGTTGTGGTTTCAGTAGTTGTAGTTGTAGTCGTGGTTTCAGCAGCTGTAGTTGTAGTTGTAGTCGTGGTTTCAGCAGCTGTAGTTGTAGTTGTAGTCGTGGTTTCAGCAGCTGTAGTTGTAGTTGAGTTGTGGTTTCAGCAGCTGTAGTTGTAGTTGTAGTTGTGGTTTCAGTAGTTGTAGTTGTGGTTTCAGCAGCTGTAGTTGTAGTTGAGTTGTAGTTTCAGCAGCTGTAGTTGAGTTGTAGTTTCAGCAGCTGTAGTTGTAGTTGTGGTTTCAGCAGCTGGAGTTGTAGTTGAGTTGTGGTTTCAGCAGCTGTAGTTGTAGTTGTAGTCGTGGTTTCAGCAGCTGTAGTTGTAGTTGTAGTCGTGGTTTCAGTAGTTGTAGTTGTAGTTGTAGTTGTGGTTTCAGTAGTTGTAGTTGTAGTTGTAGTCGTGGTTTCAGCAGCTGTAGTTGTAGTCGTGGTTTCAGTAGTTGTAGTTGTAGTTGTAGTTGTGGTTTCAGTAGTTGTAGTTGTAGTCGTGGTTTCAGCAGTTGTAGTTGTAGTTGAGTTGTGGTTTCAGCAGCTGTAGTTGTAGTTGAGTTGTGGTTTCAGCAGCTGTAGTTGTAGTTGAGTTGTAGTTTCAGCAGCTGTAGTTGTAGTTGTAGTTGTAGTTGTAGTTGTGGTTTCAGCAGCTGGAGTTGTAGTTGAGTTGTGGTTTCAGCAGCTGTAGTTGAAGTTGTAGTCGTGGTTTCAGCAGCTGTAGTTGTAGTTGAGTTGTAGTTTCAGCAGCTGTAGTTGTAGTTGAGTTGTGGTTTCAGCAGCTGTAGTTGAAGTTGTAGTCGTGGTTTCAGCAGCTGTAGTTGTAGTTGTGGTTTCAGCAGCTGTAGTTGTAGTTGAGTTGTGGTTTCAGCAGCTGTAGTTGAGTTGTAGTTTCAGCAGCTGTAGTTGTAGTTGAGTTGTGGTTTCAGCAGCTGTAGTTGAGTTGTAGTTTCAGCAGCTGTAGTTGTAGTTGTGGTTTCAGCAGCTGTAGTTGTAGTTGTGGTTTCAGTAGTTGTAGTTGTAGTCGTGGTTTCAGCAGCTGTAGTTGTAGTTGTAGTCGTGGTTTCAGCAGCTGTAGTTGTAGTTGTAGTCGTGGTTTCAGCAGCTGTAGTTGTAGTTGAGTTGTGGTTTCAGCAGCTGTAGTTGTAGTTGTAGTTGTGGTTTCAGTAGTTGTAGTTGTGGTTTCAGCAGCTGTAGTTGTAGTTGAGTTGTAGTTTCAGCAGCTGTAGTTGAGTTGTAGTTTCAGCAGCTGTAGTTGTAGTTGTGGTTTCAGCAGCTGGAGTTGTAGTTGAGTTGTGGTTTCAGCAGCTGTAGTTGAAGTTGTAGTTGTGGTTTCAGCAGCTGTAGTTGTAGTTGTAGTCGTGGTTTCAGCAGCTGTAGTTGTGGTTTCAGAAGCTGTAGTTGTAGTTGTGGTTTCAGCAGCTGGAGTTGTAGTTGAGTTGTGGTTTCAGCAGCTGTAGTTGAAGTTGTAGTCGTGGTTTCAGCAGCTGTAGTTGTAGTTGTAGTCGTGGTTTCAGCAGCTGTAGTTGTAGTTGTAGTTGTGGTTTCAGTAGTTGTAGTTGTAGTTGTGGTTTCAGTAGTTGTAGTTGTAGTTGGAGTCGTAGTTTCAGCAGTTGTAGTCGTGGTTTCAGCAGCTGTAGTTGTAGTTGAGTTGTGGTTTCAGCAGCTGTAGTTGTAGTTGAGTTGTGGTTTCAGCAGCTGTAGTTGTAGTTGAGTTGTAGTTTCAGCAGCTGTAGTTGTAGTTGTAGTTGTAGTTGTGGTTTCAGCAGCTGGAGTTGTAGTTGAGTTGTGGTTTCAGCAGCTGTAGTTGAAGTTGTAGTCGTGGTTTCAGCAGCTGTAGTTGTAGTTGAGTTGTAGTTTCAGCAGCTGTAGTTGTAGTTGAGTTGTGGTTGTGGTTTCAGCAGCTGGAGTTGTAGTTGAGTTGTGGTTTCAGCAGCTGTAGTTGAAGTTGTAGTCGTGGTTTCAGCAGCTGTAGTTGTAGTTGAGTTGTAGTTTCAGCAGCTGTAGTTGTAGTTGAGTTGTGGTTTCAGCAGCTGTAGTTGAGTTGTAGTTTCAGCAGCTGTAGTTGTAGTTGAGTTGTGGTTTCAGCAGCTGTAGTTGAGTTGTAGTTTCAGCAGCTGTAGTTGTAGTTGTGGTTTCAGCAGCTGTAGTTGTAGTTGTGGTTTCAGTAGTTGTAGTTGTAGTCGTGGTTTCAGCAGCTGTAGTTGTAGTCGTGGTTTCAGCAGCTGTAGTTGTAGTTGTAGTCGTGGTTTCAGCAGCTGTAGTTGTAGTTGAGTTGTGGTTTCAGCAGCTGTAGTTGTAGTTGTGGTTTCAGTAGTTGTAGTTGTGGTTTCAGCAGCTGTAGTTGTAGTTGAGTTGTAGTTTCAGCAGCTGTAGTTGTAGTTGAGTTGTAGTTTCAGCAGCTGTAGTTGTAGTTGTGGTTTCAGCAGCTGGAGTTGTAGTTGAGTTGTGGTTTCAGCAGCTGTAGTTGAAGTTGTAGTTGTGGTTTCAGCAGCTGTAGTTGTAGTTGTAGTCGTGGTTTCAGCAGCTGTAGTTGTGGTTTCAGCAGCTGTAGTTGTAGTTGTGGTTTCAGCAGCTGGAGTTGTAGTTGAGTTGTGGTTTCAGCAGCTGTAGTTGAAGTTGTAGTCGTGGTTTCAGCAGCTGTAGTTGTAGTTGTAGTCGTGGTTTCAGCAGCTGTAGTTGTAGTTGTAGTCGTGGTTTCAGCAGCTGTAGTTGTAGTTGTAGTTGTGGTTTCAGTAGTTGTAGTTGTAGTTGTAGTTGTGGTTTCAGTAGTTGTAGTTGTAGTTGGAGTCGTAGTTTCAGCAGTTGTAGTCGTGGTTTCAGCAGCTGTAGTTGTAGTTGAGTTGTGGTTTCAGCAGCTGTAGTTGTAGTTGAGTTGTGGTTTCAGCAGCTGTAGTTGTAGTTGAGTTGTAGTTTCAGCAGCTGTAGTTGTAGTTGTAGTTGTGGTTTCAGCAGCTGGAGTTGTAGTTGAGTTGTGGTTTCAGCAGCTGTAGTTGAAGTTGTAGTCGTGGTTTCAGCAGCTGTAGTTGTAGTTGAGTTGTAGTTTCAGCAGCTGTAGTTGTAGTTGAGTTGTGGTTTCAGCAGCTGTAGTTGAGTTGTAGTTTCAGCAGCTGTAGTTGTAGTTGAGTTGTGGTTTCAGCAGCTGTAGTTGAGTTGTAGTTTCAGCAGCTGTAGTTGTAGTTGTGGTTTCAGCAGCTGTAGTTGTAGTTGTGGTTTCAGTAGTTGTAGTTGTAGTCGTGGTTTCAGCAGCTGTAGTTGTAGTCGTGGTTTCAGCAGCTGTAGTTGTAGTTGAGTTGTGGTTTCAGCAGCTGTAGTTGTAGTTGTAGTTGTGGTTTCAGTAGTTGTAGTTGTGGTTTCAGCAGCTGTAGTTGTAGTTGAGTTGTAGTTTCAGCAGCTGTAGTTGTAGTTGAGTTGTAGTTTCAGCAGCTGTAGTTGTAGTTGTGGTTTCAGCAGCTGGAGTTGTAGTTGAGTTGTGGTTTCAGCAGCTGTAGTTGAAGTTGTAGTTGTGGTTTCAGCAGCTGTAGTTGTAGTTGTAGTCGTGGTTTCAGCAGCTGTAGTTGTGGTTTCAGCAGCTGTAGTTGTAGTTGTGGTTTCAGCAGCTGGAGTTGTAGTTGAGTTGTGGTTTCAGCAGCTGTAGTTGAAGTTGTAGTCGTGGTTTCAGCAGCTGTAGTTGTAGTTGTAGTCGTGGTTTCAGCAGCTGTAGTTGTAGTTGTAGTCGTGGTTTCAGCAGCTGTAGTTGTAGTTGAGTTGTGGTTTCAGCAGCTGTAGTTGTAGTTGTGGTTTCAGTAGTTGTAATTGTGGTTTCAGCAGCTGTAGTTGTAGTTGAGTTGTAGTTTCAGCAGCTGTAGTTGTAGTTGAGTTGTAGTTTCAGCAGCTGTAGTTGTAGTTGTGGTTTCAGCAGCTGGAGTTGTAGTTGAGTTGTGGTTTCAGCAGCTGTAGTTGAAGTTGTAGTTGTGGTTTCAGCAGCTGTAGTTGTAGGTGTAGTCGTGGTTTCAGCAGCTGTAGTTGTGGTTTCAGCAGCTGTAGTTGTAGTTGTGGTTTCAGCAGCTGGAGTTGTAGTTGAGTTGTGGTTTCAGCAGCTGTAGTTGAAGTTGTAGTCGTGGTTTCAGCAGCTGTAGTTGTAGTTGTAGTCGTGGTTTCAGCAGCTGTAGTTGTAGTTGTAGTTGTGGTTTCAGTAGTTGTAGTTGTAGTTGTAGTTGTGGTTTCAGTAGTTGTAGTTGTAGTTGTGGTTTCAGTAGTTGTAGTTGTAGTTGGAGTCGTAGTTTCAGCAGTTGTAGTCGTGGTTTCAGCAGCTGTAGTTGTAGTTGTAGTCGTGGTTTCAGCAGCTGTAGTTGTAGTTGTAGTTGTGGTTTCAGTAGTTGTAGTTGTAGTTGGAGTCGTAGTTTCAGCAGTTGTAGTCGTGGTTTCAGCAGCTGTAGTTGAAGTTGTAGTTGTGGTTTCAGTAGTTGTAGTTGTAGTTAAGTTGTAGTTTCAGCAGCTGTAGTTGTAGTTGAAGTTGTTGTTTTGCTGCGCCCGGTCGCTCCTCCACATCAGCTGCCGTGCTGGAGTGTGCGTTAGCGTAAGGCGAGCCCGAAAAGTCCAACCCCGGGGTCAGGGGTCAAACGAGGCGAGGCGAGACAAAAGGAGGAGGAGAGAAGTCGACCGTAGCCGACTTCTCTCCCATGACCGAGGTTCTCTGCTCCTCGAAAGGTGTCGAAGCGTTCATGAAATCTGTTAACGTCAGCGTGTTGGGAATGTTTGACCAAAACTAAAGACCCCCCTCTCCCCCCCACCTGCAGCACAGCCGAGGCGTCACAACAGGAGCTGCAGGAAACAAGGAAGTGACAAATGAGGAGGTATCCGGGCAAGACTCACAGCTACGCCACACATGCCTTCTATCGTTCTGGCTAATGGACGTTCCCTGGAGAATAAAACAGATTAACTGCTAAGCTCTTCTACAGAATATGGTGACAGACTGTTGTGGAGCGGAGGGAGCTGCACAGGAGGAAGAGGCAGGTGGAGGTGGAGCTGACCAGTGCAGGACACCACGCTCTGGAACAGGTACAAACCCAGGAGGCGCTGCCCCGTTTCAGAGGATCCAAGCAGACTGAAGGCAGCCAGCCAGGTTTCCTCGACCTCCAACAACATGCTGGTTAGCTCGGCTCAGTGGCAGCGGCTCAGGACTAACACCACAACACTATTTTGTTGTACGGTTGCACGGTGACAAATAAAGGACTTACTTACACTTATTTATTTTTGCCACACACTCTGAACAGTTAGAAAGGAAAGGCCTTTACATCAGCGGGCTCGGAGACTTCGTGAAGGCGGTGCAGAGGTAAACGGGAGCAGGCCGGAGTTTGGATCTGGCCCGGACCATCTGGACTCGGACTGCACCATGTGGGACTAAACCAGGACCAGCCCGGCTTTAAAACGTGGACCATCTGGAGCCGGGGCTGTGTTGGATTTGGGTAAAAGATGGGATTGTTCTTTGAAGCCAGAGCCAACTGTGGGACCTGCTAAAGACGAAGCGAGGACAGAGGAGTCCAGAGAAACCTCAGACTGGAAATCCTCCTGTAAATGCACTCTCTCTCCCCTCCATCAGCACCACACATTTATGACAGATCTTTAAAAAAAAATATTTTTATCTAATTGTACACAGCAAACACACTTGGCAAAGCAGCATAATATTTATTTTCGTTAATTGACCTTTCACAAAAGCCCCTCCCCCTTAGCAACTGTTGCTAGCTCCGTCAAGTTTCCATCCATCCATTTTCTTCCTCTTTCTCCGGGGCCGGGTCGCGGGGCAGCAGTCTCAGCAGAGATGCCCAGACTTCCCGATCCACGCACACCTCCTCCAGCTGTTCTGGGGGGACCCCGAGGCGACACCAGGCCAGCTCGGAGACATAGTCCCACCAGCGTGTCCTGGGCCTTCCACGAGGCCTCCTCCCAGTGGGAGGCAACCACCCCGAGGGAGGCGACCAGGAGGCATCCGGAACAGATGCCCTAGCCACCTCAGCTGGCTCCTTTCCACATGGAGGAGCAGCGACTCGACTGAGCTCCTCACCCGATCTCGAAGGGTGCGCCCAGCCACCCTGCGAAGGAAACTCATTTCGGCCGCTTGTATTCGCGATCTTGTCCTTTCGGTCGTTACCCAGATCTCATGACCATAGGTGAGGGTGGGAACGTAGATCGATCGGTAAATCGAGAGCTTTGCCTCAGACTCAGCTCCCTCTTCACCACAACAGTCCGATACAGCGACCGCATCACTGCTGACGCCGCACCGATCCGTCGATCGATCTCACGCTCCATCCGTCCCTCACTCGTGAACATGACCCCGAGATACTTGAACTCCTCCACTTGAGGCAAGGACACCCCACCGACCTGGACTTCTATTACAAGTTTAACACATGTACAGTTGGGTGGACCAATCCTGCTCCTGCAATACCAAAATAATCTGCTAATCCTACAGGAGAAAAACAGTTCATAGACCCATTCTACTGACTGCAGTGGCTCTGTCTCCCCCGCGTCTTATTCGACGAGGTAATGTATCTGTCAGGATCCTCCAGGCGGGACGTCCCTCGTGCTTTCAGTGCTGGCAAAACGACAAAAACAACCAAGGCTCTGGTAAGGGAAACTAAACGCTTCCGTCCAGCAACTACAGCTCATGAAACTCCTGGCAAACGACGAGACGAATGGTAAATGAGTCTTTTTTTTTTTTTTAGAGAGAACGAGGAAAAACAGGCCGCCAGTACGTCCTATGGCAGGAGATGCAGAGATTGGACAATGACCCTTTTGGGGCGGGACAAAATCCATTCCCGCTGTAGACATTAGTCTTCAAAAGCGAAACGTCCTCAACCAAACCCAGTCCAGTCGACGATCCAGTTGAAGGAGGGATCTGGAGTAGGTTGTTCAGAAGTGAGGGCATTATTTCTTCAGCTTCTCTGCCCCAGTCAGGAAAATAGAACCTCAAACCTACAGCTTCCTAGAGCGGGACACCGACCCCATCCGACCGTAAATGTATGGTTGTGATAAAGACGAGTCATTTGTCTTGTTCTAATTTTGTCGTCCCGAGCCCGCTCTCCGTCACAAATGCTTCATATCAAAGACGAGCCTTTAAACTCGAAGTGAAACCATGCCCTGTCCTGGTTTTCATCTGAACAAAATGTGCCTTAGAAATGAGTAACTCTGACCAGAAATGTCCCGTTCCCCAAGTCCCTCTTGTCTTCTCTCTACAGCGAGTCTCTATTAGATTTATTATCACTACATTCATACAAAAGCTACCGTTGGCTGCTTTGTCGGGGTCGTCACAGTAATGATGTGTTTTTGCCGTGAGTATTGTCATCGGAATCCTTCGTTGATATCGGTGCCTGGACTTGATTTACTCTTAAGCTTCACCGTCTGGGCCTCCGTCTCTGCCTCTCTTCGTCGTGATTATAGGATTGAATCTCCGCTTGATAACTCTGGGCTCCGGGTTTGCCGCTTCGGGCAGATTCCTGGTGTCTGCTTCCAAAATGAGAGAAAGAGGAAGGCGATGATGGGCTGAAATCGACGGAAATGCAAGCCTTCATTTTGACACAATGGCACTCGTATTGGACAAAAACGGGAATTACTGCCATCAAATGCTCACCAATGGTCACATCTTCACAGGAGATCCTAAAATATGATGAGCAATGATCACAGAGAAGGTCACCGCTTCCATGTCTGAAACAAAAACAAACACTTGATGCCACTGGAACAAGCTTCTCGACTATAGGCCAGCGTAACGCCTCATTTGAAAGCTGAGACCTAAAAAACTCATCTCAGCTTCTTCCTCGTAATGATTGTCACGTTTTGTGTCCTCTTTGGTTGGGTTTTGGGAACAGTTTTGGGAACATTTACGAAAAAAAAAAAAAAGTGACCAAAACGCTTCAAAAAGAGCAATGAAAACAGGACAGAAAATCCACAGAAAAGCAAAAAACAAATGTGATACAAATGTGGGGGATAAAGCAGCAAAAAAAAAAGCGATGAAAGCGTAATAAAAACAAAACGACAACGACTGAAACATGAAAACGATAACAAGAAGCTTGAGTTGAGTTTTGTAGGCCTTAGCTTTCAAATGGGACGCTACTCTGGGACGTTGAACATGTCTTGAATAACGCACAAGTTGCCACTAACATGGAACTCAATGAGACACCGATTACTTCTGTAAAAATGGCTCAAGTATTAAAAAAAAAATCGGATTAAAAATAAGGAAAATATATCGTTTCTCTGGCGATTTCCTGAACAATAAGTCGTTACAGTAACTATCGAGATGATAAGACCAAGTTTTCAACTAGTTCAAAATGCAGCTGCAAGATTGTTAACGCGTACAAAGAGAAGAGAACACATTACACCTGTGCTAAAGTCTCTCCATTGGCTTCCTGTTGAGTTTAGAATCAAATTTAAAATCCTGCTCCTCACATTTAAAGCCATAAAGGGTTTGGCTCCGCTTTATCTCCAAGACGTTATCGTTCCATATCGGCCAACCAGAGCACTCCGCTCTCAAAACTCAGGGCTACTAGTGATTCCTCGGGTCTCCAAAATCACTGTAGGAGGAAGAGCCTTTAGCTACCAAGCTCCGGTTCTATGGAATAAACTCCCAGCTCACGTTAAAGAAGCAGACACAGTCCCTACATTTAAGACTAGGCTCAAAACGTACCTCTTCGAATTAGCTTATGATCAGGTCAGTTAGGTAAAGCTCTAACCCACAGCCTGAAGTAAAGCTGCTTTAGGAGAAACTCTGCTGTGGGAAGTACGGTACACTGAGCGCTATCCTCTTCTTCTTCTTACTGCAACCTTTGTCTTACTATGATACAATATTTATTTCATCTGTAGTCTGTTCATTACTATTCACATGGTGTCTCCTGTCCCACTCCCCCTTGGGAGTGCCTGTCTAGATCGAACGGAGGGACCCGGCTGAACGGAGGGACCCGGCTGAACGGAGGAACCCGGCTGAACGGAGGAACCCTGCCTACTGACAACAAGGACTGGACGGTCTGTGATCTTGGCCCGTCTACTGAGGGACTCCTTCGGCCCTGGGTCTCTATAGCCTGTCCGTCCATGGGAGTGGATCTCTCCTTCTGTGGTTCTCCTCAAGGTTTCTCGTTTCTCCCACTGGGTTTTTGAGTTTTTCCTTGCCGGGCTGGAGAGTCTAAGGACAGGGGACACCCGAGCTGCTCGTCGCCACCCACTGCTCGTCGCCACCCACTGCTGACGCTTATTTGGACATTATGTTTGCCTGGATATTTGATTCACCGGAACTTTACATTGTCTTATTTACTGTTCTGTTTTATTGCCTTAATGTTTGTTACAGCCCTATGAGGCAACTCCTGTTGTGATATTGGGCTATACAAAACCATTGATTGATTGATTGATTGATTGATTGATAAGAAAATAAGAAAAGACACAGACAGACTTTTATGGTTGGATTGAAGTAGTGCAGCTTCAAACTAGAACACGGTCACTCAAAAACGACCCCTGACTGAAGATGAGTCGGTTCATGAAGAAAACCATGGCTTCGAGCTCACACCACATTCCACCACGTCGTCTTTTCCACCTTCTATTATAATTACGAGACAATTTGAAAGCTCATCCCTTAAATACCGCTGCTTTTTTACAATTGTTAACCGCACGTCGGGGTAAACCTGCGGTGAACTGCCTCCCGTCAAACGCCCCTCGCAAATCAGGAGAGACGGAGGGAGTGAAGATCCGATCAGCCGCAGGTTCAAATGATGTAACGCGTCCTTAAGGCCTGTGGAGAGGACATGTCCCGACCGACTGTGGCCCGGCAGGGACGGTCCCTCGTTCCCCTGTCCCAGCATTAACATTGGCAGTAACCTTTCGAGCCGACACCACAAGAGAGACTACTTCTTCTGGGAGTGTGACAATACATCGATTTTCCGATATATCGCGATATTTTGCGGGACGATACGATACTTTTTATTCCGATATCAATACCTAATTTTTATGACTTTTTCATAGCATTTTTGTCACTTTTTTTAAATGTATTTGTATTATTTATTTATTTTTGTCTAATTTTTGTTGTGTTTTCATCGTTTAAGTCTCGCTTTAGATGCTTTTTTTCCAAGAGGCTTAGCGATTCGGGTAAAGCCAAACTGTAGAGGACGTGCTCTGTTCAGGTGCGGGTTCAGAGCTTACAGAGATACTTTAAAACGTGAGTATTTTCTACTGCAGTATTTTGCCTGAGCGACATGTCTCTGGCACAGACCGAGCCTCTCGTGATCACCTGTAACCCGACACACTCCGTACACAGATCATGGTCTTCTGATATACAGGCTCTCAGTCAGGACTTGTATAAAATGTGTGTCCCCCGGGTGCTGCTGTCGCCCCTGGGTGCCGAGGGCCGGGGCACGAGCTGGGCCTCTCGCTGCACATCACTCCTCGACTTTCTGAAGAGCCTGTGGTTTGATATTGAAATGTAAGAAAGGAAGGATGTGCTTTTTAACCGTGAAAATGTTTGGTACGATTTTTGGGGGCAGACTGAAGGGGAGGAGCCGGGCTGAGCTCAACTCCTCCTTCTGGTCTTTATCTGGGCTGACCCTTAGTTTGCTGACGAAGCCTTGTGGATGAGAGGCGAAACGTTCGAGACTACAGAGTTCAGAAGAGGACTCGAGTACCTTCACTGAAGATGGACAACTCCTGTGCGACTGAGAGCTCACACAGACGTTCTTAGGTAGAGTTTTCGAGGGTCTTTTACTTGAGCTGTAGTTTTTGTGAAGAAGTTATTGCTTTTACTCCATTACATTTCTAAAAGGGCTCCAAAGTAAAAAGTAAAAAATGGCGGCATATTTCATCCCACACTGAATCCCTATAATGCACCTTCCAGGACAGAAGGTGCAGATATACAGCCAACACTGGAAAGTACTCTTGAGATAAGTCACATTTTCTTCCGCTTTATCCGGGGCCGGGTCGCGGGGGCAGCAGTCTCAGCAGAGATGCCCAGACTTCCCGATCCACGCACACCTCCTCCAGCTGTTCTGGGGGGACCCCGAGGCGACACCAGGCCAGCTCGGAGACATAGTCCCACCAGCGTGTCCTGGGCCTTCCACGAGGCCTCCTCCCAATAGGACATGCCTGGAGCACCTCCCGAGGGAGGCGACCAGGAGGCATCCGGAACAGATGCCCTAGCCACCTCAGCCGGCTCCTTTCGACGTGGTGGAGTAGCCAGATATATACACTTAAATTATGAAAATACAACAGTTTTATTTAAAGTAACCTAAATTAAGATTTTATTTTATCTGGTTTTGAGTGCGGTGATTTCTTTGGTCTTGCTCGGGGAGACTTCCTGAAAAAAAGTTTGGGAACGACTGATTTATTTAAAGCCACAACGTGTAGAATTAAAAGTACAAATACAATAACAAAATACAAGCATTTACTTTATGACAGATATTTTCATCATTGAAAGTACAAACAAGCCTTTATGAGGCTCACCTTTCCCTAGACATGACTGTAAACGTCACCAGGAGCTCGTCTCCATGGAGACGTCGACTAAGCAGAATGTGAGGTTCTTTGATCGCTCACTCCAGTAATGACATGTCCTGTGTTGGTCATTAGGAGATGTTTTGTTTAGTCCAAAATGTTACGCAGTGTACCTTTAAGATGGTTAAGTACACTTTAAAGCTGTCGGGGCGACTGCGGTAAATGTTTATCTTGTCCTCGCGCTCCGTCGCTCCCGGGACGTGTCTGGACGGAGCCTCGTTCCCGGATCACCCGTCGTTTGGGTCGATGAAAAGACGCGCTGCCGTTTCCGTGGCGACGGAGGGGGTTTGTGTTTAAGTTTAACAAAATGCTGAGACGAGCTGCAGAGGTTCACCGACCAAAGGGGGGGGTCGGACGCTCTTCAGAGGCATCCGAGCGTTCAAAACCTGTAACGACTGAACGCTCAAGTTCACACAATATAAGTAAATAACTATACGGTGTTGTTACATATTGTTATTTAAGTTCATGAGCGGGGGTGGGAGTCAATAAGCTTGTCTTCTTCCCGCTCTTTCTCGAGCTAAAATGTAAATTATTTTTTATTTATTTTCTCTCTCTTATTATGTATATATTTCTGTTCTTCTTTCTTGGCTCTTGTGCCTTGTGTGTGTAACTCGAAATAAAAACTCAACAACAAATAAGGCCATCGCTGACTGATGAAGTTGGTCAAAACTTTTAAAAAAACACAGTCAGCTGCGGTTTTGCCCACAATGTTTTATTCAAAAGTTTTTGTCACTTTTTTTGTTGCATTTTTGTCTTTTTTTTTGTATAATTGTTTTCACTTTTTTGTCAAATTTTTGTCACTTTTTATAACTTTTTCGTCACATTTTAGTTGTGTTTTCATCATTTAAGTCTCGCTTTTTTATTTAGATGCTTTTAAAAAAAGAAAAAAAAAAAAGCTTAGCGATTTGGGTAAAGCCGCACTGTAGAAGACGTGCTCTGTTCAGGTGGGGGTCAAGAGCTTACAGAGATACTTTACGCTTGACTTTTTACTGATAAAGTTTGTCAAAACATTTTCAAAAACACAGTCAGCTGCGGTTTTGGCTGAAACAGTGTTTTACTCAAAAGTTGCCTGTTATTGGACTCGTGTATCTGTGTTTGTGTCAGTGAGAAACTCTGGGTCTGCCTCGCCGCCGTCGCCGCCGCCGCCGCCGCCGCCTGTCCAAACGCCGGGATAAGTCGATATGGTAATCACCGTGACAGCTTCAAGTCAAAACTGTAAAACTGACCTTGTGTTTCGGGCCCTATCTCTCCTCAGATCAGCTCCTGTTTCATATTGTGCCCGACACTCGATCGCTCTTTCTATTATCCTCCAACTGGGTCACCCCCCCCCCCCGTCGAGCACAGATTCCACACCCCCCTCTCAGGTTGAAGCGCGGCTGGTTCGACGGACTGAGCGCGTGCAGCTGCTGTGAGCGGTTAATCATTTCTACGCTCGAGAGGAAGAAACCCCAAACTGAACCAACCGTGTTTGGTCGTAAGGTAAGTTCAGTAAAGTTCATTGACCGGTTACTTTGAAATCTCATGAAGGTTGTGGATCCTCTTAACAAAGGCCGATACTATTATATGGAGGAAAAATTATTTTGTTTTTGAGGAAATGTTTGGTCTTGTACAGAGAGATCATGGGCCCAGTGACTGATATTCATGATCATGTTTGTAATTCATACATTTTCTTTTGGGGCTATGGCTTGTGAAAGGGTAACGCTGTTAAAAGGAAAAACCGGCTCCCGCTGGGTCCGGTGACATCATCACATTCTAGAACCTGCAACCCAGCGATTAATTAGCTGATGAAGCCTGATTAACCCCTCTCGCTTTCACGGTGAAGACGGACAGATTATGACAAGAGCCGGATTTGTAACGTAGTAGTTTCAGGAACACTTTTGGACGGATGTGATGGATTCAGGGATTCAGGTTAAAAACGGTGGTCAGAAGACTCTCATTAAACACCATTAAAAAATCTCAAATGCAGGATCCTTCAAAGTAGTTCCCGGATCCTTTGCCCTGAAAAACTGAAAGGTTATTATTCCATAATCACGATAAGAGCCAAACAACCCTTTCCTTCTCATCAGTTGACGGTTGTTATATCCCCCACAATCCGCTATCTTCACAAGCAGATTGTTTTTTTAAATACACATATGAAATGGATTTATCTTTGAAGCATTTTTTGAAGAAGTAAAACAACGGTGGAAGCACAGGCTCATGACGTTGAAGACTTACAACTTGGAATACTGGAGTTCTGGAGGGAAACCATTCCACTGCTCCTGCCTATGCTCCCAGCCTTGTAATGTCAAACCACGTAGTTCCCGTTTGACATTGTGGCCGTTGTCAGAGGCCTGTTAGCCCCATACGCAGAATGACATACGTCTGATGTTGTAAATGCCTCACGCCGTGTTCGGAATAACCACATCCCTCTCCACATGATCCATCAGCAGTGGAGAAAATGTATTTGAGATATTATGATCCATAATCCATTGGCTGCCGCTCGGGCATGGAGACTGGGGTTTTCGGAGTTCAGGTTTGTATCTGAGCTGTCATCAGGGCCTAAAGACCACACTGTCCTGCTAACAGGCCCGAGCCAGGACTAAACCAGGTCTAAATCTGGACAAGGAAAGGTTTATGTGGCTCCGTGACCTCTGGGGTGGGCAAAATAGAAACAGGAAGAATCCAATACAGTCATAAACAAAGAGGTTTCTTATTGGGACTACGATGATCTACACTGCCTGGCCACCTACAAAAGTGTCCTCCTGGACTTAACTGCGTTCCTTAAAGAATGAGTTTAGCCAACGACCTGAACATCCCGAATGACCAGGTTATTCCATCATTTGATTTCTTCTTCCCCGATGGCCCTGGCATAATCCAGGATGACAGTGCCCAGATTCACCTTGTTTCCTGTTGCCACGTCACCTTTGCGAGACTCGTGTTTGTTTCGCTGGAAGTCTCTTGGAATTTCAGTAACATTTTAAGAGTTGGTGAAATCAATCATTATGGCTAGCCGCACCGAGCAAGAGCTTCACCGTCTAAGACTGGACATAAAGCGATTGACGGAGGATATTAAAAAGAAAGAAGCGCTTGTTTCCGACCTCATGGAAATATCCCATAGACAATCACTCCATATTTCCTCTCTGACTGCTGCCCTCCAAGAGACAGTGCTCGGAGACCCGGTTACCTGTCCCTCACCCTCTAGCTCAACTCCCCACCCGCAAACCGTGCACAGAACAAAAACACTTGGATCTACCTGTTTGAGCCTCACGAACCGCTTCTCTGTATTGGCGGAGGACTCACCTACTCCAGCTGTTCCGGCAACGGCGCTCCCCAATCTGGACCCGGCGATGGATTTCCCGGCTCTCCAAGGGGGTGGCGCGGATCCCCGCTCGGCCCAGCCTCACAAACAGGGGGAAAAAACATCGGCCAGGCGTAATATCCTAAAAGAGGCGGTCCGGAGACGATCCAGTGGATCCTCGGGTATGGCTCCGGTCTTGTCGCTGTCCCCGACGCTGCACGCGCCCTCGCAGCTGCTGACGGTGTCGCGGTCTCATCAAGCCGCGACACCGCCGGTGGCCCCCCCGCGGTCAGCTCTCGCGTCACGGCCACAACATTCCGCGTCGCGAGAGGTATCCCCGCGGTCCTCTCCGGCGGAGCCACGGACACAACAACCCGCGGTGCAGCCGGTGATCCCGGACGAGGGCGCGCAACAACAGCAGCCAGGATCCACTCCTGTCGGGGCGGGACTTGAACCCATCGGTCAGCCCGCGGCCCTGGTCTCTCCTCCGTCCTCTTCACATGGTGATGTTTCCGAGTCCGCCCACCAGCCAAAGCCACTATTCCCCACCACAACACTCATAATAGGAGACTCCATTATCAGAAACGTCCGTTTTTATAACGCCGCAACCCACTGCTTCCCAGGTGCTACAGTTTCCAGGATAACACAAAAACTCCCAGGCATTTTTCAGTCCATGCCCCCATCCGTCCATAGAGTGATCGTCCACGTGGGTACAAATGACGTATCGAAAAGACAATCGGAGCGTACAAAACTGGATTTTAAAGAACTCCTCAGCGTTCTGAGACCATGGATTTTTAAAGGTGTGTCTGTGTTCATCTCGGGCCCCCTCCCCACGCTGAATCGTGGCGATGAACATTTTAGCAGGACCTTCCATCTGAACTGCTGGCTTAAATCCGTATGTAGACCTCTAACCTCTTTTATTGACAATTTTAGCCTTTTTATGGACCGACCCTCTCATTTCCGAGTCGACGGCTTACATCTGAACTTGAGGGGCAGCCGTCTGCTCACAAAGAACATGTCCCTGGCAGTCCACTCCGCACCTGCGCGTGATTGACGGTTTGCCTCCAGTCAATCACGCGCAGGTGCAGCCTCCGCCAACACTCCCCCTCCTATCGTTTCCACGCCCCCCTCACAAACCATCCCTGTCATCACTAGCAGAGAGCGGACACAACACAACCCTCCATGCAATTATCCCGTTAATATGGACAGGAATTATCCTGTCCATATTAACGTTTTAAAACCCCTCCCCAAAGCCCCCCCACAGTCCACAGCTAATCCATCTCAAACCACAATAAACATGGCTCTTTTAAATGTCCGCTCTCTGCAGAACAAGTCTTTTATTGTGAATGACCTGATTTTAGATAATAATCTTGATTGTTTGTTTTTAACTGAAACCTGGCTGGGTACAGATGCGACCGCGGTTCTTGCTGAGGCCTCCCCACCTAATTTTAGCAGCACCTTTTCAATAAGGAATGGGAAAAGGGGAGGTGGCACTGCTTCCATATGTACAAACACTATTGCCACCAAACCTATTTTATTTGATCCATTCCCCACTTTTGAGCACCACGCAGTTGTTTTTAGCAATCCCCCCATTTTATGTGTCACTATTTACAGACCCCCCAAAAAATGCCCTCTTTTTGTTAAGGAATTTTCTGAGTTTTTATCACTTTTACATAGCTCTTTTAATATGATTCTTTTAACTGGTGATTTTAATCTACACATAGATAATCTTTTAGACCCTGTTGCTAGGGATTTTTTAAATGTTCTTAATTATATGGATTTTACCCAACACGTCACACAGCCAACTCACGACAGAGGACACAGTCTGGACCTGGTCATCACGTATGGCCTGTCCACAGCTGTGTCTTCTGTCATTGACTTGGCTGTTTCTGACCATTACTGTGTGTTTTTTAATATCACCAGTTTTACCCAGCGGGAGACCTCGGTAAGAGCTGTGAGGAAACGTCATCTCACCCCTGAAGTGGCTGCAAATTTTATTGATGTTTTAGAGAAATATTCTCCTATTGTTCTACCTGCCCCCTGTGACTTTATTTTTGAAAATTTTAATAGCAAACTCAAGTCAGCGCTTGATTCTATCGCTCCTTTAAAATCCAAGAAACTCCCTACAAAACCAATTACTCCATGGAGGAATGAGGAAATTAAACAACTCAAAAGACAATGCAGGGTGGCAGAGAGAAAATGGAGAAAAAACAAAATTACCATAAACTACCAAATCTTCCGTGAACAACAATCAACCTACAATAACACAGTAAGACACACAAGAAACAACTACTTCTCAAAAATTATCAACAATAATAAAAACAATCCCAAGGTACTCTTCTCTACAATAGAACATCTAATCAATCCTGATTTTAACAAGACCAATTTTACTCCAAGTGACTCCCTTTGCGAGGCGTTTGCAGACCACTTCAGGGGAAAGATAGACACTATCAGATGTAATATCTTATCTACTCAAAGTAACACGGTTTTAAATACATCTGATTGTCTACTTGTTCCAGAGGAAACACTGCACAGTTTTGTCCAGGTTAATGCTGAGATGCTTGATAAAGTTTTCTCCTCAGTGAGGCCCACCACATGTCCTTTAGACCCGGTCCCAACCCCGTTTTTTAAAACTTTCTATGGATCTCTTAGAGACGAGCTTTTACACATGATGAATTGCTCCCTTCAGACGGGGGTCTTCCCTGCTGCCTTTAAGGGGGCGGTGGTGAGGCCTCTGCTGAAGAAGAGCAATTTGGACCGTAATGATTTTAACAACTTTAGACCGGTATCCAACTTACCATTTTTAAGCAAAATCTTAGAAAAACTTGTTTTTACCCAACTTAGCGACTTTATAAATGCACATGACGTCCTTGAGAAATTTCAGTCTGGCTTTAGGGTAAACCACAGCACCGAGACAGCCCTTTTAAAGATTTTAAACGATTTTAGATTAAATTATGATTCCAAAAGGTTGACAGTGTTGGTTCTACTGGATCTGAGCGCTGCCTTTGATACAGTCGACCATACTATTCTTTTAACTCGTTTAAAACACATCGGCCTCTCTGGTGCTGTCCACAAATGGTTTACATCCTACCTCACAGACAGGACATTCATGGTGAGTGTGGATACCTGCTCCTCCAAGGTCCATAATATTACATGTGGTGTGCCTCAAGGTTCGATTTTAGGCCCAGTGCTTTTTAACCTGTATATGCTCCCTCTTGGTGATGTCATCAGGAGACATGGAGTCAACTTTCATAGTTACGCTGACGATACACAGTTGTACATCTCCATGTCTCCTGAGGACACCAGGCCAATGGATGCACTTTTTAACTGCATTTTAGATATCAAATCCTGGATGGCAGAAAACTTTCTCCAGCTTAACCAGGACAAAACTAAAGTTTTAGTCATCGGTCCTCAGGCCCAGAGAGAGAAACTTTTACCCAAACTACAGTCATGGTCTTTTAATCCTTCCTCACAGGTGAAGAACCTGGGTGTGATTTTTGACTCTGAGCTGACTTTAATTCCACACATTAAGAATATCACAAAGATAGGTTTTTACCATCTAAAGAACATAGCCAGAGTCCGCCCCATTCTCTCTCGGGCCAACACGGAGACGCTAATGCATGCTTTTATCACCAGTCGTATCGACTACTGTAATGCCCTGCTTTCTGGTCTTCCCAAAAAGAGTATCTCAGGTTTACAACTTTTACAAAATTCAGCAGCTCGTGTCCTGACGAAGACCAGGAGGCGGGACCACATTACACCGGTTTTAGAGTCGCTGCATTGGCTCCCCGTGTGTTTCAGGATCCATTTTAAAGTTCTTTTAATGGTTTTTAAATGTCTTAATGGTCTTGGTCCTTCTTATCTTTCAGAATTGATTTTACCATATGAGCCTTCGCGGTCCCTTCGCTCCTCTGGCAGGGGTCTCCTAGTTATTCCTAAAGTCAACAGAAAGACTCACGGCGAGGCGTCTTTCCAATACTATGGCCCTCGCCTCTGGAACGACCTGAGGAGGAGCTCAGGACCGCAGAGAACGTTCATGTTTTTAAGAGCAGGCTCAAGACCCACCTTTTTAGTTTAGCTTTTAATTAATATTTACTTATATTAACCTTATTTACCGGTTTTAGTTCTATTATTTCTTTATTTTCCCTCTTTTATCCTGTGCTATTTCACGCACAGTTTTAGCTGTTTTTAATGTATCTCTTATTAAATATTTATTTATTTATTTTTATTTATTTTATTCATTTATTTTTTATGTTCTCCTAGTGGTTCCTCTGAGGGAGCCCTCTGCCCCGGGAGTGCTGGTTGGCTGTGGCCGTGCGGGCGCTCTCCTGGGGGTGCCTGGATGGAGGTAGGACGTCTCTCCTACACCTACTCCGGGCCCCCTGGGTTGGCGCTCTGTGGCTGTGGGCGATGGGCTGCTCCTGGTGCAGACGGCTCCTTGGATGATGTTTCCTCTTTCGGTCCATCTGTACCCAGCCTTACGTACTCAACTCTATGTCCATTTTTATTTAAGACTTTTAACTGCTGGGCTGTCTGTACGTCTGTGTGTCTGTGTGTGCGGGTGGTGGGTGGTGGGGTTGTAGTTATTTATGTATATTTACTGGTGGGGACGATTTTTATTATTTTTAATGATTTTTAAGCACTGTAAAGCACTTTGTGTTACATTTTGTATGAAAAGCGCTCTATAAATAAAGTTTGATTTGATTTGATTTGATTTGATTTGATTTGATTTGATGGGGCTCACATTGAGAAAGAGTGGTTCAGGGAGAATGAGATGTATCGGCCTCCACAGAGTCCAGATCTTAAAACCAGTGTTAATTTTGACAACATATTTTAATTTAGTTTTAGTCTTAGTCTTTTGACGAAAATGTAATTGAATTTTAGTCGAGTTTTAGTCAAAAAAATATCTTCAATTTTAGTCGAGTTTTAGTCGACTAAAATTGCAAGTCAATTTAGTCGACTAAATTTAAGACACATTTAGTCGACTTTGTATTAATAATATTCATTATAATCATATTTAATCAAGGTCCTCTGCTTCATGGAGCTGCTCCCTCATGAACAAAGCTCAGAGCTGTTCCTTTAGCAGTGAATTTACATGATATGAGGCTCTTTCAGACGGTCAATAGAAGCTTGTCTCTCCTTTCCATTTTTATTTAGTCTTATTTTAGTCGACTAAAATATCTGGACATTTTAGTCATAGTTTTAGTCGCATGAAAAAGTTTTAATTTAGTTTTAGTCCAATTTTAGTCGTCAAAAATATCACTTTGACTAAAATTAAGACTAAATATTTTAGTCGACGAAATTAACACTGCTTAAAACCCCTTTGAGAATTTTTGGGATGTGCTGGAGAAGACTTTGGACAGTGGTCACATTCTCCCATCATCAATACAAGATGAAAAATGAATGCAACACTGGATCCTTTGACATTACAGAAGCTTAAAGCTAAAGGCGTTACGACCAAATATTAGTGCGTGTGACCATTTTGTTGTGTATAAAGACTTCAACACAGGCTCTTCACAAGGATGTGTATTGAGGCCCAACCTGTTCGTAGGATTTTTACTGTGGGACTGTGAAGTCTTGCTCAACATGAACTATCTGGTAGATGGTGCAGGAAGTGGTGTGGTCCGGTGTTGGAGGAACAACCAAAGCAAAGGAGATTTCATTTTAATATTTCCAGCACTGGCCCGAAGTCACACACAGTTTGTTCCCGTCTCACACTGGATGACAGTGAGGATGCATGAGATATGTTTTAAACTTCATATGAAAAAAAGCTAAATAAAAGTCTAATAACTAGTCCCTCCAGGATTTAGCTCTATTTTATCAGATTTGAGTGGAGTTGAAGCCTGCTCCTCCCACAGTCCACAGGTAAGCGTAGGACGGGGGAGGGGAAAGCCCAGATGCTTCTCTTTGGTTAAAACTCATGTAAAATATTAATAAAATATAATGTTTGAAGAAGAATAAATTGCAACTTTTCTTCCCGCAACAATCACAACAAATGCCTAGGAAATCCCGGAGGGACTGAATAACAGTCTAATAGCACAGTAACATAAATCTGTGCCAGGGGAACCACCTTCAGATGACGGGCTCGCAAACACTCGTTCCGTCACTCTTGTTAAATATTTGTCAAATAAAAACAAAGGCTTGATGTGATTCTAGTGTGAAACTTTATGGACTCTGGAAATGTTCAAACCATCGAAACACCGTCTGAAAAATAACAGTCTGATTCTGTAAAAAAAAAAAGAAGCCCAGGTCGCTTCTGAAAAACGGAATGACATCGTATAAAACACTGAAATCAAAAGTCTATGGTACAAACGTCACATAAGTTACTCAAATATACACAGTCTTTTTAATATTTACACAAATGTACAGGCACAAAAGTCTCAGGAAAACAGCAGCTCCCTTTGAAATGGCTGGACTGAGGCACTTCCAAAGCAGAAAGGATGAGATTGTGACCAGTATCTTGGACAGAACCAGAGCTAAGGACTGGAGGAGGAGACAGGAGCATCACATGTTAGAGCAGGCGTCCCATAACCAAAAAGGTCTGCGGTTCAAGTCCTGCTCTAACCAGGGCATACAGTTCACAACTTGCCTTTCACCACATTTGCTTTGTGGTTTTCTTTGTCGTGTTGTTGTTAGCGCTATGCTAAGGAAAGTTAGCAGGCTACGTGAAAACCTTTCAGATGAAACGTGGACATAGCATTGCAATTAGCTTCAAGAAGCCTAGTAGGAAATCGAGGCAGGATCTGGAAACTCCTTGCTGTAATTTGCCATTCGTTTATTTGGTTGGGACAGTGCATGTTGATGAACATACATGGACACATGCATGTAAACACGCCACGCCGGATAGGAGCCTTTCCATCCATTGTCCTACACTCGCACTCTCAAACACACTCTCATTCATCGTGGACTATTGTACATGTTTTTAGTGGAGTGGAAACCGGAGTGCCCGGTTGAGGCCTACACAGACACGGGGAGAACATGTAAACTCCACAAAGAAAGGCCTCGTCCAGGAGGGAATCGACCCTGGGACCTCCTAGCTGTGAAGCACAAGCGCTAACTGCTGTACCATGTGACTTTCTCTTAACATTTTTAACTAAATACAGTAACCATTTTCCTCCGCTTTATCCGGAGCCGGGTCGCGGAGGCAGCAGTCTGCACAGAGATGCCCAGACTACCTTAATAACGGCTCCTATATTCTAAACATAAGAGCTGGCTCCAAAAAAAGCAGCCAAACTGCTAGCAAGAATGAGCTTCAGTTAGCCCATGCAGAACGCTATGGAGGAAGACAGCCTCACTAAGTCCATCGCTATTTTACAGCCAATGTCTAAGACGCAAAGCCGGAGCCCTTTCCTCACAAAGATGATCTGTTCACGCTGTAGAGAAGCTTCATTCATTTGATTTCATTTCACTGTTTAAGCATCTGCAAAACCGCTTGTATGACGTATGTTTTCCTGCTTCTCTGGGTGTAGCTAAGCGTTAGCTCTATCTGCCCCTGACTCCAGTCAAAACTAGCTGGAGTGTCATTTAAATCTACAATATGATATGGCCCAGCCCTATATGTAATATATTAATAAAACACAGTTTTCAATGATCACTTTGATACTTCATGCCTTGACCTGCAGCCAAGTGTCATTTAATAGTTCCAGACATGAAAATGATGCTCCTGTCGACTTCTCCTCTCCATCATCATCATCGACTAACACACACATTCAGAGAAACGCCTCATTCGTCTGTGAACATTAAAAGGACCTTAAAGCTGTGACATTATGAATGTAAACATCATGATAAAGTAGATTCCGTGACGTCTAAAAACTCTGCAAATAAACTCTTTTTCTCTTAAATAAAAGCCGTGGAGGAGGAAAGGCCGAGTTCAGCTTTGGATTAAGGTAAAAAAAAAAAAAAAACGAACGCTCCAAAACATCGTCAGGGAAACAGCTGCCGGCGAAAGTCTGGACTCAACGGAACTCCAGATCCGGAGGGTTCCTCGGAGTCCGAACCGTCCACGGGAACCCGGCCCCAGTGGAAGTGGAGATCCGGCGTAGACCACGTTGACCCGCCATGTTGATTTTCAAACCATTTCCAAAAGCAGTGATTTAGTGGGAAAAACAAAATATCCACGTGTGCGTCCGGGAAGGCTCCAGAAACCATTCCAGTCCAACGATGTCGCTCCCGTCCTGAAAAGTCGTCTGAAAACAGTTCGACCTCATACGTAGTGGTCCTTGACGTCCTCGCCGAGCCGCGCCGCGTTCAGGTTCTTGCAGCGATTGTCTTTGGGGCTGTACTTTGTCCTGTGCGGCGCCCGGACCGCGGCGCTCTGATTGGTGCACACTAAACTGCCCCTCTTCCCCCGGCTGAGCTCGCTGCCCTCCCCGCCGCGGCCCTCGCCCCCCCCCTCCTCCTCCTCCGCCGCCTCGTCCGCCTCGGCGCCGTCGCACGTCCTCTCGGCGGGCGGCGCCATCAGCTTCCTGCACTCGTACTGCTGGTCCTTGTCGCGGTTGTCCTTGGGCGAGCCGTGGCGCCGCAGCTGGTTGTTGACGGTGGCGTCGTCGGGCCTCGCGGCGGCGCCGTTTCGCTCGCGCTCCTTCTTGCGCTTGTGCGTCCACCACACGCACACCCCGATGCACAGGAGCCACAGGAGGCAGAAGACGCCGATCAGCAACGGCATCAGGTAGTCTGGGGAGAGGCAGGTCGGGGGTTAGCAAAGGCAAACGGGGGTGTCCCAATATATCGACTCAGCGATGTATCGCGATATTCTGCCGCATGATACCGATACTTTTGACTCTATGTTCAGTATATTAATGAGGCTGCAGTGCTCCATAGAGACCCATAACTCATTCAGCGGTCATTTTAAAGTATTTAGATATGCTGGACTCTCCATAGGCTTAAACAGAAACAGGAAAGACGATAACAAAACACAGCCTGGACAGTAGGGGGCAGCGCAACAAGTCACTGTCCCACAAATAAAGGATTTATAATGATAAACGTTATCATTTAAAGTTAGACTAACTTGTGGTGGTTTATTGTGAATTTAAATGTACACTGACACTAGAGCAGGGGTGTCCAAAGTGCGGCCCGGGGGCCAAATGCGGCCCTCAGACATTTTGGGTGGACCTTCGGCCGTCTTGCGGAATCGGCACATGTCACCAGAGATGGTCCTTTTTATTTCAAGTGTAATATTTATGCTACACAATTCTAACCTAACAACTAACATTGTATTGTGAGACAGTGCTGGCATCAAGGTTTCAATCATACATAAAGGCGTGGGGCACAATTTAAACCTCTTCTTAAAACACCTACAGAGGTTTTACGGCACTGACCCCCGATCTGTGGCCCTTCAGCCCGTGTACACTTTGATATGCGGCCCCCCATGAAAAAAGTTTGGATACCCTGCACTAGAGGATCAAAGGTCAATTTTGAGTGGACTTCATTGAGTATTTCAATTATGAAATAAGGGTAATACTTTATAAGAACAGCAACTTATTTAGCTTTAATAAATTATGAATTAACACTTAATTCATCATGAGCAATTCATTGGTTAAGTTTGACTAACTACTTAACTCCTACAGTTAATGCCTAACTCATAATGAGTAGTTCTTATTAATTGTTAAGTAGTTACTAAGTGTTAGTATTTATTTACAATCCACGTCATTATGTAAATCATAAAAATATGGAGCTGTTCAAAAAGGTTTCTATAAAAATAGTGACATATCTCGATTATTGCAGTATCGGCGTGACGTGAGGTCATTGCTGTTCTATCGTTTTGAATCGTGAGGTTCCAGGTTCCCACACTAGTCACGTGCTCCACCTGCCCCTCCCCGCTGTGCCCTCTGCCCCCGGTCGTCTCGTCGGTCACTCACCGATGCCTGGGTGCTGCACGACCCGGTCCACTTTGACCTCCAGCACCGAGAGCAGGATGGAGCTGTTGTGTCGTCGGGAGAGCGAGGAGATGATGGAGGTGGAGGCTCGGTGGATCTGAGCGCGCTCCGACTCTGCAGACCGGCCGTTCGCCTCAAACGACTGCAGGGGAACACACAACACCAGAGAAGAGAGATGGTTAGACTTTGTGTCAGTGCAGGGGGGGGGCCTCAAAGCCTGTGGTGAAGTGTGCGTGTATAAAACATGAAGCGAGGGCTCACTAAAACATTTTACTACAGCGCTGCCGCCCCAGTGAGAGGGGTTTATTACTTTGATTACGCGCACGAAGGCGACCCAGCACCCCAGTTAGAATCTGACAAGTCTCCGGCCTGCGACAGACAGGGAGGCCGTTGTAAATGTTGTTGGCAGGGACGATGTGCAGTATCTGAGCAGATAAACTCCTGTCCGTCGTCAACTTGGTATTAACCTGCTAAAACAAAGAAGCCACATTGTTTCTCTTTCTCGCAGCTCTAAACGATGTGTTGTATTTAAAATAATGATAAGTAATTGGAGCCCCAGGGTGTGAACATGGTGTGCCGGGGTGTCAAGAGCTTTCAGTGTTACATTGTTTCTGACGCGATCACAACTAAGACTGAGACTAAGATACAACACTTAAAGAGCCACATCAAAGCAATGACATCAGCAGCTTTTTACCATCTGAAAAACATCGCCGAGATCAGAGGAATACTGTCGAAACCAGACGCAGAGAGGTTTGTCTCCAGCAGGTGAGACGACCGTAACGGCTGCTCACTGTTGGAGCTGCAGAACATCCAGAACCAGGACATACGACTATATTAGTCCAGTGCTCCGGTCTCTGCACTGGCCTCAGTCGCTCAGAGAGAAGAATTTAAAACAGCTCTGCTTGTGTTCCAGTCTCTTCTTGGTTAAGCAATACAATCTGGAACAGTCTTCATGAGGAGGTGAGACTGACCTCAGCTCTGACGAGGTTCCAATCCAGGTTGAAAACACAAACCTGAAAGTATTTTATCTGCACTCTTGCTTCTTACTGTAATGAATACATGTTTATGTTGATGGATTGATGGTATCTGCTTTCTTGTTACTTTATGAAACTGTGAAGCACTCTGCCTTGTGCCGATCCTCCAGCTCGGTACTACTGATCATGCTCCTACAGTACAGAAGTATCCGGCTGCTCCTACAGCCCTGAACGATGGTCCAACGCAGATTTGCAAAATGTGCAATACAATAAAATATCCTATCATGGTCCTATCAGATGGAGCTGCCCCCCCTCCCCCCCTCCCTCCCCCCCCTCCCCCCCCCCCTCCACTCCCTGTTGGAGAATGACACTAAACACACGCCGCTCTTTGTGCCGGAGCGAGTGGGAGGCTGGAGCGCCACTCCTCTTCCTGTGTTTCTGTCTCTGAAACCACCTCAAACACGAGCTCCATGAGACGCAATCCGCGCATTAAAGGATTACAGCCCCGAGAAGCTCAGGGCTCTCTGCACCAAAGGGCCCTGAGCGCGAGGCGAGCTGCACGGACGGGGAGACGCAACAGAAAACCATCAGGACGGGCGGCGTTCAAACAACACTCCCTGATCTGAGTGGAGGGGGCGGCGGAGGGGTTTTTTCGTAGGGAGGAGGAGACGGGAGCATGTGGCCCAGATGTGGCTCAGACTCTGTTCCTCTGTGTTCCACGGCTCCCGGTGGAACTAATCAACAGAAACAAAAAAATAATAATCTGGGAGTGATTTTGAGTCATGGATTCAATGAAACAGTTACAGCTTTAGAAGGAGATGTTCTGTTTCGTCACTTGGATTCAGAGTCTCTGTTTTACGAGATGCCAGGCACAAGGTTTCAGTTTCAGGCCTATGTGGCACAAATCCGCCGGGTTGGCCCCACGCGACCTGTATCTGAGCTTTTCATGACAGTCTGAACGACACAGGCCACTGGGATGTGAGCTCCCAACACCGACACGCAGCCGATCTGTTGATGTCGCCTTTCACGACCTACCCGCCGTTCATACACAGCAATACCATTCATTCTGCGTCAAACTGGACGGGAGGGAAATGACACGTGCACTTGAACGGCGTTAGCTCGCTTCCATATAGTGAAGCTTTAACCGTGGACTGGCCCGGGTAAGGTTGAGTTGAGGACGTTTCGCTTCTATTTTCTGTGCTTGTTTGCATCACGTTTCTGGGCAGTGTTTAACTCACAGTGGGAGAAATGGTTTGCAGGTGGTCCAGTGAGCGCCTCAGCCGACCCAATGCGTCGCAGTTTGTTCGCAAGATACCAACCCTTAAAGTAGCGGCTCATTTCGATATTTTTGATTGCAGCATCTTTGACTTCAAACAGAGACGGATAGCTTGACACACGAGCCACAGGTCCCCAAGATGGCGGCCATGACAACAAATGTTTACTCATGGAGTGAACAAAGACATTATGCTCATCTTCTACCTCGCACTATTGGAGAGTCTCGCAGGATAACGCTGTCACTCTGCTCTGCCCCCTAGAGGGAGGCTTTTAAACCTGAATGATGAGTTTTTATTCATCCATCCATTTTCTTCCGCTTTATCCGGGGCCGGGTCGTGGGGGGAAGCAGTCTCAGCAGAGATGCCCAGACTTCACCTCCTCCAGCTGTTCTGGGGGGACCCCGAGACGACACCAGGCCAGCTCGGAGACATAGTCCCACCAGCGTGTCCTGGGCCTTCCACGAGGCCTCCTCCCAATAGGACATGCCAATAGGAGTTTTTATTCATGTGATATTTATTTCTGATGTTTTGGTTCTCATTCTTTGGCTTGTTGATGTGTTGGCTGCAGAGAGGGTGAATAGCCCAAGACAAATTTCTCACAAATCCTCTGGACATGACAGAGACAATCCTTAATTACCATAGCGACCTCCACGGCGCCAGAGTTGGAGGTGGACGGCTCACAGAGGATCAGCAGAGTCCGGTTTTCCGCCAAGGACTGAGTCACGGGCAGGAACCTGAGCTCGGAGCAGATCGCCTCCACCGTCGTGCCCTGGGATCGATACACATTTATTTAAAAGGTTTGGTGAGGGTAAAAGGAAAAAGGCAAAATATATGCCCTGGTAATGTACCTGTGGCACTTTGTCCCGGTTGAAGACGAGCGTGATGCGAGCGCAGTTGTCGTCCAGGAACCCGGAGTTGGGCCGACACTGGGTGAGCGGGGGCGAGGCGGGGTCCGGGCCGGAGCAGACCCCCCAGCGGCCACAGGGGGGCGAGAAACAGGAGAGAGAGGCCTCGTCCACGCAGTTTGCTCCGGAGGGACACGAGGGGGCGCCGTCTGAGCTGGGAGAGGACGCGAGGAGGCACGGGCGCAGACCACAGAACACCTGAGAGAGAGAGAGAGAGAGAGAGAGGACGCGGTTTTAATGTCGAACGCCCCTCCCGACAAACTCTTCTGAAGACTTCCTTTAGTTCGGATTTGGTCCCTGCCATTGTTTTAGCCTTGGTTTAGTCCAGTTTCAGTCTTGGTTTTAGTTTTAGTCCGATTTGTAGCCTTGGTTCAATCATGTTTAAGTCTTGATTTAGTCCAGTTTTAGCTTTGGTTTAATCCAGATTTAGTCCCAGTGTTAGCTTTGGTTTAGTCATGGTTCACTCTTAGTTTAGTCCTGTATTAGTCTTGGTTTAGTCCAGTTTCAATCTTGGTTCCACCATGTTTATGTCTTGGTTTAGTCCAGTTTTAGTCCAATTGTAGCCTTGGTGTAGTGATGTTTAAGTCTTGGTTTAGTCCCAGTCATAGTCTTAGTTTAGTCATATTTTATCGTTGGCTTAGTTCAGTTTTAGCTTTTGTTTAGCCAGTTTTAGTCCCAGTTGTAGCCTTGGTTCAATCATGTTTTAGTCTTGGTTTATTCGTGTTTTAGTCTTGGTTTAGTCCCGGCTTGAATCCGGGTTAGTTTTCACTTTACTGCACATATAAAACAACACAGTACTAAATGTGCACATGATTTTGTATGTAAATGAGAGCCCAGAAACATCTCAGATGTTCTGGAGAAGTTGCTCCTCAGTGCTGAGACCACTGTGCGTCCGTAAATGGCCGCCCCCTGAGGACGAGCGAGTCTGACCTTGGAGCAGCGCACGCGTCCGTCCGAGCACTGACAGCTGTTACACTCGTCCGTCCAGCGCTCGCCGTGAGACGCCTGCCGCCCGGCGCCAACACAGGGCAGGCCCACGCCGACGACTGCAGGAGAGGGGGAGGAACAACACATTTATTAGTCTGACAACAAAAGTAAAAGGTTACGGGGGAAAAAAAACAGTTTGTCTCGTATATAAAGTTACTCACAGTCCTGGCAGCGAGGTCCGGCGTGTCCCGGGGCGCACACACACCTGAACCCGTTGATCTGGTCCACACAGGTGGAGCCCGGGGCGCAGGGGGACGACTGGCACTCGTCGATGTCTGAGAGGGACAAAAAAGATGGAAAATGACTACGAGAAATCACACGGCGCCGCCATCTTGTGCCAAATCAACAGGCGAAGGCCGACGGAGAAGTTCTAAAGGTCTGTGAGCAAAGTGGAAAATGACAAGCCGGGGCCCAAACGAAAACATTACTTTGACCTTACATTAAAAATAATCTGCAGTTTTGGTGTATTTGTTCTGCCAAGGTTTAAACAAGTCAAATGTAATACTTTTTGAATGCCATTTTAATGACCAAATGCTTTGAGGGTCAATTATCAACACAGGTGATAAATAGCAGTGCAAATGCTGTAGCTATTGGGGGCATGTTGCTCCTATTTTAATAACTGGTATGTAAATAACTGCTTTTTGAGTGAAAAAAATCTGAATCATGAATTTTGAGAAGAAATTGTGTATACATTTGAGCCAAAACTGCAACTTAATGTCTTGTGTCATCAATTTGTGAACTCATTTTTTCCCTATACAATTTATTTCGATGGATTTAAGGCTTTAATGTTGGCACCATTTACTGACTTTCATTTATTGTTAATGGACCTTTAATGATTTGTAACGCTCCAAGGAAACCCTTGTTCATCCAATCATCAATCACGTTACTAACAATGGTCACATTTACATAGCGCTTTTCTACCTGTGAAAGGCGAGGAGGGGGACGTGTCTTGCCCAAGGACACGACGACGGTGTGCACCTGCGGGATTCGAACCGCTGACCCTCCGATGACACGACGACCCGCTCGTCTTAAGATCGGCGTCTACAACCCCTAAGAATAATGGCCGCCACTTGTATTGCTAAACTACTATTGAAGCCACAGCCGCCCATTGGGGTAGACTGACGGAAGCGAGGCTGCCAATCTGTACCATCAGCCTCCCCGAACGCCACGAACCAGTCACTCACACTCTCATTCCTTCTGGCCTATTGTGCATGTTTTTAGTGGTAGGGGAAACCAGAGGAAACCAAAGCAATTTACAAGCAAAGTCCTGGCTGCAACCGTCCCCAAAAAAAATGGTCCCGCGACCCACGAGTTTTTTTCCTGTGGCGCCGACTTACTGATGCGACAGTCCGGCCCGGCGAATCCAGGGGCGCATTCGCAACGGAACCAGTTCACCCCGTCCACGCAGTGTCCGCCGTTGTAGCTGCGGGGAGACAAAGACATTTAGGCATTTCAAAAAACACTTCCCTGGAATTCGAGACGACTCCACACACGGAGGAGACGTGTCCCGACACTCAGGGACGCCTTTTCGCGAGTTTCGTTCTGGCGTTTTTGGCTGGAAAAAAAAACAAAACACCGAATCGTTTCTTAACTCTGCCGACATCGGATCCGTGCGAACTTGACCCCAAAACAACGCAATCTGATCGCGTTTCCAAATCGTCGTGTTTAAACTGGAGACGGAGACAATCGCATTCCTATTGGAGTCTGTCAATCCTGGATCTGACGGCGCTGAACCAGGTCTGCAGCAGGACTCGCCGTGCGTGGGATCTTCAAGAACAAAGGGGTTCTGTGACGGAGCCAGGGAAGCGTTGGAGGGATGTCAGATCGACAATGATTTAAAGGGAAACGAGGCCAACGTGTTGCCGGTGACGGCGCGATCCAGCCGGCGAACGACAAAGAGGAGGAACATGACGTACTACGACATGTACGGAGATTTACTACAACAGTTTATTTTTCCAAGTCAAAAGAGAGTTTTTGAATAAGTATACAGTGTTCACAAGTGGAAAAATCTGTACAAAAAAAAATCTAATTTCGCCTTGCTATTTGCAGTTGAAAACTCAATACATCAGGCTGTTTCCCACAAATGGAAATGACCATGTTCGGATCACAGCGTCATTTTGGTCGCCTTTCGTGCTACACGTGGATACCAAACATGTCAGTGTTTGTGAAAGAAACCCGTCGATATGGCGCGATGTCGCCGTTATTTCCGGAAAACTATGGAGTTCGGTCTTTATTTTACCCTGATGTTTCTGTGATGTTCCTGCAACGTCTCCGAGACCTCGCAGACACCGAGGAGATCTCAAATAAGGCTTTTCCACCAAGGTGCTGGTTCAGAGCTGGTGCTGGTGCCGGCTTGGTTCCGTACTATTGCCATAGCAACGCTTTGGGAAGTCAACGATCACATAGAACATGGATAGTAACATCTTACTACTGCTTTTCTGGTCATAAAATACACACAAATAGGTTTACGCTCCTGTTACAGCAGCCGTTAACATTTTGATGTCTTCTTCCTAACTGCTGTGAGCAGAGCACATCCTAAAGCGAGCGTGCTGGACCCGAAAAGATGAATAGGAAAACAAAAAGTTCCGCACAACTCAAGTTTGCGCCCACAGTTTTATTACTTGCACCAAGTCGTGACGTTTCGGGCGTCTGAAGAAGGGCTGGCTCGACGCCCGAAACGTCCCTCTTGTTAGAGCTGTAGCCAAAGAGCAAAACAACAGGTTCCTCCACAGAGTCTGTTTCGGCTTCTCCAGGGGGTTGTAAGCAGTAACTAACTAACTGATATTGGTTGTTTGTCGGAACAGGTGCTCGTTTCTTGGTCCAGCTTTTAACCGGTTCCCAACTGGCACCAGTTTTTGGAATCTAGAGCCAGCATTTTTTTAAGTGGAAAACGAAATAACTTGTTCTGAAACTGGAACCAGCTTGGTGGAAAAGGGCATACGACTCTTTGAGATCTCCTTGGTATCCGAGGACAACAAATAATAATAATGCATTAGTTTTATATAGCGCTTTTCTGGACAGTCAGACGCTTTACATTGCATTATTCATTCACTCCATACTTGGTGGTGGTAAGCTACTATTGTAGCCACAGCTGTCCTGGGGTAGACTGACGGAAGCGAGGCCCCTCCAACCACCACTCACTCACTCACTACATTCGCCCAGGCTTCCTGGTGTTACCAAAGGGTCTCCCATCCCATCCATCTGTTTGAGACTCTTTGAGACCTTGGAGACATTTTCAAGTCTCCATGTGGTCTACGCTGAAATGGTTTGTTTTCACCAAGACGACCTGGAGACTGGCCTCATCTCCAGTCTCAAACTAGTCTCCAGGCCGGTGAAATAGGCCCTTTGTACGCGCGCAATCACTCAGAGTTGCGGAGACTGCGACTCTCTCTGGTGAGGTAGGACCTTCTCAAACCACTGCGTGAAAAACGTTTCTCCTCTCTTCTCAGAGGCATCGTTAGGCATTTGATTAGATTAGGTTCTGGTCTTACCTAGTCCTTGTTTACACAAAGCCAGTTTCACTTATCAATCCAACAATTGTCTCGAGAAGGGGATCACTGGAATCCCATTAGCATTAGGTCTGAGGAGCTCACGGTTTAAGGGATTTACAACTCCCCCACAATCTGTCCCAACACAGGCCCACAGTGAATAAGCGAGTTTGAAAAGTTGACTCACCATGGCTGTGGGTTGCAGTCGTCGACATCTGCAACAGAAAACAAAAGTCTGCTGTTCAGCCTCAGTTTAAACACTGCACTTAAGCGTCGATATGATTTCATTTACGTCTCGGTGAAAGATAGCTCAGCGTTCGCCCCGGACATGATTTATTGTAATGATAGATTGTCGGGAATAAAAGGATCCATCTCCCGAGCGATGGGAGCAGTTCTGATAATGACAGCGTCTGCGATAAGTGTGTGTGATTACAGAGACCGGAGCCTTTCATTTACACAGGGAGCTTCAATATGGCCGCCCCGGGACAATAATGGACTCTAATTTATATCTGTGTGATATCTGTATTTGATCTGCGCTATTGGTTCAGTGAAGTGAGGCCAAGAAGTTTTATGACGCGGGTGCACACACGGAAAATAACAGAAAATTACTTCAGTTGAGATAATTTATGTTGATTTGTAGAATAGGGTTGCCAATGAACAAGTTTGATTTTACGGCTTTAAAACAAATCAAACTTTTTTTCGATCTCATTTGCAGTGAAACGTTTGTACCAGTGGCGGTTTTATTTCATGATGGTCCAAACCTACTCAAAATAGGTCGGGAATCTATTTAATTAAAGCAGTTTCTTGTGATTTTTTTCCAATGCAGAGACCTGGTTTCATTGCTAATAATCTATAAAACCCTGCTCTGGTCTCCATAGTCAAAGGCCCATTCATTTGTCATTATTATTTTTGAAAAGACTATGGCGATTCACCTCCGGAATAGGGCTGGGTCCCGTTAAATGATTTTTCCCAATTATTTCCCAAGTTTTGTTTTCCCACCCCCCTATGTTTTCATAAAAAAAAAAATAAAAAAAAGCTTCCACCTTTCTCCTATTTTTTTTTAAGTAATTGTTTTTGACACAATTTATCTCTTATTTATATATTATTTCTTTCTCGTTTTCCCATTTTTTCCCCACTCATTTTTGCTCGCTTTTAATGACTAATATTTTCTTTATTTCCCTCCATTTTATTCAATTTTTCAAAATGTTTCCCCCCAATTTATTCTTCATTTTCCCCCAAAATGTTTAAACTAAATACTTTCTTATGAGAGACCAACAGGCCCGGTTAGAACCATGAGGCCGTCCTTCTGTGGACCCACCACCTGCAGGGGGAGCCATAGGGGCTGGTACGACCCGGCAACGGACAAGTGGAAGAAAATGGATGGACTTTCTAAATAATCGTCAGTGCCCTCGAGGTTGGGGCGGCTCAGAGTATAATATAAAGTTAGTAGAATCTAATGAAATGTAGGGATAGGTAAACAGAGTCCAGTAAATCGATGCTACTGGACCGTTCTTGATTCGGATGGAAGGGAGGGGGCTTTTCCCAGAAAGGATCAGCCATGTGTTGCACAAACGTAATCTTCATACTAGACTCGTCGGTTTGGTCTTACACCGTTATGACGTGTTTCATGGACGTGGTCTTACCCCGAGTGCAGGTGGGCCCCTCCCATCCCTCTTTACAGATGCATTTGAATCCGTCGGCTCCTCCCACACACGTCCCTCCGTTCAGACAGGGGGCGGCGTCACAGGAGCTGTTCCTCGCTGAAACAAAGGGCGCGGAGAGGAAGAAGATGAATCTCCGGGGCGTTCGTCGCCTCCTGTGCCCATGATAAACGCGGGGTACCTGTGTTGCAGGTGGAGCCTCCCCAGCCCGGGGCGCAGCTGCAGAGGAACGAGTCCCCGTGGTCCGTGCACGTGCCTCCGTTGCGGCAGGTCTCAGGGTCGCACTGGCTCTCACCTGCACCACAGCATCATGGAAAACGGAGGTCAGTTCGTGCCTCTTCTGTTCCTATACATGAACCACTGTCCCAAGAGCAGGTCCCCTCCAGCAGGTCCCAACTGGAGGTGACGAGGCAGCTGCTCCTAAGTTATATTAGAACTGCACCTTCTGGCCTTTCAATATCTTGCATTGGCCGCATCAACACACGGACGGGCAGCGACAAAACTAGAGAAACGCTCAGTCAAATCGGGTGTCTACATTTGATGAGCTGAATCCACAAATCACATTGGTTTTGCTCAATCGGGTCAATTATTCGTCTGTCCACAATTATGGATGTCTTCAGTGAAGGTACTTGATTCATCTTCTGTACTCAGCAGTTGAAGTCTTCGAAGACTTCAACTACCGAGTACAGAAGATGAATCAAGTACCTTCACTGAAGATGGACAACTCCTGCACGACTGAGAGTTTCCACAGATATCATTTGGATGTGTGCGTATGTTTTTATGGTTTTCAAATCAAGCGGATGCAAACGTGCTCGGAGCTTTGTTTCTTTTCATCTCATTTCAGGTCCCGGGTTCGATCCATGGACGGGGCCTTTCAGTGTGGGGTTTGCATGTTCTCCCATTCCGGCTCGCGGCTCGTTTACATGCGTGTCCCGGACAAACAAACGAATAAATCTCCCGTCGATCAGCGCAGAAGGCGGAATGTGACGGAAACGCAAAGTCGTGCTTGACTTTGCGTTTCTATATTTATTTTTTTATTTGAACAGGGACAGTGTACAATATACATTAGCCTCAGAAAGGAGAGATGCATTGTACCAGGTTATAGAACTCAATTTCCACCTGTAGTCCCTGGGCCTATTGTACATGTTTTTAGTGGTAAGGGAAACCGGAGGAAACCTACGCAGACACGGGGAGAACATGCAAACTCCACACAGAAAGGGCCCGTCCAGGTGGGAATCGAACCCGGACCTTCTCGCTGTGAAGCACGAGCGCTAACCGCTGTGCTACCGTGCCGTACAAACGTCACCGCCTCGTGAATGGTTTGACCTTTCATGTATCACCAAACCAGCTTCTCTTTCTTCCATTTGCCAGTAAAAACACTCCACCTGAGCGATCAAAGGCGTGGCTGGTTCCAACGGGAGCCGGTGCCAGAGCCTAAGTCAGAAATAATCGCCGTTAAATATTCCGAGCAAGTCCAAACAAACGCCGCGGGGGCTCCGGATCAGGGAGGATTTCAGACTGCCAGAGATGACGGGCGCTTGACACGCTCGGCGCAGACAAACTCTCTCAATAACCCGTGTATCAATACGGGACGAGGGCGGCCGGGACCACACAGGCCGGGATCAGGGAAAGTGGGATCATTATATCGTAATGTTTTTGTTGTTATTATGCCAAGGAGGAATAGTTATTCAGCGCGTCGCGAGGAAGAGCAATCAAAACCAAATTATCCGCTAATGCTCAAATTGCAACCGAGCAATTTGCTCCGCTTTCATAAAACCCGGAATAAATTGATGTGGTTTCATGGGCTTGTGTAGGTTTCGCTCAGGCAGCGCTTCAGTTTACCGTGTCATTAACTATGAGCCATTGTGGAAAATGTTGTGAAGCCGCCATCTGTACCTGGCTGTTGTATGATGTAAAGCTTTTCCTCTTCACTAAGACGTTCTCAGAGTTCCTGATGGGCGTGATTGACAAGTGTTTTAACCAATGAGAAAAGCCGGATACAGACTTTTCTCATGTATGTATCCAAACGCCGTATGCAAACAGCATCTTGTAAATGAGGAAGTTTGTGTTTTTTTTGTACGATGCGTCGATCCAGAAGAGACAAATGTGAACGATATACGTGTTTTTTTGCCTCACAAACCTAAAGATACAAGGAGTCATTAGCAACTGTTCAGATTTTAAACGTTGGAGAGCTCGACACAAATGCACAACGGCAGTTTCAGTCAATATACGTTTGGAACGGGACAACATTCCTTTGGATCAACGGCAACAAGAAGAAAATCCTCTCAGAGAAGAATGTGTCCTATAGTTAAGAAAATATTTTACCAGTGGTTAATTCAATCTTTTGGTTTTGGATCGATTCAAAACTTTTCCAGATTTGATTGGCTGCTCAAAGCTCCAGACGGTCCTGCTTTTGAACAACTGGCCACGGAAGAGTTCCACCACCCTGACATTTACTCTCACTTTAGTAAGATTAAGCAATGCGGCCTAATCGACTGGGGACTTTTCCAACGAAGGGAACTCGTAATTCCTATGTACACACTCTGGGTGAAAAGAGAGGACCAAAGATCAAAACAAGAAAAGACTTAAAATAGGCACTATTTTAAATAGTCTATCACTAAATGAAGATCCAGGGGGTGACTTTACAGGTCCCGCTGTAAAGTCAGACCCAGGCGAGTGGGAGGAGGCGGAGCAAGAGGCAGCGGCCTTTGCTTCGGTCTGAATGACTTAAACCCACGGGGGTGCTGGACACCTCGCTGGACACTTTCTACATGCAAATATAACAAGTAAAATAGATTTAACTCACTGACTTTAGTTGCGCAGAAGCTGTGGAGTTAAGGAATAGTTTCAGGAAAGTTGTGGGCTTTTGGAAAGGTTTGCTTGATTTTGCCATAATTGTTTCAATCGCAACATCGCGAGACCCCGGAGAGACTGTTAAATGTAGAAAAACAGCATCTATAGTTCTCAGTAAACGCTTCTAGATATGTTTAAGTACCTCTGACCGTCGACCATCGTGGCTCCTAAGTTCTAAAACACATGGAACGTACTTGAGCTGCAGGTCTTCCCCTTCCAGTTGTCCACACAGTCGCAGTAGAAGTCGTTGACGAGGTCCACGCAGTGCCCTCCATTCAGACAGGGGGCGCTGCTGCACTCGTCCACATCTGGAGACAGGTGGAAGCAGACCAGGGGTTACGGAAGTGGGATTAACGCTGCGGACGTCGTTCTAGTGGAGTATGAGCCTCACCGATGTCGCAGAGCGGGCCGTCCCAGCCGTCGGGACACAGGCAGCGGAAGGAGCTGACGCCGTCCAGACACGTGCCTCCATTTTGACACGGCGTCGACGCACAGTCATTGATGTCTGACAGAGGAGAGGAGGGAGAGATGTTTACAAGTATACACTGAGCTTCTTCAATGAGAGTGTAAACTTCGGGCAGTTTTGTCTGCTCCTTTGCAGATGGAACGATAAGCTCCCCGGCCACCATCGATCACACCAAGAGGAAAGAGAGAGGACGGGAATCTCACTCTCGCTCTTTCCACTCACTCGGCGGCGGGATAGGCTATAGTGACTCACTCTCGTGGCAGTAGGCTCCGCTGAAGCCCGGCTCGCAGGCGCAGCTGAAGTTGCCCTGGGGCAGACTGACGCAGCGGCCGTGGGGTCCGCACACGCTCGACGAGAGGTGCCACACGCCACGGCCCGTGACGTTGGAGGAAACGGCCACGGTGCAGCTGTCCAGGACTGAGGAGAGACAGACGGGGGGGGGGGGGGGAGTTTCAGAAGGAGAACAACGACCTCTGAACTTTCAAAAGAAGGTAGACGAAGGGGGATGGTGCGCCAGGTCAACGGTAAGGCTGCCATTTTGGATTGGTCAATGTTTACAGAAGAAAAGTCACAGCTGCCCTGGGGTAGACTGACGGAAGCGAGGCAACCAGTCTGCACCATCAACCCCTCCGACCACCACCGACCACTCACTCACTTTATTTATTTGAACAGGGACAGTGTACAATCTACATTAGCCTCAGAAAGGAGAGATGCATTGTACCAGGTTATAGCACTTGTGCTAATTTCCACCTGCAGTCCCTGGGCCTATTGTACATGTTTTTAGTGGTATGGGTACCCGGAGTACCCGGAGGAAACCTACGCAGACACGGGGAGAACATGCAAACTCCACACAGAAAGGCCCCGTCCAGGTGGGAATCGAACCCGGACCTTCTAGCTGTGAAGCACGAGCGCTAACCGCTGTGCTACATTGCCCAGGCTTCCTGGTGTTACCAAACGGTCTCCCATCCAAATAGCGACCAGGCCCTTCCCTGCTTAGCTTCCAAGGTCTGACGGGATCGGGCATAGGCTCATGCTCCCTAATCCCCATGAATCCCGGCATTGTCCTCTTGGAATACGCCCGTGCCATCAGCGAAGAAGAAATCCATTAATGGAAGAACCGGGTTGTCAGCTGATCTCACCCTTTGGACTCATCGTGTTAATGAACCGAGGCCTGACCATTTCCAGCACCCCCCCAGATCAGAACGGTTAGGCCCTTTCCAAAACCGCTTCCTCGTTCCTTTTCCTAAACGCCCCACGAGCAACACGCACCAAACAACTTCAGTTCCATTCAAAACAGGACACGTGAGGGCTTCGGAGGGTCCGTGCAGTTGTAGAAGGCTTCAAACAGGTGCCCTTCCAAGACTGGGCCAGCGTTGCAAGATCAGGAGGGATTTGACTTGATTAAGGCTGTACAGAGCAAGTGCAGGAGGTGGAGTAATCAAAAGTCAGAAGAAGAAGTCTGAGGCCTCTCTGTTGTGGAGAAAAATGAATGTCCTTTAATGGAAAATAAGACTCAACGCGTTTCGACTCAACGTGTCTTCACAATCCATGGAGCAAACCTTAAAACAGAGCAATATTCAGGAGACCAGGATGAACGATGGAGGCACCAACTGTACCTCACTGCACAGAGTAAGCAGTGTGTGACAGTAAACGCACACATCAGTATCACAAACATCATCAATACAAAAAAAAAGACTTTGACCCCACAGGCACAGAATTCACAAAAGACTTCCTACAAAAAAAGGGGTGAAGTCCAATTCGTCAGTTAACCCTGGGTCGTGGGTAGCCCCGATCCAGCAGGTCTCTCTTTGGAGCAGTTTGTTCAGTTCATCCCCTCCTCTTGCCTCCAGGACCATGACTCTGAGGCTGTTGACGTTCCTGTGGCTCATGGCTTTGAAATGTTTGGCAATTGGGCACTCTAGGTTTTGCTGTTGGGATAGCTTATTTAAGTTCGGCAAACCTTTCTTTTAATTTTCTCTTTTTGCGTCCAACGGACTCAGACTTCTTCGTTGACTTGTGATCACTACGCCTCCTGCACTCGCTCCACACAGCCTGAATAATCAAGTCAAATCCTTCCTGATCTTGGAACTCCAGCTCCATGTTTGCTTAGAAAAGTCTTACAAACATAGAAATGTGTCCATGCAAAAAAGAAAGCAGCAAAGAGACCTGATATGATTTGGTTGGGAGAGGAAAAGCCCTCACTGTGAGTTTGAAGAAGCTAAAGTATGTGTAAATATGAGAAGTCTGTTTACATTAGTGGGCGGGGCAGTCACCGTAAAGGGGAGTGTCTGTTCTGCGGGACGAGGGAAAGTCCGTGTGAAAGCCACAGCTCCAAGGTCCCACTGAAGGACCTCCTGTCCAGTAGGTGGCGTCACAGAGGAACACATGGAAGTGTATTTACCTCTGCAGTGGTTGGTTTTGCAGTGGTCCCGTCGCTCGGAGCAGGTCGTCCCCTCGTACTCGTCGGGACACCTGCAGGAGAAGGCCCCTCCCTCGCCGACGCACCGGGCTTTGTTCTGGCACGGGTCGGGGCTGCACGGGTCGGCCTGGATCTGCACCACACACACCGGAGCAAACCGTTCATGAGAAGGGGGTCACCGCGGGGTCGGCGTTTCGCGTGTTCCCCTCGCCCCGCGTCGCTCACCTCACAGCTGGCGCCGGAGAAGCCCGCCGCGCAGTCGCACCCGAACCCCTCGCTCAGGGGGACGCAGCGCCCGCCGTTCCGGCAGGGGGCGCTCTCGCAGTGGTCCCTCCGCCGCTCGCAGTGTCGGCCCGCGAACCCGGGCGGGCACAGGCACTGGTACCCGCGGGACACCTCCTGCACAGGGCGAGAAAACCGGTCTGAGTCACTGGTGGGACAAACCTCGGGTGAAATCTCATAAAAGCTGTTTTTGGAGAAACAGGGATGAGCTCAGAGCCGACAGAGCGGGACACGTCCAAAACCGCCGCCCCAGACGCGTCGTAATTACCCTCATCTTCTCGTTAAAGGCGCTTTTAATCGTTTCCAATCATTTTCGCAAAGGTCCTCTCGGCGGAGCTTTCATCGGCCGGGGACTTTTTGATTGTGACAAATCAAAGGTAATCAAAGTTAAACACAAACGATCTCTTTTCAGAAAATAATCGACGTGGCGGCGCGGCGGCCAGAGGGGCGGAGACAAATGTTGTTTTAAAGGGACTAGATGCAAGTTGGTCATTTTTACACACACTACTGCCACCTCAGGTCACACGCGTAACTGCAGTCTCTATATTGAGCTTCAGCAGGATTTTAGAGGCGGTTGTGGTGAACAGGTCTGGGCATGGCTGGAACATGTAGGGGGAGGAAAATACATAATATTCACTTTTTAAACTCCGCATAGTCCCTTTAAAAACTGAAGGATTCGAGGAGTCATTAGTCATTAACACGAATGCACAACGGCTGTTTCAGTCGATTTGGAACGGGACAGAAATACTCTCAACAGACGGCAGCAAAGAAGAAAACCAAGCAGGTTGTTTAAAACATTTAAAATAATGTATTTTCCAACCCCTACCTGCTGCATGTGTAGAGTGCCCCGTCACTCAAAAAGTTGTTACTTCGGGACTGCAGTTACACGTAAGACCTGAGGTGGCAGTAGCGAGTAAACAAATTGCAACTTCCATCTACTCCCTTTAAAGCAGAACTACATAACTTGTTTACCTTAATAAAACCTTTCTGTAGTCCCTCTGGGGGTAATACAATCTTTCCCTGCTCCAACCCGGAGACCCAATACACACTAATGGAATCACGGAGAAGCTAACAGGCTAACGGGCAAAGCTAACTGCGGGCTAGCGCCACTTAAACGATATTTACAGCCAAGTTTGAGTGGGAAAAATTATCTCCATTGTGTAATTGGATGAACAATATCCCTCTGTCCCTTTGTCTTTTCTGTCAGCGTAGGATTTACTCTCACGGACAATTCATGGGTAAAAAAACGCGAGGTGCTACGACACCTGCAGTGGCGCTTATGGCCTCTAGGGGCATGAGTTACTGAGTTCTGCTTTAAAGTCAAATACCTTTGGAAATAGTGTCACCGCGTCAAGTGAAAATACAAGTAAAACACTAAGCTGCAGGTTTTTCTGAACATTGTTGTGCAATTTTAAACAAAATGGAGGGACCTGTTTGTTGGAGCGTGCAGTGATTATCCGAGGCGAGGCCACCCTTAATCGCTTTAAAAGGCCCATACACCCCTGTTGTTGGAGGCGCTTTGGAGACGAGCTGAGTTCAAACCTCGCTTTGCCTCCAGCCCCGGCTCTGTTATCTCCTGCCAACTCCCGGCGCTTCCACTTCACCCAAAAACAAAGATCCCACTGTTTACAAAGACCGGGCCGGTTCTCTCACCTTACACGCCGCCCCGTTCAGGCACTGGCCGTGGCAGCTGTTCACATCTGCAAAAACGTGAGAAAAATATCGGTTAGCTTGAAGAGCGCCGGGGGAAACGGGGGAGGAAAGAGCGGTCACATGCTTTTTTTTAGCATGCAGAACGGAGGAAAATTTCAGACAAGATTTCACTGAGATTTTATTTTTTTTAGGAAATTGTTCATGAGAGAAATTTGCAACAACAAATAAAACTGCTGGAGCACAGCCAGAGCGAAGCCCAGACTGAAAAGAGTATAGCAGAAGTGTGGGAGGAGGAAAAATAGATCTGTTCCACTGGCAAAAGCGAAGGGAATCTGTACTTTACTCGAGTAATATTTGAGTGGAGAAATTGTTACTTTTACTCCACTACATTTGAAGCCCCGAAGTAAAAAAAAAAAAGTCAATTTGTCCATGTGTTTGAAGCCTCATAATGCGCCCTCCGGAACAGCAGGTGGCGCTGTGCAGGTGTAACTGCCGCTGACTCACGACAGGGAGGAAGGTTTGTCCCCGCCGTGTTGCCGTACGGAGGGGTAACTAACGACGGCGATGACGCTGCGTTCACGTTGCCAGGGGAACAGCAGAACGGCTAGCTCTACAGCGCTAAAGCTAAGGCGACAGGTCGGGACGGTGTGTTTGATTTTGTAGCTTTGGATACTGACTCGTGTGACAGTTTTGCCCCGCCCATCCGCGGAGGCAGGCGCAGTGATATCCGCCAATCAGATTTTTACAAGAGAAAGCATTGGCACAGGGCCGGCCCACGCACTCATTCACGTCTGCAACACAGCGCCGCGCCAAGCAGAGGTTAGACCCGGGACAGACAGGACACGGGACAAGGACATGTGGACATCGTGTATCGTGTGTGAGCGGGCGGGACGTCTTCAAAGCGATCCAGGTTTAAAACAGCGTTCTAAGACACTGTGAGCCTCACTGGGACAGGCTGGACCACAGCAAAGGCCGGGCCGATGTTTTAAATATCACATATCCAATCACTTTCACTTTTGCACTTTTCATTCATGCCATACTTTCCCCATTTAAAATTAAATATATATTTTACACTTTTGTTCCCTTATTACTTATTTCCCCACAAATGTTCTACTTATTTTTCCCAATGTTCTCCTACTTTGCATTTTGTAAAAAAAAAAAACGCTTGCCTTCAATTATTATTTTTTAATCGAAGAACTTTCACTTTTGCACTTTTCATTCCTGTTGTCTGACTATCTCCCACTTCTTCCTTCCTTCCTTCCTTCCTTCCTTTCTTCCTTTCTTCCTTCCTGCCTTTCTTCCTTCCTTTCTTCCTTCCTTCCTTTCTTCCTTCCTGCATTTCTTCCTTCCTTCCTTTCTTCCTTACTTTCTTCCTTTCTTCCTTCCTGGCTTTCTTCCTTCCTTCCTTTCTTCCTTCCTGTCTTTCTTCGATCCTGCCTTTCTTCCCTCCTTTCTTCCTTCCTTTCTTCCTTTTTATGATTTTCCCCCCATTTGTTTTTTACTCCTTTTTTGTACTTTTTTTCCCTCCCATTTTTTTCATGTTTGCGTCTTTACAATTTTTTTCCACTTTCCCTTCCTACTTTTTAAAGATTTTTCCACATATTTTCCACTTTTTTTCCCCAATTTTCCCCTACTTTTCTGTTTTTTTCCACTTTAGTTCCCAATTTTTAACATACCACTTTTTTTTGAGGATTTTTTTAATCAAGTAACTTTCACAATTGCACTTTTCATTCATGGCACTTATTTATTTATTTATTTTATGACTTTTTATTGTACTTTTCCTCCCATTTTCTTTTTCATGTTTGCCTCTTTACAATTTCCCCCATCCCCCCCTCCTTTTTAATGACTTTTTTCCACATTTTCCCCCACATTTTTTCCCTTATTGTTTCCCCATTATTCCCTCCTTTTCCCTATTATTTTCCCATAGTTTCCCCTAAGAGTACGAGATGTGTTGTTTCCAGTATGGCGCTTGTTTTGTCCCAGTGGGATGGACAGGAATACGCTCACGTTCTTCTTCCCGGTAACAAATGGCAGAGTAGTTTAGTTTGTGCGGTCCGTCCCAAAGCAGCGCCCCCTGTTTTAAAGTGCGCTCCCAGGAGATAGACGGCACCTGTCGAGCTCTGAAATTAGACACCTCCCAAAAGAGCCTTCCCCCAAACCTCCGCCCCGTTACCGGTACAGCCACTGTCCCGCAGAAACCGGTCGAGACCTGAGGCGGCTGCACAGGAAGTACAATCCAATTAAAGCCACAGTTTGAAAGATTTCTGCTTTTGTTTTAGGCTCCACAAACCCTCATCCCGGCTCTGGGTTATTTAGAATGAAACCATGACATTTAGTCAATCAATCAATTAATAGTTTGTATGGCCCAATATCACATCAGGAGTTGCCTCACAGGGCTGCACCAAGTGTTTCCACTGCGATGAAAGGATTAAAGTGATAGTCTGGAAGTCTAAATGTTTTACAAATGTTATAAAATGTGCAAAATGGAATAATAATATATATATTTAAATCATTTTTTTTGTAAAGTTCCTCCTTCCCGGATCTCAGCAACTAATCAGAGTCTAGTATCCTCCCACGTCGACCAATGAGACGAGCTTTTCCTGTGTACCAGCCTGTCGGGTCCAATCAGGAGAGGAGGGGGAGGAGCTTGATCGTTTCTCCTCATGTTGCAAAGTGAGAAGGGTTTTCTGGTGAAAGAGGGGAGGGGTTTGATTGTTTACTTTTCAAATTTCACTTTGAAAATTTACAGACTATCACTTTAAGCTTCGTGAGGGATTGAGAGGTGAGGAAAACATTTCCTGGAGACACTGGTGCTTTTTTGTAGCTGCTGCTGCCGAGACCAGCCACTGGGAAGACTCAAAGATTACTCAAACTTCAGACTGTGCTTCAGACAGTGCTTCAGACAGTGCTTCAGACAGTGCTTCAGACAGTGCTTCAGACAGTGCTTCAGACTGTGCTTCAGACAGGGCTTCAGACTGTGCTTCAGACAGTGCTTCAGACAGTGCTTCAGACAGTGCTTCAGACTGTGCTTCAGACTGTGCTTCAGACTGTGCTTCAGACAGTGCTTCAGACTGCGCTTCAGACTGCTTCAGGCAGTGCTTCAGACAGCGCTTCAGACAGTGCTTCAGACTGCGCTTCAGACTGTGCTTCAGACAGTGCTTCAGACTGCGCTTCAGACTGCTTCAGACAGCGCTTCAGACAGCGCTTCAGGCAGTGCTTCAGACTGTGCTTCAGACAGTGCTTCAGACAGTGCTTCAGGCAGCGCTTCAGGCAGCGCTTCAGACTGTGCTTCAGACTGTGCTTCAGACTGTGCTTCAGACTGTGCTTCAGACTGTGCTTCAGACTGTGCTTCAGACTGTGCTTCAGACAGTGCTTCAGACAGTGCTTCAGGCAGCGCTTCAGGCAGCGCTTCAGACTGTGCTTCAGACTGTGCTTCAGACTGTGCTTCAGACAGTGCTTCAGACTGTGCTTCAGACTGTGCTTCAGACTGTGCTTCAGACAGTGCTTCAGACTGTGCTTCAGACTGTGCTTCAGACAGTGCTTCAGACAGTGCTTCAGACAGTGCTTCAGGCAGCGCTTCAGGCAGCGCTTCAGACTGTGCTTCAGACTGTGCTTCAGACAGTGCTTCAGGCAGCGCTTCAGGCAGCGCTTCAGACTGTGCTTCAGACTGTGCTTCAGACAGTGCTTCAGACTGTGCTTCAGACTGTGCTTCAGACAGGGTTCTTTCCGTTACTGAAGTCCCGCCTGGTGTTTGTTGTTGAGAGTTTCCTGGCTGGGAGCGGTTTGGGGGGGGGGGGGGCGCGGCGTTACCGTAACACGCCCCCGTCTGCGGCCAAACTTAGCCCCCGCCAGTGCTTCAAGTATGCGCGGTCTCGTAGTACCGCCGCGGTATTTCGGGCTCCGTGGGAGGCGCAGTTGCCGGGCGGGACGGTATTTTTAGCTTTTACTCCAGCGCACCTGTATCGGGTTGCGCTTCGCAGACGGCCGCGGGACGGGGGCGGGCGGGGTCCGGGTAAACAGACAGTAACTCTCGGTAAACACGAATACTGCAGTACAAATATACAAGCCACAAGTGAAGTCAGGACATGGGGCGGGTCACGTGACTTAGAAAACGCACCAGAACGAGGAATCCCACGCTTTTATGTTTGTGGAACGAGCCACATGTTCCCCCCGTCCCGAGTCTAGAAGCACAGACCCCTCATGTCAATTATATGCATTAAACGTCTCCATGATGTTAGAGCACATCTGTATCCATCGAGACGTTAGTGCACATCTGTATCCATCGAGACGTTAGTGCACATCTGTATCCATCGAGACGTTAGTGCACATCTGTATCCATCGAGACGTTAGTGCACATCTGTATCCATCGAGAGAGATTGTAAATGTATTTTGTAAATTCAAAGAGAAAGAGCTGCTCAGAGAGGCTGAAATAAACGCCGCTAACCTGTATCGCTGCAGATGGGATTTTTCCACTTTTGTTCCCCAATTTTACCTTTTTTAAATGTTTAATTTTTTTTTTTTACCTATTTTCCCCCAAATGTTTCCCTTATTTTTCCCCCAATTTCTCCCTACTTTTCTGTATTTACTTTTTATTATGTTTTTCCACTTTAGTTCCCAATTATGATTTTCCTTCTTTAAAAAAAAAAAAAAGTTTTCTATTTTTTTTAATCAATGAACTTTCACTATTGCACATTTCATTCATGACTTTTTTTCCCTCCAATTTTTTTCCACTTCTTCTACTTGTTTCCATTATTTCCCCATTTTACATACATACATAAAAATATCTTTCACTATTGCACTTTTCATTTATGCTGTCTGATTTATTTTTTTCATGTTTTCCCCTTTTTTCCCACTTCAACTTTTTTACGATTTTTCCCCCCATTATTCCCTCTTTACCCTATTATTTTCCCATTGTTTCCCCTATTTTACACAGAAAGGATAAGAAAAATGCTTATAGACACAGGATGGAGAGAACATGGCTTTACAGTCAGTCCATTCCCGTCTCCTGTCCTGACTTCACTTGTGGCTTGCATATTTGCATATTTGCATATTTGCATATTTGCATATTTATTCGGCTAAATAAACGCCGCTAACCTGCATCGCTGCAGATGTGCAAACGTTTACCAGCTGGATTATTACCATGTCCTAAATGTTTGGTTGGATGTGAAGGAGAAGTTAGTCTGTGGCGTTTGAGGCTTTGTAAACACGGTATCTGGGAGTGAGGCTGAGCTGCTGCTTTGGGGAGTTCTTTTAAAGTTTCATGTATGTTTATTATCCACATCTCGGACTGTCCCGTTACAGTATCAGTGACATAGAAAAACAAAGCCCAGTGTGGCGGCGTTACCGATCTGGCAGGTCCGTCCGGTCCACTGCGGCGAACACACGCACTCAAAGCCGTTCTCCAGGTCGATGCAGGTCCCGCCGTGAGCGCAGGGGTCCGACTCGCACTCGTCCGTGTCTGGACAAGGAAAGGAACAGCAGACGTTTCATTATCGTTCAGTCCTGTCGAAATGTTTGGAAATGTTTCTGTGATTGTTCTGCTGATGCCCACGGGCTCAGGTCCCGGTTTAGTCCGGATTAAGTTCCATTTTGGTCTCGGGTTTCACTTTAGTCCTGGTTTGAGTCAGTTTATTTCATTTGTTTTGGTCATCGTAATATTAAAAGTCCATTTAAGTAGTTAATGAGACTTAAACTATGAAGAAAATGTCCAGATATTTTTGGTGGTTCATAAAAACAAAATATAAAGAAAAAGAAGGGACAAAAAAACATGTGAATAATGTGATGATGTGCTCGGTTCAGTTGGGGGTTAAGAGGTTAAATAGGATTATATTGAATAATATGAAAGTAAAGTGTCCCCTCCCCTCCTGGAACCGCCTCCTTAACGTGGTGGAGGGTTTGAGCACTCGAATGATCCTGGGGGGGCTCTGTTGTCGGGGGCTTGGTGCCCCTGGTAGGGTCTCCCATGACAAACGGGTCCTAGACGATGGGACCAACAAAGATCGGTTCAGAAGCCCCTTATGAGAGACCAACGTGTCCTCAGGATTGTCCAGGAGGGACCATAAGGGACCATGACTCTGGCGACGGATAAGTGGAAGAAGATTTTTGTCAAATAAAATAAGACAAAAAACAAAAGGAATTTATGACAAAATCAAGACCAAAGGCGAATTGTAATATGTTTTTTAGCTCCAGTTTTCGTCTAGGTTTGACCCGGTGTAGCCCTGGTCCTGTGTGGAGTCCACAGACCTTTGGCGCAGGTGGGCCCGGACCAGCCCGGCGGGCAGTGGCACTCGAACCCGCTGGGCACCTCGTGGCAGGTGGCTCCGTTGGCGCAGGGGTTGGACACACAGGCGTGCTCCGCTGCAGACAAACCGACAGGTCACACTCCGCCCAAACAGCTCGTGTCAAAGTGCGGCTCGGACTCACCGATCTCGCAGTTCTTCCCCGAGTACCCGTCGGGGCAGGCGCAGTGGTACTCGTCGGGCTCCGTGTTCATGCACGTGCCGCCGTTTTTACACGGCCGGTTGGTCCCGCAGTAGTTCAGATCTGGACAAACACATTAGAGGAGATCCTGTAGTAAAGTAAAGTCGTGTCTCGATAATCACTATAGACTTATCGTTCCATAAATGACAGAAACTACACATTAATACTCAATACTTATCGCCAGTGCATTTATTTTTCCATGTAATACTTTATGTTTTACCCAAAGTGTGTTTCGTTGTATTTCAATGTATAGTGGGATATTGTAAGATTAAGTCTCCAGGCAAAGTTTTACTTTTTAAGCTTTACAGATTTAAAAGGTCATCAATCATATCGTTTATCGCAATATTGTCCTGCCTGACAGGCCTATACACTTTACACTTTTAATGGCGTCTCAATGAACACTTTACTTTTACTGCTACAAACTTTTTTTCATTACATTACATTACATTTCATCAAGCAGAGGAGAGAAGGAATATTTGGACTTTTAAAGGGACTTTTTAAGAGCTGTTTACCATGTTGCAATGTTGCCCTGGAACGTGTTTCGCGCACCTTTGAGTAGGAGTGGGAACCTCTGGGTAGCTCACGATTCTATACGCAATACACGGCTCACTATAACGATTATCTCACGATACGCCGATACTGCGATAATCGATATATTGCATAAAAATAATCTAAGATACATCACGATTTAAAAAAAAACATGCTACTTTTAACCTTTATTTTAACACACTACATATTATTAATCATTTACATTTCTTTTCATGTGGTTCGTACCACTTTTATAAATGATCCCACACTATAGATCTGTCTTATTACAATTAAATAAACAAGAAACCACAGCCCTATTTAAAAAGTAATAAATCAACCCCAAATGTATCTTCTTTATAATTATAAAAACTATCATTAAAAGTAATTTATTTGTGTGACAGTGTTTGGTCCAAGTGCTTAAAACTGTAGTGCTGCCCCCTGCTGTCCTGAATTCTTGATCATTATTGGCCTCTATTGACTGAAAACAGTGGAGCACCGCTGCCTCATTAGTATGCATGACGTTGCTCATTAATATGCATGACGTCATCAAAAGTAGCGATATCGGAATAAAAAAAGTATCGGTATTGTATCGTCCCGCAAAATACCGTGATATATCGGAAAATCGATATATTGTCACACTCCTATCTTTGAGTGATCTTTGACTCTTCGCCAGCGGATGATTATTCTTCGCTGCCCTCGAGCTCTTGCTTCATCTTTTCATTGCAAAGTCAATGCAGCTTCACAACACTACTGTTTTCTCTCTTCATTGAAACAGCCGCGCAGCAAAGGGGAGCAAGTGCAGGGGGGTAACTGGGGGAGATAACTTGAAAACAGGAAGTTAAAAATATATATATAAATATATAAATATATATTCAGATAAATAATTTTCCAACCAACAAAGAGTAAGAAAGTGATAAAGATGTGTTTGAGATTTTGACCGAATAACTGCCCTTTAAAAGTAAACTGGCGTCTAAAACCATCTGGCATCAAGTTTCAGTAAATAGTGAAATATCATTGTTTGCTGTGAAATATAGTAAAATTTGAGCCAAAACAACAGCTTAATGAGTTTTAGGCCATAAAAGTAAAAAAAATCAAATGTACTGCTCCTTATTGGCATTGGGGCCCCTGGTTTTGGCGCGATCCCTGTGTTGACTTTCAGAGGCCCCCGTCGGAGTGTGATGTACCGACCTTTGTCACAGAGCATCCCGCCCCAGTTCTTCTCGCAGTCGCACTTCCAGGGCACGGAGCAGGTGCCGTGGACGCAGCCCGGGTACGGCAGGCACTGGTCGCACAGCGGGCCCTGCCAACCGTAGTTACACCTGGGCACAGGGGCAGAGAGAGGCACGGGACGGTCACGGCGGGGTCACCAATGTGGGAAACAGAAGAGCTGACAGGTCACACATAAACAGCTGAGCATTTCCCGTCAACGGCGATGAGGGGGAATAAAGGCTCCAAAGGGGAAAAGAAAACTGTGTTTTGTTCATTGGAAAAGCCTGATAACGAACACTCCCGAACAGTAGGTGGCACTGTGCAGATGTAGCTGTCAAATGCCACCGGTTTACAACAAGGAAGAAGCGTTGTCCCCGTAGTGTTTTCCACAACAAACACTTCAATACTTTCACTTAAGGCGAGTGAGATATTGTAGAGATATTGATTTGAAACTCTTGCTGTACATTACTGACATAAATATGAGTGAAAAATGTATTGCAAGTTTTCTGTCATTTAATGAATTCATATAATAGTAAGACATTTTATGCATAATGATGGCCAAAATGTAAAAGCTTTACATGTATGTTTTTTTTTTTTTCATATATATATTTTGGATTTAGGATCTTTTTTATTTATTTAGAAGCTATTTATTGGAGAAAAGCACTGTAAGAATTCAGACTTCTCGTTTTTTGGGTTCGAAACTCAATAAATCAGGCTTGGAATAAGATATTAAAAAAATCCCTCAGAGAAAACATTCAAAACATTCAAACCTCATTCCACTTAGTCACTTTGTCTGCCCTGTGTATAATTCTCCCGTATATTTGGATTACGGCGTCATCTCGGTCGCAGGCTTTCGTACCACACGTGGATACCGAACAGTCAGTATATGTGGATAAATAAGCGTGGGAAAAAGGCAGATATTATTGTTTTCACCCGTCGTGTCTCTCCTTTTATTGGAATAATATTTAACCGAAGTATCTGACCACGTCTGTAACTGAATCACCAACAACGCACTTGCTGATCAAAGTCAACAATGGAAGAGTCGTCAAAACAAGGCACGGTAGCACAGCGGTTAGCACGGTAGCACAGCGGTTAGCACGGTAGCACAGGGGTTAGCGCTCGTGCTTCACAGCTAGAAGGTCCTGGGTTCGATTCCCACCTGGACGGGGCCTTTCTGTGTGGAGTTTGCATGTTCTCCCCGTGTCTGCGTAGGTTTCCTCCGGGTACTCCGGTTTCCCCTACCACTAAAAAACATGTACAATAGGCCAAGGAACTGCAGGTGGAAATTAGCACAAGTGCTATAACCTGGTACAATGCATCTCTCCTTTCTGAGGCTAATGTAGATTGTACACTGTCCCTGTTCAAAAATAAAAAACTAAGAGTCCTAACCGCTCATATCTGTAGAAACTGCTGAACAAACTTTCTTTGATCAGTACATTTTTGGCGATGCCTAGTCCTCCTTCTTGTCTTTAAGAATTGCAACACAGAACTGACCGAAAATTAACAGAATGTTTCAGCAAAACCTGCAACACAGTATGTTTTTCCCCCCCACTGTTCCTGATAAATGACGGATCCAAAAAGTCGAGAAGTGTCACCATTTCCGAAGCGATCCTGATTCAATGCGAATGTGAAGCTTTTTCAGAACATTCGGAGTGGACACCGACTGGACGTCTCCATGAGGACGGATGACGTGTTTGCGAAGCGCTAATCTTAGACACAAAGCTCCGGGGACATTCCACACTCGCCGCACTCAGGGTCCCACAGGCAGAGGCTGAGACGGTCGAGGCAGAATGTAAAGTCCGGGCTTCCCGTTACTTCTCGCTTAAGGACAAAAAACGCCGCTCACGGTCCCTGCATCCTTTCGCCGTGAGTGTGGCAAAAGGGATGGCGTGTCCCGGGACGCCGCTAAATAAAGTCACTGGGCGATCCCACCTTCATGCGTAATACAACATGAAAAGAAGTGGATCTGAAAAAATACTGTTCATGTGACGGTATCGTGAAGCAACTGTTAAAGCTCTGGTATAGGGGGAATACAGTGGAAAGGTCCCTAAATACTGGTGTTTTTAATGGTTAATGTGTTAGTGGGGGCGTGGTGGTGGTGGTGGTGGGGGGGGGCGCTCAGTCTCTGCAGCAGCGCGGGGTCAGGCGGCCGGGGGTCATTCATCTGTTGGTTTATGGAGTCTGTGTTTGTTCAAGGCCAGCGCTGACCTCCACCTGTGCCGTCTCTTCTACCATCGCCGCCAGCGGGCTATTTTAGGAACAGACGGTCCCCTCAAACCCCACCCGGGCCATACTCCGAGCATGCCCGTCCAGCCAGGACCCCTCCCCCGGCGACGGCTTTAAAAGGACCGACCGCTGCTCCTCCCAGCAACAAAGTCATGGGAGTAAATGGATTGCAGACAGCAGTGTTTGCCTGGAAATGCATCACAGAATGACTTGTTCTCAGGCCATTATTTTAGCTCTTAATTCCACGAACACACACAGGAAACATTGTAATTCACTTACAACGCAAAACATTTAAATCTTGACGAGCGAAAATATTATTTTTTACCTTCATTTGGTTCATTCTGACTCGCTAACATCTGTCAATGCAATATGACTTTTTTCTCATTCGAAGAAACCAAATAGATTTTTGGATGACGAGGATGAAGCAAGCGTTGAAAGTCCAATTTAAAATCCAAATACATACTCAGCACTCAATGGTCCTGTGCGTCCATCTCTAGGTGTGGTCCAGCAGTGGGCAGAGTTAGCGTTAGCCCGAGCAGCGACGGTGGGAGGAGGTGGGGTTAGCGTTGGCGTGTAGCCACAGCGGGGTGGTATTTTGGGCAGAGCGGTGCCCGTCGGCCCCTGGGCCGTGGCGAGGCAGCAGTTTGTGGTTATGCTAATGTGGGCCGTGGTCACTCAGACATTTCCCTCCAGACAAACCGTCCACACTCTCACTGCTGACACAAACGCTAACACACACACAATGCTAACAACGAGGCTAGCACACACACCACACGCTAACACAGAAACACAATGGTTAAAGAAACATTGGTCACAGTGAACCAACTCCAGCTCAAACCAACCGTACAATGACAGAGCGCTACATGAGAGACACATGTGTTTAGGAGCTGCAGCTAAAAACACTGTCCTCTTCGAAAGAGCCGGGACAAAATACTGTTTGGCCATATATCGCAATACATCTTTAGTGTGACAGGCATATCATACCAGAAACCATGTATTGCAATACTTTGATGACAACACGTATCTATATATCAATGAGACATACATTCTGTCAGGATACAAGGCAGCTTAGTGCAGTAGGCTATTGCAATAAGTATTGTATTGGCCCCATGTGTCGTGAACGATACATATTATATCATGACAAATGTCTCGGCCCTGCTCTTCAATAATGGGTTCCTCACAACACGATACATGACTCACGATAACGATAACCTCACGATACTGGTTATCGTTATATTTCACATTATACAAAACATGCATTTCTTTTTATATTTTTTAACATAGGTGACTGACAGACTTTATAACAACTTTAACTGCAATGTTATTTTGCTATTGACGTACTGTTGTTTTTATGTGCGTGGTTCTTCCTTCTTCTTTTTTTTAAGTCAATACCTGACTCACACCGAAAGTATCATTTAAACCACAAGTTCCATTTCCAAAATAAATAAATCAACCACAATCTCATTAATGATTGTAAACACTCTCATTAAAAGTAATTCATATGTGTGTCAGTCTTTAGTAGATGAAGTGTTTACAACCGCAGCGCTGCCCGAACAGTCCTGCCAGTATTATTGACCACTATTGGCCCCCTATTGACCGTGAAAGCGCGGCGCGTCGTCATCCATCTTTAAGCACGACGTCATCAAAAGTATCGGTATTGGCATGAAAATATTGACATCATTTTGAGACGGAACATATCACAATTTCAGTACGACTGGAAATTGTGTCCATAAAGATAACAAACAGAACCGGAGACATAGGGCACCCCTGTCGTAATCCAACTTTCTTTATATTTAACTGACGTATTGATTTCAACTCCTGCTCTGGCCACACCATGATACAAAGTTTACACTCAACATTGTTTTGAACATGTTATATTATCATCATTAGCCCTTGTCCGTAAAACTACATTTACATTAGGTCACATTGCGGCGCTTTACAGGGAAAGAGTGAACACCCAGTAAACAGTCGGTACAGTGCAGAGAATAAATCAAAATGTCTCTCATTTCTATTGAAGATCCCATAAAAACAAAACTGTCATTAGATTTGGAAAAAGCCCCAGGACTGACAGGAGCCGAGATTTGCCCGGACTTGTGTCTGCAGCAGAGACAGACGAGGAGACGAGGCTGCTCAGCGGAGAAATGAACTTAATTGTGAAGTGTAAACATGGATTTTTTTACTGGTCAATGTGGAGATTTTTACCTAGTTTTCTCCCTTAACATCTTAATTTTCATGTCAGAGTATAAAACAGACAAAACCTACCCCGTACGACGCTTATTTTATAAAGTTTTGTCGCTAGCAAGCCGGAGATATCCGGGAGGTAACTACATCACCACGCCGCATCAGCCGGCTTCCCATGTGTATTTTTTCACAAATATTGATATATTTTATATCCATGAAAGACTCTGCCATAGACAGGAGAAAGGAATAGCGCATGTGCAGAAAACCTTTGGCTTGGTTTTCTCAAAATGAGGTTGTTGTTCCACTCTTGCAAACACATCTCCACTTTAGTAGCTGCTACAGTCTCCAAACTTTTGATCTATTGAGCTTTAAACCCCCAAAAAGGGCAATATGTACATTTTTACAGATTTTCCCCCCACATATAATTAGCTTTTTTTTTAAACTTAACAACATCCAAAATCTTGTGCATCAACACAGCCATAAATTGGTGGGACTATCCACTATTTAGATTTTGTTGCTGAAAATATAGGCCATTTTCAGAACATTTTAAAATATAAAAACGTTCGATAGAAAAATGGTGACCCAACAAACAATTAACTATTTAAAACCATGAAAGATTAAAAGGTGAAGTTCTCTATTGCATGCATTTAACTTTAATGTAAAGGTATTAAAAGAGGCAAAACACAGCAACAGTAGCTTTATCCTCATGTCACAGCTCAGCAGCCCACCGCCAAAACAACCTCCACTCCACATTCTCCTCCGCCTCGGCGTTTATTGTATTTTCGCACATTCATCCATTAGACATCAGCGATAAGCCCCGGCAAAAGTGCAGCTGTCAGTTACGGAGCGCGGTGTTGTTTTTTCGGGACCACCCTGGGAACAGCGATAAGAGAGGACCGATGGAGGTACTCCCACCCACACCCGGCCCTTTGCCCAGCCCCAAAGCACTTCCACTGGGCCCGCGGCAGCCAAAACAAGCCGCCCTGACGGAAGAGGACATGAGGGCCGGGCCTGGGAAAAGAAAACGACACCGCGCTACCAAAATATATCGACGTGAGATTACGTTTCTGGATCAGTTTATTAATCTGGATTTGAGTTTTTTGGTCTGCACTTATTTTACAGCCCCACCTTGAAACCTGGTCTAGAAGTGAAAGCAAAAATCCTGTTTCCCATGGACCGTTTGAAAAAGAAAGTAGAGTATAACTAATATATGGCCACAGAGACTAACTCTAAAGCTTAAAAATGACCGTAAAGCTGTTCTAAATGTACCTTAATGTCCCACAATGAACATGATAAACCATTTTTTTTTAATTTGAAACACAGTGAAACACAATTTACTTTGGGTAAAAAAAATAAAGTAATACATTATAAAAATGAAGGGAAAATTGCAAATAATAATAAGATAACCGATACTGCGATAATCGATATATTTGTCTCAATAACACAACGATATATCGCGATCTTAAGGAAACAAATGTGATACTTAACCTTTTTTAACATTGTTTAACATGCTCCATAGTTTATATGATTAAAAATGGTTTTGAAGTTCATTGTTCTCCTTTCTCTTGAATAAATAACTGAATAACTAATGCCCAACTGGACATTTAAATACTCAACAAAATGAAGTTAATCTTATTCATAAAATATATATTTGTATGACGGTGTTTAGTACAAGTGCCCTCTACCAGAGTCCTGCACGGGTCCATTTTTGGAGACCCGCACCCACCCGCACCCGCACTCTATAGCACCTACCCGCCCGTGAACCCGTGATCATATCAGAGTTCAAACCCGCACCCGCCCGGACCCGTTAACATTCCACCCGTTACCCACCCGTGCCCGTGATAAATCACACAAATTAAACGCATGCGATTATATTGAAGCACTTTATTTTTTTCGATGCGCACGGAACGAAACAACGTGGCGCTAATGAGGGTTGAATGCTTAAACAGGTAATATGGTCATGGTGATCTAATTAAATGCTAATGCTGCTGGGGTAAATTGCCGCGAATTTCGGTCGCTGTTAAGTGACGTGGGATATAGATTAAATATATTGCGGGTAGCGGATACCCGCGGACCCGCCCGTATGTAATCACTACCCGCCCGCAAACCCGCGGGTAAAATTCCAGGACATAAAACCCGCCCGTTTCAGCAATTTTTGCGGGTACCCATCGGGTACCCGCGGGTACCCGACCCGGTGCAGGACTCTGCCCTCTACTGCTCTGACTTCTTGAACATTATTGACCGTGAAAACAGTGGAGCACTTTAGCCACATTAATATGCACAACACCTTTACTCAATATGCATGATGTAATCAAAAGGATCAATATTGGAATAAAATGTATCGGTATCGTACCGCAAAATATCGTGATATATCGAAAAATCTATATATTGTCAAATCCCTAATTCGTACCTTGCTCTAGCTGTACAACACTTCTCCACACCTCGTTCATTTACACTGCAATATGTTTATTTTGTTTTTGGTTTGTTTTCCATCTCTTGTATACTGTATATAATATTTAGGGCCGGGACTCGATAAAAAAAATTAATCTAATTAATTAAAGGCTTTGTAATTAATTAATCGAAATTAATCGCATATAAATATTTAACCTGAGAAGTACGTTTTTTCATAAGGATTTTTAGTATACCATTGAATAATGACTGAATACATGAGCTTAAGCAACAAAATATAGTTTATTTTTGTTCAACCAAGTCCGACAGACCAGTGCAATATTGCCATTAATTGTGCGTCTGCAGGAAAAAAGGAAACTGAAGTGTGGAAAGCAAAGTGTGATTAATTTCGATCATGTAGTTAATTAATCGAAAAAAGTCCCGGCCCTAATAATATTTCAAATTTCTATCATCCTATTCTTATATTTCATACTTCTATTGTAAATGCAAACTACATGAGCATCTTTTCTGCTCAAATACTATAATCCAAGCTTTTGTTCCTAAACCAAAGAAGGCTTTTAGGTGCCGAGCTCTATTAAAACTAGAAGATTTAACTAAATGCTTTCCAATATCCGACAGCAATTGCATTAATAAAACATGGCGTGCACTTTTGCCTGAGTATAAAGTATATTTAAAGGAGGGAAGTCTTACAGTAACTCAATAGCAGAGGCTTTAGTGAACGAGTCCTTTAAGCTCCTGCAGCTCGGGCTCATGTTTTGAAGACGGGGGGGGTCACATGTCGGAAACGCGGGGAAAATACCACGGTTTGTTGACTCACAGGAGCAGGAAGCAGGACAATGAAATGGGGGCAGATGGGGGCAGATACGAGGAGTAAGTGTGGAAAGTCGAGCGGTTCCCAACGCGTGGTACGGGTCCCGCTGGCTGAACCAAACGTTTCTTCCTTTTGTCGTCCTGCCTTGACCTGGAGTTCAAACAGTTTCTTTTCCCCAACTTTGGTCCAGGTTTAGTCTTGGTTCAGTCGGTTTAGTCTTGGTTTAGTCTTGGTTTAGTCTTGGTTTAGTCTTGGTTAAGTCGGTTTAGTCTTGGTTTAGTCTTGGTTTAGTCTTGGTTTAGTCTTGGTGTAGTCTTGGTTTAGTCTTGGTTAAGTCGGTTTAGTCTTGGTTTAGTCTTGGTTTAGTCTTGGTGTAGTCTTGGTTTAGTCTTGGTTAAGTCGGTTTAGTCTTGGTTTAGTCTTGGTTTAGTCTTGGTTTAGTCTTGGTTTAGTCTTGGTTTAGTCTTGGTTCAGTCGGTTTAGTCTTGGTTCAGTCGGTTTAGTCTTGGTTTAGTCTTGGTTTAGTCTTGGTTTAGTCTTGGTTTAGTCTTGGTTAAGTCGGTTTAGTCTTGGTTTAGTCTTGGTTCAGTCGGTTTAGTCTTGGTTTAGTCTTGGTTTAGTCTTGGTTTAGTCTTGGTTTAGTCTTGGTTAAGTCGGTTTAGTCTTGGTTTAGTCTTGGTTTAGTCTTGGTTAAGTCGGTTTAGTCTTGGTTTAGTCTTGGTTAAGTCGGTTTAGTCTCGGTTTAGTCTCGGTTTAGTCTTGGTTAAGTCGGTTTAGTCTCGGTTTAGTCTTGGTTAAGTCGGTTTAGTCTCGGTTTAGTCTTGGTTAAGTCGGTTTAGTCTCGGTTTAGTCTTGGTTAAGTCGGTTTAGTCTCGGTTTAGTCTTGGTTAAGTCGGTTTAGTCTCGGTTTAGTCTTGGTTAAGTCGGTTTAGTCTCGGTTTAGTCTTGGTTAAGTCGGTTTAGTCTCGGTTTAGTCTTGGTTAAGTCGGTTTAGTCTCGGTTTAGTCTTGGTTTCTCCCACAAAGCTGAAGTTCAAAGACAGAGGGACTTACTTGCACTCGCCCGGCGCGCTGCAGGTCCCGTGGAAAGCGGAGCAGCCTGGTTTACAAATGGCTGAGGAAGGAAACACAATCGGAAACTATTAGATACAAATGGACTCGATGAGATTCCAGACATTTCTGACATTACAGATACAGAAATAACACGATAAATGTATAACAATAAAGCAGAGTTGTCGACTCTTTAAAGTTTGTCTAGTTTGACTAAAATGTTGTGCATATACAACGTATATATGACATTCTCTGCAGCACTGGGCAATGGTTTTGAAATGATACGAGGCTCTTTCAAACTAAAGTTCACATGTTTTTTTTTGTCCCTTCTTTTCATTTTCATTAAAGCGAGTGGAGAATAGAGAATAGATTTAGTGATGGGGCGGGCCATATTGTATCGCATATCGTTATCGCGATATCATTTTTACACTCAGCATAAACACTGACTGTAGAACACGGGGATTAAATCAAATGAAGGCTGTAAACGATCATATTTGTGAGAAAATTAGTATAAGAAGAAGAAAATATCACTGAATTCATCTTCCCAATAGGCGTGAGGCTGGAATTTTGTCCATTGTCAATTCTATCGTCAAATATATCGTTATCATGATATTTCTTTTTTTATATCGCGATATAGACTTTAGGCCCTGCTCTTTTTAGTGATATCAATTTGAAACTTCTGCTATATATTACTGACATTCAAACATATTATCATGTTTGCATATTAGTTACTACGCTTTTTTCAGAGGTGATTTTGGATCTTGTTTAGTTTCTTGAATAAGTAAAAAAATCTGTAAAAAAAAATTACAATAAATGATAATAATAATAATAATAATAATAAATAATAATAATACAAATAATAATACTAAATAATAAAAAGTTAAAATTAAATACATTTCCCTGATCATTCACAAACCTGCCACATTATTCTTATGGCTGAAAGTCTTTTCTACTGCACATGTTTTGGAATATTTTTTGGACGCCTTTAAGAGGAAATAATTAGCCCACAGTTCTTATGAGCTGGAAGAGAGGACTTTGAACTTTGTGGCAGTTTTGGTTTGATGTGAATTGGCCCGGGAACTACGATGAAATCAGCGACAAAGTAAGACCGGAAATCTGCATTTTGACGGTTACCATAGTTACCAGTACGGCGTTTCACATGACGTCACATGACCACGACCTACTTCTCTCTCTGTCAATCTCACAGACTATCACTTTAAGCCCCTTTCCTTTTGACTATAGTTCCCTGTTAGCCGTTAGCGGTTAGCCTCAGAGCGTCCGATGTGGGTCCTCACCGGTCTTGCAGGCCTCCCCCTCCCAGCCGTCCCGGCACTCCGGGCGCCCGTTCTGGTCGCAGGTGTAGTGTCCGAAGTAGTCGTCCCGCGGCCGGCAGACCTTGTTGCACTTGGGGCCGTAGTAGTGCTCGTCGCAGCGCACCCTCAGGCTGTACTGCAGGGAGAAGGTGGCGCTCTTGTACTCCACCGTCTGCCGCTCCTCCCCCGGCGCCACCATCCCTCTGTGGACGCTGCGCTCGATCAGCCGCTCCTCATCTGCACAAATAAGTTCTTCAAGTCATCCATTTGAAAAGGGGACAACATTAGATCTCAATGTTGTTGGGAACTTTCTCGTATATATATTTGCAAACCGTCAGAAATGTGGGACGTGCTGCAAATATCTACAGTCGCTCAAAAAGATCATCCTGAAGAAACCACAAAAGGACAGAAAGAAACACTTTCCACGTTTTTGGCAAAAGCAGGTTTCATAACCTCGTCTCGTGATCGGAAGGTCGGGGGTTCGAATCCCGCCTCCTGAAGGTGCACATTGTCGTTGTGTCCTTGGGCAAGACACTTCACCCTCCTTGCCTCCAGTGTCTGCGCACACTGGTGTGTGAATGAGAGTGTGAATGGGTGAAGCCCCTTATGAGAGACCAACAGGCCCGGTTAGAACCATCAGGCCGTCCTTCTGTGGACCCACCACCTGCAGGGGGCGCTATAGGAGCTGGTGCAATGTGATTTGGGCAGCTCCAAGGGCTGACCCCACGACCCGGCGACGGACAAGTGGGAGAAAATGAATGGATGGATGGAGTTTTCATAAAAAAATACTGCAAACAGTGCTGACTTCTATGTCAGACTTTGCAAAGACACAGCAGCTCTTTTGTGAGTGGCACTTCCTGGTTCCTGTTTTGGAATCGCACGGACAATTTAGTAAAAACAAAAAGTGTCTGGAATATGAACAAGCAAAACGCGAAAACCTCGGGGGGAATCGGACGTGATCGCGAGGGGAGTTCAGCTCGACACCAAAGCGGAAACAATCCCGGGAGCGGCAGGAAGACTAATCGGAAGCCACCTCTGAACTCCATGACCCACAATGCACTGCTGCGGTCTGCGCCTCACACAGACCTGGTGTTTTTACCAGGGACAGATTCAGCGCTCACATAACTTGTGTTTTAGAATTGTACTGTGAGGGAATAAAATCCGTCTTCTGTTCCACATAATAACGAACACGCCGACACTTTCTGGTGAAGGCAGTTTGAGTGCTGGAAGGTGATCCGGTGAAAGGCCCGACGGAACAGAGGCTTTTCGGCTCTTGATGTCGGATTGCTCACACTGTTTTGTGAAAGACGTCGTCGCCACGTGGGTAAAAAAACAAATGTTGGATCGAACTCGTTCCGATCGCACGCTCTGTTTCTCGGGGCACGGCTTCGCTTTGGAGACGAGCCGCCGCTTCGCCAGGTGTTGCTCTCGTTTTTACAGCCTCCCGGAGTTCGAGGCGGCGCTGAAATGTCCAGCGCCGCTCGATGTGTTCGAACGCGCCTCGGATCATGACATCATCCGCCGCTCCGCTTTGAAACGGGCGGTAATCGCGGGGCCCCAAAGCCAGCGTTTCTGACACACAATGGCAGCGGGGCACTCACCTCGCCGGGAAAACCACCCGATTTTACTGACGAATGGGTCTGAACTGGAGGAGGGGCGAGGGGCGGGGCCAATGAGGGGGGACGGGAATTAAAAACCATAAACCAGCCATTTAAGACGTCGACCATTAGGAAATCTGGTTTTAAAGGACCGATATTGTTCTCTCTCTTTGCATTGCGACCCACTTTTCCATCAGAAGGTCGGCTCATTAAAGCGTGCTCGCAGATCGAAGGCGCCGTGATGAACACACTCAAATAAAAGACTGTACATTTTACGATTATTGACATCTTAGTTTTAATCAGAGCCGGTGCTAAGGCCCTAAGCAAAAGTCCACCAAGGGGCCCTACAGTACATATCCCAAGGCTAATCGGCGAAGAGCGAACCCACTCACGGTAAAGGGCAGAAGTGGAAAACGATGATCTCAACTCGGGCCCTTCACCCCTGTGTGAGAACCACTAACCATTCGCCCCGGTCAGTCTGGTGTTTACTTTTTAAAATGGTCACATTCTCACACCTCTGGCCCCTAACCCACAGTTAGGGAACCACCGATTTAACCTCTTAACCCCCGCCTTAACCATTTTCTCCAGTTCCACTTTACCCAAATCTAAAAGCTTCTTGACTGGAGAATTCACAGCCTGCAGGCCAGCCTAACAACTCATTAGAAATGTTGTCATTGCTTTTGTCACTTTTATGTCGGGTCGTATTTTTGACACTTTTTCTCAAATTTTTTTTTACACGCTTTTGTTGCATGCTAGTCGATTTTTTTTGTAGTCTTAATTTTTTCAGTTTTTGGCGCTATTTTTCAACATCTAATTCTTGAATACATTTATTGAGTTTAAACCCCGTAACACAAGGCATATAAGAGCCAAAATCTCATCTGAAAAAGTCTTTGTAACTAGTAAGTCACGAAATAAATGGCTCGTTTCTGTATGATCACATGGAATGACAGCAGACTTGCAGTATTGATATCTCTCCACACACTTCCCCCCGTCCACCTGCGGCGTCTCGCCTTCACGCTCGCCGCTGCGTGGAGTTGCTTCTCCGTCTGCGAGTTTACCATTTGGCCCATCCTCCGGTCGGCAGAAACATGACCGTCTCCTCTGACGGTCACACTCCCTAAAATAAGAGCCCGCTTTGGCTGCGATGCCGTTGAGTGTCTGCAGAATCCGCTGTGATTAAAGCCAACGCAGCCGTGGCGTGTTGAGACCAGGGCGCGACCGCCTCACAGGGTTTATGAGGAAACGCCGAACGTCTTAGTCAGCAGAAGAGTTTAAAGATATCGTCGGCTCACTCCCACCAGTGCATGCTGCTGCTGCGGGGGTGAAGCCAGACCCCATGTTGAAGTATGCTAAGGCATGTCCGCTTCATGGCATTTATATCATTTCTGTGGTTTCTTTGTTATTGCTTTATGTTTCAAATCATAATGAACGAGTAACGAGTTCACTAATTGTTTATTCAACTAAAAATACTGATTCTGTTGATTCAAGCTTTCCCGAAATTTCAGCGGAGGATTATCTAGAATTTGTGAACGCTTAGCAACCCAAGTTTCTACTGCAGAGGTAGGCAACTTCAGAACCTCTGGCCCCCAAGACGATTATCAGAAATTCTGTGAGACCTTACGATAAAGTACCCCTTTATATCCGCTTAGTTTAATGTTGTGTAACCATACTTGTATCGTGTAACTGCTCACGTAACCGTTTTTAAATAGGGGGAAAGTGGAAGAGCGTGGTCGCTTCTAACTGTACCCCCCTTTTGGCCCCAGGAATATGCTGGGAGAGGCTAAATGCTAACAGCAACGTTGGTCTTTTTGCGTGACTGGGCGCACGCGTGAAGACCAGACAGGCACGCATCAACTCGTCTAAGCTCAGGTAAGAACATATCTCAGTGTGGAGAAACGTTGGCCTGTTCCTTTAACTGTAGAAGTTAAGTTACCCCATCAAATATTGTTTTTTACGCTACCCAGCCCTAGTAAGAAATGTAAAAAATATCATCTTGCGACCCCCAACCCTCGTTTGGGATCCACTGCCCTAAAAAATGCTGAAAATACTGTCATCTTTCCTACAAATTGCCTGGAGGGTGCCCCCAATCCCTGAAAAACACTGGGATCTGGAGACTTTAGGGTTTTACTTTGGGCCATGATTGGAAGCTTCGGCCCCTGGACTTTGGATAAGGTGGAAAATCGTCCCGCCTTCCCCTATCCTGCAGTCTTCTTTCCTCCGCGTCACTTCCTGCCTCCAGCTGACGTCACTGATGACCGTGGCGGGACTACAGCACAGACGAGGAGTTAGCGGCGAGGGGAACATTCGGACTCGATCTGATCTTGGTCTGGGCCTGGCAGGTCAAATATTTGGTGTGAAAGATCTGGGAGCGACTGATCTGCAGAACGCCACCCCAGACCTGCGTTTATACCCCTGGCTGCACTCTTGGTTTCGAGGCGGGCCTTGATCGCACGCTTTTGGACCCGTGCCGCGATTAAAAAGCATCTAATTCCCGTGAGCGATTACATAAACAGTGGAGGCTAGGTTTCGGTTCCTGTGGGATTTCCGTGATTCGGGGAGAAACTCGATGACGTCAGCGACAAGCTCCGTCCTGCCCCAGCATCGGGATGAGCTTCTGAGCCAGAGGTGCCTGCTCTTTGAAGGGCTGCCAGGTCAAGCACAAGCATCACAATCCACATTCAGACACAGCCTGCTCCAGATTAAGTCCTGGAGAGCGCGCCGCAGTCGGGAGGATTCCACACATTTTTGCTGCCGGTGTGGCACAGGGATGGACCGGCTTTGGGGAGAGCAAGTTCGATTTTCTATACTCTGTTTCAGATTTCTTTCAGTTTACCACATGGAATAAAAGGTTCCGTTGTTTTTAATACATGTAGTCACTGGGGATCTGGGCAAGACTCTTAACTTTGCCGCTCCATCTGTGTGGAATCAGCTGCAGGGTGATCTGCATCTCAAAGAACTGGGGTCTGGTCATCGTCTTAAAAGTATTTCAAAGGACTAACGGAGACACGGGAGTTGGTTTGTCACGGTCTTGTCTGAAAGTCTGGATGACGTGAAAAAAAAAAAAATCAATCTCATTTATTTTTCTCATATTGATTGATAAATCAATATGGAACCGCCACCTTAACGTGGTGGAGGGGTTTGATCCTGGAGCTCTGTTGTCGGGGGCTTGGTGCCCCTGGTAGGGTCTCCCAGGGCAAACAGGTCCTAGGTGACGGGTCAGACAAAGAGCGGTTCAGAAGCCCCTTATGAGAGACCAACAGGCCCGGTTAGAACCATGAGGCCGTCCTTCTGTGGACCCACCACCTGCAGGGGGCGCTATAGGGGCTGGTGCAGCTCCAACAGCTGCCCCCACGACCCGACAACGGAAAAGTGGAAGAAGATGGATGGATGGATGGATGGATGATTGATAAATCGATACATGTAGGTAATTCATGAACTTGAGACACCTTTTATACAAACTTCAACTCAAACAAAAACAAACGCTTTCCTCCAGTATCATTTAACACAAATATCTCCCATTGTCTCGTCCAAATTCCAAAACTAGGAGATGTTTCTGCCAAAGAAATGGTTGTAAACCTGAGAGCGGAGTTCGCTCAGGAGAATCAGTGGCAGAGAAAATGGCTTTACTTCATCATGTTCGGAACACAAAGGTGTTTGAGTAGAGTGAGTGGCCAGCGGCGCAGATTGGCAGCCTTGCTTCCGTCAGTCTGCCCCAGGGGCGTCTGTAGCTACCATTAGAGATCCATCCATCCATCCATTTTCTTCCATCCGGGTCGCGGGGGCAGCAGTCTCAGCAGAGATGCCCAGACTTCCCGATCCACGCACACCTCCTCCAGCTGTTCTGGGGGGACCCCGAGGCGACACCAGGCCAGCACGGAGACATAGTCCCACCAGCGTGTCCTGGGCCTTCCACGAGGCCTCCTCCCAATAGGACATGCCTGGAACACCTCCCGAGGGAGGCGACCAGGAGGCATCCGATACAGATGCCCTAGCCACCTCAGCTGGCTCCTTTCGACGTGGAGGAGTAGCGGCTCGAGTCCGAGCTCCTCCCGGGTAACTGAGCTCCTCACCCGATCTCGAAGGGTGCGCCCAGCCACCCTGCGAAGGAAACTCATTTCGGCCGCTTGTATTCGCGATCTTGTCCTTTCGGTCATTACCCAAATCTCATGACCATAGGTGAGGGTGGGAACGTAGATCGATCGGTAAATCGAGAGCTTTGCCCCCTGACTCAGCTCCCTCTTCACCACAACAGTCCGATACAGCGACCGCATCACTGCTGACGCCGCACCGATCCGTCTATCGATCTCACGCTCCATCCGTCCCTCACTCGTGAACACGACCCCGAGATACTTGAACTCCTCCACTTGAGGCAAGGACACCCCACCGACCTGAAGCGGGAAAGCCACCTTTTTCCGGTGGAGAACCATGGCCTCAGATTTGGAGGTGCTGATCCTCATCCCGGCCGCTTCACACTCGGCTGCAAACCGCCCCAGTGCGCGCCAGAGGTCCTGATTTGAGGAAGCCAACAGAACAACATCATCTGCAAACAGCAGAGATGAGATTCTGAGGTTCCCAAACCGGACACCCTCCGGCCCCTGGCTGCGCCTAGAAATTCTGTCCATAAAAGTAATGAACAGAACCGGTGACAAAGGGCAGCCCTGGCGGAGCCCAACACGCACCGGGAACAGGTCTGACTTACTGCCGGCAATGCGAACCAAGCTCCTGCTACGGTCATACAGGGAACGGACAGCCCTTAGTAGAGGGCCCCGTACCCCATACTCCCGGAGCACCCCCCACAGGGCACCACGAGGGACACGGTCGAACGCTTTCTCCAGGTCCACAAAGCACATGTGGACTGGTTGGGCGAACTCCCACAAACCCTCGAGCACCCGATGAAGGGTATAGAGCTGGTCCAGTGTTCCACGACCAGGACGAAAACCGCATTAGAGATCGACCGATATTTTACAATATGGGCTGTTGGCCGATATAATGCCGATAAAAGAGCAATACCTCCGGAACCGAACGTGATAGAGGCTTTGTTTGTTTTGCATTGGAAAGAGCTCAGTTTTAAAAAGAGCCTTTTCAAAACTTCCTCGGCGTCAGGAGCTGAAAAAACTTCTGAATCATAACAGATTGAGACTTGGCATTTTTTGTGTTGGAAGCTGCTGATTTTTGTCTTGAAAACGAGCTCCCTCTGAAGTACATGAATGTCCTAAATGAATCACCCCTTTGCCCCCAATAAAGCGCCCCCTGCTGTCACAGTTCAACTCTGACACGTTTTACAGTTTAGGAGCTTCATACACAGGATTATAGACGAGACATGTGGAAACATCGGGTAAAAATATCGGCTGTGCATATCGGCATTGGCCTTAGAAAAACCCTTATCGGTCGACCTCGACTACTGAGTATGAATAAATAATGATTACAGTGCGGCGCTTTGAGAAACCTGGTGACACAGGCTTATAAAGTGCAAAACAGTGTACAGTAGCTCATTATTATTATTATGCCCTAGCGCCTCATGTGCATTCTCTTCATTGAATTCCTCATTCAGGATGTAGCGTCTGCACTCGAGGACCAGTATCCGTACACGTAGGAGAGGAGACTCTGGAGCTTAATGTCTGACCTGCGCTGTTGCTGTGCGTCCCGTTGTCCCGGTCCCAGGCCTCCACGATCACGGTGAAGGCTCTCTGAAAACACAGAGGTCAGAGGTCAGGCTAAAAACGGGAAACATTAGCGTCTTTACATCACGGCACAGAAACAGAAACAAGAGCCATTCGATTTAATGAGTCACTGAGCCATGGCGACCGTGAGGAGACTCGACGTGACTCTTTTTCTTGATTTTTACAGAACTCACATCCTACAGTCATCCCCCACACTAACAAACATGCATGCAGAGACAATTCAGAATGAAAGCATCTGTTATGTGCGTAGAAAGGTGTCCTCGTGAAGGGTCATTGAACGATGTGTGCCCAAATCAAGGCCTTAAATGTCATTCAGAAGCCTCACATTTGACGAGCTTTACGGCACCGCTTCAATAATGGAACAAAAATGATCTCAAACACGACGGTTTCGCTCAAAAGTTGCCCGTCGTGTCCAATTTTCTTTTAGACAGCAAACACATTTGATGGAACACACGCACCGGGCATTAACCTCTTAACCAAGCGCATTTTCTCCAGTTCCGCTGTGGTGTTGTTGCTTTTCCGCTGTGGCGTTTCTGTCCGAGTTTGTTCGAGTGTTTTTGTCGCCTGTGAACAGCTCCGAGCACCACCGCGCTGGAAATAATGCTCTCTGATCTTACATGAAAGATCAAGATCAAATCAGGTCTCGATCTGACATAAAAAGTTCTGAGACTGAATTGTGCCAAAACCCCGTGTCTGAACCTGAAAAACAACACGTTGAAATGCGTGACCGAAGAATAAACACAAAGATCTCTAATAAAGATAATGAAAGTCTAAATGAGTCTCGTCATCATCAGTTCTGGATGTGCACGTCTCGGATGACGTCGTCTGACTTTACTCGATAAAAATGCAGTGTCAGTGAAAGTTGGATGAGTAACATGAAGTCAAAGTGTGGGAAAGCGCCGTTTCTCACAGATGTGTCAATCGTTACCTCGGGCCTGGCTTCACCTGTCGCTGCCGCTAAACATTCACTCACACACACACGCTTGTAGTTCTATCTTAGTCAGGACATAAACAGACCCTAACCCTGAACCCTAAGCCCCTAACCTTAATCCTAACCCTAAAACCACATCTTGACCCTCACACTGTCCTTCAAATAAGTGAGGACCACCCAAAATGTCCTCACTCTGTTGGTTAAAAACTGGTCCTCACAATGTCGTAATTACAAGAACACACACACACACACACGCACAAACACGCTCACAAAATGCTCAGAGTCGCGCTGGTTACTGCGATCGAAAACTCGCGTCTCACAAAAACATGGACCTCTGCTGAACTGGGCTTTGAGGGACAGACTTCGCTTCAACACCAGGCCACAGAGACGTGGTCCCCCCAGCGTGTCCTGGGTCTTCCACGAGGCCTCCTCCTCATCGGACACGCCTGGAACACTTCCCGAGGGAGGCTGCTTCTCTCGATAAAGCGGAAGGAAAATGGATGGAATGATTTTGTGGCCATTGGATGTGAATATCTGTATCTGATTAACTTCAATTCTTACCAAAAGTAAAATCTCCAAAGATCTGTACATAGAATAAGGATTTCTAAATAAGCTTTGACTACAGGGCTGCACAATATATCGCAAAAGATATCGTATCGCAATATCCGTATGGTAAAAAGCCTAATTCATGCAATGGCTTTTCAATGGAACCCAGATTGCCTGCAGTACGCACATGGCGAGTGTTTTGAATTCCCCGGCCGCCGACCTCGTCCGACCCTCGGCGAGTGTGGCCTACTTTCCGCCGTCGCAGAGTTTGGATTTTTTCAGGTGCGTCAGTATTTTTTCTTGGTCAAACATTCGCCGGCCGGAGCAGCTGTGTGTTCCCATGAGCCCCCCCCCCCCCCCCCCCCCCCCCTCTCCGGGTATTACAGGGGCAGGGGGCTCGTGACGGGGCGGGCTGGTCTAAAGCGCCGGTTTGAAAGAGCGCTCGGTGAGTCAGGAGGAGCGGCGCCGTGTCCTTACAAGTCGCGGAGTTCGCTGTAGGCTGCGTTCACAGGCGGCAGGTTCAGGGCTGTTATTTAAATGAGGGACGCGCTGGAGAAACGCGCCCGGCCTGGGAACGGGAGCAGGTGAGCGCGGGGCGAGGGTACCGTCAAACGATACCAGTATGGCACCGGTTTAGGTACTACCCGTTTTGAATGCAGGTACCCCAAAAATATATCTTATATCTTTTGGATCCAGGTTCTGATGCCGTCGGTCCAGGGACAGAATTCAACATTCAAGATTAATTTATTCGTCCAGAGGGGAATGTGTGTTGGAAGCACAGGCTGCCACACATAGATACATCAAAGAAAAACAAATATAATGACAGGACTTAACATTCAAGACAGAACATTACAAAACACAATCACCGCTTTTAGGCCTGAGTTCAGGAGACCCACCGAAATGGGGAGGAAGGAGTTCCTGTACCTGTTTAGGATGGGAGCAGCTCATACTGTATATATTAAAGGAAGTGACTTGATTGTTTCAGCTCAAATCAAAGATTTTCCCCCAATTTTGTCATTTTTTTATTACAAAAAAGTGATTATTATAATTTTTAATTTTTTATATTTGTTTTCCCCAGTGTTTGTCCAATTATTATCACTTTTTTTTAACTCTTTTTTTTCTTATTTTTATAAAAAAAAATTGTTTTCCCAATTCTTTTCATCATTTTTGTTACTAATATTATCCCCAACTTTTTTTACTTTTTTCCCTATTTTTGCCCAATTTATTATAATTTTGCCCCATGTTTTTCCATTTTTTCCCCCAAAATTGTTTTGCACCATTATTATCTATTTTTTTTCCCATTTTCCTATTGAATTGCCCTCATTTTTCCCCATTTTTTATTGCTAAGATTTTCTATATTTTCCCAAAATATTTCGATTTTTTCTAAATTTTGGCCCCATTTTTTCACAAATTATTCCACATTCTTCCACACATTTGTTGACATTGAAGATGAACCCGATATTGTAGATTTGCAGATCTTCCACACATTATTGCTTTGTATTCTGGTTCTAAATGACACATATTTTAGTATCGGTATCGAAAACCAAGTATGGTTAAAGTACCAGTATTATTTTTTGTATGAAAGCGCTCTATAAATAAAGTTTGATTTGAAACAGATGTAACGGTGCCCAGGCCTGAACCCGTTCCTCCTAATCGTCCCGTATGAGGCGGTTTGAGCCGGTTTACATTGAAGTGTAATCTATTCATTGCACAGTTCGGTCCTGATGAAAACTCCGGAGTCCGGTTTCACACAAACACGGAGCCGAGGAACAACATGTTTTAATGCAGCGGATCTCAACTGGAGAGTCACTCTTGAGGTTCATTTAATGCTTTAATCAACAGCAATGTGGAGAGAAATACAGCAATTAAGATCATTTTTAACAGAACAAAAGGTTTTAAAATATAACCTTATGAGGACCAACACTGGAAAAAGAATAATTATCTGAAGGAATTAAGAGATTAAATTAATAAAGTAAATTTGTCTAATTCCAAGTGGGATTTATACTGGTTCCATTGGCATTAGCGTTTTTATCTGATCTTAGAGAGTTCAAACCGACTCAAATTCAACATAAAGTGCCCGTCTCACAGGCCTGGAGACTAGCTGGAGATATGGTGAGTCTCCAGGTAGTCTCGGTGAAAACGAACCGGTTCACTTTCAGTTGAGAGTTTTTCAAGTCTCCGCGTGGTCTCCAAGTGGTCTCTGTGGTCTCTAGCAGTTGTGGCAAAGTCTCGAACATTATTTGTTGTCCTCAACCGGTGACGTTTCCGTGACGGTAAGATCCTGTAGCCCCTTTAAGAACCTTTATCTCATTCAGGAGGGTCATTTCTCCAGTGAAACCCGACGGGCCGAGCACAGACAGGACTGTAGCGACGCTAAACAGAAACGCTGCATAAAGAAATGAAGTCCCTGTTTGCTTGAGAGTTTTGCATAAGGGATCTCCCTTGCAAATACTCATGTAAACAACTCCAACTGACTGCAGCTGCATCAGAAGGCCCAGTGAGACGTCCATAGTCCCGCACTAGATGGGGAGAACACCTTGAAACTATCTTTAGTTGCAGAAAACGGAATAATGTGTATGTACTTTGTAGCATGATGTGCGTTAACATGGAGGCTACGCTTGTTCCATAAAAATGACCCTTTGACGCTCTAGTATAAAGTATTGTTTTACGGTTCCTGCCTGGTAGGTTTTCTGGATGGAGAAACCCTAAAAACAATTGATCCCGGAACTTCATGCCGGTCTCTCATTCGCCCCTTATGAGAGACCACCAGGCCCGGTTAGAACCATGAGGCCGTCCTTCTGTGGAGCCACCACCTGCAGGAGGCGCCATAGGGGCTGGTGCAGCTCCAAGGGCTCCACGGACAAGTGGAAGAAAATGGATGGATGGAACTTCATGCCAAATCAAAGAGTACTTTAACATTATTAGAGTTCCATCCATCCATCCATCTTCTTCCACTTGTCCGTTGCCGGGTCGTGGGGGCAGCTGTTGGAGCTGCACCAGCCCCTATGGCTCCTCCTGTTGGTCTCTCATAAGGGGCTTCTGACCCGCTCTTTGTCTGACCCGTCACCTAGGACCTGTTTGCCCTGGGAGACCCTACCAGGGGCACAAAGCCCCCGACAACAGAGCTCCAGGATCACTCGGGTGCTCAAACCCCTCCACCACGTTAAGGTGGCGATTCCAGGAGGGGGAACGTTATTAGAGTTAAAATACTCCAAAATATGAGAAATACTGTCAATGACTTTCCAAAGAGACACCCATTTAGGCCATATATGATGTACAACACTAACATTTGTAGAAAGTGGTGCTTTACTTCGGGCTAAATTGGCAGGTTCGGCCATTGGTCTTTTTTTTACAATGAAGAATGTTGGCCCTGGACCAGGCAAACCGATCTACCCCTGCCATACTGCATAACATGACACCAGCTTTGGGGCCATCATTATGGGGCAAAACAAAATGATGCAATGATGCTGGAAAGGAAAAAACCTTCACACCTGCTCTGTCACACTTTCACATCCAAAACCCACTGCAGCGGAACTTAGGCCCTCGCTCAGTGGTTATCAACAGGACGAGTGACCCGACCACGAGGAGGCGGATCAATCAAACACGTGAACTCGGACTATTCCCCGCTTTAGGAAATGAGACGAAGCGGCTGCGGTATCTCCTCACAGGGTTAAAGATGACGAGTGGTTTCCAGCAAAAGCCTGTGACCCGCGGAGAGCAGATCTGCGGCCCACATTCGGGACCCGGCCCGCGTGACGGGTTTTCGTGAGTCTCGAGTCTGTTCAAATCCACTGGTCTGGACCTCGAGGCGTCCGTGACTTCAGCGCCGCAAATAAACCGACCATTTCTGTCACATTCTTCGGGGGTTCGCTCACAGCAAAAACGCCACGGTATAATCTTAAAACACGGAGGCGGCCGTTTGCTGCATGATGTCACGGGCTTTTTGTGGACAGAGTCACTTAAAGACTTTTACGCGACTAGAAGTAAAAAGTGGAAAACTGAATCAATACTCAAGTGAAAGTAAAAATAAACAGTACATGAATCATTCTCTATGGGGTGAAGTTAGAAGCGACCAAGCTCTTCCACTAGAGGAGAGGAGGAGAGGCTAAATGGTAACAACATCTTTGGTCTTTTTTCATGACTGAGCGCATCAACTCCTCTAAGCTCCGGTAAGAACATATCTCAGTGTGGAAAAACGGTGGCCTGTCCCTTTAAGGCTGGGCGATATCACAATATCTAGATAACGATGATGCAGCAATATTTTTGCAAACCATCAGAAATATGCAAAAATGTGCTGCAAATGTCTTATATATTATTATTTATTTTTGAACAGGGACATGTACAATATACATTAGCCTCAGAAAGGAGAGATGCATTGTACCAGGTTATAGCACTTGTGCTAATTTCCACCTGCAGTCCCTGGGCCTATTGTACATGTTTTTAGTGGTAGGGGAAACCGGAGTACCCGGAGGAAACCTACGCAGACACGGGGAGAACATGCAAACTCCACACAGAAAGGCCCCGTCCAGGTGGGAATCGAACCCGGGACCTTCTAGCTGTGAAGCACGAGCGCTAACCACTGTGCTACCGTGCTGTTATATCTACATTTGAGCAACAAAGCGATATTTTACACCTAAACAGACTTCAAAAAGGGCAGAAAAAACACATTTTTACGATTTCCATGTAGCATGTAGCATGTAGCTAATGTAGCTTCCTGGTTAGCATTGTCCGATGTTTAGGTATTTATGGGACGTTTAACCACTTTGCTCCTCTCCATGTCTCTGTATCTTCATTTGGTAGGAAATAAATCCATAATTCAGCATTTGTTAAAGTAGTTGTGGAGTAAAACGTGAAGGAGCAGTTGTTGTTTTTTTCCCCCCCTTTTTGTTTTCTCTCTGGTAGCTTCGTCCGTATCCATCCTAGTTTTTCGTTCCCGTTACCGCCGCATTAAACCGGCGGTAACCGGACCCGGAGAGTATTATGATGGCCCGTATCGGCTGGATCTGCGTCTTATCGCGGATCTGAAACTGGAGGAGTCCTTTGTCTCCGTTGAAGACACTGGGGACAATGGCTAACACACTTTAGAGTCCGCCCCGGGGCAGCGCGGCAAAGTGGAGCGGCTTAAACTGGGAACGGCGAGGTTTAGACGGCTGTTTGACTGGAAATCAGCGAGGAGTGTCTTTAGTGTGAACTACATTTGTTGGATTGTATCGCAGACTTTTGCAAATAATAAGGAATAAGGGGAAACTAACATTAATGTGAAAATCCAACTTTAGAACTGTATGGAAGGCCACATGTGTCAAAAACGACTTTTATTCTCTTGTTAAACATTTCTACTCCAGCCAGAGACTTTATATTGTACTTCCTTATCACAATAACCCTAAAAAATCTCTACAAAATGTAATTAATCAAAATGCCTTTTTCTTTTCCACATAATTCTGTTGTAAAATCGTGTTTTGCTTTAAAGAAACAGGCCACAGTTTTTCCATACTGAGAAATGTTCTTACTTTAGCTTAAACGAGTTGATGCGTAGCTGTCTGGTCTTTGCGCGTGCGCTCAGTCACGCAAATGTTGTTAGCATTTAGCTTCTCCCAGCAAAGGTATAGCCCCAAGGGAAAATTTGGAACAGCTTGGTAGCGTCTAACTTCACCCCAGTTTGGGGCTATACCTTTGATGGGAGAGGCTAAATGCTAACAACATTTGCGTGACTGAGCGCACGCGTAAAGACCAGACAGCTACGCATCAACTCGTCTAAGCTCAGGTAAGAACAAATCTCAGTGTGGAGAAACGGTGGCCAGTTCCTTTAATATTTCTGTCTTATTCCCAGTGCTTTGACCAAATCTGCTCTTTTGAATGGCTATGTTCACACATTTTCCCACGAACAAACTCCGGAAACACCATAACAGCAGTAGCACTCAACAGCAGAGAAAGCCTTTTGCACCAAACATCAATCGTAGCGTCTTTTCATTCATTGTTGCTGGAGACGGGCCGAGATCTCGAGTCACGAGATCTCGCAAGATCGAAAAGCCACATGATTTTTCGTTGGTGAGTAGATTCATATCGTGGATTTGTCTTTGATTTGACTTGTCAGCATCCAATGTACTTATTGCAGGCATGCGTACAAGTGTTTAAGCGGGTACTTAGTTCATTTAAAGCTTAATTTTGGTAAAGAGCGGGTTAGACAACTTTGTTGGTCAACAAATGCAATATTGATCTAAAACTGCTGAAACAAAATATACAGTTGCACTTCCTTGATTTTCACACAATGGCGAGTGTTTTCACCTAACGATGAAAGAATTAAGCTTAGCCAGAGATAGAAAGGTGAGAAAAGCAAATCCAAAGATTACTCAAAGATATGTGGGTGGCTCCAAACGTGGTAAAAAGATCTACAAACTCGATTTTGAATTTAAGTGATAGTATGGAAGCCTAGATGTTTTACAAACGTATAATGTATAAAATGTGCAAAATCGATCACCAGGTCTTGCATTTTGATGAAAAGTAATAACATATATATTATTTTTTGTAAAGTTTCCCGGATCTCAGCAACTAACCAGAGTCTAGTATCCTCCCGCGTCGACCAATGAGACAAGCTTTTCCTGTGAACCAGCCTGTCAGGTCCAATCAGGATGGAGGGGAGGAGCTTGATTGTTTACATTGGGAAATTCTGTTCCCGCTCTTCTCATTTTGCAAACTAAGAAGGGCTTTCAGGGTAAAGGGGGAAGAGTTTGATTGTGCACTTTCAAATTTCACCCGATCTCTCCTCACTTTGCAAACTTACAGACTATCACTTTAATTGTGCATTCAATTACATGAAATTTGACTTGCTACCACCAATCCTGTAACCACCCAAATTGCAATTTTGAACTGAAATGCTTACAAACAAAAATATATCTTCACTAGAAAATGCCTCAAAGTCCCGGTACATGGCACAGATTGATATTTTGTTATTGTAATCCAGCTCTCTTCCTCCTTGTCTCTGTCTCGCTCACAATAGCCCGATGGGAGCATTGTTGTGGTGAAAGGAGCGCAGACAAAGCAGAGCAGGCGTTTTCGCTCCACATCGGGACACACGCGCTCCCCGTGTGATATCAACGCCGTGGGAAAGGCCCAGGAGGCTCGAGCTGCAGCGGCGCTCTCGCTCAGCCAGCAGCGAAGATTAATGCGCGAGTTCCACTGGTTATTCTCAGAACAAGAGTGAGACGTTCTGAATGCGTAATAACTAGTCAGGTTGACCTGTCAATGCTGCAAAGAAAGACTCTATTTAGACGTGACAGTCATCCTGCCATCCCTGAGCTGCTTCTCCACCGCAGCAGCAGAACGATTGGCCTCCACAGCCTCTCCATCCACAGCTGTTTTCCTGTCCATCCATCCATCCATTCTCCTCCACTTTATCTGGGGCCAGGCCACGGGGAGTTGGAGACAGCAGCCTCAATAGAGATGCCCAGTACAATATACCAGCCATTCCCATAGTGGGGTCCAGGGGGGCACTGCAGGGGCCCTCCAAAGTTCGTCCACACATAACGTACATCAAAATGAAGGGGTTTGAAATAGACATCGATCGATATATCGCCCGGCCGATATATTGGACTGATATAAGGGTATTTTACAATATCACTATCGGCCGATAACAGGCCAGTTAAAGCCGACTTCCCGTGACTTCCTGCGACTTTCTGCAAATCACCGTTTTTTTTTACATTGGAATGAGCTCAGTCAGAGCCTTAAAATGAGCCGCCCACAACTTCCTCGGCCTCAAAGGACCTCAGAAACATCGAGGAAAAAACGGTTGTACACTTCAGAGGCAAGCCCCCTATTAGAGACCAACAGGCCCGTTTGGAACCAGGCCTCATGGTCCTTCTGTGGACCCACCACCTGCAGGACGAGCCATAGGGGCTGGTGCAGCTCCAACAGCTGCCCCCACGACCCGGCAACGGACAAGTGGAAGAAGATGGATGGATGGCACTTCAGAGGCGTATCATTTCAGATCCAAAAGAGATCGTCTTCAAAACGAGCTCCCTCTGAAGTATCTACTAAACATGAACGTCTTCAATAAATCAGCCCCTAATAGAGCGCCCCCTGCTGTAACAGTTCAACACTGACTGGGCCAAAAATATCGGCAGTGCATATCGGCAACCGGCCTTAGAAAAACCCATATCGGTCGACTTCTAGTTTGAAATGAACTTTTTCGATATTTGTTTCATTAGCGCATTAAGCCTATAATCACTATTGTTTGCCAATTGTTTTGTTTCTGTATCGTTTGAAAAGAAGAACGTTTTCTGTCTTCTTATGCGTTCCCTCCCCTTTGCTGCACAGCTGTTTCAATAAAGAGGAAACAATAGGCCGTGTGGCTGCAGTTCAGGGAGTGCCTCTATTTGAAATCATTATCTGTGGTCCAAATTCCCTCTAAACCTGACGATCATCCAGTCCTATGACGATTATTGAGATTGCCCAAAGTAGAGATGGTGATTTGGACTAATACCACATTTCTAACATCCAAGTTCTTCACAATGATGACTTTAAAAACATGTTTCACAACTTTCAGAGCAACACTGTCGACGTGATGTAACATGTAAAATGTAAAAATAAAAATAAACATCTTAGATCCAAAACAGTGTCGCTCCAAAGCTCTCCGTGCGTCGCTGATGTCTCTCCAGGCTTTGCATCTACTCGACTCTGGAATGAGTTCATGCCTTCAGTGCCGCCAATCGATCCATCGCACAGATTTGTCCCGTTCATGTGACCGGGACCGAGGCATCGTGGGAAACTTAATTCACACGATGGGTTTGACTTTATCCGCCATGTTGACTTCATGCACGACAGAAGTTAACTCCCTGGAAACCTTTATTTATTCTTCTTCGTGTGCTTTAGGGCGAGACGCTGCAGGAGTGAAGACCAGACTCTCCCTTTAAGATGTTTATTTATGACGGTGTGTCGCTAATGAGCCCTAGATTTACAATAACTACATTAGACTCGGCTCGGATTCTGCCAGGGTTTAGTCCAGGGTTTAGTCCAGGGTTTAGTCCAGGGTTTGGTCCAGGGTTTAGTCCAGGGTTTGGTCCAGGGTTTGGTCCAGGGTTTAGTCCAGGGTTTGGTCCAGGGTTTGGTCCAGGGTTTGGTCCAAGGTTCGCTCCAGGGTTCGGTCCAGGGTTTGGTCCAAGGTTCGCTCCAGGGTTCGGTCCAGGGTTCGGTCCAGGGTTCGGTCAAGGGTTTGGTCCAGGGTTTAGTCCAGGGTTTGGTCCAGAGTTTAGTCCAGGGTTAAGTCCAGGGTTTGGTCCAGGGTTTGGTCCAAGGTTTAGTCCAGGGTTTGGTCCAAGGTTTAGTCCAGGGTTTAGTCCAGGGTTTAGGGTTTGGTCCAGGGTTTAGGGTTTAGTCCAGGGTTTGGTCCAGGGTTTAGTCCAGGGTTTGGTCCAGGGTTTGGTCCAGGGTTTAGTCCAGGGTTTGGTCCAGGGTTTAGGGTTTAGTCCAGGGTTCGGTCTAGGGTTCGGTCCAGGGTTCGGTCCAGGGTTCAGTCCAGGGTTTAGTCCAGGATTCGGTCCAAGGTTTAGTCCAGGGTTTGGTCCAGGGTTTGGTCCAGGGTTCAGTCCAGGGTTTAGTCCAGGGTTTAGTCCAGGGTTTGGTCCAGGGTTTGGACCAGGGTTTGGTCCAGGGTTTGGTCCAGGGTTTAGGGTTTGGTCCAGGGTTTAGGGTTTAGTCCAGGGTTTGGTCCAGGGTTTAGTCCAGGGTTTGGTCCAGGGTTTGGTCCAGGGTTTAGGGTTTAGTCCAGGGTTTGGTCCAGGGTTTAGTCCAGGGTTTGGTCCAGGGTTTGGTCCAGGGTTTAGTCCAGGGTTTAGTCCAGGGTTTAGTCCAGGGTTTGGTCCAGGGTTTGGTCCAGGGTTTGGTCCAGGGTTTGGTCCAGGGTTTAGTCCAGGGTTTGGTCCAGGGTTTGGTCCAGGGTTTGGTCCAGGGTTTGGTCCAGGGTTTGGTCCCAGCTCAGAGACGATCGGGGGCTTGTGTCTGAAGGACGGCTTTATTTAAACTGTTTGAACTTGATCCTGGACTCACAACAATAACTCGCTGCTGTGAGGCTCTTCCTGGAGCTGACCCGGGCCGTAACACGAGCGGACGCAATGCAGTGGACCGTCCCGCGATAACGAGCAACTGTCACAGCCTTGATCCCATTTGAAGCACCATAATAGAACATGCAAACTATGACCCTAATAGAGCTCATTTAAAGTGGACATTTTTTCATGTAAGAAAATCAGGAAGTGAAGCTACTGAATATGTAGTTTCAGATTTTAGGGGCAATATTGCATTTACTTATTACTTGCACAAAAACACTTTAAAACCACATTAAGGCACGATTTTGAAAAAAAAATTGGACTTTTTTTTGCAAAGTAAACTAACAGCTAGCTTATGAGCTATAGACATTTGAGACCTACACATTTTCTTCTTCTGAAACACTGAAGAGGCACCGAGAGCTCCCTAGAACTGCAGCACAGTGGAGGCGTCAGAAGAGGCGCTACAGAAAACAAAAAAGGGACAAACAAGGAGGTATCCGGGCAAGACTCACTGCTACTCCACACAAGCCTAATCCCAACTATGAATAATTAGACGGATTTTATTCGTCTGAGGTTGCACCGATCCAATACTGGTATCGGATATCGGAGCCAATACCCGAAAAAATACGATATCGGGTATTGGCTACAAATATCTGATACTGAACCGATACCAGTTTAGGCTCTCAGTACTGCTGTAAAAACTTTAACTGGGAATGCTGTACCTAATTTTGAAGCTCAGAACCTGGAGAATCAAATGGCAATCGTTTTAGCCTCCGCAGACATATTTTTGATCGGTGCAGCTAGCAACAGTATACTAAAGCTAGTGGCAGCATGCTAATGCTAAAGACAACTCATCAAGGCTGGGTCAGAAACCTAAATAGCTGGTCATATATTTAGTGTAGGAAAGGCCAGTTATTATTGTGTATTGCTTTTCATTACAGTTTATTAATAAATATATAATAGCCTATAATTGATAACAGAAATGAGGCTATATTGATCTCACTATGAAGACAAGATGACCGTTTTCACTCCCAGCAACTATTTTTTAAGAAAGTCTCTTGATATGGCTTACAATCGGATATCAGCAGATACTCAAACCCCCAGGAGCGGTATCGGCAAACAAGAAAGCTGGATCGGTGCATCTCTATATTCGTCTGCTGCACTCGTCCCTGGAAGGTGGAGGAGCTGACCAGTGCAGGACACCACGCTCTGAAACAGGGCGTTTCCTTAATTCCGTGACCCCATCCGACTCGCAGGTCGCGGGACACTCATTGCTTGTTGGGAACAGTTTACAGGTGGAGTTTGTTTTGATTGGTGGCAGCGTAAGGCAGCGAGGCTCGATCATTCAGACCGGCCCCCTGAGGTTCGGTCACCGCGGCGACTCAAACCTCAGTTTCGATTGGATGAAGCTTCGCCGCGTCGTCCCTCGGCTCGATGAAGCTTGAACCCGAGCTGCAGCGGTGACCGGAGCCGCCTCGTAAATGACTCCATTAGATTGAGTTCAAAGCCCCGCAGTGGATTGGGTTTAGGAGTTGTAGGAAGAGAGCGGCAGAGAGAGAGAGAGGGGTGAGGGCAGGACAGGCCTATAAATACCGTGTCCCGCTGCAATCGTGAGAAGGGAAATGTGAGCGCAGATTAAACGCATGTCTCCTGACCGCAGCCGAGCGGACAGGGAGGGTCTTCATGTGAGCGCCGACATGTGACAGAAGGAAGACGCCGGCAAAGACATGGAAAACGTCCTTAAATGAACTCAATCTGTTTAGGCATGACGTGAAATCAAAATGACTGAGAAAAAAGGCTCTTTCTGTGCATATTTACTATTTATTAATATGTCCTGCAGTTCACAAACTATCCACCAGGGGGTACTGCCGCGCCCTCAGCACCCTGGGTTCCCACGGCCTTGGTCCCAGGTTTGATCCCTGGACGGGGCACTTTCTGTGTGGACTTTGCATGTTCTCCCCATGCCTTTTCCCCCTACCACTAAAACATGTACAATAGGCACGTGATTCTGACCATCAGCCAGGCTCCATATCAGAATCAGAAGATCTCGTTTCATGTACGATGTCTAGCACAAAGCAAGTAAAAAAATGTGATCCTTAATATATTTCTTTCAAATTTTAACCCGTGATTACCGAGAGTTACTTTTATGTTATAAAGGTACATTAATACATATTATACTCCGAGATCTTGCTACTTCCCAGTTGTCATTACCATCCTCAGTATAATTTTAATTTGGGTTTAATTATCATCATCATCATCATTATCATTATTATTATATATTTATTTAATTGAGTTAAGTATGATGTATCCTTGCATAGTGTGGCGCATTAAAAAGCCAGAGTGTAGAGCGGGCCAGTTGAAGACAAACCCCTAACAGCTGATTTTGTAGATGATGTTCCTATGCTGAGTGGTGCATTAACAGACAAGGTTTTGAGCCCGTTGGGAGGATTCCTCTCAACAGATCCATAACCTGCCAACCCTAATACGTTTGTAAATTTGAGCAATAAAATGACAACCGTTCCAAGTCTTCCTTGATTATAGAGGAACATTATAGAGGTCATGTCTGGAGATGTCTGACCACTGCCGCCGCCCACTGCCCCTACAGGTTGAAGGACTTCACCTTAGCCTTAACCTGCAAGTTTGTGAAGTCGATACAAATGTTTTATTATTAGATGCGCAGTGTTTTCCCCACAAATGGCTGGGGAGGACACAGATTCTATTCCACAGGTATAGTGCCTTTAACTTTATCTGCATCGCTGGATTCAAAGACATACCATTGTCTGCATTTACACCTCGTAGGAATTGCTTTAAAACGGATTACATTACATTGAACACTTTCGTCAGCCATGACCCTGTTTGTGAGTACCTCGCTCTAGGATATACATATACTTAGCATGTCTGAGGGGACCACAGGAATGTACCATCCCAGAAACTAACCCCTGCATGAGCATCATTTGGATTCATTCTTTATGGGACGTGGTTTAGTCCCGTTCACAGCATGGACGCTTTTGTTTGCACATCAAACGGTCTCGAAACGTCTCCGCTCAATAACCATCATCTCTGAAGTTTCTATTCCAGCTCAGACAGACGCTTCCTTCTTCTGTCCTTTGAGGAAACTGTGTCAGAGAGAGAGAGAGCGACCCGAACAGCCCCGGGGCAGAAACACTAAAGCCTGTCCAGCTCACTCACACAGGACTCGGACAGAAGGAGCAGTGGCCCAGACGTAAAGGAGACGCTGAAGCTCCAGAGGCTTCCACTCGACAGAAACACGAGGAGCGGAGGCAATCACGGCCGTGTGTCGGCTCCAGCTAAAGGCAGCGAGCGAGATCAAGATTAAACTCGGTGATTTGAGTGTGAACGAGCAACGAATCAATATTTATCATGTCCACACATTTGCCAGCTTTAGATTAGGCCGCGGAATGTCAAATTGCTTCGGAATGTGGATATTGTGAAGCACGTTCTTCAAATTGAGCAACTGGCCGAATGATTTGCAGAAAATGTCATCAGTCAAAGCTCAATAAATCAGATAATAAATAATCTCTCTGAAAAAGACCTGTAACCTGTAAAGTTTGGTGTTTGCAGGAGCTGAGAAGTGGAAGATAATGACCATAGATGGAGGGTCATCTCAAGCGCCTTTTCTGGTACACGTGGACATAAAATATGTGAGTATTTGTGAATGAATAGGCGTGGGAACTACACAAAAAGCCACAAACCACTGAGGTCTTCCATCGGACTGGAACGTACACATTTTTCGCCAACACAGTCTCCAAAAGTGAAGTCTCAAATCATTGAATTAAAATACTTTGAATTGGTGAGATATTTGTTTAAATTTCCTGGAACAATTTTGACTCGTATCCTTCAGGAGTGTCGTTAAGCGTACGTTACAAACATTTATAAACTTCACCTTCAAAATAAAACTCCAGCTGTTTCACTTTGGCTGTGCGTCTCCTTCAGGACTAAACCATTCGTCCATGTTTCCAGCCCGTGTTTCCCACGCCCCGGGTTTCCCACGCCTCGGGTTGGATAATGAGTTACCTGCGTGTTTTTAATCAGCAGCCGGCGGTGTCTCGGAGGAGCGTGTGACGGGGGTTTCTGAACTTATCAGCAGCAGCGGGAGGTCAGCGCCGGCGAGGGAAAGTCAAGTGGATCCAAACGGCGCCGACAAACTAAACAAATGTCACTCGCCGTCGGGGCTCGGCTTTCATCACGGCGTCGTATCGGCGAGAAGTGGCCGATACTCTGACAGTGTTCAAAGGCAAACCCGGAGACGTATTTCACTTTATTTTCAGGCAAAGCCGATAAACTTAGCCATTTCTTCCTCTACACCGCTGTCATTCTACTTCCTGGATGCCACGGCGTCATTATTAAAACCCCCAAATCCAACATTATATCGGTTCAAAGTAGGATTGGGCGATAATTTAACGCTACTGGTATATACTGGTAGAAATATTCCTCATGATAGGAATCTGTCTCCGGTATAAATAATAACTGAGATTTACAGATTTAGCCACTTTTCAAACCTTCTGTGACAATTTGTTTGGAAACAGGGCAAGCAATAAATGTTGTGTTACCCCCGAGGATTTTATAAAGTCACTCTCGCGTCCTGGAAGTTTTCTCAAAGCTGCAGGAAAGTCCTACGGCTCAAGCAAAATAACACACTAAATTCGCCTTTTACACGAGAAAACAACTAATTATCATATATATATATTATCATATCGTGATACATACCAACAAATATCGTGATACATGTTTAGGTCCATATTGCCCCAACCCTAGTTCAAAGTGGGTTTATCAAGCCGAGCTGAAACCACTGTGTAAATCAAAACTTAAAGTTGTTTTATATAATGATAAATATTCCTACAGCTGCCAGCAGGAGGCGCCCCAATCAAACCGTGTGTTCCATTTGTGTTTAGAAGTCGGAATTTACGACATTCGAGTGGGAAATAGAAATGAAAAAAACGTCCCCTGATGTCGACTGGGAAAGTCAGACGATCCTCAAGTAGAGATGCACCGATCCAGCTGTTTTGATACCGATACCGATACTGGGGTTTGAGGATATGCCCATACCCGATATTTACCAATACCAAGAGTCTTTCTTAAAAGTGGCTTTCTCTGAGTGAAAAATTGTATTGACTCTTTTCTCCATTTTAATTATACCTATTGATAAACTAATGGATGAACATTGAACACGGATCACTGGATTCTACACTAAATATTATTGGGTATATGACAGGCTTTAGGTTATATTAATATAAACAACTCACATGAACCTTAAACTTAAACTAAAACACTTGGCTTCAGCAGTGGTTATTTTATTGTATTGGGCTTCTTTAGGTATTTCTATGTTAGCTTCTGTCCCAGCCTTAATTAGTTTTCGTTAGCATGAGCATGCGCCCGCTAGCTTTAGCATGCTATTGCTAGCGCGGCATTTTGTGCGGCGATCAAAAATGTGTTTGTGGAGGTTAAAACTAAGTTGGTGGTTGAATTCCCCAGGTCCTTAGCTTTACAACGACATACAGCATGCCCATATTCACTTAGACTGTGGTGGTAAAAGATGTGTTTTTAAGGCGTTGAGAGCCAAAACTAGCATCGGGTTCAGTATCGGATATTTGTAGCCGTATTTTTCCAGTATCGGCTCCGAAATCCGATACCAGTATTGGATCGGTGCATCCCTACTCACAAGCCCCGAGTCGGAAAAACAACATATGCGTTAGCAGTAAATAAAAACTACTATATTTGAACCCTTTAATTGTCCTCTAATGCCCCCTGCTGTCTGTCACTGAGCTCCTGCGAAGGAGTTAAGCCTCTGTGGTTATAAAAGCATATTTAGCCGACTACATCTAAACTTAATTTATCTTGGTAAAAAGTGAAAGACACAAATCAACAAGATGAGACTTCATGAGAGAACGGCAGTATAGACCTGTTTGCTACTGTTTCCCAAAAAGCTCACGCGGTTGAAGCTTTAGCGGAAATGCCAGAAACCTACGCATTTTTCTCATTCCAGATTAGGACGGCGGAATATCTCAAATCAAGTCTCGACTGGTCACATTCTGCGCATACAATTAAATCAAAACTTTCCATGGGCCGATGACAACAACGACAGAGATTCACACCTTTGGCAGAGGACCAGGCGCAGGTAAAGATTAAAGGTTTCTATAAACAGGAAGCGAGCGCTCAAGCTTCCACCGGCAGTACAGTCATGTGCGAACAATCTAAACAACTTTCTCTATGGTTTTTAGAGCAGCAGACACTCCCTTCAGTCAGGCCCACCTGCAGAGCCAGGTGAAGGGCTGCGCTTCCATATTTGGACTTGGACTCAAACTGCTCCGAGAGGCAGCAGCTTCCTGTACGTGGTGCTGAGTGGGAACCGCACAGGGTTAGTAGAAATTAAAACACAAATAGCACAAACTGTAAATGTGAACGGAGAGACAATTCAGTAAATACTCAGAGCTGGGACTCGAACTCATGACACTAAGGAGGTAATAATGTTCAGCCTTAACCACTCGACTGTCAGCAGCACACTTACTCTACAAACTAATTAGAGATTTATTTCATCCCTTTGTGGTTGTGATATATATTTTTTCATTTTATTATAAAAAATGCGTTTAGTATTTTTATTATATCTTGTTGACATAAATTTGGCCTTTTTTCGGAATTTCCCCGTTAATTTATGCACAAGATAAAGAAAGATCAGGAATAAATCAGATTATATGAATATCAGATTATACTGTTTACATGTCTCTTCAATAATCGGAGAATTCCAGAAATTACAATATGATCTGATTTTTGGCCTCCATGTAAACGTAGCCACTGTTCTCTCGTCGATAACAGACCCGGAGCTGTGTTTTGAGCATCTTTGAGTAATCTTTGATTCTTCCCCGGCGGCAGATTTCAGCAGCAAAGGGCCCCCCCCCCCCACATATCCGGGCTTCCCTCACCTCTCTATCTCGAGCTAAGCTTAATCATTTCATCGTGGACTGAAAACGCTCACCACAGCTCCACTACAGCCGCACAGACCAGCGAAGAAGAACAGGGGGAGGGGGTGGGAGTGGCTTAGGGGGAGAGTCTCTTATTCTTCATTATCTGAAATGATAAAAGTATAACGCAATGCTGAGTGAAATGAATGTTTTTGAGCCTCATTTGCAGGATCCACTCGCTCCGGGACATGTTTACAAAGCGAAACTTGAATCTTGTTTTTCAGACATAAGCCAGTCTAATTAAAATCTCAACACTTGGCAGCAAAGACGTGTTTCCCAAATCGTTTCAGCTCCCGTCCTCAGCGCGAAGGAAGAGGAAGGAAAAAAGGTTTTGTGGAGGTAACGCCGGCGGGGACAGGCGTCCCAGTCGAAGCTAATCCATGATTCAGTGGGAAAACGTCTCCTGTCGATCAGTGCAGAGAGAGGCTTAGGAACATGACAAACTAATGCGCACGAAGACTACCGGGGCGGAGCTGTCAGCGGGAGATCAGGGATATCGGCTTCTGCAGCGCGTCGGGCTCGAGCTGCTTAGGACACGGGTTTCTAAAGTATCCGCGGGCAAAGCGGCAACAGAGTAAAAAATTAGACCCACACTGCAGGACTGCCCCTCTCTGTGGACTGGCTCTGTTCCCTTACCTGGAGACCTCAGGCACAAGGTCAAAATTCCCCCGATTTTTATCTTTAGGGTGATTCTGTAAACTCCGAGGCCCTCAGGTGATTCACGTTTAAAGAAGTGGCCTATTAAGTAACTTGTTGACCTTAATAAATCCTTCCCGTCGTCCCTCTGGGGGTGATACAAGTGTTAATGGGACGATTCGGGGGGTCTTTCATCTCCCCCTGGCGTCTCTGGCCAGAAAACACCAATTGCAACTTTCGCTGCACCGACCCGGAGACCCAATACACACTAATGGAATCGCGAAGAAGAAGCTAACAGGCTAACGGGCAAAGCTAACTGCGGGCTAGCGCCACTTAAACAGGATTTACAGCCACGTTTGAGTGAAAACAATGATCTCCATTGTGTGACTGGATAAACAATATCCCTCTGGCCCTTTGTCTTTTCTGTCGGCGTAGGATTTACTCTCACGGACGATTCATGAGTAAAAAAAAACACAACATGCTACGACACCTGCAGTGGCGCTGACGGCCTCTAGGGGCACGAGTTACTTAGTTCTGCTTTAAAATATGTTTATAATATCATGCATCGAAGCATTTGCCCGACCCGAATGCTGTTTGTTTAAGAGGAAAAACTACGACGTTACACAGACCTTGAACCGGAAGCACATCCCTGTTGTCGTGGCAACGTTAGACGGATCAACATGGCGGCTCTGAGGGGAAGCATGAATGTGTTTGGTTTGGGTTTAGACGGAGTGTGCGGCACGGATGACCCTGAGAGTCAGAAAAGGGGAGTCTGTAGAAATGAGTGAATAACTGACATTGCATACGGGGTGATTTCAGTTTCACCGATGTCCAAATGAACCCAACGCTTGAACACAGAAGAACAATTCCGTCTGTATTTCCTGGATTTTGCATAAAATAGGGATGCAGTGCTAAATGACTTAAATGTAAAACAGCGCTGGGTCTGCAGTGTTTACAAGACGAGCAGGCTAATGTTGCTAACTAGCGGCTAACGGGTCCAGCGATTCTCAGCGGTCTGTACACACTTGTATGTATGTCATAAAACGGGAAAAATCAGAGTCTCCAAACAAACTTCACAGCCGCTTTGTTGTAGGAAGTGTCCACTCTCATCAACGGCGGCCATATTTGCCCCACACGTGCAGCTGAACTCACCGGCCAGGCGAACTGGAAGGGGATGACGACCCTCCCGGCCTCGGCGCTGCTCCGCCCCGCTCCCCTCAGGGTGACGGAGTTCCCCCCCAACACGGCGGTGCTGTCCGAGCCGTACGTACAAGCCCCCCTGGTGGTCACCTCCGTCTGGTACTCCTTCAGGCACACGCGGAGGTACGTGTCGCACTGGTCCTCGCCGCCGCAGCGCCCCCCGGAGGCGGCCTCCGCGTCGCAGCACTCCCCGCTCAGCAGCACGCCGCCCGGGTTGTCCACGGCGAGCAGCTGCAGCTCGAAGTAGCCGGTCGACCGCGAGACCTGCGGAGGAGGAGGAGGAGAGGTCAGCGCACATGTCGATAGGTTTCATGTGACCACTTCAGAGATCAAAACACTTGCGAGCGCCATGTGACTCTCGCTTAAAGTGTTCGAGAGGTAAAGTTTCTGCACTGTCTGAGACACTCACTGAAGTTAACCCCTTAGCTGCCGTCTCCACTGATCAGGGGGCTCGGGTTAGGGTTAGTTCCCCCTAATCAGGATATAATTAGGGTTAAGCCATTCATGCTTTTATAACTTCGCGACTTGATTATTGTAATTCTGTGTACATTGGTCTTGGTCAGCGTTCAATTCGTCGCCTCCAGGGGGCGCTAAACGCAGCTGCCCGTCTCCTCACAGGGACCAAAAAGCGACAGCATATCACCCTGTGTTCGCTGCTCTACGTCGGCTTCCTGTGTATTACAGGATCAGGTTTAAGCGTCTGCTTGTTGTTTTCAAATGTCTCCTCTGTATTTGTCTGAGCTTCTTGTTAGGAATCTCTGCTAGGGCTCTGAGATCTGCTGATCAGCTACTTTTGGAGGTTCCTCGCTCCAAGCGTGTGACCAAAGGGCACAGGGCTTTCTCTGCTGCTGCTCCCAAACTGTGGAATGACCTGCCTCTCCACATCAGAGCTGCACAGACACTTGACCATTTTAAATCGTTGCTTAAGACACGTTTCTATGCAAAAGCTTTTAACACTGTCTGGCATCACGGCCAAAATCGGAGCTGTTAGTGCTTTGCTGCTTGTATATTGTGTTTTGTTTATTATTATTTTATTATTATTATTTTTTTGTACTGTAGACCTTTTTGTGAAGCACTTTGGTCAACAACAGTTGTGCAGTTGTGCTGTATAAATAAATTTGATTTGATTAAGGACGGTAAATGTAATGTAAGGTGTGTTTCACTCACACAGATCTCACACATATTTTTAGAAACTAGAAGGTCTTGGCTTTCAAATTAGGTATCACACTGGCGTATAGACTGTAAGCTCTCCAGTCAATACGCTTTGAGACTTGGATGTAAATAATTGTTAACCCTAATCCTTAACCCTAACCCTAAGGTGGCAGTTAAGAGGTTAACGGGAAAAAGTCTGGGCTTTGTCTTTGCACATTTTCACTCCAGAGAACCGTCTTAGGAACACGACCGCTGAATGTCCTCACAGTGCACTCATCCTTTTTCTTCTTTTGTGGCGTCATGGCGATGCCTAAACACGCAGCAACCTCCGTCTCTCTTGGTACAGCAGCGTTTCCTTTGCCTTTTCCCTCTAACTGCATTTGTAGCGTCTGTGTTCCACATTGTTTCACTGGATGCTTTTGTTCATCTTTGCTGTGGGTTTAGCTTATGAGCTAAACCCGTGTGAGACCTACAAATGTCTCCTTCCGAAACGCCGAAGAGGCACCGAGAGCCCCCGACACCCGCGGCACGGTCGAGGCGTCACACGAGGCGCAACAGGGACAAACGAGGAGGTATCTGGGCGAGCCACACATCCCTTCAGTCCCTACTACTGTTCTGGCTACTCTTGGTTCACTGGAGAACAGGACGGATTGTATTCGTATTTGACCTCGTAGTGACCCCGCAGCTGTTTGAGGGGTTCAGGCGCCTCGCGTTCCATCACGGGGGTCTTTACAACTCTCGAGGATCAATTGTTTCGTAGGTTTTCCGGTGAGAGGCTCCGTCAGCATATTAAGTTACATATTCAGCGGCCGATTACCATCTAAAAAACATTCCTAAAATAAAACACATAGTGTCAAAACCAGACTTAGAGACACTCATCCATGCGTTTGTCTCCAGCAGGTTAGACGACTGTAACGGCTGCTCACTGGCCTTTCTAAACGAGCTGTTAGAGCTGCAGAACATCCAGAACGCTGCTGCTCCAGTCCTGACAAGAACCAGGAAATACCACCATATTAGTCCAGTGCTCCGGTCTCTGCACTGGCTTCCTGTCACTCAGAGAATAGAATTTAAAACAGCTCTGCTTGTGTACAAGTCTTTTCATGGTTTAGCACCAAAGTCCATCTCTGACATGTTAGAGCCGTATGAACCATCTCGGGCCCTGAGAACTTCAGGGAGGGGTCTCCTGGTGGTTCCCAGAGTCAGGACTAAACACGGTGAGGCTGCGTTTCAGGTTCATGCAACAAAAGTGTGAAACAGCCTCAGTGAGGACGTGAGACAGGCCTCAACCCTGACTGTGTTTAAGTCCAGGCTGAAAGGACACATATTTACTGCTGCCTATGGTGATTGATTGAATTTCAATTCCATCCATCCATTTTCTTCCACTTGAACGTTGCCGGGTCGTGGGGGCAGCTGTTGGAGCTGCACCAGCCCCTATGGCTCATTTTAATATATAATTTTTATTTATTTTCTATATATATTTATGAGTTGTATACATTGAATTGTTTTATTGTGTTTTTATTGTGTGTGTATTGAGTTGCGTTGTGTGATGAAATGTGCGTACAGCCGCTGGGGAAATACAAAGTCAAATACGCACAAATATCTACTTTTTTTCCCCACATGAAAAGTTGCAAAATGCACCTTTAATAAACCAGGTGTTGAACGTTTTGCATCTGAAATCATTATAAATGCTGATTACATTTAGCATGTCTGGTGGAAAGGTGTGGGAACCCCTGATGTCGAGGTTGCTCCCACCTCTACTCTTGACCCATGGAGGGACACAAACTCTGCCGAGGCCCCGGGACACACATCACTGAAATGGAGCCGGACCGGCCCCTGTGTGACTGACTGAACCGACCTGTGGAACAAACACGTTGGGCCAGATCCATCAGAACCTCAGAGCCTGTGAAGCTGCAGTAAACAGTCACGGGAGGACTTCACTGATCACCAAATCCACTTAGGCCCAGACCAGGACCAAAGGACCGTCATTAGGGCGCCGCCTCACATCTCTAATGGGTGTTTCAGAAACGTAACCATGAATGGCTGCCCTATAGTGTATGTCCCGTTCACACACACCCTCTCCCTCTGAACAGCTGTTTGGAAGCGTGAACGTCCCGGTGCATTAGCTCAGCTCAGGCCGCTCTGATTTGCGGTAATTAAAAGAGGAATCCGGTCTGTGGAATGGGAGCCGCTCGGAGAATCCCAGGACTGCCCGGACTGCACTCTAGGTACTCATACATACATTATATACATTATATACATTATATACATTATACACATTATATACGTTATATACGTTATATACGTTATATACGTTATATACGTTATATACACTGCCATATGACCTGCGTGCGGAGAGAGACCTGAATCCGATCTGTCTGCAGCGGGGATTACTAAAGACGAGTCGCGTAGAAGTACAGATAGTAAAATATGACTCCAATAAAACCTCCTTCATTGACAGAGCACAGCGCCACCTACTGTTCATGAACTGAGCCTTTTTTACTGAGCGGATGAAAACTGAAAGTATTTTATCTGCATTCTTGCCTTTTACTGTAACTGATTAATTTTTATGTTGATGTTTTATTGATTCATTTGATCTGTTTTCTTGTAATTTTATGCAACTGTGAATTGTCTTGTGTCTGAATTGTGCTCTACAAATAAACTTGCCTTTACGGCTTTTAAAATGAACAAAACGTATAGACACGTTTGCCTTTTACTTTGGAGTCTTTGTAGAAACATCTAGAGAGGTTTCGTAGTCATCTTTCCAATGCAGCGGAGCAAAAGTGCATTATGTAACTTTTATATGTGTATAGAGGTTGATGGCCACGTCTACAATGCTCCAGGACTAACTGGCTTGTAGGTTTTCTGGTGAGAGGGTCCGTCAGCTGTGAAACCCTACCAGAAACTCTGAACACAGTTGATCCTGGAGCCACCGTGATGTGGAACGAAAAGCCATGCGACAAAATGTTCTTCAACGTTTTTCAGCGGCAGAAGTCATCAAAAAACACAAAGTCAGGATCAAACCAGGGGTGGAATTGAACTCAAGCAGGAAATGTTTAACTAAAACTTTTACACATGTTTAAGTCCCGTCCATTGTTGGTTCGGATGAAGACTTATATAAATAATATGCAGCCTTAGTTTAGATCCCGTTTGCTGCCGGCTTGTGAAACGTTTGAGACCCGTCTGCTCAATTATACGTTTGTTTTCCTGAAAGTGTCCCCTCCTTCTGTTAGGTCCAAAAGTCGAAAAATTCTAATCAAACGCTTCCCATCGCCCTCTATTTGAAGATAACGGATAGACAGGCTCAGAAGTGGGTAGTACTCAGTTACATTTAGTCAAGTACATAAAAGTAAATATCACGCGTGGGTTTAAATGATTGTTTCGAGCGGTTTTCACTCATTTAGACTTTTTTTTTTCTTCCCCGGATCGGACCAGGATTTCCTTTGCTCGTTTAATTGACGCCATTTCAGACTTAAGGTTTTGAGTTGATCTCGCTTGAAATAGGAAAGTAAAAACTGCCACTGGGACAAGAGCAATGTTCTTCACCCCCCGATGGCAAGTCATGAATCTGAAATGAAGACAGATTGTGTTGAATTTGAAACGACGAGTCAGAAACATCTCAGAACGGGCGAAGTGATCGACGTCTGAACCAGTCAAAACAACTCAGGCTGAATTTGAGACGTTTCAACTAATCCAGTTCATTAGTTTTCGCAGTGTACTTCAGTAACGTTGCACTTCTACTCGAGTAATATCAAAATGAAGTAGTATCTGTGACGCATTAAATAGTAGTTTGTGTAGTTTATATTTTTCTGGCATGTTTTGTTTCTCATCGTTTATGCCACGACTGAAACATAAATCAGACTTTCTCTCAGTACCAGAGGGGGGCAGAGCAGCCAAAATATTTACTCAAGTAAGGCTGATGTTACCTTGAAATTATTTTACTCAAGTAAAAGTAAAAACTACTAGGAGAAAATGTTACAAGAGTTATAATAATGCATCGTTTTTATGTAGCGCTTTTCTGGACACTCAAAGACTCTTTATTGCAATATTCATTCACTCCATACTTGGCAGTGGTAACTACTACGGTAGCCACAGCTGCCCTGGGGTAGACTGACAGAAGCGAGGCAACCAGTCTGCGCCACCACCAACCACTCACTCACTACATTCGCCCCAGGCTCCTGGTGTTACCAAACGGTCTCCCATCCCAGTACTGACCAGGCCCTTCCTGCTTAGCAAAGGCGGTCCGGGTCTGAGTCACGGGTTTAGTGTAAAAGTCTGATGCGCGTTTCAGTCATGACATAAATCAAGGAAAACACAACTTATAATAATGGGAAAATCCTCACATTTCCAAAGAAAATACCATAAACATGTATCAAATACGTATATTTTTTAAGAAAAATTGCACGAAACAAAATATATATATTTTTTATATTTACGTGAAGCTTTCCTAACCCCCGCCATGACCAGGTGCATTTGCCCCAGTTCAGCTCTACTTTTTTCAAGAAGCTTTGCAATTTGGGTAAAGCCAAACTGGAGAAAAAGTGCTCGGTTCAGGTGGAGGTTAAGAGGTTAACATGGTCTTTTAAGTAAGAGTTAAGACACTTCATTACAATATTACTCAAGTAGAAGTAAAAAGTACTGACTGATATAACTGCAGTTACGTGACTAAATTCTACATTTTCTTTCCTCTTATATTGTAAATATGTGCGCTCCTCTCCCTCCGCGTCTGCCGCGTCTGCCGCGTCTGAAGGTCCACTGAGGAGGTTCTTCCATCTAGTCATACATGTCTACACGGTTTCGTCCTGTTTTCTGCTGTAGATCATGTGACTCACACATTTCCATCGCCTTGTTCTTGAACATAAAGAACAAACAGCCGGACACGCGTTGACGTATTAAAGCGTCACTTTGACTGAAGCGCGTGAACGTAGCGGCTGAAGTCCTTCAGTCTCGCCTTACGTGATGCGCGCACAGTTATCTTTTCTCACGCTCATTAGGCTATCGGGTTAATTCCACAAACCAGCCCTTGTTAAATCCCGATCACGCGTTTTACGTGCGTTTTTACGCGCGTTCCGCTGCTCGCGCGGTGTATGTGCACGCGTATCATTCCTCTGTGCACCTGTAGTGGTCTCAAAGTGGCTCGAATTCGCGTCAAAGTGCTCGACAGTGCTTTGCTTTACGGACCAAAAGAGACGTCCTGCAACATTCGGCGACGTGCGTAAGGTGTAAATCCGTGCGTGACGTTCACTCACCTGCGCGCACAGCGAAACGAGGAGAACAATCCGCACTAAAATCAAGTTATTCCCAAAGTATTTCCACATGTCTGGAGCTGCAGGAGTCGCCGTCCTCTTGAACCATGAGGCACAAAAAACAAACTCCGGTAAAGTCTCAAAGCATCGCGGGAAACACCTCGCCCCGTGTGTGCGCGCGCTCCTCGGGTCCGTGTGTCCTCGCGGGTTTGTTACGGTCCGTTTCTGGTTTATAGTCCCGGGCTCCTCCGCGCGCTGAGACTGAGCGCTCCGCGGGGCGAGGAGGGGGACACGGCGCTGCGGACGGCCCCGAGAGGAGAGAGCGACGGGGGGAGGGGGGAGCCAATCACGGGGCGAGGAGGAGGGAAGGGGCGGGCGCGAGGGCCAATGGGAGAGCGAGGAGGAGCGAGGGGGTGTCGGGGAGAGCTCACCTGCACTCGGAGCCGTTTAACCTCTTAACCCCCGCCTCGACCGAGCGCGTGTTCTCCAGTTCGGCTTTACCCAAATCTAAAAGCTTCTTGACCGGAGCTTACAAGACTATGGGCCAGTGTGACGGCTCATTTGAAAGCTAAGACCTACAAAAAAAAATCAGAATAGTTTGAGAACAGGTTCACAGTCGTGCAACATAAAACATATAACACAGAATTTAAATAAAAGGAGGTGAGGATGGACCACACGGTGATGGAGGAGGAGAGGATGGACCACACGGTGATGGAGGAGGAGAGGATGGACCACACGGTGATGGAGGAGGTGAGGATGGACCACACGGTGATGGAGGAGGAGAGGATGGACCACACGGTGATGGAGGAGGTGAGGATGGACCACACGGTGATGGAGGAGGTGAGGATGGACCACACGGTGATGGAGGAGGTGAGGATGGACCACACGGTGATGGAGGAGGTGAGGATGGACCACACGGTGATGGAGGAGGTGAGGATGGACTCGATGATGGCCGTGTAGAACTGCACCAGCATCTTGGCCGGCAGCTTAAGTTTCCTCAGCTGCCTCAGGAAGAACATCCTCTGCTGGGCCTTCTTGATGAAGGAGCTGACGGTCGGCTCCCATCTGAGGTCCTGGGTGATGATGAAGGAGCCCACGATGGAGATGGGGGTGGGAGAGTCTGTCAGGGCGAGGAGGGACGGTGGGGCTGAGTCCACGATCATCGTCTTCTGGAAGTTCAGCTCCAGGTAGTTTTGGCTGCACCAGGACGCCAGCCTTTGTTTTCATATTTTGAACCTTTTTGGGGCGTTTTCAAGAAGCTTTTAGATTTGGGTAAAGCCAAACTCCGTTCAGCTGGGAGTTAAGAGGTTAAAGGCCTCTTACCCGGTTTTCTTTTGCTGTTTGTGGATTCAAATCAGTGTCTTTCCCCCCGTTTTCTCCAGTTCGGCTTTACCCAAATCTAAAAGCTTCTTGAAAAAAGTGTCAAAATGGCAACAAAAAGGAGGAGAAGAAAACACGGATGAAAGAGCAACGAAAAAGTGATGAAAAACACGAGGAAAAAGATTCGATTAGATCAGCTTTGTAGGTCTTAGCTTTCAAATGAGGCGTTACACTGGCCTTTAGGCTGCATCCCTTTAGATTTGGGTAAAGCTGAACTGGAGAAAACGCAGTTGGTGAAGGTGGGGGTTAAGAGGTTAAACATCCTGTTTCTCCTGCTGTTGACGCGTGGAGGTGGATTCTGAAAAGCTGTAGATCATACGGGTGCAACCTGCAGCATAGTTTTAAAATAATAAGGTGATGAGCTGCTCCTGGGCAGAGTGAACGGCACTGAAGCGCCCCCTGTCTGCAGCACACGGCATAAGAAATGAAGACCCGGCGCAGGCGAGGATGAGACGCTTTTCATGTGTCGTTATTTTCTTTCAAGACTCCGTAACAGTGTGTGAGTCTCATCGAAGACGTTAGGCTATGAACACGTGGGATGATGTATAGCAGGGGTAGGCAACGTCAGGCCCGGGGGCCAAAAACGGCCCTCCATTATAGAAACTCTGGCCCTCGAGATGATTTATGAGGAACATAATTACACGTATCAGAGATCAAATGCTCATTAAAGTACTCTAGAAATGTTAATAATGCTGTCAATTCCTTTAAAATGTATTAGCAGAACTCCCATTTAGGCCAAATATGATGTACAACACTGGCATTTGTAGAAAGTGATGCTTTACTTCGGACTACAACTGGAAGGTCTGGCCCTTGGTCTTTTGGCGATGAAGAAAATCGTCCCTCCACCGAGCAAACTTGCCTACCCCTGATGTGTAGGAAATAAAAACGGGTGAAATAACACCACGTGAACAACCTCTGAAGAAGGCCACAGTTGTAGCCGAAAACCGTCATGTACGAAAACCAACACTTGGTCTGTCTATAGGAAAGAAAGCTTGCATAATTCTTAGAAGGCCTAATGAATCTAATCGAACGGGTGAAATAACTCCTTCATTCTCTGCATTTTCTCACTGAGCTCCACAAGGTCGACCTCGACATGGTTGAACCGTCTGTGAACTCAAACCATTTCTGTGACGACATTGAAGCTCAATGAGAAAGTGTCCAAGGTGTCAGAGCATTAATTAAACCAAAAGGAAGACGCCGTTTCACCGTTTTGGTTTAAGAGATAGAGATATTCCCGATGAACAGAACGTTTGTTATTCGGTCATTTCATTGTCAAATGGGCTTCATCTTCTGCAGCTCCTCCACGGGCCTGTTTGTGTTCAGTCCTGTCAGACCCGGGGCGGCCGTATCAGATGATGCCGAGTGGAGCTTTGTTTAGTCTTACTGCTCCGTACGTTCAGATACGAAGGAGATGAGGTTTTATCTCGTACGCTCGGCTCAGCCCAACAGGTGGTTCCGACGGCACAGACGTCCCAAAACAAAAACAAAACCAACGACTTCTGGGTGACGGGGTCTGCCCGGACAAACCATTTCGACTATAGTTCAATTCCGACTTTGATTATCACACTGGACGATTAGAGAAATGGCGCTTGTCCGTCATTAGGCCGCGCGCTCGGTTTGCTTGGGCAGGTGCGAGGGCTGGCCAGCAGGGGGCAGGTGAGCCAGGGATGTCTCTAATAGAGGATTAGTTTAGAACCGGTACGATTTTTTTTTGAAAAAGGTAACAAATAATCGTGATTTCAATTAAAATAATCTTTATTATGTTTTCTATTATCGAGCAGCCCTACGTCAAGTACAGGAATTGTTCAAATCTCTCCACATGTGTCACTAAATCCAATCCCAAATCACCTCAAGTCTCACACGTCACCGTTGAGCCTAATTCTTCTCCTGAAAATGTGTTTAATCTACTTGAAAATATGAGTATATATATATATATATATATATACACGATATAATATGAGAATATAAGTGCTTTCTCAAGATTTTGCGATTTAGAAAATTTTGGCTAAAATCACTAAAAACTTTTTAAAATCTAATGGATTTGGATTTAAAGTCTAATTAATATTCAAATCGCTACAAAATTGTATATATTTTAAATGCTCCAGTCTATGTACAAAATTACTGGGACAGAATTGTAAGGAAGGGGGGGCCTACTTAAAAAAAAATGGAAATCGAGTCTTTTGAACATGAGCTGCTTTTCCCTGTAGTCTGAAATATAAATATAAACATAATATTTTTATTTTTGTTCGTTTCTGGCAGTTTTTCTGTCAGTGGTCCCCCGTAATGCCCCAGCCCCTGTATGCTCGGATTCGCCCCTGCTCAAAGCCTGCTGTCACTGGGCTCTGTGTGAATCCAGCTCTCACGCATCGGCGTTCTGGAGGCTGCAGGGGCTTCAGTCATTGTTTCATTGTTTTCCTGTCTCTTTCTATGTCTATGAATCTTCACCTCTTCACTCACTGTAGAAAACCTTTAATGCGTCCAAAGAAACGCGTCGTATTTCCTCCCGCCTGTTCGCGCTGTATTGTTTACGCGCGCTCCGTCTGGAAGCCGAAAGGCACGTGGCTCATTACCATAATGTAAACACAGATGCGCCGCTTTCACAATGAATCCTGATCTTTCAGTTTCACTCAAATAAATAATAACTATAAAGTCACAGCAGGTCATTGAGAGTCATTGACCTCAAGTCCAAGTCAGGTCTCAGGTCACAAACAGCAGGTCCCGGGTCAAGTCTTTTTGGAGCTTTGGTCAAGTCAGTCTCAAGTCCCGAAAATGGCGACTCGAGTCAAGTCTTGTCCCCGGAGGTTTCCTGAATCCTCACTTTGGACGGAGGTTTCAGAAACCTTCGTTTCTCGGGACGGACATCCGCGCTTTGTGGATGATCGGCCGAAATCCCGGGAAAATATCTTCGTTTTGTGAGATACCCTGCTGCGTGTGGCGCCTTTTTATTGTGTGATATATTGTCGCTTTCCCGGCATGTTTTTATCCCGTTTTTGTTGCTTTCCGTGTGTTTTTTTTATTTTATTTTTATTTTTCGGTCAATTTTTTCTCAAGTTTGGTCACTTTTTGGTCACGGTGCCACGCCTCATTTGAAAGCTAAGACCCTGTAGTGTCTGAAAACATGTGCGAGTGAAGCATTGTGGCGTCGAGAACAAGCTCCTCCTGTGTGGACCCGGAGCTCCTCTGCACCGGCAGTAAATAAAATCATTTCACACACACACACACACAACACACACACACACACACACACACACACACACATCGCAGCGAGACAGAGGAATCCACATCTGCTCACATCTGTCAGGGCCGCGCTTCTGTCCGTCCGCCCGCTGCGCTGCCTTCAAGCGCTGTGGGAAACGTTTAGCAAGCGCCGCCGAGATCCGGGGGAACTTCTGTTGGCGACGGGTTTGGTTTAGTTGCAGCTCAAATCGTGTAATAAAACATTTGATAATAAACCCTCTCAACCTTTTTCGGGTTTGGGCACATTGAGTCTAAACGTACTCATTGATCAAGAGTCGATGAGGAACCTTTGTAAATGTCTTAGAAGAAATGAATAGTCATCACAAAGGTACATAAGAGACCTCTGTGACTTGTTTGGACATTTATCTTGTTCTTCTATGATCACACACATTTCCTGAGTGTTTCTTTTGAGCTGCGATAACAAGTGAATGTCTCCACTGAGCGATCAATCAAATCTGATCTATCCACGGGTGAACGCCCTACAGGAACTGAAGCTCAACCAGGACTGGACGTTCTTCTGCGGTCCTGGCCCGTCTGCTGAGGGACTCCCATCGGCCCTTGGTCTTCAGAGCCTGTCCGTCCATGGGAGTGGACCTGTACGTCTGTGGTTCTCCCCGGGGTTTGTGAGTTTGTCCTCGAGGCTCCTCACCACCTGTTTCTCTGTTCATAATGTTTGCCTGGATACTGCACATTGTCTTGTTTATTGTTTTGTTTCCATGTCTGTCCAGCCCTGTGAGGATCCTGCCGTGCTATCGGGCTTTACAAACTATTGATTGATTGATTGATCTTATTCTGAACTGTCATTCGATGCCTCTGACGCGATCCGTCAGGAGCAGTGGGGGGCGGGAGAACCTCTTACTGCATTGAACTGTGACTGTGTTTGGTCTGACTCTGGGACCAGCAGCAGAGGATGGTTTCAGAGCTCAGCATAATAGATACTTCGATACTTCCTAAGCCTGGTCATATCGCCTTTGCTCTGCCCGATCCCGTCACACCTCGGAAGCTAAGCAGGAAAGGCCTGGTCGGTCTTTGGATGGGAGACCGTTTGGGAACGCCAAGAAGCCTGGGTGAATGGAGTGAGTGAGTGAGTGAGTCACTGTCGGCTCACTCACTGGTTGCCTCATTACCATCACTGGGTATGGAGTGAATGAGTAATGCATGGAAATGTAAAGCTTCTGATAAAGCGCTATATCAGACTAACCTTAGAAAATCTTCCGTCAGGTTCGGGGTTTAGATTAAAACACTTGTAACAAAAGCGACCGATTCAAGCGTTTCCCTCTGGCCCTGTCGAGCTGGATTTATGGCCTAAACATTGGAGTCAGTGTCGGGGCGGGGGCCTGAGCGGCTGCAGCGCGGGGGGAATGTGAGGGACATGTGTTCCACAGACTGCACCTGCTGCACAAACACATGTTCCACCAGGAGCCGAGGAGAGACAGCAGCAGATGCACCAGGGCCGGGACAGTGCAGCGGTGAGCGCCTCACAGCGACTCCCCGGGTCTGAGCATAGGTTTCCTCCGGGTTCCCCCCCCCCCCCCCCCCCCCCATCTAAACACATGTGAGCGTGTCTTTGTGAGTGTGAGTCTCCTCCTCAGACTCAGGGTCAGGACATCAGCCCCATCAGACCTCGAAAGCTGAGCGGGAAGGGCCTGGCTGGTACTCGGATGGGAGACCGTTTAACATCAGGAAGCCCAGGTGGATGTAGCCTGGCTTCTGTCAGTCTATCACAAGGCAGCTGTGGCTACAATAGTCACCAAGTATGGAGTTGATGGACAATGTAATGTAAAGTGTCTATGAGTGTCCAGGAAAGCGCTATATAAAACCGATGCATTATTATTATTCTCATTAAATGAAAGTGGCACGAAAGATCAAACTCGGGCCACATTTGCTGCTGATGTGGGTCGTCTGGGCGGCCCGTGGGGGAAGTGAGAGCGGTGCCGAGGGGGGCGCGGTCAAATAAACATAGAGAATTGTCACATGTCCACGGCGTGCTAAGTGCTAAGTGCTAACGACACACTCTGATACTTCCCCAAATGAATATTGACTCGAGGCCAAATATTGTTCCTGTAAATCATGTATTCGTTCAGTCTCTGTGGAGAAAAGTGTAAATAAATCCGTTACCATGGGGTCAGTCGCTGGTTTTGAGACCGGCCCGTGCAGCCGAGGCGCTCGTTGCCGTGGAAACGCTTTACGGTCCAGAAGAATTGCAAACGGGCGGCGAGTCCAGACACGTCCCGGAGCCGCGGGGCACTGATCCCACGCCGCCAGCGCTCATGACCCACACAGACCGACGGATGATCCTCCCCCCCACTTCCAGTCAGTCCTGATTCAGAGTCAGAGTCACTGTCTGGGTCTGAAGAGCCGCTCAGACTCACACGGGCGGAGCTCACCGGGGTCATCACGGGGTCGATTTACGGCTCGGTTCAGTTTGTTTAATGAGCAACTTCACAGTGGGCTCTACAGCGCTCCAGGACCAGTTGTTTTATAGGTTTTGAAACGGTCCGTCCGCAGAGCAAACCTTCCAGACCATCGACGTACAGCCGCCGGGTCACGACGAGCTCAAATGGGCTCAAATGAAGTTTTTTTATTTTTTATTTTTTTGCTTGAAAAGTTGCATATTGCACCTTTAAAAGACGACTGGAGAGTTGGCTGTCTGTAAATGAAATACAGGATGAAATGCAATTGTTATTCAGCCCCATTTTCCTTTTCATTTATTTAATTTAATTGAAATGTCGGTCATCTGTCCTCTTGACGACATTTTGTTTATGCATGCTTTATAAGAAGGGAGACGGTTAAAGTGCATATGAACACAATTATATTTAAGATTCCGCTTAAAAATGTGACCAGTTTCCTTTCGTTTGGCCATTTTTGTGACGTTTATAGTTCCACTTCCTTATTGGACACTGACAGGAAGTGACATAGATAGAGGCAAACCACGTTAAACCATAGTAAGTCAATGGGAAACGAGTCAAACTGCCATAGAACTTCACCTCTATCTATGTCACTTCCTGTCAGCAGCTTAAAAATTCAAATAAAAATAACTTTTCTGCCCAACATTTCTCCATTAATTTGCTGCTTCACGGAAATAAAATGATAATAATTACTCACAGCAGATACTTTCAAAAGCATTGAAACCTAAACTAAACTGAACAACCGCTTTGTTGTGCAGAAATACCTGACCCTGAATGCGCCGTACCCCTCAGCGCCGCAAACACAGACGCGCGTGTGCGGTGAGGGGCTAATCCTTCAGCTGATCAAAACACGCGTGTACTTTTATCTGTAAGTCCACGCGCCGCTGCACCTGCTTCCTGTTTCAGTCTCCGAGACCGGGGCCTCCGACCGTGTGATCACCGCGTTAATTAGAGACACTGTCATTGTTAGTATTATTAACTTCTATTATCCCGCTGAGCGACACAGGCCCGGGGAAGCGTCCTCTCTGTGAGCGGCTCTTTTTACTCTGGGCATTTGTGATGTAAGCAATTTCTTAGATTTGCAACAAGAAACGTAAATTAATTTGAAGACAAGACCTTCTATAGGGTACAGCCAATGATAAAGAAAATGATAAACTACTCTTAGATTTTTCACTATTTGAAACCCACTTCAGTTCGCCTACAGGAAAAATGTGGGGGTGGAAGACGCGGTGCTGTACCTCTTGCACCAGGTCCTCACACATCTCGATAAGGAGAGTTGCGCTGTGAGAATTTTTTTTATTGATTTCTCCAGTGCATTCAACACGATCCAGCCCCTCCTGTTGAAAGACAAGCTCACCAACATGCAGGTTGCCCCACTCCTCGTGTCCTGGATCACGGATTACCTCACCGACAGACCTCAATTTGTCCGGTTGGGGAGTAACATCTCTGATTCCGTGACCAGCAGCACCGGGGCTCCACAGGGGACGGTTCTCGCGCCCCTCCTCTTCACCCTGTACACCGCAGACTTCAGGCACAGCACTGAACTGTGTCATGTGCAGAAGTTCTCGGACGACACTGCCATCGTCGGGTGCATCCGTGGGGGGGACGAGCAGGAGTACCGGTCCCTTGTAAAGGACTTCACCACCTGGAGTCACCTGAATCACCTGCAGCTGAACACCTCCAAGACAAAGGAGATGGTCCTGGACTTTAGGAGGTGCCGCCCATCTCCTCAGCCTGTGACCATCGATGGCGAGGAGATCGAGGTGGTTACCTCCTATAAATATCTTGGGCTGCAGGTGGATGAGAAGCTGGACTGGTCAGTGAACACTGACCAGCTCTACAAGAAAATGCAGTGCAGACTCTACTTTCTGAGGAGGCTTGCCTCTTTTAAAATCTGTAAGAAAGTGCTCCAACTGTTCTACCAGGCAGTAGTAGTAAGTGCTCTTTTTTATGGTGTTGTGTGTTGGGGGGGAAACATTAGGCAGAGGGACACTCAGAGACTGGACAGACTAATTAGAAAGGCCTCCTCCGTGATTGGGGCTGATCAGGACTCTGTAGTGTCAATCTTGGAGAAGAGAACCCTGGAGAAGCTGCTCTCTGTAATAGACAACAGCGACCACCCCCTGCATGAGCTGGTGATGAGGCAGAAGAGCTCCTTCAGTGAGAGGCTGCTCTCGCTCTACTGCTCAAAGGACAGGCTCAGGAAATCTTTCTTGCCCAGAGCGATCAGGCTATATAACAAATCCGTGGGCGGGAGGGGCTAAATGGGAATGATGGCTTTACAGTACTTTTATATTTATTCTCTGCACTGTCCTATTTATTGAATTCTTTCTAGTTTCTTTTTAATCCAATGTTTTTATGTGTGACTTGTTTGTGCAGCTGATGAACTGAATTTCCTTCGGGATTAATAAAGTATATCGTATCGTATCGTATCGTCGTATCGTATCGAAATGAAGGACCCCCTGAGACTGGCTCATGTAGCCCCTGCTGTAGCTGCTGAAGCCTGATGGGAAACGGTTCCAGAATTTCCTTGCTCCAATGGACTTTCCATCCATCCATTTTCTTCTGGTTTATCCCGGGCCAGATCTCAGTTGGGACAGAGATGCTGACGGATCCCGAGGAGACACCGGGTCACAAACATATAGTCCCTCCAGCGTGTCCAGGGTCTGGGCCTCCTCCCAATGGGACTTGCCCGGAACACGTCCCGAGGGAGACGACCAGGAGGCACTGAGCCTCTTCAGCTTCTCCTCTCGGCGTGAAGGAGCAGCGGCCCCACTCTGAGCTCCTCACCCTCCGCCACCCTGCGAAGGAAACTCATCTCGGCCGCTTGTATCTGCCATCTGCCAACGCGACACCGATCCGTCTATCGATCTCACCCTCCATCCCTCACGGAGAACAGGACCCTGAGACACTTGAACTCCTCCACTTGAGGCTAGAACTCTCCACCGACTGGAGTCATTATTGAGCACAGGTTCCAACACACACATGCAGTATCGTTTTTATTTTATTGTTATTTCGCTGTTGTTTTCTGTGGTTGAACCCAATCCCTGTGTGTCTTTAAAAAAGGTTCACAAACTTGTCACATTCATCTTTCATTCAACTAATAGTTCATTTGATGATTGGACAACCAGCTCCGAACATCTGCCTTTCGACAAATGCAATATGAACGTTCAGTGTTGTAAATTCTTAATAAACTAACTTCAGCTAAAAACTAAATTAAAAAGGAAGAGAAAAGGAGCCGTGGAGCAACTCAGCGCTTTTATGTGAACAATAACTCTGGTATTTTTCATTAAAATCTGCATTTGCTTTTTATTATGAAATGCAGCCGTTTTCCCATGGTACTTAGCGGTTTCCACAGCACAACCCAGAGCTCTGTAGGACACGACGGTCTCTTCAGACGCTGTGTTTGGGGTTTGGCCTAATGCTCCTTTCAAACACAGTAAAAAAACAGAACCCCCCCCCCCTGAGAGTCACCGGTCCAGAAGCGGTCATTTCAACCCGGACAGATTTGAAATTAGTTCCAGTCGCAGTCTAGGTCATGGTCTTGGTCGAGGTCTGGTCCCGGTCTGGTCCCGGTCAGGGGGCGGGGCGTGGGGCCGTAAACCCCGCCCCCCTCCTCACAGTCCTTCATTAGCCTCTCTGAAGTCCATAATGACAGGTACAGAGCACAGCAGACAGACACTTAGGCCCTGGGTGTCTCTGCTCCGTGTGGATGACGGAGGAGGAGGAGGAGGAGGCGGAGAAGGAGGAGGAGGAGGAGGAGGAGGAGGAGGAAAAGGAGGAGGATGACGGTCATGTTAAGGTCTGTGTCGGGCCGGCTCTTTCCCTTGTTTCTGTCGTTAAATCAACGTTGGAGGTCGAGGTGGGGAATAAAGCGACTTCAAGGCGATTTCGAAATATCAGGGAAATCTCCATTGTCAAGAAATCAACAACACACGTTTGTTTTTTCTTTATTAGGGACTAAAACTTTTCAAAGTTGTGTCGTGTTTCTGAATCCTAAAGTTCAATTCATCACGTGATTCATAACGACCAGTCCGTTCTTGGAGCCTTCTTTGTATTTGGCCCGGTAACAGTTTGTACCTTGCCTTGGATAACATCTGTTCCCTGGTTCATTATGTTAAGAGACCAGTTTGGCCCAGAACACGAACATTGGAAATAAGAAAAGTAAAGATGTTTACCAGTGTTGGAGATATTGGATTTTCTCCAGAGTAGTCCTTGTGTAAGTTGCAAAGAGAGGCAGGAGACGCTGGATGACTGACACGGGAGAAGTTTATTTTACCGTCAGTACGGGACCCGGAGACATGAACTCTCAACACATACAAGTCATTCCGGTCCGATTCCACGGAAGAGGGTTGAAAAAAGTGAAAAGGGAGTGAAGAGCTGGTAAGCCAAGGCACGCTGATGAGTGCGTGGCTTCGTTATGCCGAGGATAAGTGTCTGTCAGGGGCAAATAGCAGCAGAGATGGAATTATTAATAAGGAATGCCAACAATGGGCAGCACGAGAGGTGTCCTCGCAGGGGCCGGCGCAGTTCTGCATATTTCCCATTGTGATCATGGAGAAAGTCCTTACAAATAGTGAGATATTCATTGTTTTCAGGGTCACCCACCCCCAATACAGCTGCTCGGTGGAAGGACCTAGAAGTCTAACTCTAAAAATGTTAAGGTACAGCGATTATACCGATTTGCAGGATGCTTTTGTACATCTTCGTCGTGTTTTTTAATTGCAGTGAGTCGGGACTGACTGTTTTAAAGTAAACAATCAGTTTGCTGAGGATCTAAAGGCCTTTGAGCGGCGTTTGCAACCTACAAATCCACAGATCTCTTCTTCTGAATCACTGTAGAGGCACCAAGAGCCCCCGACACCCTTCCAGGTGTAGGGGGGCAAGGAAGGGACAAATGAGGAGGTGGCCAAGGTGAAGAATGGCGTCAGGGGAGAAGGAGGAAAACAAATGAAGATGAGAAGGAGAAAGAGGAGGTGGAGGAGCTGACCAGTGCAGGACACCACGCTCTGAAACAGGGACTGCGCCGTTTCAGAGGAGTACTGAAGGCAGTACTCTGGTTTCCCCGACCTCCGAGAAAACATGCGGCTCAGGTTGGCCCACAGTGGCGGCGCGCTCAGTCGCAGCGGCTCAGGACTAACACCTGACATCAGGATTTCATCGTACACGTGTATAACGACAAACACAGCACTCACGTTATATTTCTCAAAATCATCTTAAAGGCCAGATGTGTTTGTTTTAACCACAAATGTCTCATCTTATAAAGCGCTTTTCTACCCTCGTCAGACCCAAAGCGCTTTACAGCAAGAACCCACTCACCCGTCCACAAGGCAAGGAGGGTAAAGTGTCTTGCCCCAAGACACAACGACAGTGGGCACCTGCGGGAGCTGGGATTCGAACCCGCGACCTTCCAATCATAAGATGATGTTGTACCATCTGCACCACTGTCGCCCCTACTGTCATTATACAGTAGACTCAGGGCAACTACCAACTACTGTGGGTGCAGCGTCTTTAAATAAATAAATATATAATAATAATAATTAATTAAACTCAAAATTAAAATTATATTGAGGATGGTAATGATCTCGGAGTATAATAAGTATTAATGCTTTTTAATGCATTGCACTATCTAGGGCTTTCATAAAACATTATACATGAAAAAAAAATAATAATAATAAAAAAATAATAATAAAAGAGGAAATTGTACACATTGATATTATACTGGGGATGGTAATGACAACTGGGAAGTAGCAGGATCACGAAGTATAATATAAACTGCTGCATAGTAACGTGCCTTTATAACATTAAAATAGTGACTTAATGTTACACTAGTGATTTTAGTAATGTACTAATGTTTGGCATTGGTAACAACTTGTAAGAAATATATTAATTAATATATATTAATTAATTTGTTACCTGCTCTGTACTAGACATTGTACAAGAAACGAAACAGTTGTTGTGTTTTGTGCTTTGATTGTTAAATGAAAATGTTTTATTTTGGGGGTGGAGCTTATAAGACGAACTGCTCAAATAAACAAATAAATAAACAAAATAAACTCACCCTCCCTTTAACGCCACTTTGTTACAACTTCTGCGTAATTGACTTCACTGCAACAGAAGAAAGTACATGATTGTAGACGTGTTACTGTGGGATGGGGGCCGTTTTTAACCCTTCCAGTCGCCCCGCCCTCGTGGTCCCAGCGTGTGCAGACTGTGTACACGAGCCCTGGGTAAACGTTTTACAACCGTAGCGCTGATGTGCGATAGCGCGGGAGCTGAGGGCTGAGCGGGTTCTCCCCTGCCTCTCCACGGGGCAGGCCCTCCGAGCGTGTGCCATCTTGACGGGACATTTTTGTGGAGGCGGAGGATGTTTGCGTGTGCGGCCGACGCACAACAATACACAGGAAACGCAGCCTTTTTTTTTTCTTTTTTTTTCTTTCACAGAGTTTAACCAGCGCTCGAGCGGCTTTATCGTGGTGCGTTTGAGAACTGTCCGAACACGCTCCGCTCCGGCTGCTTCTGACGCTCCAGTTGGCATTTGTTTTGGAAAGAAGGCGAGACGCTGCAGGGCGAACCGGAAAAAAAAGTGAATATGTTTCACTGATGTGAGTTCAATGGTTCAATTCGTCTCCATGATTCCCCGTGGGGCCAGTTGGTTTACAGCAGCAGTCACAATACACGGTACAAACTCGCCATCAACAATGTTCCATCAGCGTAGCTCGATCTAGTATGAATGTTATTATGTTTACTGTTTTTGAAGCTACTGGTCCTGCACTGTGGAAACTACTGCGCGGTGGGGAGGGTCGACAGCGATGGCCTTCTTCACATCGGACCCCCTCGCCAAGGTCGTTGAAAGCAGTGTCAGCAATCCACAGTTTCACATCATTTAGACTTTTGCTTTACCGCTTTACTGTTTGGTGACCGTCATGGCCGACATTGCTGCAGCACCACCACCCACACATCCACCTGCCCAGGGACCACAGGTGGAAGGTGACATATTGCGCTATAACCTTTGTCTTAGTCCAAACCCGACCATATCATACCACACCTCCTACTGGCAGCCAGGTCAATGTGAAAACCAGAAGCGACGCGTGTTTAAAGAATGTTTCTGAAGCTAGATGGAATGGACGTTTTTAATAAGTTTTATTGTATAGCGCCCAAAGCCCTTCCCAGTGTAGTGGAGTTTGTCTTCAGCCACTCCACGCACGGTGGTGGTACATGTACATACATGTAGCTTTTCTGTAATTATACTTTATAATGCAACACTTCACGTAACCATATTTAAATACGGAAAACGTGGAAGAGTTTGGTAGCTTCTATCTTCACCTCGTTTGGAGCTATAGAGGAGGAGAGAGAGGCTAAATGCTAACGGCTAAATGCTAACGCCGTCTGAGCTGTTTTACGTGACTGAAGGCCCACGTGGAGACCAGACAGGTACAGATGAACTCGTCTAAGCTCAGGTAAGAACATCTCAGTATGGAAAAACGGTGGCCTGTTCCTTTAAGACCGTTCTCGTCTGCTCGGACAGACGTCCAGAGAGTCCAGACAGCACTAACCCCTGTGCAAGGACGATATCCCTCCTGGGACAACTCTGGGGTGGGGACAGCTGGTGAAACGACATATGTTTGCATTTTAAAAAATTCTGATTCATTAGGACAAGAATAAAACATGATCATAGAGGAAGCGTCCACGTTAAAATCGCTTTTTGAAAGTGCATACATGGAAGGGCTTTTTTGCAGATTATCTATTTGGGACTGAAAGCTCAGTTTATGAATGACAGCAGCCTGGTGTTTCTGTTATTGACCTGCCTTTTCTAGTATTCAGTGTTTTCATCTGGAATAGCTCATTTTACCCGTCGATATTGCAACCATGCACCAGCTTCAACCCGATTCGATCCGTACGTCATTCTTTTCATACCGTCCATTCTTCCCTTGAAAAGCCTGACTGTCCTTCCGGCCCCTCGGACCATATATATCCTTATGTTTACCTTCACTGTACTTTCCCATTAGCTCAGGGCAGTTATCGCGGGGCTATTGAGTCACGTCCGCCGCGTCACTTCCTGTTTCAGTTTGTATATTGTTGGAGGAACAATAGACAGTGATGTTAGCGGATACTTGGGTCACAGTAATGAGTTTGTGGATGAGCTGGCGGTAAAGAAAAGGAACTTGAAGGAACTGAGGACGACTAAAATCTTTCTGAAATACAAAAAGTCAAAAGTTTAAGATCAGTTGAAAAATGATCAGATCTCGGTTGGATCTTAAGGCGGAAAGTAGAACTTCAATATAAATCAAGAAGAAATTGTTCAAAACAACAATTAAACTGAAATAGTTTGTTTTTGCATCTGCTCAAAGGTTTAGGACCACATTTCTTTAAAAGGCCCTTCAGTGTCAGATGTCGGTGTAAGCTCTCAGTCGTGCAGGAGTTGTCCATCTTTAATGAAGGTACTTGAGTCACCTTCTGTACTCGTGACTTTGTTCTGATTCAAAGGTTCTGATCGTGTTTAGGTTGTGGAGCCACACAGGCAGGGCCTCTCGCAGTAAGACAGGTACAAAAAAGAAACTTTTATCTTTGGATCCAAGCTTTGTTGCTGTTGGTCCAGGGACAGCACTGAAGGAAGTGACTTGGTTGTTTTTCAATTATTTTTTTCCCCCATGTTTGCATAATTTCCCCCCTATTTTTTATATTTTTAAGCAATTTTCCTTCCTTTTTTTAATTTTTTTTTAATATTTAGTGGTTTTCCAATTTTTTCCAAATTTTACCCAATTTATTCCCAATTTTTCCCTATTTTTGCCCAATTCTTTCAAAAACACTTTTACACAATTTCTTCCAATTTCTTCCAAATGATTCCCCATTTCCCACACATTTCTTGACATTAGAGCTGAGCAAATCTTCCAAACACTATAGTTCTGTTTTCTGGTTCTGGATGACAAATATTTTAGTACAGGAATCAGAAAAAATATCAGTATCAAAAACCAAGTATCGTTTAAAAATGTTAACGGTACCCAGGCCTGTTATCAAAAAGTCAAGTGGAAGGCCCAACGTCCCCCAGCACTGAGCCGGGGGACCAGGTTGTTCTTCAAGACACTGTTCGATCCTGGGCCCAAATGGAGCCGCCCTGGGGTTTGGTTTGGAGCGAATCCGTCTTCAAACCCTCAAATTCCCGCGGTAACTGATCCAGATGGAGTGCGAGCCGACGATCGCTGTGATCCGCCGACCCCGGGGTCCATTACGAGTGCAGGGCTGAGCAGGTCCGAGGGGATTGAGGTGAAATGAGGCGGATCCTTCAGCGGGACAGGAACCCTCTCTGAGCGGGACGTCCCCGATGAGCGCTCTGTTGACTCCAAACACTCTTAAAACGCACTTCACAAAGGCCTTTCACCCCTAAGCCGTCTCTCCGCTCGCTCTCGATCATCCGTGAACCGTGAGAGTCGTTAGAGGACACGTCGGTGGACTTGTCCCACCGCTGAGGTCTTTGAAACTCAATGCAGCGGCTCAGTGCGAATGAGAAAGTGTTTGGGGGAGATGGGGAAGGTGATTACTTTGACTTAGGAGGCACAAGGACCCTTAGTCTCCTCAAGCGAAGTTCACAGGCTGCTAATATAGACATTTGGAACATGTACTTTGTGACATCTTAACCCTGGTGCATTGTTGTTCTCTTGTCAAAAACCCAAAGCAGAATTTGGCATCATTCACTTAGTTCGGAGTAAACCTGTTCACTGTCTCACACTTAGTCGATAACTAGGATAACAAAATATCCAGTAGTTTCACTTCCTGACTGTCCAAGCAATCTCACTCTAAGCCCCTCCCACCCCTTACCTTAACCCCTTTTCACCCGAGTGGCTGTCGTGAAGCTGCGGGAAATGATTTCACTTTGCGATGAAAGGATTAAGCTTTGCAATAGACGGAGTGGTGAGGAGAGCATTTCCTGGATACGTAGGTCCGTCAGGACACTGGACGATCCTTGACCCGTTACTGACCGACGCCCGATCGCCATCAGGACAACGAAACGCGCTGCAAAGGCCTTGTCTCCTTGAACTTCACAGAACTGTCCGTTTAGACTTTGCAAGAGCGACCAAACATGGGACTCTGAAAGGTGAAAGAAAGTTTGACCTTGATGGTTCTGATGGTTTCCAAGCAGATCAACCTGAGATGCTTTCGGGGCCCCACAGCCATTATGATCTGGGGCTTTTTCCTTCAGGGGAACGATGGAGCTTCAGGCGGTTCGTCCCTCAGACTGAGGCCTTCGTCCGTGGGAACCTCTGGTTTTTAGGCTGCAGGAACGGCCTTACTGTGGATCGAGCATCGTCCAGTATCTTGACGGGCAGTTACTCAGGTCCCCCGGCTCAGAGCTGGTGAAACATTTTTTTGGGGCTTCAATATTATTCCCTTTGCCTTTGTCATCGGGACGTCCTGGCAGTGTGAATGCCGGACAGAAAATGACATTGAAAGTACATTATTGCAGATTTGGCTTTTTAAAGGAATATGGTCTTAAACTTTTGACTGTATAAAAGCATAATTTGTAGCATAGGTATGAGCTTCGAAGAAGGGATGCAGCGATATTGTTGTGGACCTTACACATTTCAACCAGAGGTGCCGCTAAACGGAAGACGGACGGCCAGCCAAAATCCAAAGGAAAATGATGGGAGCCCTGTGGTTTTCGACAGACTTGAAGAGCCAGGAGATGAAGATGACATTTGCAGCGTCACTACAAATCACCTCCACTTGACAAGAGGTCACGCTGTTCTTTCTGAACTAAATGGAAAAAACATCTGTGATTGCACTGGTACAAGCGCAAACAAAGCATGTTTTTAATGAGGGAAAACCATTGGCCACGATTGGATTAAAGTCAAACAAAATGGGGGAAAAATGATGGGATTTACAGCTCTTTAAATGAGAGCTGAATCTTTAGGATCTGCCTCTATGTTGTTCTATATATATATTACACTGGGGGGGGGGGGGGCGTTTCCCGTGTGACTGGACGCAGCTCGGACGCGGCTAATGTTTCCTGGCATTATACCCGCAGAATCAGACTGGTCGCCCGCTCTATTGTGCTCGCTTTAAGGCCGAGGGCTGATGGGGAAACTGGGAGATTCCGGGGAATTCCGCAGCATTCCCGAAGACAGAGAGAGAATGATGCTATTTACACTCCACAGGCCTGACGGGCTGCGGATTCAGAGAGTGTTCCAATCCAATCCCAACGCTTTTACAACTGCCTTCGCCTGGATATCTCTGTAGCACAACCTGATAACAGGGTTGGTTTGGTTATCAAATGTATCTCCAGACTTGTAGCTCGGCTCGTAGCGCATCAGCTTAGAGTACATCGGGTTGTGAGCTCGGTTCTCTCTCTATGCACATAATCCGGGCGTGACACACCTTTTCGTTCTTTCTTAAAAGCCTAATAATGCACACTCCAGAACTGTAGGTGGCGCTGTGTAGATGTACTGTCAATGCCCCCGTCGTGCTGAATACAGATTTGGGTGCAATTTCAATGTTTTTGAAGCTGCAAAGTATTTTTTTCACTTACTTTATACTTCGAGTACTTGAGTATTTTCTCCAGCAAATCTGCAGGTACTTTCACTCAAGCAACAACTTCAACTTTTACTTATATTGGAGAAATGTTCGACCAGTGGTGTCTGTACTTTTACTCGCAATCAAGAACTAAAAGTTGATTTTGTGAAGCAAGTCCATGAACATTGACCGACCTGCTTCACCAGTACCGGGGGAAGGGAGGGCATCTGACACACCGTGCTCTTGAAGCCCCTCTGTAGTTTGCCCCCCCTCCCCTCAGTCTTCAAAGCGTCCCGTCCCTGTGTTTGTCCCGCTCCTTTGTAAGGCGAGCCGCACTGTCATTTAGGCCTCTTTATTTTTAGCCGCAGTCTATTATTGCAGCAGCCGCCACATGCCCCCCGGGCTTTGTGTCCCGGGACAGTCTCATGGCTGACCCCCTCACCCCCCCCCCGAACAACTGTCCCACCCTCCTCTCACAGTAATGCACCCGGCTAATGCGCCGCTAAGTCCACTCTGGCCATTAGCATAGTTACTCCAGTGGTTCCCAAGCTTTTTGTGTGTGAAGCCCACACCTACCCGCGGCCTTCAGTCCCAAACCACGGCCTTGAAATCAACACATCCAAATAAGCTTTTACCTCAGACCAATAATGAGAAATTAGTGAGTGGTCTGCAGCTTCACGGCTGTTGTTTTTCAAATACAATTTGATGGGATCATCTACTGTCTGGTGGCTTCATCAAATCAGGACCTTCAGCTGGGCTTGGTTTGCAGCCGAGTGTGAAGCGGCCGGGATGAGGACCAGCACCTCCGAATCTGAGGCCATGGTTCTCCTCTGGAGAAAGGTGGCTCCACTCTCCAGGTCCTTGCCTCAAGTGGAGGAGCTCAAGTATCTCAGTGTCTTGTTGAGGGACGGATGGAGCGTGGGATCGATGGACGGATCGGTCAGCAGTGATCGGACTGTTGTGGTGACCTCTGGATTCATTTACCCTCAGCCATGGTCATGAGATTTGAGTAATGACCAACAGGACAAGATCGAAATGAGTTCCCTTCTGCCTCTGTGACCCGGCCCTGGATGAAGCGGAAGCAAATGGATGGATAACGTCAGTGAGGAGTCACAGTTTTATACCAAGAAAGTGACCATTTTAAAAGAAATGTTGAAAAATGTTTATGCTGTAACACATTTTGGACATAGAAACGAGAGGCAAGAACGAGGTAACACTTTGAGATGAATATGTGTGTTTGTTATGTGTTATGAGTTCATGTACACAGAGGCGACTGCAGAAGACAAGCACACATAGGCTGGTGAAACGCAGCACATGGAAATGGAAGTACTATATTTTGGCTCAGAGTGGGGCCAGCGCTAAACTCCACTAAATCATCTGCTCAAAGTCCAATCTGCACCTTGTAAATATGAAACTGTTCTGTAAATTCCTCAAAGCCTCAGACTGTGGCGTTTCTGTTGCATCATGACAATCCAGTGTTGAACCCAAAACAAGCAGCTTTTCAAATACCTCCCGTCACTAAGAACCCGGGAGAGTGTGGGAACCGAGCCGCGCCACAAGCAGGAGCTCGCATTATTTGGGAAAACAGAATTACACTATGGTCTCTCAGAGGATTAGTTTAAATTAGTGTTAGTGTGTATGACTTCGGATTACCACGGTTAATACTTTACCCGCCCGTTCTCCACAGGACAGCAGACCTCCAGACAAAATCAGTTCCTCACAGACACAAAGTCGCTTTCAGGCCGCCCGGAGGAATTAACATTAGACATTTTGCACAAATCAATCAAATACTGTACGCCAAACATTTAGGGACTTGAACTCAATACAAAAAAAGTTCATCTGATGCTGTTTTCAGCCGTAAAACAAGAGGACCATGGACGGAGTGGTCGTCGTCAGCCCAGAACAGTTATCGGTTCAGAATCGGATGTTTTAAACCGTTTTTCTAGTATTGACTCTGATAACTTGTACCAGTATTGGATCAGTGTGGCCCTATAATTTTCAGACGTTTTTTTTTTTTGCAGTTGCACCATTTGACATTAGCAACTAATTTCAAATGAAAATGGCTTTTATGTGCACTCTCACATTAGCTTTAGCATTTGTAAGCACGGGTTAACATTTACTTTTAAAATAAAGTAAAGACTTTTATAATAAAATAATATTTTCCAATATTTACATTGGTTGTACCACCTGACACCAAAAGTGTGACAGTTTACCTATGGGTCAGAAAATAGCAATTTCGTCTAGGTCTGCAGCTTTCTATTATTGCAATGTTCTCCAACTTTTAGCCATTTCCTGGCGGAATATAAACATATTTATCACGCACCAAGTAGAAGGGGAAAAACGTCTCTCATTACTAAACTTAGCATATGTAGCATGAAGCTAACTTCAGCTTCCTGGTTAGCATTGTCCGTTTTTTAAAGATGCATTCCAGGCAACCGGTAACATTACTGACCTGCCACTTGGAAAAATACGTTGGAAAATATGTCGAAGTGGTAATTACAACTTTTAAACTCAGAGATGTCCAGACTGCTACGAGTTCGGATACCAGATGAAGACGGTAACAGCGGCCCCCAGTGGAGGCTAACGATAAATACTTTTGTTTACATACGAGTTTACTCAGCGTGAGCGCTCTGAGGTCGTCCGTCGTCATTTTCAAGCGGGAAAAATACCACTTATTAACAAAGCACGCATCATTGTTGCTGCAAGTTGTATAATTTAAACCTTAAAACCGAACATTTTATGGGGAGGCAGCTGGTGGTTCCAAGCTTTAACAAAGGTGTGAGGAATGGTTTTAACCCCGATTTAATGTTTGACGGCACTGAATCGATCCGTGGCCCTCAGGTTCCGACACACTTCAATGTGTGGCCCTCAAGGAAATCATTTATGGGCTGTTGAACCACTTCTCTCCATGTCTCTGTATCTTTATTTAGTGAACATTTATACAGCATTCATTATCCAGCATATGTAAGATCAGGAGTACAAGTGCTTCATACAATATCAAGAGGAGAAGCCCTTTGATATTTGGTCTCGCGTCCGCCCCGGGTTTGCAGCGCGGACTGTGTGAATAAACGTGATAGTAATAATTAAAACGCTGTGAACAAAGTGTGGGAGCAGCAGCTGTTTCCGGGCTCAGGTCAAATCCGTGTAAACAGCTCCAGCTCGCCCAGCGCTCGCTCTGTGATCTGCTAATGAGAGAGTTCCCCGCAGATCTGAGACGTTCACACCACAGCAGCCTGGAACCCCCGACCTGCAGGAAAGGCCATCGAGAAGCACCACATTGGAGTCCAGCTGGCATTAAATCCAACATTTCTCCAAGAAATATGGCATCGCTTGACTAATTTCACTTCATGTGTTCATCGAAAACACAAAACATATGGTTTAAAAACATTTGATTGCGGAAACATTAAACATTTTATACAGGGCTTGTTTCAATAGGACACTTTATTTGAAATAAGATTACTTCACAACTAGGACTCCTATCCAACTAATATTCCACATAATGGTGAGAGAAGGGTGGTCGGGAGTGCTGCACTGGGTCCAAGCAATATTCTTTAAAATGTTAGTTAAAAATCAGGTGCTCTTTCAGGAGGAAAATTGAATGAGTAAAACACTTCGCCTTAAATGATGAGGTACATGTGGCAAAAATCCGAGGCTATCCAACTAATTATTCCACATAGTTACTATTTTTGGTATTGTCTGTATTAGAGTGAAATTTCAAATCTGTGGCCTTATTACTTTCTAAGATAATTGGAGTCCAAAGTGCTACTAGAGGCAAAAATGTCCGCTCGTGGAACTTTTTGTGGAAAAGTTTAACCAAATTCCTGAAACAGAAGTCCATTTCTCACCACTTTCTGAGAGCTAACCTTTGGCCAATCAACCTTATAAAAAACCTCCTTCCTCTGTATACTAGAATGTTTGCAAATCTTGAGAAACTATTTTTTTTCTGTCAGTGATTTTACATAAAGATAGTTAGAGCTCCATATCAACATATGAACAACAATAGCTCCACACACTTCTATGTCACGAGTTACGCTCTTCAGGACGGGTGGGTGAACAAAGGAGTCCCCCAATCGGACCCTGTTAAAGTGTGGAAAACACAGCTCTGATGCCCTGACCCGGCGGCGTGGGGGCACACACCGGGGGCTGCACTTGAAGGGCCCATCAGCAGGGATTGATGACACGTAGGCCTACTACACAACCACTATTTGAATTTAAGACGGTCTGAATATCTGTCGAATATTCAACATCCAACCAACTTCACCGCGGGGCCAGACGGGACATAGGCTGATTAATCAGCTCCTGCAGAGGTTCATCCATGAGCTCTGAACAATGATGATGCCCTGTCATAGCTGTCAAGCGTCCCGTTCTTATCAGTCACTGTAGCCACGGTCATTTTTAAAGCCGAAACTGATAAAGAACTATAGGAGTGTGCCATGGGTCAGGAACGACTGAGTGGATTGGCCAAACTCTACATGTTGAATGTGGAATGGATTTGTTTGTGCGCCAGACTTGTCCAACTTTTCAATCGAAATGTCTAACCTCTGGGTAGTTTCTCGGGCAGCACGGGGTTTTCTGTCACAAAAATGAGCCCGTCTTTTAAATGATCGGATTCCAAAGATGCGACTCCCATTAAAAAGCGCGTCTTTCTCCAGCTGTTCTGGTCTCACGGCGCCCCCCCTGGCCTGTCGGTGAACTGCAGTGTTGCTCCGGCTCCGGCTCCTCTTTCCGCGTGCCCTCATTCTGACCGTATCTGTCCATCTCACAGTCCTCCTTCACTCTCGCCTTATCTCCCGGCCTTTTCTCCGCCGCTCCTCTCTTTACATAACAACCACCAAAACAACTCGACAGGTTTACTTTGTTGTGAATAATTCCCGATGATTCAAACGCCCCAAAGACAAAATTGTAAAATGGCCGTAGTATCTGTATCAAGTACTTGCAGCTCTGCAATTTTGGGGAGACAGTTGCCAACTTTGTTATTGTAAGAAAAGGATTCGTATCAACAAATTATAAATCTATAAATCGTGTAAACTGTGAAAAAGTCATCTTCGATTGTTGTGAGTAAAACCAATATTTGATTGGAGTATGTTTACGTCAGATGTTTTTTGAATATTTCCTCTCCATATCTTTAAGCAAATGGGTATATGTCTTGTGGGTCCTTAGAATGGACTTACTGTGGCCGACGTCTTCCTGTAGCCATAAGCTAATGGCGGCTAGCTCTAGATGTTGGACTTTTTTGCCTCTTTAAGTCATCATTGAACACAGGCTTGTATTTCTAACCTCCACGTGTTTGTTTTAACATGGGCAACATCGTCCATTTTATCCTTTTGCTATTTTTATTTTATATTTTATTTTATATGAACGAGCTTCAGCTAGCCCGCGCGGAACGCTAACGGGGAAGCCTCGCGCCCTCAGTCCAGTCTTTTACAGTCTATGCTAAAGGTCTGCAACTTCCATGACCATGTCTCGTTGGTGAGCCCGCCTTTTTTAAGAATAATAATCTCTTGGATTTATATCGCGCTTTTCAAGACACCCAAAGTGCTTTACAGTAAGACCCCCCCACACACACACTAACGGGTTGTTGGACGGATACTATGTAAGGTTAAATGCCAATTTGAACAGATGTGTTTTCCAAGCGGATTTTGTAATGACCAATATCTTCAGCTGTTTGTATGCGTGAAGGGGGTGAGTTCCAGAGTGTGGGGGCCTGGACACAGAAGGCTCTGTCTCCCATGGTCCCCAAACTGGAGTGGGGAACAGTGAGCTGAGCTGAGGACACAGGGAGCCAATGTAAATGTATGGGTGTAGGGGTGATGGGTTTTGGATGTGTTGGAGCCTGTCCAGGAGCTTTTGAGGGATCCCGGACAGAACTCTATTGCAGGCATGTATGAGCGTTTCTGAGTCCGGAAGTGAGCGGCGGAGGCATGAGATGTTCCTGAGGTTAAAGAAGGCTGACTTTGTTACCGAGCGAATGTGTGATTGAAAAGAAAGGGTAGAATCCAGGATGACAGCCAGGTTGTGGACTGATGGGGACGGGCAGATGTTGTTGCCGTCAATGGTGAGCACCAGATCCCTGCAGTTTTCAGTTGGCCTACGAGGTGGTAAAAGGTTCATTTCGCTTCCTAGTACAACCTTTGTTGCTATTTTGCGCCCTGGAAACTGTATTTTTATACTTGTACATATATGCATTCATGGTCCTGACTGCACCATCATGGTTCTCCTATTTCTATACTGCTGCTCCGACCCGTATGCTCTAGAAGGAACTTTTTATCAAAACCCAAACTTAATAAAAAAAATATATCTTTTTAACGAACCTGTGTGTACCATGCATTTCATTATCAAACTACAATCCCATCACCCCGCTCTACAACGCTAAGATAGAGAAAGATCACAATAGATGGTAAGGGCATAGAGGAGGGTCCAGTGGAAACGGGGGCAGATTTACTCGCGCCCCTATCGAATCCCGCTAACACCTCTCGCTCACAAATCCTTTTATCTGGTTGTTGGAACTCCAAACATCTCGCCGCAGCCGTCCCGCCACATGCCGTCCCCGGGTTTTACCCCCTGCGGCCACCACACGTCCCTCCACGCGCCCCTCGACAGGGGAACTCAGAGGAACGATCACTCCTGTCGGTCGCTGCTGTCGGCGGGACCTCAGTCTGATCGATGGAGACGGGACACGGCCGACGTTTGCGCCGACAGCCAACACACTTCAGCCCGAGCCTTTAGGGAATATGTTTAGGTCGTCCTCCGAATCCACTCTTTGATTACCCGATACAGAGATGGCCTTTTCTGTGTCGAGCTGCTCATCAGAGGAATGTCATCCTGAAATGAGTACATTTTGTCCTGGATTTGAGTGGGGCACTTAAATTCAGAAAAACATGTACAATGACGAAGCCATTGGGGCGAGGGAAACGTCCTACACTTCAACTACAGAGTACAAACGATGACTCAAGAACCTTCATCTAGAATAGACGACATCTGTAAAATCTGAATTAAGATTTTTCATCTTAATTTTGAGTGCTTGATTTCTGTGTAAAAGAAACCTGCTCCATGGACAGATTTCTTGAAATTGGAGACTTAAGGACCTTCCTCACCGGCCTGGAGACTAGTTGGACTCGAGTTGACGTCCCCTGGAGATAAATCGAGTCTCCAGGTAGTCTCGGTAAAAAACCAACAGGTTCGATTTCAGTGGAGTCTCCGCATGGTCTCAGAGAGGTCTACACGCAGTTGTGTCGTTAATACTATTTGTTGTCCTCAATCTGTGAAATGTTCCTGTGACGTCCCTGCAAAGTCTCTGAGACCTGTCGCATACCAAGGAGATCTCTAAGAGACTCCATACGACTCGTTGAGATCTCCTTGTTATCCGACAGGCTTCAGAGACATTGCAGGGACATCCCAGAAACGTCTCACAGGTTGAGGACAGCCAATAGTGTTCGCGACGTTGCCACAGCTGCTTGAGGCTGCGTAGACCTCCCGGAGACCACGCGGAGACTCGAACCCGAAACCGTTTTCAGGTTCGTTTTCACCGAGGCTTCCTGGAGACTCGATTCTCACTCTGTGACCAGCGCCAAGTCATGGGAGTCCCCGCAACTCTCCTCCGGTCCTTTAATCAAGGATAAAATGTATACTTATATCAAGAAAACTTTACTGCCTTTAAATAACTCAAACTCAAACGGCTTCTCTTTGTCTCCTCTGGTCATTGTTTTTTCTTTTTCACTCGTCAACAAGTATTTAGAGATTTGTTGCCCTTGTTAATAACGTTTAGTGTTAGTTCACTAAATTATGATTACGGACCACAAATGTCAAACAAAGCAAACACATGGAGACACTTCTTTCAAAATGATGAATTTCTTGATCTGTTCCGTTACGAATTTATGAGAAAAACTAAATATCACTTGATCTAATGCTTGCAGATGTTTGGACAGGATTTCATGGCATTAACAATGTAGTATTTGTTCATTAAAATGGGAATGAACTGGACTGGCTGCTGCCTGAATGAAACACAGTGCCAGTGAAAGAACAAACCTCCATGTAGGCTTTGCTGGAGCTCAGGTGGACGTGTCCGTGTCCAGTTTGATGGATGGTGACGGGACACCGGAGCTCGGCTGTGGCAGGTACAGTTGGTTCTCGGGGTCGGAGGTCGCGGGTGAGGACGGTGGGGGGGGTGATGGGGGTGAGGGCCTGCGGTGTTTTGTCAGTTGTCGCCCGTTGCGTCTGAGGGTCGCGCAATGAACAAACGTTTGTGTTGGAGCGGCTACACCAGACAACTCTGATTACGGACGCAGACGACGTCAAGACAGTTTAAACTTCCACAACTCTAATCCAGTGCAGCTTTACCCAAATCTACAATGATGATATTGATATGTTTTGAAAAGCTAAGACCCACAAGACTGATGTAATGCTGCGTTTACACATAAGCACGATGCGTTACGAATGTCATTTTTCCGTCATTCGTGACGTTCGTGACGTGACTTAACGCATCTCAATGGGATTCTTAACAGAACGCATCAGTTCGTGACATTCGTGACGTTCGTGGAGAAAGTTTTTGTCTGTCAAAAAATCTTCCACGAATGTCACGAATCACCATCTGTTCGTGGAGTTCGCAACGGAGCGCGTCCTTTCGTGAGGAGTAGTGGCGCTTCGTAATTCAGCGTGAGAGCATTCGTAGAGCATTCGTGGAGCAGAATCACTGTTTTTACGCTCAAAATTGACAGAAACCCACGCTACGCCCAAAGTAAATGTTCGTACCTGCAGTAGCTATGTCAAGGAAAAGTGTCACAAAGTCGGCCAATCCGCGCTCCAAGCCACGGACAGCACCTGAAGAAACACTTTCAGCACCCCGAGCCACTGCCGCTCCTCGGGGTGCTGAAAGTGTTTCTTCCTCCTGCGGTCGTACCTGATGTTCGGGAGTTGGAGCCAGACGAGCCCAATGACTCAGGGGAGAGCACGGCCTCTGCTCCGCCTCCAACCCGGTGGCAGAAGATCACTCCACATTCGCCCAATTCTTGACAGATTTCGGACAGAACGCGAATATTCCTAGTGACCTGTAACAGCCCGTGGCAGCGCGCAACACCACGCAGCAGCGCGCAACACCACGCAGCAGCGCGGGACGCATATTCGCGACCGTGCGTAATAATTCGTGCCATTAATCGTAACGCGTAGTAACAGGTCGCAACAGTTAGTGGCGGCGCGTGAAACCTCGACCCCGAATCATCAAATTCGTGATCCTTTGGCCACGAATGTGCATTTGTGGCATTCGTAACGCATCGTGCTTATGTGTAAACGCAGCATAAGATTTTTGCACGTTGTTGTCACTTTTTGTCATATTTGTGATGCTTTTTTTTGTCACGTTTTAGTTGCATTCATGGAACCTTTTTTGTTGCATATTTTTTTGTAAATTTTTCGGCATTTTTTGAACTTTTTTTGTGTTTTTTTTTTAATCATCTGGACGGCCAGAAGACTAAATGAAGGACTTTTACATGTTTGTACACGGAAGTGCCTCGGATGCTATTCTTGAACTGCTTGCACACACTTACGCAGCAAGTCACTCTTCTCTGTTTTTATTATTGCTCCGGCCCCACCCTTTAAGATGCTCTCATGTAAAGCGCTTTGTGACCATGTCTGTGAAAGGCGCTATATAAATAAAGATCTTCTTCTTCTTCTTCTTTAAGAGCACCCGTCGACAACACTCTCAAACCTACAGAGTGGACCTGATGCCCTCACACGTCTCTCGATCGTACTTACCGTTTGTGTTTAAAGGGAAAGCAATATGTGTCGAAACACTTTGTCTAAATGTCACGAGATTTTTCAATATTGTGTGGCCCTGTTGTCTATTTATTGGATTGTTGGCCTGTGTACTGCATTGGGTAGGACTGTGCAAGGGTAAAAGAGGGGAGACATTCAGCAAAGTGTCGGAGCCGGGACTCCAGCCCATAATTGACTCAAACTGCGTGGTCGTCCGAGGCGGCGAAGCTTTCAAGCCTCTTTTCTGTTAGGTCTCGTTCGCTCTCTTCTCCTTGGGTCGTGCAGATGATGTCACGCCCGGACCCCTCTCCCCCCTCGTCTTTTACTGACTCCGGCGTCCCATAAACAAAACATTTAACAAACGGTTTGAGCTTTTCACGAGGCGCCGCTGCCATTCCGCGAGGCCCTTAAACCCCTCGTTACTCTCATGTGGTCACGGCTGCGCGAGCTGTAAACTCCGATCCCCAGACCAGGAACGTGACGTATTCGGCTAAAAGCGGCCGGTTTCGACACGCGCGCCTCGCCGAGAGCGCCTTCCACCCGGTCCCCGCGCCCGGATCGCTCCATAAAGCGGTGATGAAGGCGGTGACGCGGTGGACGTTTTACGGGGGATTCGGGCGTTTATGGGAGCGTTCGGACAGAAGTGCGGTTCATCAAAACGCTTTGTCACATTTCTTTTTACGGAGATGACTTTTGCTTCGGCTAATGCAGTAAACGTTTCTTGGGATTCTCTTGTAAATATTTAGAAATGACATAATTCGGCAGCTAAACTGGGCGTAGTCGAAAAACGCCAAGGAACGGTTGCACTTAGCAAATCCCAAAGGCCGCAGTTGTTCGGTAACAGAAAGTCGTCTCTATGAGGTCTTATAATGGACATGATCTGCTAACGCTCTAATTGAGAGCTACACAGACTTGTTCTGAAATGTATTAGATTCTTGTTTAAGTTTAGCATTTCAGATTAGCAAAGTTTTCCATCCATCCATCCATTTCTTCCACTTTATCTGGGGCCGGGTAATAGAGGCAGCAGTCCCTCGCCACAGACACTCTTCTCAAGGGATCCAGAGGCGACCCCCAGACCACCTCCTTCTTCACAATCCATTTCAAGGGAAATCATTGTAAAGTGCAGGGCAAGGACATACTCTCAGATACATGGAAGTAGTGAAATAGTGCAACAATGCAAAGTCCAGTTCAGAGCTATTGTTCCGGTGGATGTGGTTATTGTCCGTGGGAGGACCGCTTGTATCGGCGATCTTGTCCTTTTGGTCTGTACCCAGATCTCATGAGCGTAGTCGAGGGTAGGAACGTAGATGGACCGGTGAATCTAGAGCTTTGCCTCGACTCGGCTCCGTCTCCACCACAACAGTCCGATACAGCGACTGCACCGATCCGTCTATCGATCTCACGCTCCATCCGTCCCTCACTGAGAACAAGACTCCGAGATCCTGGAACTCCTCCACCTGAGGCAAGGATTTGGAATTACTGATCCTCATCCCAGTCGGCTGCAAACCACCCCAGTGCAGCTGAAGGTCCAACGGAACAACATCATCTGCAAATAGTCCAGTTATATTGGGCAAAATAAACAGCCTGCAAAGTGACAGACTAAGGCTGGGTATCGATTCAGATTTCCCAAATCGATTCGATTTGATTCACGATTCACAATGATTTATTCTCGATTAAGTTATGGATATCATGCAGTACCAATTTTACTTGGATATGGAAGACATTACAACTAATGCTGCAAATAGTAGAAACTAACTCTAACTTATATAAAGTTAGTATAAATAGGAATATTTACATTAAGAGTTTTTTTGTTTTTTTTACCACACTGTAACTTTGCTCCCCGGGGGGCTGGAGGGATGTGATGCAAAAAGAAGTAGGCCTATGTTTCTATCGCATTTAGTTCCAAAGTTATTGTCAATTAAAATAAACATAGTTCATGCGGTCAAACACAACCTTAGAATCGATTTAAGGTTTTTTTTAATCGATATCGGCCTATTCAAATGGTAATCGATTCAGATCGATTAATTGATTTATTAACCACAGTCCTACTACAGACTGATTTTTGTTTTTTCTGTCATGGCAGAGCGGCAAACAGGAGAAAATGCCTCTCCTCTATGTAGACGGCATAAAACAGGTGTGGGATTTCATATTCACACACTTTACACTTTACAGTTCACAGTTTATTTTTCACAATTCCATACGTACAATCAGCTCGACGTCCATCCTGCTAAAGCAACAGTACATTGTGGAAAGAAATGAACTCCCATTGAAGTTCCTTTTCCATCACCATCCCTGGGGGTTCATCACAGCTGCCATTGGTTTGATATCAGGCCGTTTCACATTAATTAGGATGATATAAATCTTGAGGTACCAAAAATCTGTTAAATGATGTAGATTGTATTCACTAGAGAGAACATGCAATGCTGAACTAATACAAGAAGCCCATGTTTATCAGAACATGTGTGTGGATCTGAAACCGGACTGAGGTCTCGCAGCCCCAGTTGGTTTCGCCGAAGCCTGAGCGGTGGCGGCCGTGCGAGACGAGCGTATCGCGGTGAGATCGACACTTATATTTTTTTATCTCGGATCTGATCGGTGTAACTTGTCGAGTCCGCCCTGAAATCCGAGTTTTGTCAGGGGGGGCCTTCTCAGGAACATCTCGGTGCGTCGGAGCGGAGTCACACACGGCGCTGGGGGGGGGGGGGGGGTAAGGTTTCAGCCGCAGACTCTCATTCATGAAAACGCTCGTCTCCACAACGACCGGACAAAAACGACACACAACAGGAAACACGGAGGTTTTAGATTCAGAGATTCAGGTGAAGGATGTGCAAAAGAGGAGCGCGGACGATACAAAAACCATCTTGTCAAAATCTAGTAAAGGAATTTGAATCAAATAAAAATCCTTTTTTAAGGACTAGGCCACCGTTTCTCCAGACTGAGATATGTTCTTACCTGAGCTTAGACGAGTTGATGCGTAACTGTCTGGTCTTTACGCTCATGCAAAAACAGCACAGATGTTGTCAGCATTTAGCCTCACTAAATACTTTCAGTTTTCATCTGCTCGGGTAAAAAGAGCTGTTTTCAGCCAGGATTTGAACATTGTCAGAGTTGAGGCCTGTCTCACATCCTCATGAAGACTGTTCCAGATTTTAGCTGCATGAAACTGAAACGCAGCTTCACCGTGTTTAGTCCTGACTCTGGGAACCACCAGGAGACCCCTCCCTGAAGTTCTCAGGGCCCGAGATGGTTCATACGGCTCTAACATGTCAGAGATGGACTTTGGTGCTAAACCAGGAAACGACTTGTACACAAGCAGAGCTGTTTTAAATTCTATTCTCTGAGTGACAGGAAGCCAGTGCAGAGACCGGAGCACTGGACTAATATGGTCATATTTCCTGGTTCTTGTCAGGACTCGAGCAGCAGCGTTCTGGATGTTCTGCAGCTCTAACAGCTCGTTTAGAAAGGCCAGTGAGCAGCCGTTACAGTCGTCTAACCTGCTGGAGACAAACGCATGGATGAGTGTCTCTAAGTCTGGTTTTGACACTATTCCTCTGATCTTAATGTTTTTCAGAGGATAAAAAGCTGATGATGTTATTGCTTTGATGTGGCTGTTTAAGTTCAGGTCTGAGTCCATGATTACGCCTAGATTTCTAACCTGATGTTTTGGTTTTAGAGAGAGAGACTCAAGGTGACTGATAACACTTTGTCTTTGTGTCTGTGGGACAAAAACAATGATCTTGTCTGAGTTTAGTTGTCTTTGGGGCCAAACGGGGGTGAAGTTAGAAGTGACCAAGCTTCTCCACATTGTTATAGTCCCACAAAATTGACCATGTCGATTTTCTAAGCGGATAAAAATATTTTAAGGCGTGATAACACCTTAGAAGCACTTTGACTTTAAGGTGTTATTACGCCGTACAATATAGTTCCTGTTTTTATCCAGTGGGAAAATCGACGACACGCGTAAAGACCAGACAGGTACGCATCACCTCGTCTAAGCTATAAGGCAAGAACAGATCTCAGTCTGGAAAAACCTGTTCCTTTAAGCATTTCCGCCGCCTCGTTCCTGACGGCATCAGTTCAAACGTTGGATGGAAGGGATGCGAGGAGTCTTTCTGCACACGGCGCTCGGTGAAGATGCCCTGCAGGGGGGGCTAAAGGGGCACCCATGATCATCTCTGCAGTTCTCACGATCCGAAGACTCTGCTTCTCTTCCGCTGTCCCGCTGTAGAACAGGGTCCACGCTGGGATGGGGAGGTCCACCTTCTTCAGCGTACAGAAGACGCTGTTGGGCCTTCTTGGTGTTGTCTCTGATGGTCAGTTTGTCCGACAGATTCATCCCCAGGAAGATGGCGCTCTCGACCCTCGCCACCTCACAGCTGTTCACTGTGAGCGGAGGATCATGTTCTCCGCACCTTCTGAAGTCGACGATCATCTCCTTTGCTTTAGTGGTGTTGAGTTTTCAATGACGTCTCCGTAAGAAGTGAATAGTAACAATGAATTCCAGGCACTAGAGCTGGTGAAGACTTTAACTGAGGCGCCTCCTGCTGGCCGCTGTAGGCATAACTTCATAACAAAATATATCTTTCAGTTTCGATTCACAGAACGGTTTATAGCTTCAGCATAAGTGTTGGATTATGGACAGGTTTGGGTTTTCACAATGGCACAATTGTCTCCGATACAGAAGGAAGCGCTGACACCGAAGAAGAAAAAACTGCCAAATTAAACAGGATTTCTCAAAACTGTGTGAATTAAGTTAAAAACTACTCCATGTCTTTGACTTAAAGCTAAAATAAATTACTTTTTTTTTTACTATATGTCCCCACTTTAAATGGAGACCTTAGATGTAATGATTTCAACAGACTTTAAACTTCACATTCACATTCACTTTCATTCAAAACTGCAGTTGCAATTGGAAGTATCTCATGAAAATACAACTTTTACTTTTGAAATCATTTTAACTTTCTACTTCTACTCGCGTAAAATGATCTGAAAGTATATGTTTCTCTGACCTGAGTAATTGCTTTGTAGCTTTTATGCCACGTCTGGTTTGTGATCGAGGCTTCAGCTGCGCATGTGTGAGAAGACACTGCCCTCTGGTGGCGACGCGACAAACAGCAACGCTTCTGCGCAGCAAGAGGAGAAACCAATAAAGCGTGAATAAAAACAAGTAGAAACCGGTGTGACAAACGTAGCCCTGGTAATAAGTTTAAACCTGCGACGAGGGGGAAGGTAATTTTAGCTCGAGCTGCGAAATGTAATAAAGAGTTTAGACTGATTTAATTTTGATGAGCGTTATTAAAAAAGAGTCAAAGATCATCCGCTTCCGCTAATCGATTGCAGCGATTAAAAATATATTAAGTGACATTTGAGCTGATCTTATTAAACGTGTTTGAGGAGATACGGGGAGACTTAGGGGGAGACATTTCATTATCACTTCAGGAAGTTTTTAACAATAGACTTCAGGACTTCAGGTGAATGTGTGAATTAAGTTAGAACATATTTATTGCTTCAGAGAAAGTCACGGCCGTCTGAATCAACTTCTACTCTGGCTTCAGTGAAAGTCAGTGTCAGAATACTGCCTGTAGGTTATTTATGTGTTTATTAACTTCTTACTTCTGTAGAGCCTGCTCTGTTTGTGTGAATGTGAACATGAGACTACTGTACCATGTCCTTCAGGATCAATAAAGTATCTGTCTATCTATCTGTCTGTCTGTCTGTCTGTCTGTCTGTCTGTCTATCTATCTATCTATCTATCTATCTATCTATCTGTCTGTCTGTCTGTCTGTCTGTCTGTCTGTCTATGTATCTATCTGTCTGTCTGTCTATCTATCTATCTATCTATCTATCTATCTATCTATCTATCTATCTGTCTGTCTGTCTGTCTGTCTGTCTATGTATCTATCTATCTGTCTGTCTGTCTGTCTGTCTGTCTGTCTGTCTGTCTGTCTATGTATCTATCTGTCTGTCTGTCTGTCTGTCTGTCTGTCTGTCTGTCTGCTATTTCTGCAGTGGGTTATAGATTTGGATGAGGATTTAATTTAATGTTTTAAACATATTTTTTCCTTATTTTTGGCTACAAATTTTCCCACTTTTCTACAATTTTCCCCAAATTATTCCCCAATTTTTTCTCAAATGTTTTATCAGTAATATTCTACCTATTTTTTAACGATTTTAACATAATTTTTTCTTATGTTTTGCCACAAGTTCTCCCATTTTTAGTGTAAGTATCGAAAACCAGCTATCGTTAAAATAAAGCCCCAGTCAGCGGCATTGGATCTCATTCTACTGACCTCAGTCACATCTCCATGGAGACGAGCTGGAGCACCCACTCCGGTACTCCAGGTTTCTCCTACCGCTAAAAACATGCACAATAGGTTTCCCTCTGGGGCCAGGACTCCCCTGAAAATGAGATTCTGAATCTCAGCGGGACTTTCCTGGTCAACCTCTTCACCCCCCGCCGTAACCGAGCGCATTTTCTCCCGTTCAGCTTTACCCAAATCTAAAAGCTTCTTGACCTGAGAGCTTACAGCCTATAGGCAGTGTAACGCCTCATTTGAAAGCTAAGACCGATGCTCTCTCCTCGTTTCTGTTGCCAGTTACATTACACTATAAACGAAATGCAGCCAAAACACAAAAAAGCAACAAAAACATTTGGGTGAAGCTGAACTGGAGAAAATGAGCTCAGTTAAGGCGGGGGTTAAGAGGTTAAATAAAGGTCAAATAAATACAAATAAAAATGTAGAGAGATCAATTTGAAACTTTTGCTGTAGATTAATGATTATTTTATCTTTTCACCTGAAAATAAGGCCTTTTATCCTTAAAAAAATATATATGTAATTCCCACAATCCAGATGATGGAGTCAGATTTTAATTTGTATTTGAAAATCCCTCTGGAAAAAATCTTCAAAATATTGTTCAGTTCAAGGCTGGAACGTTTAGAGTCTGTAGGAGCGACTTATGTGGAGATATTGGAATTACAACTTCCCAAATAAAACGATTGGATTGAATCATTGTAAAGATTACGGTTTTTTTTTTAGTTTCCAGGTGAAATCCACTTCTCTGGGGCTAATGGCTCCTGTTTTGCAGCAGGGGGCGCTGTCGGGCCTCTCTCTGCTCCCCCTCGTCGCTCCTGTTGAGTCTGTCGCCGGGCCTGCTCCGCGTAAAACTCCATTATCCGCCGGAGCGCGTGATATTCAGTCCGTTCTCTGGCCCATCATCAGAGCTCATTGTGCTTCGCTCCAAAGCCGTGATTGAACCGCGGCTCTTTTGTGGGTTCCGTCTCCGTCTGACGGGAAGAGGGGGGTTGTGCGCGCCCCCCCCCCCCCCCCCCCCCCCCCCCCCCCCTCTCTGCCTCATGTTTTATTAAAGCCGCTCAAACCCGGAGTGTAATGAAAGTCGCTGTTGACAGAGTCGGTTGAATTAATGCCGCTAAACGCTCCGCACACACAAACTTTCACCGCAGCCGAAACTTTCTAATCGCTTCCGACTCGATCAAATATCAGACGGAGACGGAGGAGGCTTTAAGGGAGACTGTAGGTTTTACAGCACGTGGAAAGTTCTCAGCACAAAAACGACTGAAGTCCAAATCCTGTTAAACTACAGGACAGTATGAGGCTGGAGCGAGAACATTTATTCACATTAGTTCACTTTAGGCAAGGCAAGTTTATTTGTACGGCACATTTCATGTACATGAAAACTCAATGTGCCTCACAGCAACACCAGACACAATAAAAACATTTAAAAACGCAATAAAAATCAATTGATAAAATTACATAAAATATATATAAGAAGAAGAAGAAGACATGGTCACAAAGCGCTTTACATGAGAGCATTTATATACACATACACATACACACATATACATACATACATACACATGCTTGTATACGTACATACTAAAATTTGTTAAAAAAATGAATAAATCAATCAATCTCCATAGGCAACAGTAACGGTGTCCTTTCAGCCTGGACTTAAACATATCCAGGGTTGAGGCCCGTCTCACGTCCTCACTGAGGCCGTTCCAGACTTTTGCTGCATGAACCTGAAACGCAGCCTCACCGTGTTTAGTCCTGACTCTGGGAGCCACCAGGAGACCCCTCCCTTTTACATGAATGCTCATTGACGGTTATAGGAATGACCTCATTAATAATGAAGATAAAGTCATGGACATATGTGTTTGTAGAAGGACCAGAGGTGGGTATAAAGTGTCTACAGGGCAGGTTCACTTTATTAACCTCTTAACCCCCACCTTAACCGAGCACACTTCCTCCAGCTCGGCATCACCCAAATCTAAAAGCTGCTAAAACCTGGAAAAGGAAAATGCTAAATTGTGGGAAGAATAAGTTAATGGTTTGTCTCCCACCAATAAGACGCCCAATATGGCTGTCTGGTGCAAAGATAAACAAAATAATATAAATGTGGAATGTAAATATCACGGGCACCGCACTTTCTCCACACAGAACCTGCCCGTTTTGGGAAGATGGATTTAATGATCCCATTTTGTGGAAGGATGACTTTAGAACAATTTATAGAACTACAATGGATTCATATTCCAGGATATTTCAAATTAAAATCTTTTATTAAATTATTGCAACAACAAAAAATCTCTGTTCAAATGGAAGATAGAAAAGGATCCTGTTGTAGATTCTGTGGGGGGGGGGGGGGGGGACCTGATGCGTTTGTTTTATTTTTTTCCACATGTGGCTACGTTTTGGGTCAGTGTACAGTTATGGTTAAGGTCTATGGATATTGTTTTGCAAATTACACCTCAGAATATCATGTTATGTGTTTTTGAGGTGTATATTTTTAAAGCTAAATTCATGTATAAAACACTTTAAGAATAGAGTTTATCATCAGTATGTGTTGGAAACAATTATAGCAACAAATGACAACAGAATAATTGAACATGAAAAGAAATGAACGTCTTCTTACTTGAGTTAGAGATATAAATATTGGGTGTTTTGCCAATTATATGGCATTGTGTTTATGGGTTTTGATTGGTATTAGTGATTTCATCTTATTTTTCTTTTTTTTTTTATGATTTTATTTGTGTCTGCTTTGTGCTTCCTTTCTGTTTATAGTCTGTGTTCCTGTCAAAACACTATGAATGTGTGGATGATTGTGGTGTGAATGCAAGGGGGAGTGGCTGGGGTTGGGTGGGGGGTGGGGGGGTTTAAAGTTGGTCTTATTTTATTATGTAAATAAAAAAAAGAAAAAATCTAAAAGCTGCTTGAACAAAGCGTCAAAATGGCGATGAAAACGAGAGCGAAAAAAGCAACAAAATCACATCTAAAAAGTGACAAAAACACGGCGACAACGCAACCAAAAAGCTTGCATCAGTTTTGTAGGTCTTAGCTTTCAAATGAGGCGTAACACTGAAGAAGAACTGTATTTATGAAGCGCCTTTCACAGATAAAGTCACAAAGCGCTTTGAGACGATTACACATTCACCCCGCACTCGATGGTGTTCAGTTTCCTCTGTCGCGACTTTGATTACTGTAGACCAGGGGTTCCCTCAGGTCAGTGTTTTGTGGCCCACACTTTCTCTACTTCGGCTTTACCCGAATTGAAAGGCTTCTTGAAAAAAGCAACATGTAGACGCAAACGAGGATGAAAAAGCCACAAAAGAGCCACAAAAAAGTGATAAATATGTGACGAAAAAATTATTAAAGCACGACAAAAAAACGACAAAAACGCGACCAAAAAAAGCTATAAAAAAGGAAACGAAAACAAGACAAAAACGTGATTAAAAATGCGGCGACAACGTGACAAAAAAACGTACAATCAGTTATGTGGGGCACTTTTCATCACAGGCCCTACACCTCTCGCTGTGAGATATGGAGGAGTTTCTCTGATGCTCCAGCAGAATAAAGTGAAGGTCCCGTTAGTTCCATCTCAGTCTGACCTCAATATCACTGAACCGCGTTGGGGAGATCTCGAACGTGCGGTTCATGCAAAACTGCCCAGGGATTTGTGAGAAGAATGAGCCGCTTTACCATCAGAAAAAAATAAAAGAACCTCATCCACGACGACCACAAAAGACTCAGAGCTGTCACTGATCTCCATCCGTCCATTTTGTTCCTCTTTATCCGGGGCCGGGCAGCAGTCACACCTCCTCCAGCTGTTCTGGGGGGACCCCGAGGCGACACCAGGCCAGCTCGGAGACATAGCCCCACCAGCGTGTCCTGGGCCTTCCACGAGGCCTCCTCCCAGTGGGACATGCCTGGAGCACCTCCCGAGAGAGGCGACCAGGAGGTATCCGGAACAGATGCCCTAGCCCCCTCAGCTGGCTCCTCTCGACGTGGAGGAGCAGACTCAGCTGTTTCACCACTAATGGCTTTGCACAAACACAATCTTTCATATTCTTTGAAAAATAGTCAAAACATAACATATTCTGCCAGAGTATGTACACGTTTGAGCACAGCTGTATTCCAAAAGTCGGGGAGTAAAAGCCAAATGTGATAAACTGTGCGTAAGTGTGTTATTGTTGTGCCACACTCTGCTCCCGCTGATGACCCTGGGAATGAGCCGCGTCCACAATAATGAGCCCGTCCACGTCACGGCGGCGGTTCTCGGACCTTGGTGACTCACGTTTTATCAAAAACAGAGGAGCGGCTCGGCCTTGGGGAGATTCTTCGAGCCCCGGCGGTGGAGAAAGTGAAAAAATGTGGAAAAAAAGTTTACAAAACACACCGCACAACAAGGAGATTCAGCTGTGGAGCACTTTCTCCGACAACCCCCTATGATGCACCATGTCAGTGTTTCAGTGAGTCCATTTCCAAAACAGAATCACTTATGGTTCCACAGTCTGTATCATCTGGGCGGGGTATCGTTTCATTTTCTCCAATACCAGGTGTAATACTTACGATACTGACACCTCAATGTTATGTTTTTGGACATGCCATCTAGAACCATAAAACAGAAGAATAAGGAATCATTTATTTGAGCTGAAACAACCAAGGCTCCTTCTTAACCTCTTAACCCCCACCTGCACCGAGCTCATTTCCTCCAGTTCCAAAAGGTTACAGCCTCGAGGCCTCATTTGAAAGCTAAGACCTAGAAAACCCATCCAAACTTGTATCTTTTGCCTTGCGTTGTTGCCGTCACTTTTTGTCCCTTTTTTGTCTCATTTTTGCTTTTAGATTTGGGTAAAGCAGAACTGTCGAACATGTGCTCGCTCGGCTAAAGCTAGGGGGACTAGGGGATTAAGTACTGTCCCTGGACCCAAAAGGGCAAACTAAAAGTCTCTAAAGAAAAAGGTTTGGAAAAGCTTTATATTAAAGCAGTACTAAGTAACTCGTTTCCCTAGAGGCCATAAGCGCAACTGCAGGTGTCGCAGCTAGTTACGATTTTCTAACTTATTAAATGTCTTGGAGAGAAAATACTACGCTGACAGAAAAGGCGAAGGGAGAGAGGGATATTTTACATCCAGTTATACAATGGAAATAATGTTTTTCACTCAAACTTGGCTGTAAATACTGTTTAAAGTGGCGCTAGCCCGCAGTTAGCTTTGCCCGTTAGCCTGCTAGCTTCTTCTTGGTGGTTTTATTAGTGTGTATCAGAATCAGAATCAGAATTCGTTTATTGCCAAGGTTTGTGCACAAGGTTTACAAACTAGGAATTTTACTTGGTGCAAACGTGCGACATAGAACATATAACACAGAATTAAGATAAAAAATAAGCTAAGAACGTTAAACTATAAGGCTATAAGGGCATGCATAAAATAAAAAATATTAAATAAATAAGATAAGATAAAATAAAGTGACATATGGTAAAACAACAACAACAATTTGACAATGAACAACAGCGGGATTGTATTTACAGATGTGTAGCATATAAAGTGGTATTAAGTGTTTAAAGTGATAAAGCGATAGCAGTGGGTCTAAGTGTGGACACACCGCACACCGCAAGTGCAGATACATCCATGACTCTGTAACTGAGCTACAGAGACTTGTATTTGTTCATGAGTCTGATGGCGGAGGGGAAAAAACTGTTCAAGTGGCGGGAGGTCTGGGTCTGGATGGACCGTAGCCTCCTGCCTGAGGGGAGAGGGGTGAATAGTCCGTGTCCAGGGTGAGAAGGGTCAGCTGTGATCCGACCCACACGCCTCCGGGTCCTGGAGGTGAACAGGTCCTGGAGAGATGGAGCTCACAGCCAATCACCTTCTCTGCAGCACAATGCGCTGCAGACGGTGCTTGTCCCGTTCTGTAGCGCCGGGGAACCACACGGTGATGGAGGAGGTGAGGATGGACTCGATGATGGCCGTGTAGAACTGCGCCAGCATCTTGGTTGGCAGCTTGAGTTTCCTCAGCTGCCGCAGGAAGAACATCCTCTGCTGGGCCTTCTTGATGAGGGAGCTGATGGTTGGCTCCCATCTGAGGTCCTGGGTGATGGTGGTGCCCAGGAAACGGAAGGAGTCCACGATGGAGATGGGGGTGGGAGAGTCTGTATTGGTTGCTCCGACCCGGTGGCAGTCAAGTTGCAAGCCTGGTTTTCTTGCATGAAAGACCCTCCAACACTTGTATTACCCCCAGAGGGACGACGAGAAGGATTTATTAAGGTAAACACGTTACTTAGTTCTGCTTTAAGCATTAATAAGGCATTAGCATGAGTCATCTCCTTAGGGTTAGGGTTGGCCATGAATAAATATATTATCAAAGGTTATGGTAGTTGATAACAATAATTTCTGATACTTTAACGATACTTGGTTTACGATTCCGATACCTGAATGATATTTTATCGATACCTATACTGAAATATTTGTCCTCTAGAGCCGTTAAACAGAATGCTAATGTATTGGTTTATTTGGTTGTTTATTTGCCGGATTATAGTCATGGGCTAGTCTGCATCCGTTGTCCCACACTCGCACTCTCAAACACACCCTCGCTCATCCAGGCCTATTGTACATGTTTTTTTGTGGTGGGGGAACCCGGAGTACCCGAGAGAAACCTATACGCAGACACGGGGAGAACATGCAAACTCCGCACACAAAGGCCCCGACCACTTCTGCCTTGGCCTAACCACACCTCCAATCACAGAGCGTCTTGTGCATGGACAGGAAGAGGGGGAGTGCAACACACTCATTCGGGTAAAAAGTCGCAGATCTGTGCGAAAAACACGGCCTCACTTCGCCCACGCCATGAAAACACAAGTCAAACTGAAACCCCGTCTGAAAAGAGGAAACGCTCGATGATAACGATCAGCCTGTGCTTGTATGGAATGCCTTGCAGAGCCACGGCATTCTGATCAGAGGAATTATGCGCTTCAGTAAACGTATGGAAGCAAAAGACACACTGGATTACAAACGTGTTTTAAAAAGGGTTTGATCTTGACATGAGGCTGGACAGACTGCAAACAAACAAAAAACACTCGTATTATTGGCCAAAGCTGATGACGTAATGTTTAGGCATCTCCAAGGAGTAAAGTAGTATAACCGTTCCACAATCGAAGAATCAGAAAACTGTTTCTCATTCACAACTGTGTACACAGGAGCAGTGTTGCCACAGATTACTTGAAAAAGTAATCTGATTACCAATTCCTGGTTACTCCTTTAAAAAGTAACGTATCTACTTTGCTGATTACTTGATTTTAAAAGTATCCATCCATCCATTTTCTTCCACTTGTCCGGTGCCGGGTCGTGGGGGCAGCTGTTGGAGCTGCACCAGCCCCTATAGCGCCCCCTGCAGGTGGTGGGTCCACGGAAGGACGGCCTCATGGTTCTACCCGGGCCTGTTGGTCTCTCATAAGGGGCTTCTGGTAGGGTCTCCCAGGGCAAACAGGTTCTAGGTGACGGGTCAGACAAAGAGCGGTTCAGAAGCCCCTTATTTTAAAAGTAACAATGTTAAATTACAAGTTACTTTATTAGTTACATTCATCAGCTGCCGCCTCAAAATGCAAGCGAACCGGTTTTATTGAAGCGCATTTAAACAGTAAAGGCGACATAGATCAGTCTTTCCATCTCTTTAACGGTTATGTCGTGAGTCGTCTTCAGAGTTACGTGACTCCACGAGAAAATGACAGAAATAGTGACTCACAGAGACTTGGAAACGTTACTTTAATCTGATTACTGGAAAAAGGTATGGCGTCACATTACTCCTTACTGAAAAAGGTAATCAGATTAGAGGAACTGGTTACTCGCATCACCGCTCAGGGGAGTGAACACACACGAGCGACTGATTCCAACCGTTTCAGAAGCAACTAGAAGCTCGTAAGTAGCTTTATAACGCAGGAGCCTCCCTCCCGCTCCTCAGTGAACCATAGAGGAAGTCATTGTTGCCATACACAAATCCAGATCTCTCTGCCAAACAAGTTTCAAACGCGTACGTTGCTCTAGATGACATTTGAGGCTGCTTGACATTTTCAGAGCAATTTATAATTAGTCTGTTCTCTGCTCAGATATTTGCTTAACTGCAGATATTTCCGAACCTCTGATTTGTATTCAGATGTTTTTTCGTATGGGGACAGAATACCCAGGCAGAACCGGCGAATATGGCTTTTGTCTCAGATTAAATTCATTTCCTCTGATCCCTCAAACCGACCTTGACCTGAAACGAGCGTAAATCTGAGTCCCCTGCCTCCTCGGTCAGCGTGACTTCCCCCCCCCCCCCGCCGCCCGAACGCACCAAACCCAGTCGTTTCAGCCGTTTTTTGGGCGAAGCCTCCTCCCCCCTCCGTGTTTTTCGGCACACAGACCGGGGGCTTGTGGGAGCGCAGATGTCCCGCTCTCAAACCCTCGCTCCCGCGTCTGGGGTCGTGATGTTTAAACCAGGAGCCGTGCGTCAGTCCAAGACATCCATCGCACCGGCAGACAGCGAAGGCACCGCGGGGACAAATCCGTTACTGCAGGAGACACACGCGAAGCCTCGATGGTGAAGCGATTAAACCTGCGCTGAAGGAGGGGAACGTGTAAATGTGGCTCGAACTGGTCCAGTACGTGTGAAAGAAGGTTCTCAAAGTTACTTCCAATTACAACCAAGTACGTGTAGATAATGTAAAATGAGTAACATTTGGAAAACTTGGCCATGACCTCCTCCACAAGCCCCAGCACAAAGGTCAACACCCCCTTCCTGAAGACCAAGTGCTGAAGCTATCTCCAGGGAGTGTGAGAAGATCTCTGAGCAGGATCAACGTACACAAAGCACCGGGTCCAGACAACATACCAGGTCAATCAATCAATCAATCAATCAATCAATGGTTTTGTATAGCCCAATATCACAACAGGAGTCGCCTCATAGGGCTGCAACAAACATTAAGGCAATAAAACAGAGCAGTAAATAAGACAGTGTAAAGTTCCGGCGAATCAAACATCCAGGCAAACATAATGTCCAAATAAGCGTCAGCAGTGGAGACGAGCAGCTCGGGCGTCCCCTGTCCTTAGACTCTCCAGCCCGGCAAGAAAAAACTCAAAAACCCGGTGGGAGAAACAAGAAACCTTGAGGAGAACCACAGAAGGAGAGATCCACTCCCATGGATGGACAGGCTATAGAGACCCAGGGCCGAAGGAGTCCCTCAGCAGACGGGCCAAGATCACAGACCGTCCAGTCCTTGTTGTCAGTAGGCAGGGTTCCTCCGTTCAGCCGGGTCCCTCCGTTCAGCCGGGTTCCTCCGTTCAGCCGGGTTCCTCCGTTCAGCCGGGTTCCTCCGCTCAGCCGGGTTCCTCCGCTCAGCCGGGTTCCTCCGTTCAGCCGGGTTCCTCCGTTCGATCGCCGTGTACTGAAAGGTTGCGCTGATGAACTCACTGAGGTCTTCACAGACATTTTTAACACATCTCTGCAGCAGGATGTGGTCCCAACGTGCCTCAAAGCGACCACCATCATTCCGGTGCCAAAGAAGTCCCCGCCCTCCTGCTTTAATGACACCGCCCAGTAGCACTCACTCCAATTCTAATGAAGAGCTTCGAGCGGCTCGTCATGGAACATATCAAGTCTGTTCTCCCTCCCACCCTGGACCCAGACCAGTTTGCTTACCGGTCCAATCGCTCAACTGAAGATGCCATCTCCACTGCACTTCATTCAGCCCTCACTCACCCTGAAACAAAGGACTCTTACGTTAGAATGCTGTTTTTAGACTTTAGCTCAGCATTCAACACTATAATCCCACAGCAGCTAATACACAAACTGCTCCACCTGGGGATCAACAACTCACTGTGCAACTGGCTGGTGGACCTTCTGACAGGGAGACCACAGGCTGTACGTGTCCTCCAGAACCATCACACTGAACACGGGAGCTCCCCAAGGCTGTGTGCTGAGCCCCCTCCTGTTCACTCTGCTGACCCATGACTGCGCTCCAAAGTACGACTCAAACCTGGCTGTGAACGAAAGGACTTGGTGAATATCAGTAATAATTGAACAGTGATGTTTCAGAGTTGTTTATTTAACACATCAGGTTGACATGTATGCAGTTGCTCAGATTATACAGCGCCGTGCGAAAGTACTAATACACCTTGAACCTTTGCACATTTTGTCATGTTAACAACCCTAAACGTAAAGATGTTATTTTGAATGTTTTACTGAAAGTTCACACACAAGTAACAGACCACTGTAAAGTGAAAGCAAAACGTTACATGATTCTGTTATTTTTCCAAAAATAGAAAAGTGAAAAGTGGGGCGTGCATAAGTATTCATACAGCATTTTCTGAGTGCATTAAATTCCCTTTATAACATTCCTAATGACCGCAGAGTGAAAGAAGAGGCCACCTGTGTGTAATAATTCCAGCTGTTCTGTGAGGGCCTCAGCGCTATGGTCAGAGTGTATTGGTCACTAAACAACATCATGAAGGCCAAGGAGCTCACCAGAGAGGTCAGGGATAAAGCTGTGGAGAAGTTTAAAGCAGCGTTAAGTTATACAAAGTTTTCCCAAGATTTGAACATCTCACGGAGCACTGTTCAATCCATCATTAGGAAATGGAAAGAGTATAGCACCACTGCGAACTTACCAAGACACGGGCGTTCACCTAAACTAACAGACCGAACAAGGAGAGCGCTGGTCAGAAATGCAACCAAGTGCCCCAAGATAACTCTGGAGGAGCTGCGACGTCCTGCCGCTGAGCTGGGGGAATCTGTACATGGGACAACTATAAGTCGTACTCTCCACAAATCTGGCCTTCATGGACGAGGGGCAAGAAGAAAGCCATTATTGAAAGGAGGCCATAATAAATCCCGTTTGAAGTTTGCTAGAAGTCATATGGAGGACACAGCTACCATGTGGAAGAATGTGCTTTGGTCAGATGAGACAAAAATTTAACTTTTTGGCCCAAATGCAAAACGTTCTGTATGGAGCAAACCTAACGCTGCTCATCGTCCTGAGTGCACCATCCCCAGTGTCAAATATGGTGGGGGGGCATCATGCTATGGGGGAAAACCTGGAGTCAGCAAGAGAATTGAGGCTGGGGCGGAGATTCACCTTCCAGCAGGACAATGACCCTAAACACAAACATCTACAATGGAATGGTTTAAAAACAAACATATGAATGTGTTAGAACGGCCCAGTCAAAGTCCTGACCTAAATCCTATTGAACATCTGTGGAAAGACCTGAAAACTGCTGTTCACAAACGCTCTCCTTCTAATGTGACAGAGCTTGAGTTGTTTTGTAAAGAGGAATGGGCTCAAATGTCGGTCTCTACATGTGCAAACCTTGTAGAGTCAAACCCCAGAAGACTTGCTGCTGATATTGCAGCAAAAGGGGGTTCCACAAAGTATTAAGTCATGCTGTATGAATACTTATGCACGCCCCACTTTTCACTTTTCTATGTTTTGAAAAATAACAGAATCATGAATCATTTTGATTTCACTTCACAGTTGTCTGTTACTTGTGTGTGAACTTTCAGTAAAACAATTCAAAACTAAATCTTTACATTTAGGGTTGTAAACATGACAAAATGTGCAAAGGTTCAAGGTGTATTAGTACTTTCGAGAGGCACTGTATTTGCCCGGTTGGTAATTGTAGTTGTAACGAATTACCAATTGTAGTTAAATTCGTTGCAGGAGGATGTGTAGTGTACATTGCACGACGTTACTTCCTGTTTTTTCTTCCTGCTTGGTTAGGAAGCTTCAGATTATCCTGAGGCAGAAGGAGCAGCTGAAGCTCCTGTTCCTCTCTGTGAAAAGTTCCTCAAGGTCGACTTCATGACGTCGGCCTCGTAGGTTAAGGAAAAGGATGAGAATGCAGCCTTCCTGTTACAGGTGGAGGAACCCTATTGGTGGTTTATGTGTATTGCTGGGTTTCAGGTCACATCACAGCGTTTCAAAGGCCAATACTATTATATGGAGGAAACATTATTTTGTTTTTGAGGACATTTTCGGTCTTGTGCAGAGAGATCATGGGCCCAGTGACTGATATTAAAGATCATTTTTGTAATTCATACTCTTTCTAGGCGTGGGGCTATGTTTTTTCCAATTAGACATGCCATAATAATAATAAAGATATTTTAACTTCCTCGGTTTTATGAATGACTTTTCCTGCTCCAAATTGCACCTCGGGTTGTTAATCATACTCCGCGGAGGTCCAGGAAGCGCTTCTCCCTTCCTCTTATTGATGGTAGTGTTTGACCTCTCTTTGGCCTGTTCAGATACTTCAGTTAGAATGGAAGCCTTTATTTTATATCCCGGTGTGACACTCCTGGACCAATTTTATTTCAGGATTTTTAGTTTGATCAATTGATCCTGGAGCATATAGAGGCGCCATGGTAACCACCCATACAACCACTGGGTCACTGAAGGGTCACATATGCACCAATATCAACTTTTGTTTTTGCACCTTCAACAATGGGTGATTATAGCTCTGTGTAAGAAAAGGCTTCTTCTGACGATCTTGCGGGAGGGGGAGGGGTTTCCTAATGGTCGGGAAGACGCTTTCAATGGTCCAGGGCAAAACTATGTTCATTGCTTTTGGTGCCTTGTACTTGATGCACATGACAAATAAACTTGACACAAGCACTTAGCAGAGGACACTTGGAACTCATTTCAGATTCAAATGAAGTTGGTCAGGAGTTCAAGTGTATCGGACTGTTGTGGTGAAGAGGGAGCTGAGTCTGGGGCAAAGCTCTCGATTCACCGATCGATCTACGTTCCCACCCTCACCTATGGCCATGAGATCTGGGTAATGACCGAAAGGACAAGATCGCGAATACAAGCGGCCGAAATGAGTTTCCTTCGCAGGGTGGCTGGGCGCACCCTCCGAGATCGGGTGAGGAGCTCAGTTACCCGGGAGGAGCTCGGAGTCGAGTCGCTGCTCCTCCACGTCGAGAGGAGCAGCTGAGGGGGCTAGGGCATCTGTTCAGGATGCCTCCTGGTCGCCTCCCTCGGGAGGTGCTCCAGGCATGTCCCACTGGGAGGAGGCCTCGTGGAAGGCCCAGGACACGCTGGTGGGACTATGTCTCCGAGCTGGCCTGGTGTCGTCTCGGGGTCCCCCCAGAACAGCTGGAGGAGGTGTGCGTGGATCGGGAAGTCTGGGCATCTCTGCTGAGACTGCTGCCCCCGCGACCCGGCCCCGGATAAAGCGGAACAAAATGGATGGATGGAATTTGATTGTTTCAATTTCACTTTCATCTTTCCTCACTATGCAGACTTACAGACTTTAAAGTATGGATAAAATATGAAATGTATTTGTTAGCTCCATTAGCGCTAACAAAAACCCGGTGCCCCTGAAAACTTCACCACCAAAGCAGAACTTCTCAAACGTTCCTCAAACTGTCTGTTAAATCCTCTTTGCTCATCCTGACATTTCCAGTTTGATTGTTTGCGTCGGATTGGGCGGCGTGTGAGAGTGTGTAGGCGTGTGTTTATCTTGAACTCGCTCTCGCTCTCTCTCCTTCCACATCTCCTGGTTAGCCTTAGCGTTTCGGAGCGTGTTTTTGGCAGGACATCGGCAGCGGGACCTTGAGGAGAAAGACAAGAAAGCCTCCCACATTCTGAGCTGTACAATGAGAGAGGGAGAGATGTGTTTTCAATCAGACCAGGCCGACTCCTGTTTCCCGATGAGGAGGACGGAAAGAGCATGAAGGATGGGCTATTCTAGGACCTGGAAGTCCTATTCAGACACTTCATATCCTCCTGGTGTAAATGAAACGGTTTAATTGCTCTTTCGCAAAACCCCCGCCCCAAAACAGTCACTGTCCAGTCGTACCTCATGGCAACCGCTCTCTGGATCTGCCGCCGAAAGCCCGATTCGCGCGGGATTAGAATGACCTGGGGACGGTTTCTTACCGCATGGCGCACGCTACGACGAACAACATCTGCCTCAGGTCTGTGGGATTTTGCTCTGACGTAAAACAGCAGTTTCCTTTCTCCTTTAAACAACCCGTCTAAACTTTGCACCAAAACGCATCCAAACCCCCCCCAGAGTCTCCACGTCTCCACGTCCGGTTCACCTCTGTAACGTCGTAGGTTTTCTCTTTCGTACTGTTTTAAATGTATCAAAGACTAGCCTTTAGGTCTGACTAATGCGTTGATAGCACGATATTAAAACAGGAGTTTTCTTGTGCTCTATTATGGAGGACCGTGGCTGCCAAAACAATACATAAATATATAAATAAATATATAAATAAATATATAAATAAATAAATAAATAAATAAATAAATAAATAAATAAATAAATAAATAAATAAATAAAATAAAGATAACATTTGCAAAGAAATGCATGCATTTATTGTAATAAGTGCATTTATTTATTTCTATATTTATTTATTTATGTCCATCCATTTTCTTCCACTTGTCCGTTGCCGGGTCGTGGGGGCAGCTGTTGGAGCTGCACCAGCCTCTATAGCGCCCCCTGCAGGTGGTGGGCCCACAGAAGGACGGCCTCATGGTTCTAACCGGGCCTGTTGGTCTCTCATAAGGGGCTTCTGAACCGCTCTTTGTCTGACCCGTCACCTAGGACCTGTTTGCCCTGGGAGACCCTACCAGGGGCACGAAGCCCCCGACAACAGAGCTCCAGGATCAATCGGGCGCTCAAAACCCTGATGGAGGAGGAAAGTAAATATATATTTCTATTTTGCACTTGAGATTTGTAAGTACAGCTTCAGTCTCCGGTGGTGAAAAAAACACACATTGTAAATGACAGACAGTGAGTGTTAATATGACAGTAATAAACTGTAATAAACTGTAATAAACTGATTACATGGAGCTCCAGTTTGTTATGCTAGAAATCTGGAAATAACATCTGCACGTTTTTTTCCTTATCTCTTTCTCCACTTTCTCTCTCTTCTCTCACTTCCTCCTCTTCTCTCTCTCTCTTCCTCCATCTTTTTCCCCTTCTCTCTTTCCCCCTTCTTTCTATCTCCTCCTCCATTTCTCTCTTCTTCTCTCTTTCTCTCCTTCTTTCTTTCTCCACCTCCATTTCTCTCTTCTACTATCTTTCTCCCCTTTGTTCTCTCACTTCCTCCTCTTCTCTCTCTCTCTTCCTCCATCTCTCTTCCCTTCGCTCTCCCTCCCCTTCTCTTTCCCCTCTCTCTTCCTCCTTCTCTCTCTCCCCTTCTTTCTCTTCCCCCTCTCTCTTCCTCCCTCCCCTTCTCTTTCCCCTCTCTCTTCCTCCTTCTCTCTCTCCCCTTCTTTCTCTTCCCCCTCTCTCTTCCTCCCTCCCCTTCTCTTTCCCCTCTCTCTTCCTCCCTTCTCTCCCCCCTCTCTCTTCCTCCCTCCCCTTCTCTTTCGCCATCTCTCTGACCTTCTCTCTTTCCCTCTTCTCTCTCTCCCCCTCCTTTCTCTTCCCCTTCTCTCTCTTCCTCCCTCCTTTCTCTTCCCACTCTCTCTTCCTCCCTCCCCTTCTCTTCCTCCTCTCTCTTCCTCCTTCTCTCCGTTCCCCCTTCCACTCTCTCCCCCTCTCTTCTCCCCCTCTCCCCCCTCCTCGCACAAACCCATTAACCCTCGCTCTGCCTCGTATGATCAGACATTGTGCTCGTGACAAAAACACTGAAGCCTGAGCAGAGTCCATCATCTCACGACTCAAAGACCGATCCCAAACTCCTTCAGGAACGCGCTCTTCCTCCCGGCGGCCCCGTATCACAAACGGGGGGAAAAAATATTTGGAGATTCAATCAATTTTTTTCTTCTTTTCTCTCCAAAGAATTTGTTTGTCCCAAAACATTCGATTATCAGAATGAAAAATGAAAACACAAAGCACAAAAGTATTGGAGAGGTAAACATGATGCTTTTCTACTCCACAATATTTCTATTAAAACTCCAAAGTAAAAAGTCCATTTGTCCACGTGTCATCGTGACAGCCTAACGATGCGCTCTGTATGAACAGTAGGTGGCGCTGTGCAGATGTCACTAGCCAGGTACAGGTTTTACAGGTACCGGCCGCCTCACTAAAACAGGCATTTACCATCAAACCGCAGAAAGGTGATTTTGCCGATGCTAGCGTTTAGCCACGAGGCGGCGTTAGCATAACACATATCTTAATAGCTCGTCTTGTAGCTGCTTCTTTCCTCTACTACAGTGGTTCTCAGCTGGAACAATTCTTTCGATATGAATCATTCGGGTTGCAGCTTGTCATCATATCGAGACAAAATGGCTGCCTCTGTTATACCTCTCCTCATGGGAAAGGCCCTCCCACGGGTAAGTACCATTAGCTCGATAGCTAGGTTCAAACAATACGTTTAGCTGGTAAGTTTTACATAAAAAAAAATGTGTTGTGTCCCAAAATTATAACTGTTCAAATTAAACTAAGACAAACTAGACACAAACCATAACAAAACTCAAAGCAAAGTTTAAACCAGTTTTTGCCCCTCTGCCGCATTCTAATTTTAAAATGGCCGACAAAGACCACGCCCTCCCTTTGTTCCAGCCATGTGGTACGGGGAAGTTTTAAACGGACAGTCTGAAATATAATCATCAAGTTAAACACATGAATGAATCCGGTGGGTTATTGTTACATGAAAAGTAAAAAAAGATATGAAGCCTAGGCGCAAATTACTGTCAAACTGGAAGACAAATGTCAGCGTCTCCTTCCTCCAGCCAGTGATGGCGTCTGGGAGGGTCTGGGAGGGTCACACCTCCACCTCAGCCACACCTTTGTCACAGCCAATCATCCCCCTCAGTCCCAGCTGTGCTGCGACCCACCTCCACCCTTCTCCGCCGCCTCTTCTACCCAAGGCTTCGCCCTGCTACATCCTTCACCGGTCCCCCATACCACCCCCAGTGTCCAGGCTCTGGGGGAAGACACCGCTAACGCTAACGCTAGCCCGACCTTTAACCTCTGACCCCGCCTTAACCGAGCCCTTTTTCTCCAGTTCGGCGTCTTGACCGGGGAGTTTACAGGGTTTTTTGTTGCATTTTTGTCACTTTTTGTCACGCTTTTGCCACTATTTTGTTGCTTTAAAAAAAAAAGTGTGTTATTGTTGCTTTTCCGGCACATTTTTTGTCACTCTTTTGTTGTTTCTTTATAGCTTTTGTCACTTTTTTGCCCTCAGATGAATAAAACGATGCACATTACTGACGTTAGGCTATTAGTTATTAAATAGAAATAACTAAAGATTACAAATACAATACCAGCCTTTACTCTGAAGCGTTTCCTCTCAGTGGGAGACGCTCTAGCCTGCTGCCACACATCATTTGTGCTGACGAAGCCTCTGTCTGAGCGTTCCCCACACGCCCCATCCCGTCCTAAACCCGTCCCGTCGGGTCAGCGCCCCGGTCCACCGTGACATCGCCGTCCCTCTCATCTCGCCGAAGGATTTTTCTCTTATCCGTTTGTGCCGGCGCCGCTCTGTTTGATCCCGACCTCTGGTATTGACTTAAACCGCTCGGGGTCACGTTGGGCCGTCGCCAAATTGCACCATTTTGTCCATTTACGGCGGCGCCGCAGAGAAGCCGGCTGAATACAGAGTGGGGAAGCGCCTCGGGAGAGTCGGACAAACCGGCGCTCGTTTAGAGTCACTGCAGGAAAACGGCTTTCGCTTGTGTTTTGCTGTTGCTTCTTGGTAAAGGAGAGCTCTCTGTGTGGAGGCCTAAAACATGTACAATAGTCCTGGGTCAGGATCTGGAGATGGGTGCCCAGGCGCTAAAACCCCAGCAGCTCTCTCTCCACTCTTCTCTCTCTCTCGTCCTCTCTCTCTCCACTCGTCTCTCTCTCTCCACTCTTCTCTCCCTCTCGTCCTCTCTCTCTCCACTCGTCTCTCTCTCTCCACTCTTCTCTCCCTCTCGTCTCTCTCTCTCCACTCGTCTCTCTCTCTCTCCACTCGTCTCTCTCTCTCCACTCGTCTCTCTCTCTCCACTTGTCTCTCTCTCTCCACTCTTCTCTCTCTCTCCACTCGTCTCTCTCTCTCCACTCTTCTCTCCCTCTCCACTTGTCTCTCTCTCTCCACTCGTCTCTCTCTCTCCACTCTTCTCTCCCTCTCGTCTCTCTCTCTCCACTCGTCTCTCTCTCTCCACTCGTCTCTCTCTCTCCACTCGTCTCTCTCTCTCCACTTGTCTCTCTCTCTCCACTCTTCTCTCTCTCTCCACTCGTCTCTCTCTCTCCACTCTTCTCTCCCTCTCGTCCTCTCTCTCTCCACTCGTCTCTCTCTCTCCACTCTTCTCTCCCTCTCCACTTGTCTCTCTCTCTCCACTCGTCTCTCTCTCTCCACTCTTCTCTCCCTCTCGTCCTCTCTCTCTCCACTCGTCTCTCTCTCTCCACTCTTCTCTCCCTCTCCACTCGTCTCTCTCTCTCCACTCTTCTCTCCCTCTCGTCCTCTCTCTCTCCACTCGTCTCTCTCTCTCCACTCTTCTCTCCCTCTCGTCCTCTCTCTCTCCACTCGTCTCTCTCTCTCCACTCTTCTCTCCCTCTCGTCTCTCTCTCTCCACTCGTCTCTCTCTCTCCACTTGTCTCTCTCTCTCCACTCGTCTCTCTCTCTCCACTCTTCTCTCCCTCTCGTCCTCTCTCTCTCCACTCGTCTCTCTCTCTCCACTCTTCTCTCCCTCTCCACTTGTCTCTCTCTCTCCACTCGTCTCTCTCTCCACTCTTCTCTCCCTCTCGTCCTCTCTCTCTCCACTCGTCTCTCTCTCTCCACTCTTCTCTCCCTCTCCACTCGTCTCTCTCTCTCCACTCTTCTCTCCCTCTCGTCCTCTCTCTCTCCACTCGTCTCTCTCTCTCCACTCTTCTCTCCCTCTCCACTCGTCTCTCTCTCTCCACTCTTCTCTCCCTCTCGTCCTCTCTCTCTCCACTCTTCTCTCTCTCTCCACTTGTCTCTCTCTCTCCACTCTTCTCTCTCTCTCCACTCGTCTCTCTCTCTCCACTCTTCTCTCCCTCTCGTCCTCTCTCTCTCCACTCTTCTCTCTCTCTCGTCTCTCTCTATACACTCTCTCTCTCTCTGAGGTTAATGTTAAAGCCACACCACGTTGAATTTTATCCAATACATAAAATTGAAAGACATTTGTTTTATGACTCATACTTTCGTTATTGAAAAAAACCTCATAAATGTACAAACATCACGAGCCTTTGCCGTGAGCCTCAGCTCTCCTGTACCTTCACCGGGAGCAGATACAGCAGCTCGTCTCCATGGAGATGTGACTAAAAGCAGAGTTTGAGATTTAAACAGGTTAGATCTTCATCCACATCCGTGCTTTGATCACCCACTGCAGAAACAGCACATTCTGTCTGAGCTGGTCATTGCTTTGTGCTGATGGCAGTATAGTCCAAAATGTTACATACTGGGCCTTTAAAGGAGCATTATGCAACTTTTTATGTGAAAAAAGAGTAGATATTTGACCTTGTAGTGACCCAGCTGTACGAGTGGTCAGCAGTACCTTTACTTTTGATCACAGTGGTCTCTACAACGCTCCAGGAACAATTGTTTGGAAGGTTTTCACTGCTGACGGTAAACCTACAAAACAACTGATCCTGGAGCGTTGTAGAGACCACTGTGATCAAAAGTAAAGGAAATGCTGACCACTCGTACAGCCGCTGGGTCACTACAAGGTCAAATACGCACAAATCCCCAAAAAAATCCCCACATAAAAAGTTGCATATTGCAGCTTTAAGTTAAGGTATACTTTAAATTCGTGCTCTGCATTTGACCCGTCCTCAGTGCTGCTGGGGCCTAGGCCGACACCCACGGGACCCATCTCCAGATGTGGGGCCAGGCTGATGGTCATAAAGTACCCAGGGGAAACCCTCACAGACACGGGGAGAACATGCAAACTCCACACGTCCAGGCGGGAAACGAACCCGGGACCTTCTAGCGTGGAAGCACCAGCGCTCACCGCTGCACTTTCTCTCACTCTCTCTCTCTCCTCCCCCTCTCTCTTTCCTCCCTCTGTCACTCTCTCTCCTCCCTCTCTCTCTTTCCTCCCTCTCTCTCTCTCTCCTTTCTCTCTCTCTCTCTCTCCTCCCTCTCTCTCTTTCCTCCCTCTCTCTCTCTCTCCTTTCTCTCTCTCTCTCCCTCTGTCACTCTCTCTCTCTCTCTCTCTCTCTCTCTCCCTCTGTCTCTCTCTCTCTCTCTCTTCCTTTCTCTCCCCCCTCCCTCTCCTCCCTCTCTCTCTTTCCTCCCTCTCTCTCTCTCCTTTCTCTCTCTCTCTCCCTCTGTCACTCTCTCTCTCTCTCTCTCTCTCTCTCCTTTCTCTCTCTCTCTCTCCTTTCTCTCTCTCTCTCCCTCTGTCACTCTCTCTCTCTCTCTCTCTCTCTCTCTCCTTTCTCTCTCTCTCTCCCTCTGTCTCTCTCTCTCTCTCTTTCTCTCTCTCTCTCTCTCTCTCTCTCTTTCACACTGTCTCGTGTCGTTAATAATTGGCCTTAAAAAAGGAACCACCAGGAGAACAACTCATAACAAAACTCCACCTCGTTATTTCTGTCATTTCTCCGGAGACACCTCTTTCTTTCTTTCTTTCTTTCTTTTTTCAGATTAGAGACAGTTTTTTCTTTCCTCAGCCTCGCGTCCCTCCTCGGGGCGTGTCCTCAGCGCCTCGCGAGTCTCAAAAGTGAAACGGCGCTGGGGCTTCAGAACTGTCAAACACTGCGGGCTGGGCAGCATCGTGTGCGCGCACATCTGGGACCGAACTGGGACTAAAACCTGGGACCTGGGACTGAAAAAATACATAAAAATAAAATAAAAAAAGAACTCATCTCGGTCTAAACCCGCAGAATCCGGGACTAAAAGTTGACCACAGACCACGCGTTTGGAGACTCCGAGCTGACTTTCTTTTTTTTGTTTTATAGCAGCTTTTTTTTATTTATTTTTTTGTGGAGTCTGAGGCGGACAGGTCTGCCGTGTTCACGGACCGCTGGGAACTTTCAGGCGCGTCGACGAATTGTAAGTACAGTAGTTATACCATAGTCATTGCTTTTGTCATTGCACTGTAAATGCAAATCACAGGCGAGTGCAGACGTTCTGAACTGGATCCCTTCCAAAGCGTGCCAACGTGATCACGTCATAACGTAGAAATAATCATAGCAATTTCTAAAAGCATTGTCCCCAAAAGCACGCATTGTTAAAAAAAAAAAAAAGTCCTTTATGAGGCAGTCAGAGTGAATATCCCCGTTGATTCGGTCTTAAAGTGTCCGATATATTTCATGAAACAAAGTGAGCGATAACGTGGCTGTATTTTATCACGGACGTCGTTATAAATAATTGACTCCCTGGGCTTTGGACTGGATCAGGTTTATTTGCCATGTAAAGTGCAAAGTCTCCTGGGCACGGGAGCCGGTGTTCACCCCCCGGCACAGGACAGGGCAGCAGGAGCTACAGTAACCAGCTGCAGCCTGTGGGTTTTAGTCTTCACACTTTCAGGATTGTTTCGGGAACTGTCTCGTGCTTTGTGGGCGCAGCCTTTGGGAAACGGAACCTGGTTTAGAAAATGTGCCACAAACACGAAGCTGGTTTTTGAATTTGAAGTTTTTTCTTTTCCCCCATTCAGGCTTTTTTTCACATGTGGAGAAACTGTTTTAGGCTCGTGTTGTTTGAGATTCCCTCATTGCGAGCTGTTGTTTACTTTTCGTGTGTGTGTGTGTGTGTCCAGTTTGGCTTTATCCAAATCCAAAAAGCATCAAAATAGAGAAGAAAACGAGAAGAAAAACAGTAACAAAAGAGCGACAACAACAAAAAAGTGATGAAAACGCAATAAAAAAAAAATTGGCAAAAATGTGACAGAAGCACAATAAAAAGTGACTCGAAAAAAGCGAAAAGGTGAGAAAATAAAGCCACAAGCACCAAAAAAAGATGAAAACTCCACAAAAAAGTGACAAAAAAAGCAGAAAATAAAGCCACAAAAAAGCAAAAAAAAAAAAGTGAGAGACATATTTTTTTTTTTTAAGTGAAAACAGTGACGGCAACATCCGTTTAGATCAGTTCTGTAGGCCTTAGCTTTCAAATGAGGCATTACCCTGGCCTTTAGGCTGCACGCTCCAGTCAAGCGGCGTTCAGATTTGAGTAAAGCCGAACTGGAGGAAACGCACTCTGTTGAAAACCCTTCGATGAGCCGCAATCGACCAGAGATCGTGATTGTTTTTTTCTTTAAAGACCCAGAATGATCACATCACGGAGATAGAAAAGCATTCAGTGGCTGCACCGTCCTCTGCCCCCCCCCCCCCCCCCCCCCCCAGTGGCTGCACCGTCCTCTGCCCCCCCCCCCCCCCAGTGGCTGCACCGTCCTCTGCCCCCCGCCCCCCCCCCCCTGCGTGTTGCTGGCAGAATCTCGATTTTGACACGGACGCCGATCCGCGATACTTGAAAGGGAACCTGTCGGTCTGAGCCGTGTGAGCCGCTGCCAGTGAGCGTTCTGTTTGCCCGTGGAGGTCGCCCCCGGTCGCCGGTCCTCCGCCGTCTGACCGCGGCCGCCTCAGATCTCGGCCCTCGCGCCATCTCAAAGTCCAGTCCCAAACGTTGGAAAAATCCCCTCGCCCTTTGATCGAATTCGGACTGGGATTGACTGGGATTTGGCCTTTTCCCGGGCTTCGTCCACGGGCTGGTTTTTCTACAGTCGCCCCCATGTCTGACTGGGAACAAGGCCATTCCATATACTCCATATCCTCTCCCATCTGCATCTTCACAAAGGCGAGACACTGCAGGTGAAAAGGGAACGTGATAAATGGGTTAAAACGGGTCCTGAAAACAGAGGGGGGGGGGGGGGAACCCTGACATTCCCCCTTGATTTTCGAAAGACAAGTAAATCTGCAAATCAGATGTTCACGACTGGAAGAGTTTACCTTTGCCTGAGATTCGGTGGCCTCAGTGTAAATGAACAATTCCACAGATGAATCTAAGCAGGAATCAGTGAATCGGGGGCAACGTTTTAACGGCGCAGATAAATGGAGTTCCGCGGCGGCGTCTTCTCCTCAACAGAACATTCGCTCACGTCTGGATCTCCGGGTTAGAGCTCGATCGTGTTGAAATAACACGGGCCCTAGGCTGGTTCAGACCCGGTTCAGTCCCGCAGAATCCCTTGTTCTTCATGTACTGAGAAGCTTTTATCAACACGCGAGATTTTAGATGAAGGTGTTGATTTATTTCATTCGAGGGAGGGTTTTCAAAAATAGCTGATTCACTGCAAAGTAATCAGGAAGTAAATCTACGTATCCCTGATTTGAGCGAGAATCTTTACAGTTAAATGAAGAAAAAGGATCTCGTCACACGCCTTAACGCAAGAGTAAAAAAACCGGCCTCACGGACAGAGTTCTCTAAATCGGCGTAGTGGTGTCCCGACACTTGTATTCACGTTTGCTCCGGTTGACAGAAGGCCGTTCCTGAAGTCAGTAATGTGCCGCATTGTTGCCCTTTGCCACACGCGCATCATTGAGTCGGTGTTACTTCCCAGCGCTGATGCCTTTATCGCACGCACAAAGGCGGCGTATCAGTCGTGTTGTGTTCTCCCTATCAGCCTTGAATCGGCTCTCGGTGTGACTGTTGTATTTATCTACTATAAATATGGACTCCTCTGACTGTATTAGGAGAGCGAGGGGGACTGACAGTGTCCACGTCGACTAGGGCGGACCGGACGAGGATCTCGGTGGTGAACGTGCCCGGGAGGATTTCGATCCGTGGGAGGTCCCGGGTCCTTCCTGGCCCGCGGGGGAGTCGGGTCTGAACAGGGAGGGACCGAGTCTACGGCGTGAGCTCATTCTGAAAGTTTACTCGACCTGCCAGTCAGACTATTGTCTTCCAGATAAGAGCATCTGGTTCGCGGAAGAAAAAAAAATCCACTAATGTACACTGCAAACCCAAACAAGTTCTCTAAACTCAAAACTGTTCCGGAGGCTAAATTATTTCGAGCTCATGTTTGACATTGTTTACGTCATTTCCAACTTGTAAGGTGAAGGTTCAGTGGACTTCACCAATTTAGCTTTTTTTAGGTTTAGTAGACCCCACATTTTAAGGTTCAGCAGACTCACTCCTCACATTAAGTATTCTCTGTCAATGTGAACTTAAACATATTAAGTTCAGCAGACTCATTACATAACATTTTTCCTGTCAATTTCAACCTAAAATTTCAAAGACTTTTTACATTATTTTCTGTCAGTTTGAACTTAAAAAAACATTAAGTACTGGAGACTCAATACATTAACTTTTTCTCTAAATTTCAACCTAAATTTTAAAATTCAGAAGACTCATTACATTAAGTATTCTCCGTCAATTTGAACTCTAAATATAAAATTCAGCAGAGTCATCACGGGAATCATGACCATTTCAACCTTACATTTTAAAGTTCAGAAGACTTCCTATGCTAATTATGTTCTGTCCGTTCAAACTTAAAAATATTAAGTACAGAAGACTCATTACATCAAGTATTTTCTGTCAATTTGAACATAGAGGTTAAAGTTCAGCAGACTCATTTCATTTTCTTCTTTGGCATGAGTTTTGAAAAGACTCTATTTAGTTGACAATAATACAACAGGGCCCACAAATTAAAACAATGGCATTTATTCAAAAATATATTGCCCTTTGGAATTCTACAAACATACAGTAACCTTAACATTCTCAAAATGGAATGTTAAATCTGTCTATACTCAGAAAAGTGTAGTTTTCTTATAAACCATAGATTTCATTGATTTGGAATGAAATGTTGGTTGTTTGTGTAAAATCTCATTGTGTTTTATGTTAAAATTGTCGTTCCCTGACCTGAAATGCCGCTGCAGTGATGGTCAAAGTGATTGATTTTGTTACTTGAGTAAAAGTACAGATACTGCTGGTCAATTATTACTGTAATACAAGTAAAACATATTAAAAATAGAAAGTACAAATCAGATTGTTATGCGTGGAAGCGGAGCTAGGAGTTTCTAATCAATGTGTACGATAGGGATAAAAATGTGTTTGAGATTATTAGTAAACAGGCCAAAGAAGCATAATGCAGGATTATTTTTTTTAAAACATTGCAAATGCACACATGCACACAAAAATAGACCAAACCCACCCAAACTCCGTATTATCTACGGCTTAAGTTTAAAACTGATATCTCTACATTATTTTATTCATTCATGTGTTTAAATTGAAACTATTACACTGAAAGAACATCCCGTTTCCTTTAGGCCAGTTACACCAAAATACCGCTCCATGTCCGGCGCCAAAACCTCTCCCAGGACCCCAGCCCCAGTCCTGCCCGGGTCAGTGTGCCTCTGAGCGGACGGACCTCCCCTCGTCGGACCCCCCATGTCGGACGGGAGCCGGGAGCGTCACCGGACAGAGGAGGGAACTGTAGAAATGTCAGGTCACACACAGGAGTCAGTTCTGGAAAAACGCGTCTTCACAACTGCATTTGGTAAAAGGGGACGGTCAGGCTCATGAGCACCTACGTTTACCATCGGGTTTACCTGGATATAACAGATCTGCACTTGGTCAGGTCCAGGTTTAGCAAAACTAAAGAATGGCTCAATGTTTATCATCTGTATATTTTTATTTTCATTTTTTTTGTCACATTTTTCTAATACTTTATTTTATATCCTACTTAATTTATATATTAAGTAGGTTTGGGTAAATGCTTTTTAAACAAAGCTTTACTGTCATTTTTAAATTCTACAGTTAAAGCAGTAAGTAACTCGTGCCCCTAGAGGCCATAAGCGCCACTGCAGGTGTCGTAGCATGTTGTGTTTTTTTAATCATAATTATCCGTGAGAGTAAATACTACGCTGACAGAAAAGACAAAGGGACAGAGGGATGTTGTTCATCCAATTACACAATGGAGATCATTTTTTTCGCTCAAACTTGGCTGTAAATACTGTTCAAGTGGCGCTAGCCCGCGGTTAGCTTTGCCCGTTAGCCTGTTAGCGTCTTCTTCGTGATTCCATTAGTGTGTATTGCGCCTCCGACCCGGATCTTTTGACACTGCAGAATCTCATCGCCACCGCGAATGTGCTGTAATCAAGGCTAAAGGCCAAACTAAAGTCACAAAGATAGAGTAAAAAGTCCAAAAACAAAAAACGTTATCCATGAAATAAATCCCAAATTTGTTTAAGGTGACAGCACAGTGTGCAGCCGACGGTCAAGTGGTTAGAGCTGCTGCACATATGCAGAATATTGCTCCATCCTCAGAGTCTCAGCCTGAAACATTGACTGAATTGTCTCTCCAGCTCTTCCCTCAAAGTTAACACGCAGTTTGTTTTATTTGTATTAGTGCTGGGTGATGAATCGAGTTATCGCTCCATGTCCGATTAGCGGCGTTTCAGACGCTCCGTAGCGACTGTTTTCAGAAAGAACCCAGTGGAGAACCCAGTGACTTCCTGACCACCTCTGCTGCTTCACACGGGCAGTGTTGTGTTTTCGAGGTTCGAGGTTCTGGCGGTGACACAGCAGGGGAAAATGGCCCCGCCCCTTTCCCCTTGAGTCTCCATGGAGACGGACGTCAATGACAGCAGAGGCATAAGGATAAAACTTAAGCACTTTTGAAAACTCCGTGGCTTATTAAGAAGTTTTACTTTTGAGAGCAGACAAGGATTTTTAAAACAGAAATAACCATTTTTAATGGGCCAAATTGTGGGCTATATTTGAAATCTAAATATTAATGTGGAGGACAAATTGTTTCTAAATGAAAGATCAGGAGACCTTTTTAAGTTTATTTCCAATTTGCCTGATGAAGGTCTCAGGACTGAAACGTTGATCTAACCTTAATAAACTAAGGTTGGCAGTGTGGGAGAAGTATTATTTTTTACTTAAGATTATTCCCAATAAAATCGATTATAATCGTAATCGTCCAAACTGAGTACAAACATCGAGATTTCATTTTTGGGCCATATCGCCCAGCCCTAATTTGTATTTCACTTTGCTGAGGTCAGTACAATTACAAAGAAGAGTTTGAACCCTGTCAAGTGAGTTCCTAAACCGGTGCTGTCTCCACTGGCCTCATGCACAGGACGGTGACGACATGGAGTCCTTTGAATCCAAGTCCAAGTGCGGATCGGCTGCACCCGGTTCTGAATGTGGAGATTCAGGATTTTGGTCATTTTTTGTGAATTAGCCCTGACACGTCTCACTTCTTTTTAAAAACCTTATTATTTCAGAAATTACAAAACTTCACACGCTCACTGTTGGGTTTATCAACAACAATCAGGCCAAATCCGAGACGCTAGAGCCGAGATATTTCCAAAAATGCTGTGACGCTTGTCTCATTATCGGACCAGCCCGATCTGAACATCTCGTCTATCCTTTCTGCTTCATCCAACTCTCGTTAAAACCAAATTATTATTTTTTTAATTTCTTTTCTTCAGATGCAGATTGAGACCATTTGCATTTCCTCCTTTTCTCATGTCTCGCTCTGGACGTCCCGCTCTGTCTGTGGGGTCCTTTTGTGGTCATTTCTCGAAAGTACTTTTTGTCGTTTTTGTTGCCGCGGTATGCGCCTCTGGCCCACAGCCCCCGCTCGGTGCCGACAGGGGGGTGTCCCGCCTCTTTGTGTTCGGCTGAACCCCCTTTTTTTATCGGGCCGGTCCTTTCTGTGCCGTCTGTTTGGCCGAAGGAGGAGCGCGTCTGTAAAAACACGCCTCAGAGCTGGGATTTGGGCTGAGTGATACGGGACGTAACTACTGGGGACTGGGAGATGTTTTACGCTTTTCACAGGTATTTGCTAATAATAATCTCAAACACAACTATCTCACACTTTGTCGGATTTGCGATATGCGAGCTTAGCAAGAGATGGAGAGGTGAGGAGAGCGTCTTCTCAAAACGTAGAAGGAGCATTTCCACTGGAGAAGATTCAAAGCTTGCTCAAAGATGCGTCAGCGGCTCGAATCGCAGCTCCAGGTCTGTTTTTGATAAGAGAAAACAAGGGTAAAAAAAAAAGAAATTCCTCCCATTTAATACCCACGCAAACGTTTGAGGCAATTTCATATGTCGACCCCCGATTCTTTTAATATTAGTATTTCTCACTTTTTACTTTTTAGGGGAAACAGGGATTACTACGACCACGCGGCGCTGCACAACATGTAGCGACATCTTAAAGCGGAAAAATAGCAAAAACGCTTTTTATTAAGGTGTTCTCATTAAGTATTAATAATATGCTTGTAAAGTATTAACACGCTGCCTATTATACTTGTATCTGTTAACAGACTAACAGGCCATTAATAATACGCTTATTCATAGCCAACCCTTAACCCTTAACCTAACCCTAACCTTAACCCTTAACCTACCCCTAACCCTAACCTTAACCCTTAACCTAACCCTAACCTTAACCCTTAACCCTTAACCTAACCTTAACCTTAACCCTTAATCTAACCTTAACCTTAACCCTAACCCTAAAATGATTACCTGATTAATACTTAATGAGCACACCTTGATCTAAAGTGATACCAATCAAAGCTCCTGATCCTGGAGCTCTGTTGTCGGGGCTTGGTGCCCCTGGTAGGGTCTCCCAGGGCAAACAGGTTCTAGGTGACGGGTCGGACAAAGAGCGGTTCAGAAGCCCCTTATGAGAGACCAACAGGCCCGGTTAGAACCATGAGGCCGTCCTTCTGTGGACCCACCACCTGCAGGGGGCGCCATAGGGGCTGGTGCAGCTCCAACAGCTGCCCCCACGACCCGGCAACGGACAAGTGGAAGAAAATGGATGGATGGATAATCTTTTTGCTGTTGGCCAACTCCAAAGGACGACAGCTCACACTAAACTCAAAAAAAGTTAGAGTTAGAGTTTAACTAAAAAGCTCACATTAGACGATAAAGGAACAGAGGGGCGGCACAGTGGGGCAGCGGTTAGTGCTCGTGCTTTACAGCTAGAAGGTCCTGGGTTTGATCCCCAGACGGGCCTTTCTGTGTGGAGTTTGCAGGTTCTCCCCGTGTCTGCGTAGGTTTCCATGATATTGTACACGGAAACCTACAATGGGTGACTCCTCCAGCCAGGTTATACTGACCATCAGCCTGGCTCCACATCTGGAGACGGGTCCCCGGGTGCTGCACTGCCGTCGTCCATGACTCCTAACCCCAGCAGCATGGAAGGATGGGTCAAATGCAGAGAACAGTAAAAGAACACCTTAGCCTTAAAGAAATCAGCTTTTCTCCACAGTCAGGTGTGGAAGTCGGGAAGCTGGTTTGTTCCCCAGTTGTTTACCTCAGTTATTTTTCTAAACCAATTTTTGCATTTAGTTTTTTCATATTACTGGTGATTTAACAGATGTTGTGCCTGAGCAACACTGCGATCTGTTGAATCGAGCCGTGATGATGTTTTATGTTTTCTTCATGACTTTCCTTCCAAACCTGCAGAGTCCATTTCACATCAGGCCATGTCTCGGCTCTGCACCAAAGGTCAAAGGACGCGCCGGGACAGGCTGACAAAACCTGTCTGCTTTTTACATTCTAGACGAGCATTTAGAGCCACGTTGGACGAAATAACAACCGCGGTTTCTTTAAAAGATGTGGAGACACTAAACTGTGGAAGTCGTTTGCCAATTCGGGAGATTTCTGTCAAAAATCTGAGCTATTTTGTCGTTTAGCAGCTCCAAGAAAACTGTCCCGTAGATGAAGTGTTTCTTTTACACCCGTGAGCAGAACAATAATGCTTTTGTGATGTCGCTTTACCGTTGTACAGTTCGAGGACTTTCTCCACATTTTACTACAGTCAGGCAACGCGTTCTGGAACAATCTGGAATAAAGGCAGAGTTATTTCAGCATCTGTCTGCAGGTTAGACCTAAAGAAATCTTCAACTGAGAAATCTTTTGAACTTTTCTTAAAGTGAATGGTTTGAATCGGAACTCATATTTGAAAAGAGCCTGATTGTTTTCATATAATTGTGCACCTGCTGTCCTGCCGTAAACATTAGTTATTTTAATCAAAATGTTTTCAAATTAGGTCCCGGACAATAAGAGTTTTCAGTCTGGCTCCTTAAAAGTTTAACTTGCACTGTAAAGTGCTTTGGGCCCAATGAAGGTAGAAAGTGCTATATAAGTTTACACCATTTACTATTTACACTGCCTGCACAGTTATGAATAATACAGTATTTTAACATAAAAGTGTTGAGTAGGCTATTTGCCCCAAAGAGCTGAACTCATTGAAGATATGAATATCATTTCAATCAACTAAAACAAGCAAGTTAAAAATGACTGGAAATTGCTACAACTTAACAGTTTAAGTTCTGACCAACCAACATGTTATGTTGAGCCAACAGTAAACTTGTATTACTTCTTCCTATTAGTGCAAGTGTGTGCTCATTTGATTAAAGTTGCCACAAAAGAATCGCACGCTCTAATATTTCGATCGTAGCACTTTTAGCTTTGAGTTGTTTCATTAAGCATCTGCAATGTCCAATGATCCAGTGTCATGGTCATTTAGTGCATTTATTGATGATGGGAGAGTGTGACCACTGCGCAAAGCCTTCTCCAGCACATGAGCAGATCTGGCAGACGGTGACGAGGCCGAGTCGAAGAATGTGCGATGCTCCGAATCCAGACTGGGACGCGGGACTTGAGTCGAAGTCTGGAGGAAACTCTGTCAAAGTCTGGAAGAAACTCTGTCGAAGTCTGGAAGAAACTCTGTCGAAGTCTGGAAGAAACTCTGTCGAAGTCTGGAGGAAACTGTCAAAGTCTGGAGGAAACTGTCAAAGTCTGGAGGAAACTCTGTTGAAGTCTGGAAGAAAATGTCGAAGTCTGGAAGAAACTCTGTCGAAGTCTGGAGGAAACTCTGTCAAAGTCTGGAAGAAACTCTGTCGAAGTCTGGAAGAAACTCTGTCGAAGTCTGGAAGAAACTCTGTCGAAGTCTGGAGGAAACTGTCAAAGTCTGGAGGAAACTGTCAAAGTCTGGAGGAAACTCTGTTGAAGTCTGGAAGAAAATGTCGAAGTCTGGAAGAAACTCTGTCGAAGTCTGGAGGAAACTCTGTCGAAGTCTGAAAGAAACTGTCGAAGTCTGGAAGAAACTGTCGAAGTCTAGAAGAAACTCTGTCGAAGTCTAGAAGAAACTCTGTCGAAGTCTGGAGGAAACTGTCAAAGTCTGGAGGAAACTCGGTCGAAGTCTAGAAGAAACCTTGTCGAAGTCTAGAAGAAACTCTGTCGAAGTCTGGAGGAAACTCTGTCGAAGTCTAGAAGAAACTCTGTCGAAGTCTAGAAGAAACTCTGTCGAAGTCTAGAAGAAACTCTGTCGAAGTCTAGAAGAAACTGTCAAAGTCTGGAGGAAACTCTGTCGAAGTCTGGAGGAAACTCTGTTGAAGTCTGGAGGAAACTGTCGAAGTCTGGAAGAAACTGTCGAAGTCTGGAAGAAACTCTGTCGAAGTCTGGAGGAAACTCTGTCGAAGTCTGGAGGAAACTCTGTCGAAGTCTGGAGGAAACTCTGTCGAAGTCTGGAGGAAACTCTGTCGAAGTCTGGAGGAAACTCTGTCGAAGTCTGGAAGAAACTGTCGAAGTCTGGAAGAAACTCTGTCGAAGTCTGGAGGAAACTCTGTTGAAGTCTGGAGGAAACTCGGTCGAAGTCTAGAAGAAACTCTGTCGAAGTCTAGAAGAAACTCTGTCGAAGTCTGGAGGAAACTCTGTCGAAGTCTAGAAGAAACTCTGTCGAAGTCTAGAAGAAACTCTGCTGAAGTCTGGAAGAAACTGTCGAAGTCTGGAAGAAACTCTGTCGAAGTCTGGAGGAAACTCTGTCGAAGTCTAGAAGAAACTCTGTCGAAGTCTGGAAGAAACTCTGTCGAAGTCTGGAGGAAACTGTCGAAGTCTGGAGGAAACTCTGTCGAAGTCTGGAGGAAACTGTCAAAGTCTGGAGGAAACTCGGTCGAAGTCTAGAAGAAACCTTGTCGAAGTCTAGAAGAAACTCTGTCGAAGTCTAGAAGAAACTCTGTCGAAGTCTAGAAGAAACTCTGTCGAAGTCTGGAAGAAACTCTGTCAAAGTCTGGAGGAAACTCTGTCGAAGTCTAGAAGAAACTCTGTCGAAGTCTAGAAGAAACTCTGTCGAAGTCTAGAAGAAACTGTCGAAGTCTGGAGGAAACTCTGTTGAAGTCTGGAGGAAACTGTCGAAGTCTGGAGGAAACTGTCGAAGTCTGGAGGAAACTCTGTTGAAGTCTGGAAGAAACTGTCGAAGTCTGGAAGAAACTCTGTCGAAGTCTGGAGGAAACTGTCGAAGTCTGGAGGAAACTCTGTCGAAGTCTGGAGGAAACTGTCGAAGTCTGGAGGAAACTCTGTCGAAGTCTGGAGGAAACTCTGTTGAAGTCTGGAGGAAACTGTCGAAGTCTGGAGGAAACTCTGTTGAAGTCTGGAAGAAACTCTGTCGAAGTCTGGAAGAAACTCTGTCGAAGTCTGGAAGAAACTCTGTCGAAGTCTGGAGGAAACTGTCGAAGTCTGGAGGAAACTCTGTCGAAGTCTGGAAGAAACTGTCGAAGTCTGGAAGAAACTGTCGAAGTCTGGAGGAAACTGTCGAAGTCTGGAGGAAACTCGGTCGAAGTCTAGAAGAAACCTTGTCGAAGTCTAGAAGAAACTGTCGAAGTCTGGAGGAAACTCTGTTGAAGTCTGGAGGAAACTGTCGAAGTCTGGAGGAAACTCTGTTGAAGTCTGGAAGAAACTGTCGAAGTCTGGAAGAAACTCTGTCGAAGTCTGGAGGAAACTGTCGAAGTCTGGAGGAAACTCTGTCGAAGTCTGGAGGAAACTGTCGAAGTCTGGAGGAAACTCTGTCGAAGTCTGGAGGAAACTCTGTTGAAGTCTGGAGGAAACTGTCGAAGTCTGGAGGAAACTCTGTTGAAGTCTGGAAGAAACTCTGTCGAAGTCTGGAAGAAACTCTGTCGAAGTCTGGAAGAAACTCTGTCGAAGTCTGGAGGAAACTGTCGAAGTCTGGAGGAAACTCTGTCGAAGTCTGGAAGAAACTGTCGAAGTCTGGAAGAAACTGTCGAAGTCTGGAGGAAACTGTCGAAGTCTGGAGGAAACTCGGTCGAAGTCTAGAAGAAACCTTTTCGAAGTCTAGAAGAAACTCTGTCGAAGTCTGGAGGAAACTGTCAAAGTCTGGAGGAAACTCGGTCAAAGTCTAGAAGAAACCTTTTCGAAGTCTAGAAGAAACTCTGTCGAAGTCTGGAGGAAACTCTTTTGCCAAACTACGTTTTTTACTCCCAAAAGAAATGTTATTAAGGCACCTTTTTTTTCTCCAAAAATGTATAGTTTTGATACTCTCCACAAAAACCTGACTATAAAGTGTGTACGTTTACTATAAAGCGTTTACCTGTTCACTATTTAGATTTCCTCGCTGCAAATATCGGCAATAGCGCCTCCTCAGGCAGAGACAGGTAGTAAACCTAAATATAAAACCAGTGTACAGTACTGCAGACTCTTAAGCCCTCCCTCCTCTCCGCTGAATGGCTGATAAATTACAGTAGAAACCCAGACTGTGCCCTTTGCCCCGTTTGTGGTTTACTGTGGACGGCTGCCACGGAAAACCAAACGTTCAAAGCTCACTGGCGCTCGCTCACATTACCGTCGGACATCAAGAGAGACTTTTCCCATCAATGCTGCGAGGACTGAGTGAGTACGGCGGCAGTCGCGCTCGCCGCCGCGTTGTGTGCGGTTCATATCGTTGTTATTTCTGAAACAAAAACCGGCGCAAAGTTCAGCATCTTCTCTGTTTGCGATGAAGACCATGAGATTAGAAGATTTCTTTACATTACAGTATCATTTATATATATATATTATCTGGAGATGTGTAATCTGGAGATGTGTAATCTGGAGATGTGTTATCTGGAGATGTGTACCAACTTGGCAAGAAGCCTGAGGACCAATAACAAATGTTCTTAGGGCCAGACTCTGGGCAGCCCTGGATGTAAAATCATTCACATAAAGCCTTTGAACACTGCAGTGGGACAGATGGAGGAGTGACCGGCAGATCATGGAGTTGAAATTGTATGTACCTAAGTCTAAGTGTCAGTCAGGGCAATGTTCTCCAGTTCAGCTTTACCCAAATCTCAGATTCAGATTCAGATTATTTTATTCAGACATTTAAACATTTAACAGATGACGACATAAATAAATATAAAGTCTGAAATGGAATAGGCAGAAGCTAAAGCTAAAGCTATCCCAGTGTATTTACAAAACAAACAGTAAACGATGCCAATGTCTTATGCTGCAGTTATACCAATTTTTTTTGTGTTTAGATCGTCACAAAGAAGAAAGAAAAAAATCACCTTAATTTTGCATCCTTGGCATCCATTCTCATGGTATTTTTTTATAATTGATTTCTTCAAAAGCATTTTAAATTGAATGAGTGTTTTACAGTTGGTCCAACTCACTCCCCATTAATCCCAACAAAAGAAACACAATGCGGCTTTGCACCCGTTCGCACAAATGTTTTTTGAAACATTTCTTCTACAATTCTTTTTATAGTATTTTATTTTTTTCATACGCCACATTTTGCCATATTTTTGTCACTTTTCTGTTACTCTTCTGTGGCTTTTTTTTATCGCTATTTGGACACTTTTTTCAAGAGGCTTTTAGATTTGGGTAAAGCTACGCTGGAGTAAGAGCTTGGCTCAGGAGGGGGCCACCGGATTTCTTTGGCAATGCTCGAATTATGAAGACATTTGGTCGTTGCAGAAAGTTAAGCTACTGTTGGATCTCAGAGGAAGCCACTTGGTTTCCCCAGCTTCAAACGAGCTACTTGTTTTTGGAAAGTTTCTGAAATTTACCTGTTACATTATTCTGCTTCAGTGCGTCGCGAACTTCGACTGTAAATTAAGAATGGACTGATTACCTCCTTCTTCCTGGAGCGTGACTGACTCCAGACGGTCCTTGCTGTAATAGACTTTCCATTGAGTCATTACGGAACAGTCCTGGAAGGTCCAGGGTTCACAGCTAGAAGGTCCAGGGTTCGATTCCCACCTGGACGGGGCCTTTCTGTGTGGAGTTTGCATGTTCTCCCCATGTTTCCTAAAAACATGTACAATAGGCCAGGATGAATGATGTGTGTGAGTGAATGATGATGGTCAGAGGGACCGTTGGCGCAGATGTTGGCGCAGTTCTTCTCCCAGGGGAAACTGAAGCTACAAACGTAGGTCACCACCACGGTCTCATGTAAAGATCTTCTTCATCCTTCCACGCTCTGAGGCGAACCATAAGGAGCAGTGGTCGACGGCAGTGCCCGGGGGACCCATCTCCATGATGTGGAGCCAGGCTGATGGTCAGAATCACCTGGCTGAAGGATTCACCTATTGCACCTGTTTTTAGTGGTAGGGGAAACCGGAGTACCTGGAGGAAACCTACACAGACACGGGGAGAACATGCAAACTCCACACAGAAAGGCCCCTGGACCTTCTAGCTGTGAAGCACGAGCGCTAACCGCGGCGCCACCTATGAGCATCAAAAAGCTCAGTCGTTGCTCCTCCTTATATCGCGTCGTGAACTAGACATTTATTTACTGGATTTTTCATGGCGTTCTCATTATAGACATTACCCCACAAACAACGTTATACAAAAAGGGCAAAGTAATGCAGTAAAAGTTATTCTTCAATAGTTTAGACGGGTCTGTACTGAAGCTTGACCTCAGAGGTGGGACGTGTGGTACAGTGGAAGCAACGTGATTACAGTGAAGAGTTACCGAAGTGAAATGATTAATAAAGTTGTGTGAATGTCCCAAACTGACCCCGCGTCCCGACACCGCACTCTCGTGTTGTGGTGCTGCAGTTCAGGAAAAGGGGCAATAGCCGCAGAGATCTTTCGCCCGTGGTTCCTGATCCATCTCTTTTGAAAGATGAAATCCAGTTTGAATCCGATTGCGTGCAACTTCTTTTCATCTGGAGGGTCCACGTGTGCAGCCGCGCTTGTGTCGGACTGTCCCAAAGGGCGGCTGTGGCTACATACGTAAAGCCTGGCTCACATGGGAATGTACCAAAAATTGTTGGCGGATTTTTCAAACCCGAGAGGCCCCGTTGGGTCAGCCACCACACATCGCAAATTAGGAATGATCCAGATTTGTTTCGCTGTTGTGAATGATCAGCCAAGTTTACTGAATGAACAGAGCGAAATGTCCATCCATCCATTTTCTTCCACTTGTCCGTTGCCGGGTCGTGGGGGCAGCTGTTGGAGCTGCACCAGCCCCTATGGCTCCTCCTGGAGGTGGTGGGTCCACAGAAGGACCCGGTTGGGCCTGGTGGTCTCTCATAAGGGGCTTCTGAAGAGTGAAATGTATCTTTCCAAATCTTTGCCTCCCCTCATATTCACCTGCAGTGTCATAATTGGGTGAAGGTTTGTCAGCTTAGGGCGCGGAGACCGACCATTGACCCGGTGTATCTGTTTGATTTGGGAGATCATCTGGGGCCGCGGCGTGGGCGTTTGGGTGGGATTCCACCGGTTTCCCCCGTCAGCCTCCAACATTAAACCAATCAGATAATGCTCTGGCTCCAGTGTGTGTGTGTGTGTGTGTGTGTGTGTGTGTGTGTGTGTGTGTGTGTGTGTGTGTGTGTGCGTGTGTTCATTCCCAGGGTTCAGTTGTTAGCATTCATTGTATCCCCGTCCTATAGTGTTAACCTCTTTGATTTAGTTCAAGGATATGCCCCGTTGGGATGAACCATCTCTTTTTCGAGGGGGTCTTGAACACAAAATAACCAAACATAGCCAGTATTATCACGTAGACGTAACAATCACGTTGTCTCAGGTCTTGCACTGTCCATCCCCACCCTCCCCCCAAACTGCCCTCACTTTTAATACAATACAATATTAACAATAAGTACAGAGAAGAAAAAAACAAAAATAATAATAATATTCATAAAATAAACCTTAACTGAGTACACTTCCTCCGGTTCGGTTTTACCCAGATCTAAAAGCCTCTTGAAAAAAATAGCGAAATAATAGCGACCAAGATCACAGACCGTCCAGTCCTAGTTGTCAGTAGGCAGGGTTCCTCCGTTCAGCCGGGTTCCTCCATTCAGCCGGGTTCCTACATTCAGCAGGGTTCCTCCCTTCAGCAGGGTTCCTCCGTTCAGCAGGGTTCCTCACTTCAGCAGGGTTCCTCCGTTCGATCTAGACAGGCACTCCCGAGGGGGAGTGGGACAGGAGACACCATGTGAATAGTAATGAACAGGCTTCAGATAAAAGAAATATTGTATAAGAAGAAGAAGATGATAGCGCTCAGTGTATCGTACTTCCCACAGCAGTGTTTCTTCTTAGGGAGCTTTACTTCAGGCTGAGGGTTAGAGCTTTACTTCAGGCTGAGGGTTAGAGCTTTAACTGACCTGATCATAAGCTCATTCTCAGAGGTACGTTTTGAGCCTAGTCTTAAATGTAGGGACTGTGTCTGATTCTTTAACGTGAGCGGGGAGTTTATTCCATAGAACCGGAGCTAAAGGCTCTTCCTCCTACAGTGATGTTGGAGCTAAAGGCTCTTCCTCCTACAGTGATGTTGGAGCTAAAGGCTCTTCCTCCTACAGTGATGTTGGAGCTAAAGGCTCTTCCTCCAACAGTGATGTTGGAGCTAAAGGCTCTTCCTCCTACAGTGATGTTGGAGCTAAAGGCTCTTCCTCATACAGTGATGTTGGAGCTAAAGGCTCTTCCTCATACAGTGATGTTGGAGCTGAAGGCTCTTCCTCCTACAGTGATGTTGGAGCTAAAGGCTCTTCCTCCTACAGTGATGTTGGAGCTAAAGGCTCTTCCTCCTACAGCTCTGGAGCTGAAGGCTCTTCCTCCTACAGTGATGTTGGAGCTAAAGGCTCTTCCTCATACAGTGATGTTGGAGCTAAAGGCTCTTCCTCCTACAGTGATGTTGGAGCTGAAGGCTCTTCCTCCTACAGTGATGTTGGAGCTGAAGGCTCTTCCTCCTACAGTGATGTTGGAGCTAAAGGCTCTTCCTCCTACAGTGATGTTGGAGCTGAAGGCTCTTCCTCCTACAGTGATGTTAGAGCTAAAGGCTCTTCCTCCTACAGTGATTTTGGACCCGAGGAATCACTAGTAGCCCTGAGGTTTGAGAGCGGAGTCTCTGGTTGGCCGATATGGAACAATAGCATCTTGGAGATAGAGCAGAGCCAAACCCTTTATGGCTTTAAATGTGAGGAGCAGGATTTTAAACAGGAAGCCAATGGAGAGACTTTAGCACAGGTGTAAAGTGTTCTCTTGTCTTGTAGCTGCATTTTGAACTAATTGAAAACTTTTTAGGGAACTTTTAGGACCTGCTGCTAGCAGGCAGTTTCAGTCTTCCAGCCTCGAGGAAACAAATGCATGAAGAAGTTTTTCTGCATCACTCTTAGGCAGGATGTTTTAAAAGAGAGGTCTTGGTCAAACAGAACTCTAAGTTTATTTTTTTTATTTGATGAACCCCAGACTGATTATCCCCTCGCCCTCCTGCCCCCGGTGCAGTGTTGAAGTTGATCTGTTTTTCTCACATCTGCTGTGACGTTCTCTCAGCTGTGCGTCTTCCTGTCGTAAACTGCGCCGCTGCCTGGTCCAGCGCCCGCTGTGCGAGGAGACAGGTCCAGAAAAGCACTACACAGAAGCACTTTGTGTTTTCCCCCAACACGTATGTAAGAAACGGACATGACAAAAACAGTCGTGGTCAGTGCGACGTTTGGCCGTGTTTTCAAAGATGGAGGGGACGGCGAGGCTGCTGTGCGGACGTCCCTCGCTCTGATGGCGCTGGGACAGGTTTCCATATCCCGTGCGTGTCGTTGCCATTGGAAATGTCAGTGAGTGCGTTTACACGCACTCGAGTTCCCCGGTTTTTAGCTGGAGTTTTCAATATTGCGGTTTTCTCGTTGATCATAGAAATGCAGATTTATGTCAAACTGTCGCCGATCGTTGAATTTTCTCCTTAGCCTCTTACCCCCGCCCCACTTTAACCAAGATTTACCCAAATCTAAAAGCTTAAAAGAAAAACATCAAAATCGCGGGTCCCAGTCTGCACTTTGCAGCCCTATATAGAACCAGAAAACTGCATAACTGGATTTTGCCGCTAACCAGGATACTTGAGTGCATGTAAACGCACTCATTTAAAAACTCTACTAATGTTCTCCCTGATCATTCATTTCACTGACATGTCCAGCATCACTGATGCTCTACAATATTCTGACTGGCGGCTCTTCTACACGACACCAGGGTCTTCGCAGGTCATGTGTAGTAAAAGTACATTGAGATCTTGGTCTTTGTAAGTTTGGTATTAGCAGGTCAAAGGTCATACCGCCTGTCCTGGGGAAAGTAGGTTTGGTGAAAGTAGGTTTGGGGAAAGTAGGTTTGGTGAAAGTAGGTTTGGTGAAAGTAGGTTTGGTGAAAGTAGGTTTGGTGAAAGTAGGTTTCACACGTGAAAGTAGGCGGTGGCGTTCCCGGCTCTGGGAACATGGACTTTGGCTGTACCTTGATTTTTATGATGCAAACAATAAAAGTTGAGTCATGGCTGTATCGCTGTCGCCGTCAAAGGCGTCTCAGCAACACAAAGAAAGACGGGACGTCATGTTGCTCCATTTTTGGTGAAACTTTTGTCGACACCGTGGAGGAAATTCTTTGCTTTTTGCCAAATACTGCAGATGTGCAAGTAGATCAAACGGGGGCTGGCAGGTGATCGGGCTGCACAAATAACTGCAACCAAATCGCAAAGGCCGCAGTTATTTAGGCGGGACAGTGGAACTGGATTGTGTCATCGAATCCTCTGCATTCCTTCATAATAACCCGATGGAAATGTAAAAACGTGTCACATGTGGTTACCAGCAGTGGCACAAAAGGCTAACGGAGTCGTTTCATGATTCTTATCTCTATGTTCCTCATGTTAATCTATAGCAGTGGTTTTCAACTGGTGGGTTGGGAGTCGGGGCCCTAAAGGGGGTCGCTAGACTTTCCCAGGGAGAATTTTCTTCTTTTCATTTGTATCTACTGTAAAGTATGAAGACACTAAAGTATGTAATTTTGATTATCATTTCTGGTTTATTAGCTCGTTTAAGGCTGAAGTGGAAATCACACTATTTTATTTTAAAAGTAACAAACTAAATCCTTATTTGGGTCGTGGCTTGTCGTACTATGGTGATGGTGTGTCTCATAGAAATCAGAGAAATGCGATTAGCGATCTGAGCCTGTTCCCACAAGTGAGTACATTTTGTTAATGACCTGTTTAAATTGAGCGTTCTACCTCCATACAGATCAATAGTGAAGCCAGGTGCAATACTAACTAGCTAAAGCATGACTTAGCTAACACATGACTTAGCTAGCGCGTGTCATGACATCATCAGTAAATGGTAGAATTTGGAGCCTGACGTGTCCGGCACAGTTACGTTAAACTTTCAAACATAATCCACACAATTTCTTTAGATCTGCAGACATCGATTCTAAACAATAACTTACTCAGTTTACAAGATTGAAGCTGTAGTTCCGACAAAATGGACAACCGCACAACAAAGAGAAAAACACAATTAATCGTACAGAATGTCATTCACAGGCAAAAATGCCGTTTAATACCGCCATTGTTTTCACCTTCGTGTCCACTGAAATTACCCATAGGCTAGAAGAGCCCTATAGCGTGTGCTAATGCCATAGGCAGTATTAGATAGCGACATAATGCTAATTTATAGGGTAATTACTTCCTGTCATCGTTTTTTTTTGCTTTTGTTGAAATAAATATGTTTAAAGTACAGCAGGCAGAAAACAAGCAGCTGTTGGACCATTACAACGGGATACAACTTTACTCAGAATATAAATTGTTCACTGGAGGAAACTTCTGCGTTTATAGCATCTAAGCTAAAGGTTAACGTTTACTTAACGCTAACAATTGGTAAAATGAACCGCACTCGGCTGGACCTTTATTTGCGTTTTTCCGTCATAATGTTGACAGGTCGCAGGCTAATATTTATCCTACACTGGCCAACAGGAAGTTAGCCAAAACGTTCGTGTTGTGAGTGTTTGCTTGATTACTTTTGTAACGTTCTACCTCAAATGCTTTATCCTTTGCAAGGGGTGGGATTCAATAAGTTATCTTCTTCCCCCTCCCTTTCAGACATACTGTATATTCCTTTTTGCACTATATGACGTAAATATATTTTGTCTACCTTGTAGTTTTCTGTGCCATTGTCTGAAATAAATTAAACAGTAAAATAAAAAATGTCTCCTATGGGGTCGGATTATGTTCACAATCTGCCACCTTTGCAGTTCAGAGCTCTACAAACATGCTCTGAAATGTATGTCACTGCTTAGCGTTTCAAGTTCCAGCCTTCTAATATTAATTGCTCTACTTGTCAGACAAATCGCGGGCAGATCTTTGTGCCATGGTGCGTGTGATTTCCCGATACATGACCTGACCTTGATTCTGAAGAGACTCTGGGTTTTGGTTCAAATGTGTTCCTCCAAAGCTTCCTGGAAACGCTCGCCGTCACTGCCTCCCGGGTTTCCACTGACACAGAGCAAAACAAATATGGCAATTGCCACGAGCTAACAATTTAGACAAGTCGCATTAAGATTTGAGAAAAGTCTGAAATATGAACTGCTGCACTTACTCTTAGGTTTGTAGGTTTGAGTAGTTTTGTTCTAAAAATCACTTGGAAACTGACATTTTTGTTTGTTTGTAGAGGACCCCCTCGAACCAACGCAAGAATCAGCCCCACAATGGAGCCGGCGACACAAGTGAAAGCTTTTTGTGCTAAAGTCGAAGCTAAATCCAGTTGCAGCCTCTTTTTTTATTCCCAAACGAGTTTTTCAAAGTGTAAACATCAGTCCAACATCTTAGATATTGTGAGTTATCTGGCTGGCGTTGTTAAATGTTATATTAAAAAGAGTCTTTGGAACGGTTCTTTGAAATGAACGGATCTCAAAGACAACTGTGGCTACGTACTAAGCTTACAACCGCTGTGTGAAGAGAAAGGGATAAACGCTGACCTGATGTGATGCGATTCCTAAAAACATGTACAATAGGCCAGGATGAGTGAGAGTGTGTTGTGTTCCTTAACATGCAATGTCCCGACCATAAAGTGTTATACCGTCCCCTCCTGGAACCGCCACCTTAACGTGGTGGAGGGGTTTGAGCACCTGAATGATCCTGGAGCTCTGTTGTCGGGGGCTTCGTGTCCCTGGTAGGGTCTCCCAGGGCAAACAGGTCTTATAGGTGACGGGTCAGACAAAGAGCGGTTCAGGAGCCCCTTATGAGAGACCAACAGGCCCGGTTAGAACCATGAGGCCGTCCTTCTGTGGACCCACCACCTGCAGGGGGCGCTATAGGGGCTGGTGCAATGTGATTTGGGCAGATCCAACAGCTGCCCCCACAACCCGGCAAGTGGAAGAAAATGGATGGATGAATGGATGGATGTTATAGCCTTCCCTAATGGCGGGTGTGTGGGATCACCTTGTGATTCTGAAGGCTTTGTGGGTGAGACGGAGGAGTAAATGTCCTGAACGGAGCTGCTCCTGCTACTATAGTTATTCATAATGTTTCAAAGATATCGTCCATCCATCCATCCATTTTCTTCCACTAGTCCATTGCTGTTGGAGCTGCACCAGCCCCTATAGCGCCCCCTGCAGGTGGTGGGTCCACAGAAGGACGGCCTCATGGTTCTAACCGGGCCTGTTGGTCTCTCATAAGGGGCTTCTGAATCGCTCTTTGTCTGACCCGTCCCCTAGGACCTGTTTGCCCTGGGAGACCCTACCAGGGGAACGAAGCCCCCGACAACAGAGCTCCAGGATCAATCGGGCTCAAACCCCTCCACCACGTTAAGGTGGCGGTTTTCAGGAGGGGCTCAAAGATACTGTTCATTACTTTCCAACCTGTATGATGGTGTTTCTATATGTTGAATTTACTTTGTTTTTCTATGATTGCACATTTCCTAACTACAATATCTGCATCCCCCTGTTAGTTCTTAAGAGCTACTGTAACAAATGATTTTCTCCAGAGTGAGATCAATAGCAGTAGTATATCTTATCTTATAGCGTAAATCAAAGGTTAAAACCAAAAGGTATTCATCAATTGTCATTTTAGGCAAAAGTTCCCGACTTACTGAAAATGGTCCTGCGAGCCGCTTTTTGCACCTGACCCAGTTGAGAACCGAGTTTGTTTAATAATTTCCTATATTTGACCCATTTCTATTCCAGCATACCTGTTGTGTGGGGAACCATGCCTCCACCCGTCCGCCTGTGACCCCCTTCTGTCCCCTCGGATGTTGGACAGCGAGGACAGCGGCGCCATGTCCTCCCCGTCCGTCCTAGAGCCCCAGCCGCTCCAGCTGCATGAGGGCGACTCCAGTAAGGCGCCCCGCGATCGAGAGCCCTCCCCCGGGCGGGCGCCGTCCGTGTACAGCCCCCCCACCGCGCTGGACGCTCACACGGTCTGCATCCCTGCGCCGTACGCAGACAGCAGCCAGGAGTACACCCCCGCTCCCATATCCTTCTACGGGCCGTCCGTGCTGAGCTACCCCCGCCCCGCGCTCGCCGACGCCCCCTTCTGGGCGCCCCATGGACACGGTAACCTGACGCTCCACTGCCCCCCTCCGCTGCTGTACAATGAGCCGCCGAACCACGGCTGGATGGAGCCCAAACCGCACTTCAGCAACAGGTAAGTTCTGCTCAACGTATTTTCTATTTCTGTTGGTGTTTTACGCTCATGAAAACTCTGGAGAAGAGTTGAAGTTACGCTCATGCACCTCTCACTATGGATATTCCACATTTCATAACGTAAATAATGGAAAGAGCAGTTTCTGAGTGAGGGTCACGGTCTTTCTCTCCTCATACTAAGCCTAAATATTGATAAGCATTATAATTTAATAGTCAGGCTCCATTGACTTGAATGTGATTTTCCAACGTTCTACCGGTCATTATTTTCTGATAGAAGACCTCTGAAAAAAATAATGACCGCTGCCAATGCTTGTCAGGTCTTTCGTATCCCTCCGGTAGTAGCGACATTATCTCTGTCCTCGTTCCTGAGAGAGACGTTGGGGAATCGCTCGTGACGTTAACGGGAGTCCGACTTTCAACTCACCCAGAGATTCGCCACCATTCCTCCTCTCCAACGGCACCTCCAACTAAGCGGCTAGGCTAGCAATAAGCAGCTAGCCGTGCTGCTACTAGCCTAGCCACACTGCCTGGAATCAACAAACGTTGCCAAGCATCGCGCAAACCTTTGGGAACTATTTGCCGCGGAAATCATTAAATAAACCATTCTGCCTTCATAAAAGTGTATGAAGTTTATTTGTGTGTGTACAGTTGGCAAATAGCCGCATAATAAGCGCGTTCTATACATTATCCGTTACATAACACACAGTTAGTCCGGCAAAAGCAGGTCCGGACCCACGCGCCAACCCGTCCGGACTCGAACCTTGGATCCCAACTTTGGACCCGACCGTGAATCCCCTCATCAATAAAACTCCTGACCGCCATAGACAATGTCATATATTGTCACATATTTGTCATCTAGAACCAGAAAACAGAACAATAATGCGTGGAAGATCTGCAAATTTACAATATCGGGTTCAATCTCCAATGTCGAGAAATGTGTGAAAAATTGGGAAAAAACGTTGGCAAAAATAAGGGGGGAAAAAATAAGTAAAAATTGAGAAGAAATTGGGGGGAATATGTATTTGAGCTGAAACAACCACGTCACCTCCTTTGACACTGTCCCTGGACCAACAGCATCAAAACGTGGCTCTAAAGATATTCTAAAGGTAATTTTTTTGATACCGGCGGTACCCAGGCCTTTTTTTTGATACCATCCTTACCCCGAGCCCTTCTCAAAAGTAAGACTAGTACAACAGTCCACTCAACTCAATGACCCCGGTCCAGTTGACGGTGGAATGCAGAGCCTACACAAACAAACACATTTTAAGCTTAATGCAAATCTGAACTGAGAATGGGCCACTTTAGATCATCGGAAATGACATTTTTCCGTCTGACAGATTTGTGGGGGAAAAAACAACACATCCATATTTATTTTCCCCCCGCGCTTGTCTCACACTTCGTCTGACAAACCGCTCGTCATTATCGTGTCCAGACGCCGCTGTCGCCTGAAGATTGCGCGTCCTTTTTTTTTTCTCTCGCTCGTCTTCACTCTCGCTCTCTCCCTTGTGTCTCCCTTGCAGCTCTGTCCTGGGCTGCGGGGCGAAGGTGGCGGGCCCGCTGAAGTGTCCCGCGGAGGAAGGCAGGGCCGTCAGCTCCTGCTCCACGCCGCTGCGCTCGGACATGCACTTCTGCGCCGTGTGCCACGATTACGCCTCGGGGTACCACTACGGCGTGTGGTCCTGCGAGGGCTGCAAGGCCTTCTTCAAGAGGAGCATTCAAGGTACTCTGGGGCGCGGCCACTGTAGGCCGGACGCGGGACGGAATTCACCTGGGGCCAGGTCCTCCACCTGGCGCAAGGACAGCACCGCTCCAGGCTCGAGGGGCATCTTGCATGAGCGCAGAGGGAGGCGGGGTTTATCTGGCTGCTCTCCTGGGGCAGCCTCGCATTCCTTTCCTCGTTTATGTCCCGCTGCCTTTTGCTCTTCCTGAAGGCTCTCACAGGTCAAACTAAAAACTGTATTTATCCCGTCGTGAGTTAAACCATGTCACAATGGCTTAATCAAGTTAATAGTTTGACCTGTGAGAGCCTAACCCCCGTCTCACATTAACTACGGTCCAGGTTCGGTCCAGGTTCGGTCCTGATCCAGTCCGGGTTTTCCCCAAACTACCACTCACAGTGAGTCCGGCTGACTCTGTGGCTCCGGTGCCGGGCACAGAAACGGCCCTCGCGAGAACAGAAGTGCACGTGATAAATAACCCGGGTACAGGTCGTTTTTGCCCCAGTGAAGTGGATGCTTTAAACACACTCCCCCTGTGTCACTGGTGATGGAGAAATGTTTACATTTACAAAAGTAGTGAGCTTCTTTTCTCACGAGACCTGACTTCCTGTTTGGCTCGCGTTGATCCGTTGGGGCTCCGGTGTCCGGCAAAAATAGACTTCTTGCGGATTCTTTCCGTTGCCGCCGCATGGCCGCGGTAGCCGGACCCGGACTTCGCGGAGCAGTGTGAGTGTGGCTACATTGGTTTGAATGACTTTCTAAGATTGCGGACGCCGTACCGGACCTTAACCGGATCTTAACCGGATCTAATGTGAGCCGGGGGTAAGGCTTAAGGAAGCGGTCCCATCAAAGCAGTCGCCTCCTCTTGTGACGCCCTCTCACAAGTGGCGAAGGCTCAAAGCACATAGCTCCGCCCCTCGAAAGATAATTGGCTAGGAGCCTGCGCCCGTCCGTGCGCCAGCACGAGATCTGGCCCTAAAGGTTTTCATATAGAAATAAGACTTTTTGGGTGTAAAAAAAATGCAGAAATGGTCCATCTTTTCTGCAACAAAGTTGATTAGTGTTGGTTTGTAACGGAATCTTGGCGCCTCTTCAGTGTTTCGGAAGAACACTGCTGCACTCCATCCATCCATTTTCTTCCACTAGTCTGTTGCTGTTGGAGCTGCACCAGCCCCTATGGCGCCCCCTGCAGGTGGTGGGTCCACGAAGCCCCCGACAACAGAGCTCCAGGATCGTTCAGGTCAAACCCTCCACCAGGAGGGACTGCTGCACTCAACCATGAAACTTCAGTTTCATATTCATAACAATAAGAGAAAGAAAAGGTCAAAACAGCCGGGGAAAGTTTAGCTTCATGTCATTCTGGGCTTTGCACAGAACGAGTAGTGCCTATTTTGCATTTCTAATTAGTGATAAATAAGTTCCTAACAGGCGTGTAGCGGCGTGTTTTTAATCATATGCCGCTTTTATACATGATCTGAATGTAAGTCAATGTGAATGTATTCTAGGTACTCCAAATACTCTGATTGGACAAAAACTTTACAAAATAAATGTTAAGGCAAGTATTCAGTATTCACTAACTAAATACAACTTCAATGAATTCTCCCGTGTTTACTTTTAGAATTAGCTGTTTATTAAATTTCAATTATTTGTGGCTGAAAACTCAGAATGGATGGATGGACTTTAATCAAAATACCACATTCTGCATTTGGCTCATCCTTCTGTGTCTTTGGGGTTAAAACCGTCAGGGTCGGTGGGCGACAGGGAACCCTTCTCCAGATCTCGAGCCAGGTTTGGTCTGGAGCACCTAGCTTGAGGATTGGGTTATTGGGAGGACATTGTCACGGGGAGATTGTGTGACTCCAGTTTCAGGACACGGGATCAGTTTGGGACATTCACACAACTTTGTCAATCATTCAAAGTAAAACTCTAAGTACTCGAGCACTGTCCGCCAGTACTCAAGGATCAATCTGTAACTGTAACACGTGTTTGGGGTTGCGTTTCTACTTTTTCATTTACTACACTTCCTTGTAGTTCTGTTTTAAGCCGTGTCTAAAGCTGTATGCTTGATAAAACAGTGAAGTAACACAACTGATTGTATTTCAGGACACAATGACTACATCTGTCCCGCCACAAACCAGTGCACCATCGACAAGAACCGCAGGAAGAGCTGCCAGGCCTGCAGGCTGCGCAAGTGCTACGAAGTGGGCATGATGAAGTGCGGTGAGTGCGCCTTCCGAAACCAGAGGAGGCGTAAAATAGATACAAATCACAGAAGCGCAGTTTACACGGAAATAGTCTCCAGAAAAAACTCGGCAGTCACATCCTCTCTCGATCTGGCTTTTATATGAAAACAATGAGGCGTCAACAACCCCGGTGAAGTTGCAGTGGACGCCTTTGTCCAGCAAACAGCGCCGTGATCCTAACAAGATGTGACAGAATATAAATATGGGAAGCTTCACCACACGATGCACTGAGATCATGAGTTTAGCCAGAGTTCAGATGGGGCTGGGACCGTTCTGGGTTCGTCCTCGTAGTCTCCTGTTCACATGAGGGAGACTTGCTGCTTCACGCGTGCTTCTATCCGCATACAAATGTGGAGAAGACAGGCCCTATATTAAAGTGTGGGGTGGAATGTTATGTCATTCTGTGGTTTCTTTATCATTAACACACTATACGATGATGTTTAATGACTATTGGATGTGTAATCGACCCACAACAAAAGAAACTTAACTGAATATGATTTAGCATTTAGCTCAGGAGCCACTTTTATACGTCCCTTCTGTCTGAAGTAAAATCTCAAACGTTCTGTACATCCATCAATGATTTGTAGCTAGGCTTTGACATCACCTAAATGTGATGAAAACATGTGGATTGTTCATAATTATGGCTGTGTGATGGCTAAATGCTAACGGCTATAGGATAAACACATTGAGCAGGCTAATGGATACTTTTCATTTTCATTTCTATGGTGAAACCGCCCAAACCTTTCAAACCCCGTCTCTCAGCAGGCGTACGGAGGGAGCGCTGCAGTTACCGCGGCACCCGCCATCGTCGTGGTAGCCTGTCCGGGGGGCGGGGCCTGGTACGGATGGGTCTCAACTGTCGGTCCCAGAGACAGCTGCACCTGGAGCCCCCCCTCAACCCTGTCACGCCCCTCCCACAGGTAAAGCCCGTCCCACAGGTAAAAACTCAGGTAAAGCCCTTCCCACAGGTAAAGCCCGTCCCACAGGTAAAAACTCAGGTAAAGCCCCTCCCACAGATAAAAACTCAGGTAAAACCCGTCCCACAGGTAAAAACTCAGGTAAAGCCCTTCCCACAGGACAGATAAAAACTCAGGTAAAGCTCCTCCCACAGGTAAAGCCCCTCCCACAGATAAAAAACTCAGGTAAAGCCTCTCCAACAGGTAAAGCCTCTCCTACAGGACAAATAAAAACCCAAGTGAAGCCCCTCCCACAGGTAAAAACTCAGGTAAAGCCCTTCCCACAGGTAAAGCCCCTCCCACAGGACAGATAAAAACTCACGTAAAGCCCCTCCCACAGGTAAAAACTCAGGTAAAGCCCCTCCCACAGGTAAAGCCTCTCCCACAGGACAGATAAAAACTCGGGTAAAGCCCCTCCCACACATAAAAACTCAGGTAAAGCCCTTCCCACAGGACAGGTAAAGCCCCTCCCACAGGTAAAGCCTCTCCCACAGGTAAAGCCTCTCCCACAGGACAGATAAAAACGCTGGTAAAGCCCCTCCCACAGGTAAAAATTCAGGTAAAGCCCTGCCCACAGGACAGGTAAAGCCCCTCCCACAGGTAAAGCCTCTCCCACAGGACAGATAAAAACGCTGGTAAAGCCCCTCCCACAGGTAAAAATGCAGGTAAAGCCCCTCCGACAGGTAAAGCCCCTCCCACAGGACAGGTAAAAACTCAGGTAAAGCCATTTTCACTGCACAAAATCAGCCATTATTAATACTTATCAATTAAAATACTTTCTCTATAGTTCTTTAAATTATTGCTTTGACGATACGGATAAACTGCACAAAGACTTTATCTGTCCTTTATACGAGATTTCATCAGATATTGTCAAATACGACAGTTTTTATGTTCATTCTGAAAATATTTGTAAAAGTAGGCAATGTTTTATATGACGTGGGGTTCAAATGTAGATAGACAACTTGAAGCCCTCTGCAGCAGATGGAGCCTTAGGTCTCTGTGGAGATGTGTACCTTCTTGCACAAAACAGCAGCTTCCAGCCATGCACACTCTCCCCGGTCTCTATCCCAGATGTCTGATAAACCGTCTCCTCCCTCAGGTGTCCCAGCGTCTCGCCTTCAACCCCGAGGAGTTCATCTCCCGGATCATGGAAGCAGAGCCTCCTCAGATCTACCTGATGGAGGAGATGAAGAAGCCGCTCACGGAGAGCAGCATCATGATGACCCTCACCAACCTGGCCGACAAGGAGCTGGTGCTCATGATCAGCTGGGCCAAGAAGATCCCAGGTCAGGCCTCAAACACTCACAACCGAAATCATAAAGGCTAAAATGATTGTGTTCAAACGACAAAGTCTCCCTGTGCGCCTCTGTGGGCCATGTCCACTCGTAGAAACCATTGAATATGAAACAACAGCCTCGATACAAGACAGTGTGTTCCTTGATTGGGACATTTACAGCTAAACATGTCCCAATCAAGGAACACATTCTATAATTCCCAATTGCTGGTTTGCAGGTGACATCACAGCGTTCCAAAGGCCAGTACTAATATATGGAGGAAAAATAATTTAGTTTTTTAGGACATTTTCGGTCTTGTACAGAGATATTATGGGCCCAGTGACTTGATATTAATGATCATGTTTGTAATTCATACATTTTCTTTCCTATTAACAGCGTTACACTTTCACATGTCGTAGCTCAAAAGCAAGAGTATGAATTACAAAAAATGATCATTAATATCAGTCACTGGGTCCATGATCTCTCTGTACAAGACCGAAAATGTCCTCAAGAACAAAATAATTTTTCCTCCATATAATAGCGTTGGCCTTTGGAATGCCTGCAACCCAGCAATACAGTTCAAATGGAGCGGCAGGTCCAGATGTTTCAGAAATAGCCGCCACAACTGGCTCAGGATGCCAACAAGAAGCTAACGCTCCTCTGCTTCAGCGTAATAAACATAAAGGACTTTAATATTACCGTTGAAATCGAACCGAGACTCCAGGGGGACGTTTCTCCAACTAGTCTCCTGGCCGGTGGTGAGATGGCCCTTTTATTTAAACCTTTATCTCTTATTTCACCATTCTATATCTCAGATTTCTGACCTCACTGTCGCCAACGAAGTGGTTTGTGGCTTTCTTTGTTGAACGAGGCAGCCCGCTACTAATTTCAGCCTTTACGGTCAAAGGTACAGACTGGTACAGACGACGACTCAAACAAACCTTCGCACTGCAGTATCTTTTCCACCGGAGTCGCAGTAGCCGTGGTAGCAGAGACTTAAACCTCGGGCGCGCCTGTCAGCTCGCTCTTCACCCGTGCACTCCGAGTCTTTCATGAGGAACACAATAGGAGCGAGTCTGAAAGAAATAAGCTAATGGAAAAAAAGGCTTTGTGCCAAAAAAAAAACAAAAAAAAAACAGCAGCAGCTCTTGTAGAGGTTCACATTAACACCTGGAGAGAAGTCACCTGCTGAGATCTGGATATAACGAGAGCGACAGCGAGCGTGGAGAAAGAGAAGTATATCTGAAAAGGCTCTTAAGATCTTTCCAACTTGGCTTTTCATTCACAAACCAGCGTAAAAGCTCCTGGACTCAATTTCCCTCTTTCGATTTTAGAAAGACAGAGGCGGAAAAGTTGAGTTTATTCTCGTTCCTAGCTCTCACAAACCCTTCCACAGATCCATATTCTTCATGTGCACAATCGATAAGCATGTTTAGGACTTTCAGACTGAGAAGAAGAGTTTACTGTCCCTAACACCATCGTCAGTGAATACTTCCAGGCTCATGGTTTATTCAAAATAACCCCTTTAACAAGTATTGCACTTTATGAATGTGAATGTGACCAGAGACAGCAGAGAAATGTTCATAATGACGCTGAACTTTCTCCCGTCAGGCTTTGTGGAGCTGAGCCTGTCAGACCAGATCCACCTGCTGAAGTGCTGCTGGCTGGAGATCCTGATGCTAGGGCTGATGTGGAGGTCTGTGGACCATCCCGGGAAACTCATCTTCTCCCCAGACTTCAACCTCAACAGGTGAGAGCTGAAACTCCATGGTGCCAAGGAATAATAGTCTGACTGATGGAGTTTGTGATTGAATGTTTTAGGCGAAAATGTCGTTTTGAGCTCTTTAAGTGAACAGAGCGATCTGTTTAAGAAATGTCTGTTTGGTGTGAGCACAGAAATGCTGACTTACTTCTACAATGCCAGTCTTGAGGGTCTTGTTTAGTATGGGATTGTTATTCCTCTAATGGCACAGAGCAAAACGCAAATTAAGAGACTGGTCCTGAGGGCCTATTCCCTCAATTAGGAGAGACTGGGCCCGCTCCTAATTGGAGACTTGCCAGTAGAAGAGAGTAAAGCCGTTGTACGTGGCCCATTTGGCTCAAAGGGGAGTTGAATCCACACAGTTCTCATGAGCGCAGTTACTTTTAGTAACTCTGGTTCTCTGAACGTGCACAGTCTAAAACAAATTACTGTCAGGCTAATTCTCAGTGGTAAGACAGAAATAACCGTCAGGTTTCAGTTAGTTTTAAATCAGCGGTTGTTTCCAAACTGTGGGTCAGGGACCAGAGGTGACCATAGCCTAGTGTCGTCCTACATCTCAGTCTGACAGTGGCTTAGGGGTTAGTGGTTCACACACTGAGGGGCAGGGCCCGAATTGAGGTCATTATGTTCCACTTCTGCCCTGCAGTACTGCACAGTGGAACTGTTTTTGACCGTACATGGGTTCGCTTTTCGTTGAATAGCCAGGTTGCGAACTGTAGGGCCCCCGGGTGGATTTTCGCTTAGGGCCCGAGAAGGGCCAGCACCGGCTCTGGAAATGTTTATGTGCTTGTTGCAAGACCGTTGTATTATGATGAATTTATATGAATGGTTGTATGTGTGGCAGCTGTGGGATCCCTGGGGCCAATAAATGTTATCAATCAATCAACCAACCAACCAATCAATCACAGAACAGCAAACCTCTGTTTGCATCCGATTTTTGGACCCAACCGTATACTTAATTGTCTCTGTAGGGAAATTTGTCCTCTGCATTTGACCCATCCTTCGATGCCACTGGGGCGACCCGTAAGGAGCAGTGTGATGGGGAAACCGGAGCACCCGGAGGAAACCCATCCAGATACGGGTAGAGAAACATGCAAACTCCTCCGGGAATTGGACCCATGACCTTCCTGTTGTGAGGTAAGAGTGCTAAGCGCTCAGTTCATATGCGTTGAGAGAGAAGACGCTGGACTTTGTGACAGTTTTAGCTTCATGTGGATCCGAGTCCGAAATTCATTCAGTTTTGACCGTTACTATAGTTACCACAATAGAATTCTTATCCACACCAACTCCATTTTAAACTATGGGCTGTTTACGAAGTGTGATGTAAAGTAATAGTATTTAGTCGACTAACTTGACTTAACACGGCCAAGTATTTGACCCATCCCCAGACCCTTACCCAGTTTGCCCCGAAGTGCCTCTCTGGCAGATTTGGCCCGTTGAGCATGTTTTGGGTGGATGGAGTAAACAGCGACAGACGAGCGGATGGAGAGACTTCCTGGTTGGATTTCCAGCCTGGGCCCGGTGACGCTGGCTGCTCTCGGGTTCAGTCTGGTCGCGGGATCTGCGTGTCCAGGATGTAGTGAAGCTCTCGGACTTAGCTGGATCTGTCTCCCGTCAACAACGAGCTTCAGAAGAGCCCAAACAGGAAGAAAACACTCGGACGGATCAGATCGTGTCCCTCGGTAACGGTGTCAACACGGGAATCAGCAGCCGGAGACGAGGGGCACCGTGGCAGAGTGGTTAGCGTGGCTTTGTGTCCATGGCAACGACACAATCATTGAGTTCTTCCTACGGATTTCTGATATTAAAAACAGCTCAACAAAAACACATGCTTGACTTATTAGGGCTTTGTAAATAAAGTTGGATTGGATTTTGTCTAATCTCCAAATATCGAGAGGTATATTTGAATGTGATGTTTTTGCTGAAATGTAAATCATTCTGAAGTTAAGAAGTTTTGGTGTTATATTATCTCTACACTGTTAAAGTCTGTCATGTTCATTCTGTCCCGGCTTGAACAGAGACGAGGGCCACTGCGTCGAGGGCATCATGGAGATCTTCGACATGTTGTTGGCGGCCACCTCCAGGTTCAGAGAGCTCAAGCTGCAGAGGGAGGAGTACGTCTGTCTGAAGGCCATGGTCCTCCTCAACTCCAGTGAGTCTCCTCTGCATCAGCATGATCTCACATCCATAATTCTCCTCTCTGGTCTTCCTCGAGGCCTCCTGTTTCCTGAAACTCTAACCTCTTCATCCTCTTTCCTGCACATTCACTGTCCAGACTAGACATGTGGATGGGTCAAAAGCTGTGGAACTACTATTTTTCATTCGGACTAAAAGCCGGAATGGTCACGTCAGCGCCCGTGTTTCCTTTACTCTAGTTAGGTTTTAAAAATGCTGTCTTATCTTGGGCAAAAATGACTTGAAAAGTGCTCGAATTATCGGAATTTGTGCTGATTTTGAGTAGGTTTGGATTTTATTATCGCCAGTGGGACAAGAACGATTTTTATTGCCTTTGACTTTTTTGTCTCATTTCAAATAAAAGTAAATGTCTCTTATTTTAAGCAAATGACTGGCTTGTGCCATTGACAATCTTATTCCAAACTTACTCAAAATGAGCAGAAATGGTCTCAATTACTCACCTACAAGTCCCACCATAACCTGGCCCCGCCCTACCTCACCGAGCACCCGCAACAACACCAGCCCACCCACCACCTCCGCTCAGCCGGCACCAACCGCCTCACCCCCATCATCCGCACCTGACTCACTACCAACCTTCAAATCAGTACTCAAAACCCACCTGTTCAAACTAGCCTTTCCTTAAACCCCTTAAATATTATTATTATTATTATCAATTCAAGCACATTTCAAGCCATTTATTTAAGATAAGATGGAGAGATAGTCCTATTGAGATCCAAGAACTTTTACAAGAGAGACCTGGCCCATAGACGGACCGTAGAGGACGATTTCTCACGCTACACATCCAGAGGGCACATGGACAGAAGACGGGATGAAGTGAAGAAAGGAAAGGGCCTGTCTCACCTGGAGACTAGTTGGAGATTCGAGTTGCCACTGGTCATGGAGAGGTGTCCGAAACGTCCCCTGGAGATAAGGCGAGCCTCCAGGTAGACTCGGTGAAAACAAACAGGTTTGATTTCACCTTTTCCAGTCTCCGTCAGGTCTTGGATTGCAGAGATATCACAGAAACGTCTCACAGGTTGAGGAGAACAAATAGTGTTCGCAACCTGGCCACAGCTGCCTGAGACCACGTAGACCTCTCGGAGACCATGCGGAGACTCTGCTGAAATCGAAACCTGTTTGTTTTCACCAAGACCACCTGGAGACTCGCCTGTTCGCCGGGGGAATTATCAGTTACATAATTATGATAAAGTCCAAGTCTGTTGAGAGATGAGGTTCTTCTAAAGTAGGGCCTCGGAGACATTCTGACCTCGTCGTCTTTAAACTTTACGTGACACTCTGCAGAAAAACCACCACCGGGGAAGTGAAGCCGAGACTCTGTGAAATCCGACCGGTCTTTTACCTAAACTAAAGCCCTCCCCTCGCCTCAGTAAATCGCTCTCATAAATGACAGAACAAAAGGCTTCATTAGTTTTGTGGAAATGTATTCCACATGAAAGACCTGTGTTTACTCTGAGCGAGACCTTCGTGTTATTCAATACAGACAGAAGACTTTAAACGGGGTCAGCGCGTCCTCTCCCGAGCCGCCCCTGTGGCAGAGTGGTTATCTTCAATTGGACGATCCATGTTTATGGTCCCTGCGAGAAGATAGACTCCACGTGCAAATAGACCGCTGTCCCGTGAGTGTCCCAGGTTCGATTCCGCGGTGGCACCTTTCTGTGTGGAGTTTGCGTGTTCTGTCTCGGCCAACGGTCTCCAGGTAAACTACCCCACAGCGGCCGGGATGAGGATCAGCACCTCCTAATCCGAGGCCCTGGTTCTCCACCGGAAAAAGGTGCTTCCACTCTCCAGGTCGGCGGAGAGTCTTTGCCTCAAGTGGAGGAGTTCAAGTATCTCAGGGTCGTGTTCTCAGTGAGGGACGGATGGAGCGTGAGATCGGTAGACGGATCGGTGCGGCGTCAGCAGTGATGCGGTCGCTGTATCGGACTGTTGTGGTGAAGAGGGAGCCGAGTCTGAGGCAAAGCTCTCGATTTACCGATCGATCTACGTTCCCACCCTCACCTATGGTCATGAGATTTGGGTAATGACCGAAAGGACAAGATCGTGGATACGGGAGACCAAAATGACTTTCCTTCACAGGGTGGCTGGGCGCACCCTCCGAGATCGGGTGAGGAGCTCGGAGTAGAGTCGCTGCTCTTTCACATCGAGGCAAGCCAGCTGAGGTGCCTCAGATGCCTCTGGTCTCTCCCTTGGGAGGTGTTCCGGGCATGTCCCATTGAGAGGAGGCCCAGGCCCAGGACACGCTGGAGGGTCTCTGAGCTGGCCTGGCGTCGCCTCGGGGTCCCCCCAGAACAGCTGGAGGAGGTGTGTGTGGATCGGGAAGTCTGGGCATCTCTGCGACCCGGACCCGGATAAAGCGGAGGAAAATGGATGGATAAACTATCCCACAATTAAAAACATATACAACAGGCAGGGGTGGTTCTTGATTTCATTACTTGAGCAAAAGTACATACAGTATACTACTGCAGTGGAAAAAGTGCATTAAGACAATTAATGCTGGTTTTGAGTAGGTTTGAACTGTAGCAAAAAGAGCCTTTAGTATTTGCTGTAGAAAATACTAAAGTACTCAAAGTGTGAAGGAAAAATCTCTTTGAGCTTCTAAAACAAGACATTTGCACCCATCTGCACAGCGCCACCTACTGTTCTATTGGGCTTTTACAATGAACCAAACGCACGGACACATTTTTACTTTGGAGCCTTTAGAGCAATACTGGAGGTGAAAGTATTATATTTCAAATGTAGTGAAATTCATGCGTCTTCTCTGATGATTCATGAACATAGAGAAGACAGACCTTCTCTTTTTCCTGGATCATTCATCTCACAGACATCTGTCACTGTCTGCTTCCAACTCCAAAACCTGGAGCTGCTCCTGCTGCTGTTCCTGTGTGTATGATGGAATTATAATCACATGTATGTTAGCAGGTTGATCTACACAGGGTTTCGTGCCGCGCTTTTCCCCGCTGTCCTCCGCCTCTCGGACCCGCGTTGACCCCGTTTAACTCCGGCTTTGAACATTTGTCCAAAAAGCCCGACTCTCTAAAACGATCATTATCTTTAATTTCACCAAACTCTGACCCCGCGCTCGCCCGGCAGCTGCTTCTACTCACGAGAACAAATGGGGGAACAAAGTACGGCGGTGATTTGTGGCCAGTGCTGGACAGGATAATGGATGTGTCTGCTCGACGCCGCCCCCTGGCGTTTAAACTCGAGCCATGTGAAGTGAAGTACTGAGGACGGCTGTAAAAGCGGTTTAACTGACTTCACTTTGCTTTGAGACGCGATACTTTCCCCCCGTCTCTGACTCAACGCACGGCACAGGGGGATCCAGGGTTTCACGTTTGCTTCTTCTACATTAATAGGACTCGAAACGCCTGCACCGGATTACAAAGTTAATGAACTCACGTCTCAAAAAACATTTAGAGGTTTTTTTTTTTTGGCAAAACCTTGAACTCAATCGAATCTTGATGATGCAGAAAGTGGTGATGAAAGACGTGCTTAGTTTATTGAAACAAAAACAGAGCGGGAGCAACGAGTATAAATCAAAATCAGGGGTTCCCAAACTTTTCAGTCCACGACCCCCAAAATCCCTCAACTCGGGACCCTATCTGTAAAACGTACTTAACATTTATAATAATTTAAGTCTAAGGTGTTAGTTTGGACACTGTACTTTCATATTTGGCTTAATTACACTAAAATAGTCTGTTTTCAATCAAAAATATATGAAATTGAAAAGGCAGGAATGTAATATTGTCTCAAAATAATAATAATGCATTGGTTTTTATAGCGCTTTTCTGGACACTCAAAGACGCTTTACATTGCATTATTCATTCACTCCATTCCTGGTGATGGTAAGCTACTATTGTAGCCACAGCTGCCCTGGCTCCTCCGACCACCACCACCCACTCACTCACTACATTCACCCAGGCTTCCTGGTGTTCCCAAACGGTCTCCCATCCAAGTACCGACCAGGCCCTTCCTGCTTAGCTTCCAAGGTGTGACGGGATCAGGAAGAGCAAAGGCTGTATGGCCACAAAATCATCCTGCAACCCCCACTTTGGGAACTGGTATAAGGCAAGGCAAGTTTATCTGTAGAGCAAAATTCATACATGTTTCCAGTGGTTTTGTCAAGCCATGTTTCAGTTAAAAACATAAAATCTAGATTATATTATTATTATGTTTAGAGACCAAGTGTTTGGTTCCGGCGCAGCATTAAAGGAAGTGACTCGGTTGTTTCAGCTCAAATAAATTATACAAATTTAAAAGAAATAGTCTTTTACGGAATAAATGATTGTTCTGTTTTTGGTTTCAGATGACAAGTATTTGAGTATATTTAACAAAAAAAATGGTGCAGGTTTCGGTATTGAAACCGGATTCTCCCCAACACCGTCCACTGGGAAAATCTTACATGAGATAAATGACTTAACATCGAACAAATGACGGTTCTTTATGTTGAACTAATTTAACATAAGATAAAAACGCTAATGCCAATGGAGCCCAAATCTCACTCGAAATCACACAAATTCACTTTTTTACATTTTCCACTTGATACAAAATAATCTAAATGAAGAAAATGTACCATTGGCAATGAGAGGTTTTATTTGATCTACGACCAGACAAACTTTAGATTTCATTTCTTAACTCACGTAGCTTCCTTGAGATGATTCTTCTTTTTGCAGCGTTGAATCGCTCTCAGAAAGATGAAAAAGTGAAACTCTCCAAATGTAAAAACACAATAAACTGAATGTTCCCAGTGAGATCGTCCCGCTGATCTCTGCAGCTTTAGTCTGATCCCGGGGGAATCGTCTGTGGGTGAAATGTACAGGCACAAGATCTCCTCAAAGAGCGGCTTTCATCAAGAACAAAGTTAATCATTTCATTCTCAAGAAGTTGAGCAGCACAATCGTTCAAATTCTGGGCTTTTTTGAGTAAAAGTTGCAAAATCATTCGGGTTCCCTGGCGATATTCTCAACATTAATCTTGAAAAACGGCTGGTGGTGTGGAATATTCGTGTCGGGACAAAATGAGAGGAACGATGTTGTGAATGTAACACGTTTGTCGTCCCGTGGTGTGTGTCCGTGCAGACTTGTGTAACTCCACCCCTCAGACGGCGGAGGAGATGGAGAGCAGGTCCAAGCTGCTCCGGCTGCTGGACGCCGTCATCGACTCGCTGGTCTGGGCCATCTCCAAACTGGGGCTGTCGTCCCAGCAGCAGACGCTCCGGCTGGGCCACCTCACCATGCTCCTGTCCCACATACGGCACGTCAGGTACGGGCGGCGGCGGCGGTGGGCGGTCCCGGCAAAACCAATCGATCAATCGATCAATCAGTCTTTACAACAGCACCTGCTGAACCAAAGGGCTTTGCATTAGGACAGTGCACTAGAAACATATGGGGAGTCCTCGCCCCGAATGGAGGAGTTCAAGTACCTCGGGGTCGTGTTCTCAGTGAGGGACAGATGGAGCGTGAGATCGATTTACCGATCGATCTACGTTCCCGCCCTCACCTATGGTCATGAGATTTGGGTAACGACCGAAAGGACAAGATCGCGAATACAAGCGGCCGAAATGAGTTTCCTCCGCAGGGGGGCTGGGCGCACCCTCCGAGATCGGGTGAGGAGCTCAGTTACCCGGGAGGAGCTCGGACTCCTTCACGTCAAAAGGAGCAGCTGAGGTGGCTAGGGCATCTGTTCTGGATGCCTCCTGGTCGCCTCCCTCGGGAGGTGCTCCAGGCATGTCCCACTGGGAGGAGGCCTCGTGGAAGGCCCAGGACACACTGGTGGGACTATGTCTCCGAGCTGGCCTAGTGTCGCCTCGGGGTCCCCCCAGAACAGCTGGAGGAGGTGTGCGTGGATCGGGAAGTCTGGGCCTCTCTGCTGAGACTGCTGCCCCGGCGACCCGGCCCCGGATAAAGCGGAAGAAAATGGATGGAAACTTCATATGTGCAAATAGCAGCAAACAGCAGATCCAGGACCTACAGGACCGTCCTGCACATCAGCTCCACTGGGCTGATGTGACTGCGCCGAGCTGCAGATTTAAAGGGCACTGGTTCCACCCACATGAAGTGCATTACAGTCATAATGTGGGAGCTAATGGAAGTCTTCTCTGGGTCATTCTGGACAAGCAAAGGTTTTACTTTAGTCAGAAAACAAAGCTGAGAAAAGTAAAGTGATGATAAAGTTCATCATCACATTCTCTGTCAAACTAAACCAGAGTTTGGAACTAAAGTCCATGAGGTTACTCTCTCCTCAGGCCAGTATGAAGCTCTCGCCTCGGGACTGATACGGACGTTTCCAATAATCGATTAGCCGTTGCAGATATCGATTCCTAATGTGTAAAGTCTGTCTCTGCAGTAACAAAGGCATGAACCACCTGTCGACGATGAAGCGCAGGAACGTGGTGCTGCTCTACGACCTGCTGCTGGAAATGCTCGACGCCAACACCACCGCCGCCGGCCCCGCCCCCGAGACCTTCGACCAATCGCAGCCCGAGTTCGACTCTCAGCGCCACGCCCCCGACTCCTTCAGCCAACCGCAGGAAGAGTTCATGCCCTCGGGATACTCCCACCTCCTCGACAGACACCTGCAGGACCCGCCCACAGACGCCCAGTCGGCCAATCACAGCCTCTCTCACATGACCACGGCGGATAACAGGTGAGCTGAATAAAGCACGTTTATTTGAGTTCATGACGGTGAGGACGTCAAGACCAGAGGGGAGATGTTTTAGTTACGGGGTGCTGAGGGAAAAACGCTCTTTCTGTGCATATTTCCTATTTATTAATATGGCCTGCAGATCGCAGACTATCCACCAGGGGGTGCTGCAGCGCCCTCAGCACCCTGTGTTCCCACGGCCTTGGTCAAGACTGAACTGGTTTTACAATGACAGCGGTTATGAAAACTTACTGTTGGTTAAACGTAATATTGGACCCACAGCATGATGTTGCCAAGAGGAAGAGTCCCAAAAGTTGGATTTATTTTTAACTCTCGCACACTGTGAAAAAAAAAGGGAAAAACAAGAGGGACAAAATTTGTAAATTTGGGGGAAAAGTTTAAAATTTGGGGGAACATTTTTGGGAAAAACTGGGAAAAATTGGGGAATAAAACGTAAGAACATTGGTTAAAAATTGTGTGTGTGTGGGGGGGGGGGGGGGGCTGGGGGGGTTCTGCCCTTTTGTAGTTTGTAGTCTATAGAAAAGAAGAAATGAAATTATTAATCTGTTTTATCGGCTGTGTGACCCCACTACGGCAGAAAAAACACAAATGTAAGACGTTAGATCATCAGGTGATGTTTTAGAAGAAACAGACAAAAACAAGCAGACGAGAGAATCTCCCCGAAAAAATAAAAAAATAAAACACAACTTTTTCTTTCAATAAACGCCATTTATTGCTGCGACATTTTGGTTGGACCAAAATGTCGCAGCAATAAACGACTTGTAAAACACTTGATTGACCTGAAGTCTCGTGGGTTCAAACCAATCGTGGCTAAAGTCTGAAACCTGGCAACCCTTGGCTCCCGTGTTGATGTGCTGACTCTCCTGTAATCCCTCCTCCTCCGTCTGTGTCTGTCCCGCAGTTTCCTTCAGTCCGACTCCTGGTCCGCGGACTCGTGCGGGGCCGGTCCCGGGGCGGCTCCAGACTTCATCGTCCCGCAGCAGCAGAGGGGCGCGGACGGAGCTTTAAACGCCTAGAAAAAACGGACTAAAAACTGTCAACAGTCTCCCCACAAACGGGACAAACGTTTGGGACCGGAGGAGGAGCTTTTCTTCTTCTTTCTTTTTTTACCACTGTCCGATCTGTCTGTGTGTTTGGTCCGTCTCGGTGAACTCGGTGAACTCGGTGAACTCGCTGAACTCGCTGAACTCGGCGACCGTCGCTGGAGCCAAACACTTTGAGCTCTTTTTTTTATACAGTTTCTCTTTTCCAAACCGCTCCGACAGTTTGAACAACACTTCACTTTAGACACAAAGCCCTGGAGCGAACACAGAGCAACTCGGGCCTCACGGCTCCAAGGTCCCGGGTTCCATTCCCACCTAGGGCCTTTCTGTGTGGGGTTTGCATGTTCTCCTGGTGTCTGCATGCCATCACTAAAAACATGTACAATAGGCCCGGATGAATGAGGTCACTCAATACTCTGTGATGGTAGCCACAGCTGCCCTGGGGTAGACTGACGGAAGCGAGGCCACCAGTCTGCGCCATCGGCCCCTCCGACCATCACTCACTACATTAGGCTTCCTGATGTTCCCAAACTGTCTCCCATCCCAGGACCGACCAGGCCCGTCTTGCTAAGCTTCTAAGGTCTGACGGGACGGGGCAGAGCAAAGGCGGTCTGGCCAGTAAGAGTAAAAAAGTACTTACTAGAAAGTGTTACTCGAGTATTGTGAGTAACAAAAATGTGTGTGTGAAATGTGCATAGAATTACATCCTTTGAATAACCTGAATACACAGGAGGGAGTGTGAGAGCTAGAAACAAGTTTGGGCCAAAAATGTCACAGTTTGAACAGAAAAAAAATCAGGTACCCCAGCTTTAAATCGCTATTCGACGCCCCCTCCAGCAGATGGCGCCCTCGGCGGCCACCAGGGTCCAGACAGATGAAGATTTGTCCCTTTACAGTTACTATTTTCTTTTACTCAAGTAAAAGGTACAGAATACTTCATTTTAATATTAATTTCATTTATTCTTTTTTCATGGTAATGCCATATAAAATTAGTACAACAACCCAACAATAATAGGTTCCATGAAAAGAAGAACCGGAGTAGGATGAAGAAAAATCCAATAAGCTCCGACCCCATATGGCTCAATCTGCCAAAGTAGTTACCTTAAAAATGTACTTCAGTACCAGAGGTTGATTTATCCCAAAATTCTCGCTCTAAAAGTTCCGTTCAAAGTTTCCTCAGACTCGTTGGCTCCGCGTCTGCTCCAGGGCTCCATGTACAGTTTACAAACACCGTTCCTCAAAGCGCCGTGAGGTTTCCCTCAGCTCTGCATGTTCTGACCCGGATCACGTCCGCTCGCTCTTCGTGTTTGTTTCTCTGTGTTTCCGATGGTTTTTTTCTACGGCGCTTTGTACAAAAACTTCAGTGTAAAAAAAAACAAGTCTGTGGCCTTTTTCCGACGACTGTTAAACGTCTCTCTCCTGGTTCAGATAGAGCTGGTTTTAAGCAACAGAATGAAAAATGAAAAATGAAAAAAAAAAATTGTAAATGCTGAAAATGTCCTTAAAATCACGCTTGCACTACTTGAAGGAAAAGATTTGGGGACGTTTCAGAATCCTGTCCTTGGTTAAAATCAGCCCTAGATTCACTCTGTGCTCGTTTAAAATGCTGTTCAATGTTTTTCAGAAATCAACTGTTTAACTGTCAATTTACAACTTTTACACCAACAATAAACGCTCACGAAATCCAACTTCCTGGTTTGTGATTTTCTTTCGATTTTCAAAAACTGTGGCAGCTTTAGTAGTATTTTTAAACATTTGATTTGATTTCCATCCATCCATCCATCCATTTTCTCCCACTTGTCCGTTGCCGGGTCGTGGGGGCAGCTATTGGAGCTGCCCAAGTCACATTGCACCAGTCCCCTATGGCTCCTCCTGCAGGTGGTGGGTCCACGGAAGGACGGCCTCATGGTTCCAAACGGGCCTGTTGGTCTCTCATAGGGGGCCCATTCACTCTCTCATTCATACACCAGTGTACACAGACACTGATTTGATTGTTTTTTTTCCCTACAATTCTGGTAATGAGTTTATTAATTACTGCATCCGAGCTAATCAGTTTATTATGCCGCCATTACGACGCGTGAACGCGGAGACCATCCGGGCGATCCGAGTTGAGATACGAGATGGAAGACAGCGATGGCGCCCCCCAGTGGAGGAGTGCAGTTCTGTGCGATCGCCTTGCCGTCGGCGCTACAGGAGGTTCAGATCCGATCTTAATTTAACAATCCCGCCGACTGTCCTACGTTGCCATGGAGATGAGCCGCGACACGTCAGTCTTCATAAACCGGGTTTGAAGGTTGACTATTCTTTACTTCATACGGGTGCTCGTCATATAGTTAGAATATCGTTCAAAAGTTCATTTATTTCTGCAATTCAACTTAAAATGTGAAACTAATATAATGATATAGACTCATTACAGGCAAAGTGACAAATGCCTTTGTCTGTTATAATTTTTATGATTTTCAAAATATTCTAATTTTATGAGATTTTTAATTTCTTTTTTTTTTTTTTACAAGCCGAGCCATAATCATATAAATTATAACAAATAAAGGCTATACATATCTCACTGTGCATGTAATGAGTCTATCATATATTAGTTTTTCTTACTTGTAAATTGTCTTGTAAGTCTCAGATTTTGTTTTACATGTAAAAGCTTCAAATTATCAATGCTGCTAATCAATCATTGTATTTTGAAATTGGGGTAGGCACTTATAAGCTTTCTTGCTTCGGGCCTACTCCTTTTGAGTTAATATTTATTTTTATTGTTTTTTTGTGATAATGTAATGTAAATATTGTAAATACAATAGGCCAGGATGAATGCGAGTGTGTTTGAGAGTGCGCATGGAGGACGACAGATGCAAATTAGCCCAAGGCTACAATCCGGTGTGGCTTGTTTACATGCATGAGACCCATGTATGTTCATTAACATGCACTGTCCTGACCAAATAAATAAATAAATAAATAATAACTCATTGTAAATAATAGCTCAAATCAATCAATAACAGAAGTGAATGCACTTCTTTGACGATATTCTAATCATATGACGAGCGCCTGTACATTTGATTTAAGACAAATATTTTAGTTACGGTCTAAAACACATTTTCATTTTAGCTGAAAATGTACACATCCCATTTTATTTTGGATGTTGAAATATTGAAATTTCAAATCAAAATGTGGGAATTAAAATGGCCCCTGTACAAACTCCTGCAGTGAAGCCCCGCCCCTTCCCTCCAGGCTGACTCCTATTGGCTGCAGTTATATACTAGTGAGAAGTCCGGTCCCGACACACTGTACAAAAGACAAAACACGAGAAGAACTTCTCAAGACGTTTACTCAAAACCAAAACAAGTCGATAAATATTTCAACAGGACATTTGACATTCAGTTTGTGGCACTGTCCCTTTAAATGTTCACACATTTTTACAGAAAATCCCACGATCTTCTCATAAATATCTCTAAAATTCAACAACAAAAACACGGCTCTCTGTACTAGACATCTCTACAGGTGGAGAGTCCCTTCGAGAGGAGCTGCTGTGTAGAAAATGGCTGGAGGCTTTGGTTTCGCGAGACGTTCAGGTACAAAACGACTTCAAAATAAAACTAACCCGACTTTCCGCCGCGAGGACGATGAGTGATATGGCTTGTGCTTTTTTTTTTTTTTTTTTACAAATGTGGCGTTCAGAATAAATACAAGCAATTACATAAATACAGGGATAATTTAGACGGGGGGGGGAAACATTCGAGGGGCTTTTATTTTGAAGGAGACATGTATCGCGACTGTGCCCCGTTTGCAAAGTTTGAAATCTCTAAAAGTCAGAACGCAACTTCCCCCACGAGACACAGACGAGACCCCAAAACAACTCGGGGACCTCCTTCTGTATAATGTTATTAGCGTTTATAATCATTTAAGATGCAAAACATTCAAAATCTGCTTTAATGGTGTTAGATTGGACATTAATATCTGGCTTTGTCTCACGAAAAGATGAAATCAGAAATACATCAAATTAAATTGGTCAGAAATGTAAAAAATATTGCCACAGGTCTATGTAAATATGAAAAAAAATAAACTGTTGAAATAATTGCACCCCTGAATAAATGAAAGACCTTACTCATAATGTAGTGTGTTAAAAATGAAGTACAATGATCATCTTGCGTGAAATAAAAAGATTTAGAAGACAAAATCCTAAATTAAACATGTTTTGATTTGGAGACATAATCTGAAGTGTGAAAAAAAAGAAAGAAAACAGATTAAAAAGTCGACCCCATCAAACCCCATTTTGTTTTGTTACATTATAATTGAAACGGTCCGATGCTGACCAGCCCAGTGTCGTCATGTGATTGATCGTTTGTGTGAAAATGCTGCATTCAAGCGGTTTTAGAAAGTAGGAAATTCCCAAAACTGGCCTCGAAAACAAAGTCTGTCGGGACGTTCGGCTCGGAAACTCGTGTGGAATCGCTCTGGTCCCGAGTCGTTTTACGATGAGAAGCGACGGGACCACGATGTGTTATCCCGATTCTGTTTCCACTTGTGTGCGATTTAGGGGAGAAAGAAACTCTAAAAACTCTTGGTCATCTATTATTTTTTTTACCCAAAGTTCAGTGAGTTCATGTTTATTGCAGGATATTTTTAGATTAAGTGCTTTTCTGTGTTAATTTCTGTGACAATAATATCGTGTATCGCGATATGTTCCTGCCTCAATAAATCGAGCATCAGATTTTGTTACCGTGACCGGCCTAGCGATGAGATTATTATTATTATTTTTTATTTTTTTTTATGTCTAGATTACTTTTGGCAATGTGTTTATTCTCAGTTTAAACTTTGGTTATTCATCTTGTGGGGAGTTTCCGAGCCCGAGTGAAAGCAGCACGTAGGAGGGTGAGTTGTTGTCGCGGGGGCGGGGTCAGTTGCCGGGGTCCGTTGCCGGGGCCCGTCGCCGTCACGTGGGCGGGGGTCCGTTGGTGTAGCGCAGCATGGGGTAGAAGGACCGGGCGAAGTTGTTGGACAGGGCGCAGCTGAACTGGTCCTCGGACAGCGGCACCAGACAGGCCAGGACCAGCACCAGGAGCAGGAGCAGGTGCAGGGGGAACGCCGCCCTCAGCACCCGCCGGAGCAGAGGCCGCCGCGGGGACGCCGCGTCTCTGCGCCGGGTCCTGATGGGGAAACACTATCTTTAGGCTTTTATTCTGCATTTTGAGGTCAAATCTGTATCGTGGAGAGCCCGGTTTTAATGTGTGATCATATGTTGTGGATTTTGGAGCTTGTTGAGTTTTTGGATAAGCTACTTATTAGCAGGGTTAATTTCGTCGACTGAAATATTTAGTCTTAATTTTAGTCAAAGTGATTTTTCTGACGACTGAAATTGGACTAAAACTAAATTAAACGTTTCCCATGTGACTAAAACTATGACTAAAATGTCCAGATATTTTAGTCGGCTAAAATAAGACTAAATAAAAATGAAAAGGAGAGACTAAAATCATCCAAACGTCTATTGACCGTCTGAAAGAGCCTCATATCATGTAAATTCACTGCCAAAGGAACAGCTCTGAGCTTTGTTCATGAGGAGCAGCTCCATGAAGCAGAGGACCTCCATTAAATATGATTATAATGAATATTATTAATACAAAGTCGACTAAATGTGTCTTAATTTTAGTCGAAAATTGAATTACATTTTTGTCAAAAGACTAAAACTAAATTAAAATGTTGTCAAAATTAACACTGCTTATTAGTGAACAAAAATCTTGTTTCTTGCCTTGATTTTGGGGGTTCAGAGATCATTAAATCAAGCAGGATTTAGAAAAAAAAACCTTCAACATCTTGTGAAGTCCAAGACGGGAAAGTTTAGCGTCTGCAGGAGCTCGGAGATGCTGGAAGATGTCATTTGTCCTCATGGAAGTTTAGTCACATCTGACTTTGGCCGCTCACGTCTTTCACAAAGGAAATGACCATATTGTGTAATGAATCTGAATATAAATGGGCTGCAGTTTTTTCGCAGTCAGAGTGATTTCAGACAAAAATACCACGGCGAGAGTTCCATTATTAATCTGACATTAAAGCTAAGAAGTAAAGGTCGGCAAAATCTCCTGCCTTCAGTTCACGCAGCTCCTTAAAGTCTCTCATTCCGTTAGTGGCCCGCTCTACACCCTGTGCAGGGCTTACGTCATACTTCACACATAACTCAAATAAATAAATAAATAATAATAATTAATTAAACTCAAAATCAAAATTATATTGAGGATGGTAATGACAGCTGGGAAGTAGCAAGATCTTGCAGAATAATAAGTATTAATGTGTATTAATGCAATACACTATGTAGGGCTTTCATAATACATTATACATGAAAACATTTTACACAAATTGATATTATATTGAGGATGACAACTGGGAAGTAGCAGGATCACGGAGTATAATATAAACTGCTGCATAGTAACGAGCCTTTATAACATTAAAATAGTGACTTCCTGTAATGTTACACTAGTGACTCTGGTAATGTACCAATGTTTGGCCTTGGTAACAATTTGTAAGAAATATATTAATGATCATCATTTGTTACTTGCTCTGTACTAGACATTGTACAAATGAAACAGCTGTTGTGTTTTGTATCTGCTCGTTTCTGTTTTTTACTGGATGAGTTAAAATAGTGCCTTGTAAGTTTGGTCTGTGCTAAAATGGCCGATTTGGTTTGATGTTTTGTAATTGACTGGATATAGATATTGTTAGTGTTGTAGTACATTCTTTTGCTGTTGTTTCTTTATTTACCTGTTGTTTCTTTATTATTGTTTTTTATTATTTGTTGTTACCTTGCACTACGTTCCTTGCTTTGATTGTTAAATGAAAATGTTATTTTTTATTTTGGTGGTGGAGCATATAAGCCTTTTGCTTCGGCCGACTCCTTTAGAGCAGACGAACCGCTCAAATAAACTAAAGTAAAATGAGTATTTACCTCCTGCCGGCCGCAGCCTCGGCCTCCTGCAGACTGGGCTCCTCCTGGAAACACAAAGACATTTCCAGGATGAACCATCGCTGGTTCGACACATGGATCTGATGGAGGTTTGGACTCAGTACCTTGTGTTCGCTGACAGGAGTGGAGTGAGACAAAGGTCCCGCGCTGTCCCTCTCAGAGCTCGGACCGGACGCCTCCTGAGAGTAACACCCAGACGTTACATCGTAAACCTTTGAATGAAATGTTTTTCCCTGAGCCGTACCAGCCGAGTGTTGAGCGCCTGCGAGTCGCTGGCCGCCTGCCTCAGCAGCAGCCGCAGCTTGTTGTGGATGACGTGGACCTTCTCCTTGGCCTCCAGCCCCTCGTCCGAGCTGGGGTCCACCAGGAGCTCAGAGGAGAGGGTCTGCAGAGAGGACACCTGCTGCTGCCGGCCGTGGAGCTCCTCCTGCAGAGACTGGAGCGGGGCGGGGGGTCAGAGCGGTGTTTATGGGGAAGTGTGTGCTGTGTCTCGGGGGTAGAGGTTTGAAAGTGTTTCCCAAACTGCTCCTCACCCGCAGGGCGTCCCGGTGCTGCGTCAGCGTCTCCCGGGACAGGCTCTGGTCCCGGAGGTTGACGGAGTACAGTCCGTGCTCGCACTGGGACAGCCACAGCAGCAGAGCGTGCAGCGCCTCGTGGAACTCCTGCAGCAGAGGGGGGAAAGGCTTTGGTAAATACTCCACAAACAGGCTCCATCTGTGTGTCCCGGGCCGGAGGTAAACACGCTCAAATCTACATTTACTGTGAATACTGATTTAGTTATCCAGGCAGAAAGCACGGCGAGCACTTTGGGAGGTCGGATCCTAAAGCTAAAACATGCACTAAACATAAAAGGACTCTCTTCTAATACGCGCTAGTCCAGTGTAGTTAAAGCTCTGGAATTGTTGAAATTAGATATTCTTTTTGAATCATCATTTAACCAGGAATGACCCAGTGAGATTTAGAATCGGGACGCAAAACTGTATTAATGAACATATCCAGTCGGGAGCAGGTTCTGGCCGACGGCAGGATGTGGAGATGAAGCTCTTCCTGAATCTGCTGTACATCCGAAGGAGAGCTTTTCTACTGTGTTTTTTTCACTTTTATCCCTTGCTCTCATTTTGTGCCTAATGCCGACGGTTTTATCACCCAGCCGAATAAATGTATGAACTTCTTTGTGACAGACACGAAATGGCGACGAGACTCACGGAGAGCACAGTTCACACGCTCCCAGAGACGACCGTCACACGGCGTTCGAACGGGGACCAAATGCATTTAGTTGACAACGCACAGCTGGACACGCGGGTTTGGTCTAGACCAGGGGTGGCCAAAGTGGGGCCCGCCGACCAAAGTTGGCCCGCCGGACCAATTAAGTTGGCCCGCCATAGAGTGACCTACGTTTGCGCCGCATACTAACTCTCTCCCATTCATTCTCAATGGTAAATATGGATGCAGTAAACTATTTTGGCCACCAGCGTCAAATTGGGAGCGCTGTTTCACTCCTTTCGCAAAGTTAAGGAAACACTGAGCAGACAAATAGTCGCCGGCCCTCACAAACTATGTTTATATAACCCATAAACACCTCCCAGTCCTTCTCCTCAGCGCTCCTGATCCCATGCCACTCCCCCACCCTCATTACTTTTCATTCCTTATATCTTTAAGGTCAGGGGGATGAAAGCACAAGAGCTCGGCGTCTTTTCCAAAACCCCAAATCAAGCAGCATCCATCCATCCATTTTCTTCCAGCTGTTGGAGTTGCCCCAAATCACATTGCACCAGCCCCTATGGCGCCCCCTGCAGGTGGTGGGTCCACAGAAGGACGGCCTCATGGTTCTAACCGGGCCTGTTGGTCTCTCATAAGGGGCTTCTGAACCGCTCTTTGTCTGACCCGTCACCCAGGACCTGTTTGCCCTGGGAGACCCCGACAACAGAGCTCCAGGATCAAACCCCTCCACCACGTTAAGATGGCGGTTCCAGGAGGGTGAACTACTTAACTAAGCCAACATGATCTTATTCTGCGTAAAGTGCCATCAAGAGCCGGTACAGTCCCTCCTCTGCCGTACCTGACACCTGCAGAGCGCGTGGTGCAGCCCCAGCTCCCAGTCCTGCAGGGCGGAGCAGGCCTGGGCCCAGCTGTGGTTGGCCGAGTCCACAGCCTCCTGCAGCTCCTGGACGTCCGGCGAGTCTCCGTGGGGGAACTGTCGGCTGCTCAGGTTCACGGAGATCATCAGGCACTTGTGGCTGGAGAAGCATCGCTGCATCTCCTGCAGACACAGACACAGGATTAAATCTGAGGTCTGCTGGAGGTCAGCATAAACACGTTTCAAAGTCCACACCTTGAGTTTGTGGATGTTCTCCTCCAGGCCGCCGAGGCTGGTGGACGGGCCGATGTCTTGAAGTCGGTCCAGCTCCGGTAAGACCCGCCCCAACCAGGAAGTGACGTCAGAGAGGTCGGAGGTCAGCTTGTGCAAGTGCTGCGGATCCGGCGGGGCTTCGGCGTGACCGCGGTGAGAGTGAGCTCTGAGCAGCTCCCAGCGCTCGATCACCCCTGAAGATAAACCACGGCTTCAGAGAGGGTCCGGCTGCCGTGTCCCACACAGGAGGTTTTGTTTTTTACCTGTGCTGGTGTGCTTGTCCTCGGTGCTGTGCGTGAGGCCGCTGTCGCTCAGCTCTTCGTCGTCGTTTAGAATCAGTTTGACCTGATTCACTCGGTCGATGCTGCCGCTGCACTCGGACATCAGCTTCACCTGAAACCAGAGCGGCTCCGCTTTAAAGCTCCTCAGCACTATGTTCCTTAGTCGTGGAGTTTCACTTCATTCTGACAGGTTAGAGTAAATCCTGATGTGATTTTTCTGCAGATCGTTACGTAACAGTGAGTCAAAGCTTGTATTTTCTGTATAAAGGAAAATGCTTTATTTGTCATTATCGCTGTGTGAAAGCGCCTCAAAGACCCACTTGCACCAAGGGTTTGACACCAATGTACACACGAAAATATCCTCGTCTTATATCTACATCCTTTCATGCCACTGGAACTGACAGTAAGGAGCCAATAACATGGTTAATTCCCTTGAGGGCCAGCAGAGGGCACTCCAAGCCTATATCCAATCCACTTGATTTGTATAGCACATTTAAACAACAAAACGTTTCCAAAGTGCTGCACATTATGATCATACAAAACCATAAATAAGAATAAAACACATACAAACAAATGAATAGAAATAAAACCAGATATAAAAAGCATTCGATAAAATAAAAGACACAGAGGACCACACAGCTCACGCGGAGCTAAAAGCCATAGAATAAAAGTGGGTTTTAAGACGAGATTTAAAACACTCCACTCCTATAGGTCCGGGCTGTTTTTCATTTTTTCATCGAGGGCCATATATCGGTGGTCACTGCTGTAAAGGTTTCTAAAGGGTGCATTTAAATAAGGGTCTGTGGCTTAGTTTAAACTTCTCTTAGTCTTTGAGGTTATAATTATGTCGAATTATTAAACATGCAGTGAAACGTGTGATCTGGAGACGTGTGCCAATCAATGGCCGCTGGTTGCTCTGCTTTGTGTCCGCCATCGCTGTTGTACCTCCATATGTGGGCGGCAAAACAAGCTATGTTTCCATTAGAACGCATTGCACTTTAGACACGTTCTAAACAACTGTAAAGCCTGGTTTGTGATTTTTATTTCTACAGCTCTATATTCCTCCTGTGATAACGCTGGGTTACAATTAAAGAAACCAGGTTGGTTTTCGTATTGAACATTTTAATGGGGGCTGGACTTTGATTGACAGGCCGTTAGCATTAGAGCTAATGGCGCGATCGAGCTATAGGGTCGAGTCTACAGTGAAGATCCCGCCCTTATGCCCTTTTAAGGAACAGGAGTCTGATAATCCGCCATGATTTCCCTTTCGAACGTAGTTATTTTGGTAAAGGACGAGGAGTGAGCAGAAGCTGTTTATTCATTCTAAAGTCTACGGTGCCAATTCACACAAATATGAACAATAAAATAAAAAAACATAATAATAATAATTTCGAGGGGCTTACATATCCGTGCTGCGTGTGGTGGGGCGTGCCGCTGCAGAGCGAGGGGGCGGAGCCCAGGCCTCGGAGCGTCTTCCGCTTCGGAGACTCGCTCTGACGCCAAACGTGCGGGTCGCTCACCGACTTCACTGGAAAACACCGTGAGCATAACGTTAGCGACGTCTTCAACTCGACGCTAACGCAGACCAGCTTCTCCTTCAGCCGTGACATGCAGAAGACCAAGAACACGATGGTAAACACATGCAGAAACCATCGCAAACTCACGCCACGGCATGCAGCTTCCTCACACCGGATGTTTCTGCCAATCAGTTTAAGAAACGTCAGGTGTGGGATAATAATGGGGTGACATAGTGAGCGGGGCCGGAGCTATGGAGGGTTTGAGTGAAACTGGTGAAATGTGGTGAAAGTGTGCAGACTCATGCGGCAGACGTTTACCCTGCGCTGCGTTCACTGCCCTCACTGTGGCTCTGTAAAACGACTCAGCGCCGTCTGTCACCTGAACATCTGCAAGGAGGGAATCAGCCAGGGTTAAAGAACACAGGAGATCTGATGAGAGACTAAATGGCCTGGAGTAACAAACACGTTCTGGGATGGGTTCTGGGATTTCTGTCAAAGTGTTGGTTTAAGTGTGGGCCTATTTAAGTTTTTGAAGCTGGAAATAAGTTCTGTCTATTCATTTTGTTCATGGAATGAAGAAAAGGCGTGATGAAGATCTGATCCTCTAACTATCCGCAGAAAGTAATCTAGTAATAAGTCAAATTTTCTTTAAAAAAAAGTCAAGTTGTCCACGATTTAAGTAGCTATTAAAGATCTTACACCCCAAATCTAAAAGGTCACAGCCTATAGGCCAGTGCAACGCCTCATTTGAAAGCTAATCTAAACTGATCTTTTTTTCTTTTAAATTTGGGTAAAGCCAAGAAAATGTGCCCGGCCCAGGTAAGACCTTGGATAAAGTGTGGAAAAGCCGCGTTGGCCTCGTGTTCTCTCTTGGTCCATTCAGCGTTGGGAATAAAAAGCCTGGCCTTCTCAGCCTCATGTGCAAAGTGGAGATTATTGTGCTTTCGTACTCGGCTTCTCGAGTTCGATCACCTAAACCTTTTCTCTGGCAGCGAGATTCCACAAATGCAACAAATCCGGGCATATTTTTGAAAGATTTGCATAGATTTGATGAAACAAAAGATGAGGGGACATTTAAATATTCAAAGGACACAATGGGCGACTTTTGAGAACAAATTGTGAAACATTTCAGCCAAAACTGCAGCTGAGTAAGTTTTAGGGCACTTTCAGACAATTCAGACATTTAAGGCAAGACACTGCAGATGAATAGGGGAAAATACATACATTTAGAGATATCAGTTTGAAACCTTGCTGTACATTACTGATAGAAATGTGTTTTAATAAAAATAAAATATTTGTATATAAAAATGGCCCCAAATTCTTCCATTCTTATTTTGAATCTGTAAACATTAAAATTTTGTCATGTTTCTTTTGGATTCAAAGCTCAATAAATCAGGCTGGGAATAAGATAGTAATGTTGAAGAATCTACAAAATATTGTTAAGTCCGAGCCTGTAAAGTGTGGAGTCTTCTGGAGCGACTGAAGTGCAGATGTTGTTAAGGAGTGGAATGAAAACGGCCCTAACGTTGAGTCCCTTTGTCTGCTGCCGTCTCCCACAAAGGAAATGACCATATTTGGATTACAGCGTCCTCTCGCTCACAGCCTTTCCTGCTACACGTGGATACTAAACATGTCAGTATTTGTGAATCAATAAAGCCCGTACCTGACAGAGCGCTGAAGAACGTGGCGTCGTCCTCGTCCTCGTGCGAAGACGAGCCGCCCACGTCCACCGTGTGGTCCCACTCCAGGGGGATGGAGTCCACGCTCACCGGCGTCTCCCTCCCGGACAGGGGCGGGGCTAACGGGAGGGGCGGGGCCAACAGGTGACACGTGACCTGCGGCCCCGCCTCCTCTCCTCCGCTCGCCCTCTTCCTCCTCCTCCGCCTCTTCGTCGTCTCGGTCCAGGACGCCCCGCGGCCCAGCCCCGACGGGCCGTCCAAGTCCGAGTCCGACAAGTCGTCCAAGATCTGGAAGAGTTCAGACCAGAGACGGTGACCCGCGACAAAGTGTCTGTTTTTATTTTAAACTCTTTTTAATTCAATACAATACAGAATCAGGAGACATTTTGCTAGTCACAAGCCTATCCCATGTGCTCTCCAATACCCAGGGCTAATCAATTCCATATTTTTGATATTTGGCGAGACCCAACCACCAACACCAAACATATTCATATTGTTGGGATAAAAGAATGATCAATTCATCCCCGTCATTGCTCAAGTACAGATTAAACATAAAATGCTCTATTGTTTTTTTTTTTTTTTAGTAGGTCTCTAAGCCACACTAAGCACATGGCTACTTAACATGCGGAGACAAAACTTCAAAAGTTCTGACTCTAAAGGCTAAATAGAAGGACTGCAAAGGTACCTAGAATCCTCTGTAATAACTATGTTTATAGCAAGTGCCGAGCCTCGTCAGTGAGCGAGAGCTGCTGTTACGTTAGCGGTAGCCGAGGTAGCCGCAGTTAGCATTAGCGGGAAATTGCCATTGGGTTAGACCAGATCGTTGTAACCTGTTGACCCATTCCCTAGACCTCGTTTCCCTGGGTTCACATTTCATGAACAAACTTATAACTATTTTATAAAGCTATGCAACAAGCCCAAAATGCTACAGTTCGTAAAAGCATAATGAGATTAATTAGTGGTTAAATTGGTTGCTAGTTAAAGCATTCATTGTGACTGCCCTACTTTAGAGTTGTTTTAGCTTTATTGCCTCTGGATAAACTTGCCTTATCTGGGATTTACTGTTTGCAACTTTGTGACAATATATCGATTTCCCGATATATCGCGATATTTTGCGGGACGATACGATGCCGATACCTTTTATTCCGATATCGATACTTTTGATGATGTCATGCATATTAATGAGCAACGTCATGCATATTAATGAGGCAGCAGGGCTCCGCTGTTTTCACAGTCAATAGAGGCCAATAATGATCAAGAATTCAGTCAGGACAGCAGGGGGCAGCACTACAGCTTTAAGCACTTGGACCAAACACAAAGAAATTACGTTTAATGATAATTTTTATAATTATAAAGAAGATTAATTTTGGAGTTGATTTATTACTTTTTAAATAGGACTGCGGTTTCTTGTTTATTTAAATGTAAATGAAGTTACTGACAGATCTATAGACCCGTTTTCAGTGAGTAAGTCAGGGATCATTTATAAAGGTGGTACAAAGCACATGGAAAGAAATGTAAATGATGAATAATATGTTAAAATAAAGTTTAAAAGTAGCATGTTTTTTTATCGTGATGTATCGTAGCTTATGTTTGTGCAATATATCGATTATCGCAGTATCGGCGTATCGTGAGATAATCGTTATCGTAAGCCACGTATCGCGTATCGAATCGTGAGCTACCCAGAGGTTCCCACCCCTACTGTTCGTGCCGACTGACCTGTCTCCTGTTGACCAGCCGGTGGTGGAACCTGGCCACTCGCCCGAACACCTCCTGGCAGTACGAGTGCATCTCCTCCAGCTCGTCCTCGATCAGAGAGGCGTCCAGCGGAGCGCTCTTCTGGATCAGGTTCTCCCCGAACACGATGAGCGCGTCGATCTTGTTGGTGTTCAGCATGATCTCCTGCTGGAAGCCCTGAACACAGAGATGTACGGTGAAATACGATCACGTGTGAGCGCGTGAAGGAGGTGCAGATGCTCCTCACGTTGAGCTGCCTCATCTTGTCCAGCGCGTCGCTCTCGGAGAAGTGCTCCACGTTGGTGAGCTGCAGGTCCATCTCCGTCAGCCAAACCACGATGGCCTCCCGCGAGCCCTCGAACTCCTCTCGCTGGGACGTAAAGTGCTGCCGAGCGACAACGCAAATCTCCAAATTAATGCCAAATAAATGGGTTGAATCGGCCAAAGAACACGAAATCTCATCATCATGTCAGGATTTATAGTATTGTCTTCCAACATATTTAATGATATTAATGTTTCTTTCAGTCATGGAAAGTTTATATATGTCATTTATTTTAATTTTTTATTTAGTTTTTATTGTGTGAGCAAAGATGGTCATTGCAACCGTTTTTTTTTCCTGTTTCAGAGCCGAAAAAGCTGAAAACATCGCCCGCTAACTTGAAAGCCAAGGTAAGACTAGTTTGTTTGAGCCGTCGTTGCTGGACATCGTCAAAACAATTCTGTTTCTGCCGCTAGAATATCTGCACATTTATTTATTTGAGCTATTATTTACAGTGCGTTATTATATACCATATTTAGATAATTTTATTTACATTATCAAAAAAAAATTCTAAATAAAATAATAACTCAAAAGTAGTAGGCAGAAGCAAGAAAGCTTATAAGTGCCTATCCCAATTTCAAAATACAATACAACACAAATAGAAAAGTTTTTGATTTCTGAGTGTATTTACCTAGTTTTATAATTTTCTCTTATTTATTTTTGATCATTGCTTATATTACCATTCTATTGATTTACGTATTAACTTAAATGTACTTTTTAAGTGCTACAAGAAGCGTTTAGTGGGAATTATGAAAAATATGTTACCTTGCTGTCTCCCCCACAGCCGCGGGGGAGACAGAGCCACTGCAGCCCCTCCTCCTCCTTTTTAATATTTAAATATATTCCACCACTGCACATTACAACCCATTTTGCATCAATCTGGAGGATATCGTGCTGATGTTGCACCAAAAAGACCTCTCCCCGTTATGACATGGGTTAAACTCCACTTCTTGACGGAGCTAGCTAACATTTGCTAATTGTAGCCTATATTTCCACAGCTTATGCTCAACTACTTCCTACTTTCCCGACTTAACGAAAGGGTAGTGTAGCTTTCGACCCGTCTGACCTTGAGCCTGCGGAGCACGGCGTGGACCCTCCTCTGCAGGACGTCCCAGCGCCGGTTCCCCTCCTGCACCATGAGCTTCAGCCTGGAGGCGGCGTCTGTGCGGTTCTCCCGGGCCAGACGCCGGTACTGCTTATTCACCAGCTCCAACTGCGTCAGACGCTCGTGCACCTGGCGCTGAAACGCCTGGGAATCACACACAGGGATATTACTCACACGAATCACGGGACAATAATAACGCTTTAGTCTCACAGCACCGGGAAAACGTTGGCTTTTCTTTATTTCAACACTATTTACATTGTGATTATCATTGAAGGCATTAAAGCTGGGGAACCTGATTTTTCCTTTTCAAACAGTGACATTTTTTGTTTTGGCCCAAACTTGTTTCAAGCTCTCACCGTCTCTCCTGTGTATTAAAATTGTTCAAATAATGTAATTCTATGCACATTTCACACACATATACAGCATTGAGTGGTGACAAAGTGAAGCAGGGGCGGGGCCACCCCCAAGATAAATTACACTAATTTAGACTAGACTTCTATCGTCCATTGCTCATAAATATTTAGGTGAAGACAATAGGTTGCGTTTACGTTATAGAATTCTATTTCAGTTGGAGGGCAGGTGCCAATACAACTCTATGGGAAAGAAAGTTTTTGAAAGAAATTTCCAAAAAGAAATGTCCAAATGTTTTCTCTGATCATCATGTGATAGTGTTTGGATTCACAAACCTGACATGTGAATCTTATGGCTGAAAGTCCTTTCTACTGGCCAACATCAAACATCATTTTGAACAGACAAGCTCTAATAGACTAATCCCACTGCTCCCAGTCTGGTCAGATCTGGGTCAGGTTTCCAGTAGGTCAACGCCTCGATGTCTCAGATTAAACTAAAGCCTAATCTGTAACCCGGCAACAACACGGGATTCCTTTACACTCCAGCGGCGAGATCACCCACGGATTCACTACTACTACTTCAAATTCAGTTATCGCCTGGATTTCGCCTGTGCGTCCTTGTCTGACGAAGCCTTACCTCAAACCTCTTGAGCTCCTCCTTGGCGGTGGTGTAGAGCACGTTCTCAGACTCGGGGTTGGCCGCGATGACTTCGGACGATTTCAGCCAGTCTTCGAAACGCGAGTAATCGTCCAGGAACTTGCACCACAGTCGCCACGTCTCCTCGATCCTGCAACAACAAGAGGCGGAAAATGAAATAATTCTTTTATCGATGCCTGTTTAAACCCATCGGTGCCTCATGCGTCTCTTCCAATGGGCCAGGAGAGTCTCGATCCTCATGGCAGGGTGCTGACATTGCTGCGGTACCACCCTCTAGCCACTAGGGGCGACTCCAGATGCCTCGCTCTAACATTGAATCCTATGGAGACTTTACATCTGCCGTTAACAGCTACAGATAATATAATTTTTTCTGAAGATAGAGATTCCTCCTGTTTCCGTTCCTGCTCTCCTCATTTTGTAAACTAAGAAGGGCTTTCCGGTTAAAGGGGAAGGAATTTGATTTCATTCTGTCTCTCCTCACGTTGCAGACTTAAAGACTGTCACTTTAAAAAGCCACAAGATTTTTTAGCCCTGCGTAGATAATATTGTTATTTCCTTCATTTTAGTAGACTATACTTACTGTGGACAGCTTAAAGGTACTTAAAGCATGCATTTGTCTCCAGCAGGTTAGACTACTGTAACGGCTGCTCACTGGCCTTTCTAAACGAGCTGTTAGAGCTGCAGAACATCCAGAACGCTGCTGCTCGAGTCCTGACCAGAACCAGGAAATACCACCATATTAGTCCAGTGCTCCGGTCTCTGCACTGGCTTCCTGTCACTCAGAGAATAGAATTTAAAACAGCTCTGCTTGTGTACAAGTCTTTTCATGGTTTAGCACCAAAGTCCATCTCTGACATGTTAGAGCCGTATGAACCATCTCGGGCCCTGAGAACTTCAGGGAGGGGTCTCCTGGTGGTTCCCAGAGTCAGGACTAAACACGCTGAGGCTAAAGCTAAAATCTGGAACAGCCTTCATGAGGATGTGAGACAGGCCTCAACTCTGACAATGTTCAAATCCAGGTTGAAAACAGCTCTTTTTACCCGAGCAGATGAAAACTGAAAGTATTTTATCTGCACTCTTGCCTTTTACTGTAATTGATTCATTATGTTGTTTTAATGATTGATTTGATCTGTTTTCTTGTAATTTTATGCAACTGTGAAAGCATTTTGAATTGCCTTGTGAATGAATTGTGCTCTACAAATAAACTTGCCTTGCCTTAAAGGAATATTTAGTTAATAGTTACCCACCAATTTTATATAATATATTGTTTTGCACTTAAATAAATTAAATAGAAGTCTTTGATTGTCAAGCCCTAGTTAAATGTGCGGCTGTAGGAGGAGCAAAGTCCACCATCTTAAATTCACGCTCGACATTGGACAATTCACAGGACTGGGGTGGAATGGAATTGATCTTGATAACATGTCAATCCATGGCCACAGCGCCCCCTGCCAGTCGGTGCCTGTATCGTCTCTCCACGGCCCCCTCCCTGTAGATGCCCGTACCTCATGCGTCTCTCCATGGACATGGCGCAGATGTTCCTCCAGCGCCGGTCCAGGCTCACGGTGGTCTGTCGGAGCGAGTCGTTCTCAGAGTCGCTGCTGCAGGCGTCAGAGTCGTGGAGGAGCACGTCGCACAGCGTCAGGACGGACGCCACGCTGTCCGTGTGCTGCTCGATGTCCCGCTGCAGGTCCTGCGGGACAAACCACGAGGGGAATGAGGAACGCGTCGGTCTCAAAGAGCGGGAACTCGGGCTGTGTGGAGTTTGTATGTTCATCCTGTATCGACGCCAGTTTCTTTTGAGTGCTCCGGTTTCTGCTGCCACCACAACATGTGGGGCTTGGTACTCCAGGGCCCTGGTTGTTTCAGATGCTCGGACTTTCTATAGCTTCAACAGTCAGGTGAGTTGGATGAAGGACCTCGTCCAAGCACACAACAACAATAGGAACTGCCATCCTGCTGGCGATAAGGCAACTGGGATATGAAAGTGTATGCTGACACAAACTGGATTTTGACATGAGCGGGGGGGCTTGAGATCTGTTCGATTTCTGGTTTGCGCCTTTCAGATAAACATCTCTAGACCGCTATGGAATTGGCCAATAGGAGGCGCTGTGGGGCTACGTTCATGCTAGTTAAAGTGCATATGACACATTATGACCATTTTTACTAAAACCTTCTTAAAGAGGGGGTATTATGCTTTTTTCAATCACATAGTCTATAGCACTACAATGATGACGTAACCTTCTGTTGGTCTGTATATGCAGTAAATTAAAATAACTGCCTTGAATAAAATTGCTCTCTCAAAATGGCTGCACTGAACGTCTTGAAATAGGCCTCTGTCTCTTTAAGAAGCTTTCCGACACGCCCCCTTCAGCACACTACTGTGGCATTGAAACAACAACACTGTGCGGGGAGGGGGCTCTGCTGAGCTGAGGAGCAGTGGTTGGGGGCTTGGTTGGGGGCTTGGCTGGTGACGAAAGGTCCAGAGGCGTCTCCAGGAGGTGGGGGCGTTCCTAGGAGGACTGAGGCATAGCTACACCTAAAATGGCCGCCGTCTAAGTTCTTACTGATTACTCAAAAATATGTGAATTAGCCGAGGCAACACTCCAGGCACGTGTTTAATGAGGGAACGACATAATAACAGGATATAAAGCTTGAAAAAGTCGATTTTACATAATACCCCCCCTTTAACACATTTTGCTAAAGATTGGACCCAGCTTTCTTTAGTTTGGACATTTTTGTGATGTTTATAGTTTCACTTCCTTATTGGACACCGACAGGAAGTGACATAGGTGAAGGCAAACAATTGCTATAATGCTTTACCTTTATCTATGATGAACTTGTAAATGATGTCATATGCACTTTAATGCAGCTCAAGAACTACTTCCTGTTTTTTGCCAAATTTTCACATCTCTGCCTCTCTGTACATTTCAACAACTCACAATGCAATGAATTTAACTAAGTGGATTTCTAAAAGTTTCCAAAGTTGTTGTTTTTATTTTAAATTGAAGCCAGTGCCTGGAAACAGGAAACAGCTGTTGCTAAGCCATCTTTGTTTTGCTAATCATAGTAGTGTGTCCCCACCAACAAACCTACGCCCCAAGGGTCAGAGGTTCTCTCATCTCGGACGCGCTGGGATCAAAATCATTTCCCAGTTTCCCCGTGAAAGTACGAGAAAGTGGTTCATGTGCAATCTACTCGACAAGCGGCATTTTCCATCATTTCAATACCACAAAGTCCCAAAGCTGCGATCAAATGGAAGCATCTTCTGTACCAGACCAGACCAGCCTAACATTTCAACAGATTTCTTAAGACAATTGACGACAAAATCCCGACCGCTCGGCCCTCTCCCCCCCGCCTCTTGTTTAGGCGGGATCTCTCTCCTCCATCCTTCAGTCCAGTCTGAGAGGAGCCTCTTACAAACGCAGACACTAAAGACTTTTATTCCTCATCTGTCTGAGGCTGTCTGTCACACGTCTCCATCTCCCTCTTAAACCGCGGTAGCATTTTTTTTTTTCAAACAGTCTTTTGTATTCTTCTCGTCTGAAAAGTGACAGAAGAGCTGCAGATCAGAGCAGCCTGAACTTTAAGGAAAGACTTTTAAATGCCGTTTGTAATATTTGATCAAGAGGACAGTAGGAAATTTGGCTTCAAATACCCAAATCTCACTTTATGCACTTCACATGGATAATAATCACTTTGTTCCTCACAAGCAACGATGCAAACTCTGTCCATATTTATCAAGTCACATTTAAAGAATACCGTATTTCCGAACTATAAGCCGCTACTTTTTTCCCACCCGTTGAACCCTATACATTGGTCACCCTGAATATTGTGTCATGTGTCATCATAAAAAATGCGAGTGGGTACAAAAACACTCGGCTGTTTCTAATGAAGGAACTCGAAATAACAGCTCCAAATCCAAAAAAATAAAGTTGTGGAGATGATAGAGACTCCGTTCCTTACCGGAGAACCCCACTTATCTGCACAATAATAAACCCTATCACTGTCTTCCTCCACCTCTGTCAGCCTCGAGCGATACCCCACTGACCCAGCTCAGAGCAGCTTTGAACAGTTTGACTGATCACCATCCATGTTCTTCCACTTGTCCGTTGCCGGGTTGTGGGGGCAGTTGGAGCTGCCCAAATCACATTGCACCAGCCCCTATAGCGCCCCCTGCAGGTGGTGGATCCACAGAAGGACGGCCTCATGGTTCTAACCGGGCCTGTTGGTCTCTCATGAGGGGCTTCTGAACCGCTCTTTGTCTGACCCGTCACCTCGGACCTGTTTGCCCTGGGAGACCCTACCAGGGGCACGAAGCCCCCGACAACAGAGCTCCAGGATCACTCAGGCTCAAACATCTCCACCACGTTAAGGTGATGGTTCCAGGAGGGAGTTGACTGAACACACGTGTTTAAAATATAATATAATCGAAGCTCTTGACACACTTTTATAAAAGTAAATGTACCTGTAGGCCACCGTTCTCGTGAAATATTTGACAAAGAGAAAAGTCGAGTATTTCGCTGATGGCGCTTCAAATGCGCTTGGAACGGCTGCGGCTTTTAGACCAGGCACAATTAGGTTTTTCTTTAATAACTTTGTTGATGTGGCTTATATTCAGGTGCACTCAATTGTCCGGGATTTACGGTAATTATAAATGTATGCACAGAAGTGAGTCATAAACATGGTGACCAACATCTCTAAACATTCAGGTCAGGAGTCTGCCACCTCCAGCATCAAGAACCCCTTCAGGACATTTCTCACAATGAACCCACCATGGGCTTTTATAACCGCGGCCATCGTAAAAACCCGTTAATCTTGAAATCCCTAATCAGTACGTTGCCTGGAACGCAGCACGAGTGTGTCCTGCTGGTGGCACTGGGCCCAACCTGGTCTCCCTCCGCAGCCCTGCTCTCAAACTCCATTTCCTTGAGGCAATAAAGCCACCCCTGGCTTTATTGTTGAGTAAATTTCACCTAATGGACTTCAGTGCGGTGCTCTTACAGTGAGCCCACCTACGACCCACTCCAGCCCCACACTGGATCGCAAACTTTATATTTGGGGCATTTTTTTTCTTAGCGTCAGGGCGGCCGGGGAACAAAGGCGTTAAAAGCACAGCTCCTGAGACGGTCCCGTGGTGGTCCCTGCGCGGTGTCTGTCAGAGAAATAAGCCAGAGGGCACTTTGTGAAGCCTTTTTGGTGATTTCCTCTGAGTGGACGTTAGTAAAATATAAAACTAGTTCGAATTTAGCTCATGTACTTTTGAAAATATACTACAGAAAAGGACACATTTGTATAAGCATTATGTGAAAAGTATATTTACTTTTGAGTAAAGATGAATTAAAACAGACTTAAAAATGTCACACATGTACTTTTCCGCGGGAAATCTTATTCAGCTAAGAACAGCTACGTCCAACCAACAAACTGTAGAATTGCCATTAAATCAGGTGAATGGGGAAAAATAAGGTATTCTATGCATAAAAATGGCCACACTTGTCTATATTTTCTACGACAAAACTTGAACAAAGTATTGAGTCGTAGTTAAAGATGGGCAGAGATCTCGTGAGATCAAAATATAGAGATAAAGTAATCTCTCTTTTATTAGTGTGGGGAATCCAGAAGGTACAGCGTGCAGAATATGAACCGGGGACAATTACATCGGGACATTGGGAGGAAGAAAGAGGTCAGTCTAGCTAAAAATCAGATCAGAAGAAACCTGTCATTATTAGCCTTGTTCAAATATAAAACTACATGCACATATAGCCTGGTTTTATATTACGACCTAGAAATCAACAGAATTGATAAAGAACAGACATAAGAGGATTTTTTTTGCATAGACGGTGGGGTAAAAGTTTGTATATATATATTCGGAGGGATGGGAGGGTGTGCCAGACCTTTCGGTATGAAAAGCGCTTCATAAATAACGTTTGATTGATTGAATGAATGACACTGGTAAAATATTATCAATACCCAATGCCTCTTAATAATAATTATAATAATGTCTTACACTTATAATGCGCTTCACAAACCTGTATTACCAAGTTTCTCAAAGCGCTTCACTGTTGTCATTATTCATTCACTCCATACTCGGTGGTGGTAAGCTACTATTGTAGCCACAGCTGCCCTGGAAGCGAGGCAACCAGTCTGTGCCATCGGCCCCACCAACCACTCACTCACTCACTCACTCACTCACTGCCTCCCTCACTCACTCACTCACTCACTCAGACTACATTCACCCCAGGCTTCCTGGAGTTCCTAAACGGTCTCCCATCCAAGGACCGACCAGGCCCTTCCTGCTTAGCTTCCATGATCTGACGGGATCGGGCAGAGCAAAGGCCCTCAGTTTGTTCCTATTGTTACAAATAATACAATGTTATTTATTATCGCAAATTATGTCAAAATCTCATCTTGTTTGGTTCTCGTGGGACATGTTCTGTATCTCGGCCCCCAGTCAGTAAATCTAAGGTCTATTTTGTCGACATATTGTGGCCAAAGATTTGCTCAGAAGGGGATTTTGTATAATTATTGTTTAAAAATGTCCATATTCTGATTGGATTTTGCGTTACATAGGAAGCTTGTTTTTCTAAATGGATATCGGAACAAGGTGGGATGCGGCGAAACTTCAACTTCAAACAAAATCCGAAGTCGACCTCAGTATTTGCATGAAAACGTCCTAACGGTAAAGTCCGGTCTGACGTACCTGATGCTCCTGTAGTCTGCAGTGGATTTCCTCGCTGTGGCACACGCCGTACGCCACGGGCTTGGAGAGCTCCGCCTCCACCCGCGACAGCCACGTCCTCAGGTTACTCATGTTCTTATCGAGCTGCTGCACCGTCACCAGGGTCTCCTTCAGTTTGCCCACCCTGAAAACACAGCACGAGGACGGGTTAATGAACTCGTCTCATCTGGGTACGCAGCGACAATGTGTCCTCAGTTCATAATGGGTCACCTGTGTAATAAAGCTACAGAGGATTAGTAAAGCTAATAGAGCTAAATGACAAATATACAGTAGGTAAAAAAAGTCCTTGCATGGACAGCCAAAGCTTTGGGCTCACAGTTGAAGAACACCTATAACTTTAATCATAGGCGCCGATTTATGTTCTTCCCAGTGGGTGCCCAGTCAAAAAAAAATAAAAAAGTCGAGATCGAACCAGCACTCTCGTGGTTGGGACCCCGGCCATATGAGCCATGCGCTCTACCTATGGTGCTAAACGAGCTGAACCAGCGATTTTATAAGCAAACAGGGTCCGCGGCTGTACAGGTTAGGCATTATTTATTGAATCATTTTGTAATCAGGGCAAATTCGCCTGGGTGCCCAAAGATTTGAGTGGGTGCTCCAGCCCCGCAGCACCCACGGGATCGGCGCCTATGACTTTAATCATTTTAGTGCAGTGGACCTGTTGATGCGCTCACCTATTTTTTGCCTTTTTTTCGATCACTTATGAATGGAAATTCTACTATGATTGCGTGCATTTGACCCGTTAATTCCCAAAAACATATCGTGAAATGGTGGTGACAGACCTTCTTTCTAACAGATGTGTGTAAGCCGTGATATTGGAGGGGATATACAAGTCTCCTTAATGGCCCCTTGGTGGGGGACGATTGTAATACTTCTAATGCAACACACAGCTTAAAAATCAACAACCACATAAATAATCAATTGAAATTCACAAATTGAAACTCTAGATGGGAAATCAGTACTTTTTTTCTTTCTTACTCTTCGTGTCCAAAAATACTCCACTTAAAACATGCACTTTCGCAGTTCAGCTCAGGACTATACATGACCCGAAAGATTGATTCTCTGCACAATTAAAGTCAACTTAACGATTTTAAAACCGTGAACAAAAACCATGTTTCTTGCCCGTGATCATTTTGACAACACAATACAATATAGTTTTAGTCGTAGAAATAACGAGCGAAGCGGTGTTTGATACGCATTGCGGACAGTTAGCCTGCTCAATGTATTTTTCCTATAGCCGTTAGCATTAGCCACCAAACAACGCAAATTATTAACTTTCCAGATGTTTTCAGCGGTTGTCAACCCATTGTCCACATTTAGGGGAGGTCAAAGCCTCGGTAGAAATCATTCATGAATGTACAGACCTTTTGATATTTTACTTGAGATACAAATTAGCGTCTTAATGTGTCCTCCGACACATAATCATATTCAAGGCCGTGGGAACCCAGGGTGCTGAGGGCGCTGCAGAACCCCCTGGTGGATAGTTTGCGAACTGCAGGCACTATTAATAAATAGTAAGTATGCACAGAAAAAGCTTTTTTTTTTTGGTACATTTTGTCCCTCAGCACAGCCTAACTAAAATGTCTTCCCACGGCTCTGATCATATTTAATCAAGCTCCACTGTGTCATGAAGCCTCTCCTACATTAACAAAGCACAGACCTGATCCTTTGGCAGAGAATTTTAATGACTTGAGGCTCTTTCGGACTGTGTCAATGGACGTTTTAATGTTTTTATTTAGCTCTTATTCAGTTTGGTCAACAACTGCACATCCAGAGCAAATCATTCCCCCACTCCCTGCTGGTCATAAAGTGCAAGTGCAGCTGTGCGTTGATAACAGAAGGACTTTGGCCGCGTTTCCCACGAGGGCGTGGAGTTTTTCAGACATTATTACCTCGAGCGGTCGGTCTCCGAGTTTGTAAAGGCCTTTTGTTAACATTTGAATTCAGCGTCGTCAAACAGCACTCGCCCAGTTTCCTGTCACAGAGAGCTGACGAGAGCGTCCACAAACCGGCATTTCCACTCCACGCTCGTCTTCAAAAGTTTGTCGACAATACAATCATTTCATTGACGCGGATTTTTAAGAACGATAACATGACGAGATGTTTGAGAAGGACTTTATCTTTTCTCAGGACAGTGTTTTTTTTACCAGTTAAATACCATAGCGGTATGAAAACAGAAAGCATGTTGATGATAAATAATATTAAATAAACGGTAATGAACAACCTGGAAGCGATGATCAAAGGATGGGTTTTGGGAAAAGCCTGTTTCACAATATTATTACTGCGTGTTGTGGTGAAAAGTCTGTGAAAAGTTTGATACGACTCGTCAACCTTCATCCACATTTCCAACACTCCAACTCTTAACCCCGACCTGATCCGAACACATTTTCTCCAGTTTGGCTTTACCCAAATCGAAAACCTTCTTGGAAAAAAAATCGTCAAAGTAAAGGGATGAAAACACTAATAAAATAGTGACAACAAAAGCAACAAAATGAAAAAGCAAAAAACGCCACAAAAAAGAGACAAAAAAGCAACAATAACCCAATAAAAAAACTAGTCATAAAAAGGACAAAAAATGTGACGAAAAGACAACGAAAAAGCGTTGATTTGGGTAAAGCTGAACTGGAGGTTCAGGTGGGGGTTAAGAGGTTAATGAAACTGACCAAAACCTTTTGGGTTTTCATCGACTAAAACTAAAACTGGACTAAAACTATGGCATATAGAAATGAGTAAAATGCGGCTATGACTAAAAAGCATTTTTGTCCGAATGACTAAGATGGCCGCCAAAAACAACACTGGCCCAAATCCCATTCAGCCTCTGTTTTGGCTGAAATTGGACACAACTTTTTACAAAAAGTTGTGTCTAATTTCCTTCTGAGTATCAATATTTCCTCACCTTTAGAAAATATGCAGATTTTTTTTTTGGCATTTGTGGCAATAAAAGTATAGAATGTTGGCCTTATAATGGCATTAAAAAGCATTCAATGTGACTTGCTGCTATGTTTAAAAACCCTAAATTAGTCACAAGCAGCAAAACTTCACATTGAATTGCAGTATTTCCGAATCAGCCTAATATCTGTAAGACCTGGCTTTGCTTTAAATGAGTGAATTCAGAAATATTGGATCATAACCTGCTGCACAGACCCATCATGCTGCTGCTGCTCTGCCTTAAATCACAACACACACAAACGCCGCGGCTAAAGCTAGCTCCATCCACACAAACCCAGCCCTCCCTCCCTTCTCCAGACCCCCTTACCCCCTGGACTCCCCCCGATTGACCCGTACGGAGCAAAGGAGCGGGACAGGGGGGTGTACCCATGGCCAGAGACACTCACGCCGAGCTAACGCTGCAGCCGCGGGTCCTGGAGGAGCAGGTGGTGATGTGGAAGCTACAGCTAATGACCCGTCTCTCCCGTGTGTGTGTGTGTGTGTGTGTGTGTGTGTGTGTGTGTGTGTGTGTGTGTGTGTGTGTGTGTGTGTGGTGTGTGTGTGTGCGTGTGTGACGTATTGGATTACACCGAGGATCGAACCACGTGAGATTTTAATCAGTTATAAGAAATACTAACAATTAAGGTGAGACACTGTATGGAAAAGGGAAAATAATAATACGTAAGCTGGTTTTATTTTTTTATATGTTAGTTACAAAGATGTTTTCCGAGTGGATTATGAATCTTAGTTTTTCAATAAACTATTTCTAAGTGAAAATAATCTGTACAATTGCTAGTTTTGCCTTGTTTTTTGCAGTTGAAACCTCTTTGTCTTTTATCGCATTGTCTTTTATTTAAAAAAAATACCGGTGTTATTTGTCTTCATATGGACCTAGAATCTGATCAATAAAGATGATGATGTCTTAATAAATGAGGCAGGAATTGAATCCCTCCTGAAGTACAAGTCTGGAAAGTTTTGTCTGTAGGAGTTAATAAAGTGTTGTTGAGTGTCTTGAGAAAACAACCTTTATTAAAGGCCCTAAACCTGTCACGCTAATGACTCTATCAACCTGTCGTTCAATAAATGACAGATAAATACATTTTGGGCTCGATGGTTGTCGTCTGTACATTTACTTGCATTTTTTCCTCATTTCCTCATTATTATTTTTACCCAAACTTAAGAAGTTTCATTGTTTTTCCTTTTCAAACAAATCTTACTGTTATTTTTAAGCTTTAGAGTTCATTTCAGTGGCATTAAAAGGTCTTCAATAATATTGTTTATCACGATATTTTCCTGCCTCAATATATCGAGCATCCGATTTTGTAATCGTGACAGGTCTACCCATACCTGATTATATTTTATTTTGTATCACAAGCAACGAAAGAGGAAGCCCCTAAATCAACATGTTAGTTTTGTCCAAACTCATTCCTAACTTTCTTCCAAATTCTTCACAGGGACGAGTTTATCGGCACATCTCACTCTCACAAAAAGGCAAGAAAAGTGGCCTGAAAGTTTATGAAATCGAAGTGTTTTATAATTAGATGCACATGTTTCAGTTTACGGTATACTAAAAGGAGGACATTTCCAGATATCTAGATTAATTATGTCAACAATCTCCTTTTCCCCTGCAGAGCCTCGCCGTAAAACATAAATGGCAAAATGTGAATCCCAACATTACTCTCAAACCTCTTGTCTGCTTTTCCTTTGGATGCATAATTATTAACCGAACTGAACCTCATAAAGTCTCTGCCGTCTTATGGATCCTCAGCAGGAAGCCCTCGGCGCCATCTGCCTCTGAACCAGCTTCAGAAGCGTTTAAAGAGCGGACGGCAGGTGAGACGCCGACGCTGGGGCTGAAACAAAGACGTGTGGAGCAATAAAACTCTTCTGACTGAAGCGTTAAGTGTCTAAGGCTCAGGGCTAATTTAAACATGGGGCCGTATTGTTTCTAAGGGGGGCAGATGATAGAACAAAACAGACGATAAAGGTTTTATACAAATGAATGATTTCAGGTTTGCTACACGTCTACCTTTGCCTCCTAATGTGCAGCGAGTTTGCACAAATACAATGAGGGTTTTATGCTCAGTCTCTAGACCCAGTGAGTTGAAATGCGCTGTATAAATAAATGTGCCTTGCCTAAGCTATATGTTGCAGAAGGATCAATTCTAAACGCTTTAGTATCAGTAAAAACAGCTTATGCATGTGCAAAAGTTAGTGTAGTAGTAGTTTATTCGGTCAACATAAATTTCAATATTCCAATATATCTGTATACATTTTGTTTTGTGTTAATTTTTTTTAACTATATTATGTCATCATTTAAATCCCGTAATTATGGATCTATTAAAGTCTTTTCACTAGTTTCTTACTCTATTCATCCTTAACTTATATATTTTTGAATGATCGTAGATTTATACGACTTTTTGAAAGCTTTGACTGTTTCCTTTTTAACTGATCTTCCAAATCGTTCCACAGATTAACACCTCTTACAGAAATACATCGACTTTTTTTATTCTTTCTGGCTTTTGCTTTTTTTTAAATGCCAGTTCCTCGGAGGTTATACGGACTTTCCCTGTGTTCAAAAAGCTGCTGGATGTTTGGAGGGAGAAGATAATTATGTGCTTTGTACATTATTACTAAAGTATTAATATCAACAAGATTATGGATTTTCAATAGATTTAGCTTAACAAAAATAGGGGTTGTTGGTGCATAGAAATCTGCTTTAGTTATAATTCTTATTGCCTTTTTTTAGAGTAGGAAAACAGGATGAGTATTGGATTTGTAATTGTTTCCCCATATTTCCAAGCCATAATTTTTGGTAAGGAAGTATGAGAGAGTTATACAGTAATAGAAGAGGTTTTTTTTATCAAGTACAGTTTTCATTTTACCAATTACAGCAATGTTTTTTGCTCATTTTGTTTTTAATATACTTATGTGATTTCCATTCACATTTTCCATCAATGGTAACTCCTAAACATTTATTTGCTTTGACTCGTTCAATTTCTGTATCATTTATTTTTAGAGTTGTATGATCACTAACTTTTCTATTTCCAAAAATAATATATTTTGTTTTACTCGGATTCATTGAAAATTTGTTTATATCAAACAATTTTTTTTAGAGTGGAGCAAATTACTAGACATTCTCGCATGTGCGTTATTATAGCCTGGAGGAAAGATAATGTCCATTTTGGCGACACAAAGTCAGTAAAACAGAAGATTATTGTTTTAAAGCAGAAGGTCACGTGTTTGTCTGTGAACCAGTCTGGGGGGAAATTAGGAGGTTTGTGAACTTTAAAAATCGGCCTCAGGAGATGTTTCTGTGGTTGAAATAGTTTCTACAGTGTGGTCACGTCACACCTGCAGCAGAGTGGAGGCGTCACAAGAGGCGCTACAGGAAACAAAACAAAAAGGAGGAGGAGGTACACGGGCAAGACTCACAGCTGAGCATGAGAATGAGACGGATTATATTTGTCTGCTAAGCTCTTCCCAGAAGATGGTGAAAGACTGTTGTGGAGCGGAGGGAGCTGGACAGGACGAAGAGGAAGGAGGATCTGACCAGTGCAGGACACCACGCTCTGAAACAGGGATGCACCGTTTCAGCACTGAAGGTAGTACTAAAATAAATAAATACAAAATAAGACGACCCTCGTTGATGAGTGCTTTATACATAACGTGGGTTGCAATAACTCATTCCAATAACTTAAACATTAATTGAAAATAAATGTTTGCTTGGTGTTTACAGCTTCATAAGCAAAAGAGACAAGCCTCCAGACTCAAACTGGGGAGCAATATTTATATACCCTTGTCCCGCTCAGTCAAAGTGAGGGGCATTGGGAGGTGTGAGGGTGTGAGGGCGGACGAGAGGAAGAGAAAAGCATCTGCCCCATCTGTGTCTGCACCCACACAAAAGAGCAGTGATTTTAGCCGGAGCCGACACAATGGGCTCGTGCCGGGGCAGCTGTGCAGCCCCCTCTGAGCGGGACAAGACTGAGTCAACCGGGACAAACCAGGATCCGGGATATCTTTCCTTAACATCCATTCGTGCAAATATTAAAAAATTACGGCACTTGTACGCCTGCAAAAGTTTCCGGTTTCATTTTCCTGATTTAGGTCCATCATAGCCCTGCTTGGAGATGGCGTAATGTTTTTTGAAGTCTCGTCAGTGTCCATGTGTCCGGAGCCCAGGCCGGAGTAAAGACTGAGAGGAGAGGACGGAGGCCGCGGAGGGCCAAAAGACACATCAGAAAAACAAACCAGAGGGGCTAAAGTAAACTGGTGAGCTTAGAGACAGGAAGTGAGCCAACGATAACAGTGACTAACCAGGAACTCATGCGGCGACTGTCAGTGTCTGTTAGAGCCGATGTTTAGGAGACCGATCTGTCCGATATGAGTCTTATGCTGTGTCCGAATGTCCACCATGGTCCCTAACCCCTCATTCACTACATAGGTCCGCACTATATAGTAGACTATATAGTCCACTGATTCTGTTGGCTATTCAACAGAAGCTACTTTCTCCGAGCTGCATTTGAATTTATTTATTGTTACAAACGTTTATTTTATGAAACAGAACAACAGTTGTGGCACTTTTACAGGCGTTTTATTTGCCATTTAAATTAAAATTAAAACTATCATATAAAAAAAAAAAATCACTCCAGCGTTCGCTCAAAGACGTGCAGAAAGTCGGTCAGAGCCCGGTGTCCGAAGCGCCGGCAGAATGAGTGACTACATCTGCTAAAAGTCGCTAAACTCCGGGAATAATGTATTTCTGCGATAAAGATCAACCAAACTCATGAGACAGTGGACTAATTATGGATAAATACGAGTCAGATATATTTAACACGGATTTTACATGAATGGCTTGGATTATTTGAGAGGAAGCTATCGGTCATTTAACAGCTCGAGCTAAAGGTTAGCAGCTAACGCTAGCATTTATCACCGTAACCGTTTATATTTAAGTCATTTATTCAGGATAAAGTCGCAACACACGATTGAAACGGCTGATTTCATTCCGTCGTGTTGTTTAGTTCAAAGACCTGTCGCTGTCAGGCGTTCTTCTCCGACTCTCGCAATGCATTGTGGGCTATATTGACCCGTTTAGTGACCACTGATGCTCACTACTTTTCAGAATGCATTGTGGGAAATTTTGAGTGCACTACTTTTTTCTCTCTGGACATTCGGACACCCCTACAAAATGGCGTGACCACTATAGTGCACTATATAGGGAATAGTGCGGACATTCGGACACAGCCTTAGTTTCCCAAAAGTCACACGGGATTTAGCCTCGATAAGCAACGATCTAAAGACGGTCAAACTGCTGATCTTTCTGTCTACGTTCTTGGCTCATACCTAGTCTCTCAACAAAGCGCACGTGTCGTCAGCTCCTAATCAGCTTGTTTCTGTCCTCGTTTCTGATTGTGATCGGCTGAGGGGGCAGACAGGATTAACCTGCAGGAGGTGAGGCCCACTGACCTACAAATACACCTCTCCGCTCCGGTCGCCTGGCTCTGAGCGCTGGTCACGCGACGGTGTTACTCACAGGCTTATTAAGCTCCAAGTGCAAAAGGAAACGGCGACTATTCCAAATAATGGACAACGACCGGGTAGATCGCACGGTGGAATAACTAAAGTAGGGTTTGTTTAGTTTTGAGCGAGTAAGTGTTTACTCCACACAGGCAGCTCCCCAAGTTCTTCATTTAGGTAGAAAGAAAGTATTTAGTGATTCTGGCATCACTCTTTGGCGGCCAGTGGGTGAAATAGAACAAATGGATGCTCTGAATTTCTCCAACAAAACAACGGCACTAACAGAGAGGCACTGAGATCATTGTTTTTGATCACACAGACAAAGTGTTATCAGTCACCTTGAGTCTCTCTCTAAAACCAAAAAATCAAGTTAGAAATCTAGGAGTAATCATGGACTCAGACCTGAACTTAAACAGCCACATCAAAGCAATAACATCATCAGCTTTTTACCATCTGAAAAACATTAAGATCAGAGGAATAGTGTCAAAACCAGACTTGGAGACACTCATCCATGCGTTTGTCTCCAGCAGGTTAGACGACTGTAACGGCTGCTCACTGGCCTTTCTAAACGAGCTGTTAGAGCTGCAGAACATCCAGAACGCTGCTGCTCGAGTCCTGACAAGAACCAGGAAATACCACCATATTAGTCCAGTGCTCCGGTCCCTGCACTGGCTTCCTGTCACTCAGAGAATAGAATTTAAAACAGCTCTGCTTGTGTACAAGTCTTTTCATGGTTTAGCACCAAAGTCCATCTCTGACATGTTAGAGCCGTATGAACCGTCTCGGGCCCTGAGAACTTCAGGGAGGGGTCCCCTGGTGGTTCCCAGAGTCAGGACTAAACACGGTTGGCATAATTTTCATCAAATTATGCCAAAACAATACTTAAAAAAATACTAAGACCAAAATGTGGCAAAAATCGGCGATTGTTATGAAACAGAGATCGCATCACCGTTTATCGTCTTGATGATAAATTGGAGACACATGACTAAAGGGCCTGACTCAATGGTGGAGATCCAAGTCGCGAAGACGTCTCTGCGACTCGGATTGCTTGCACAAAAAAACAAATCATGTCACCGATGCGTCTCGGAGATGTCTCAGCAACATCTCCAGACGACGTGACAGCGAAACCTTCCGTAAGCCGTAGAGACGTCTCTGCAGTGTCACCATTTTGTCTCTTTAAGATCTCTTTGGTGTCCAGCAGGAATGGGAGACGTGCCAGGCTGCCACGACTGCTGGAAGACTCAAAAAAGGTCTCTGCGCCCGTTCGTTTGCACCGTTGCCTCGCCGTATCTCCAGGGGACGTCGCAGAAACATCTTCATGAGCAACAGGTCGCCCACTAGTCCCCAGGCCGGTGAGATGGGCCGTTAAAAGGATAGGTATGCTTTGTTTCTTGTATCTAAGCTCTTGGATCCTCCATGTGACGAACCGGTCATGTGACATTAAAGGTGTTGCCCTGGGCCGAGTCTCAAAGGCTGTGGAGGAGCGTCTCGTGCCATTAACCCTGATCCAGTGGTCTCCTGGTAAAGCACCTCCAGTCTACCACCCTCTCAAGTTACCTTTAGCACAAACACCTAAAGGCTTCGGATCTTTTCCCTGCACATTTTCATTCCCATAAGAAGCGGTGCCTTTGGGTCCGACTCCGATGGACAAACTCAAGATGGGGAGCTCAAACACAAACATGTTCACTAAGATCAATACTGTAGGCCGGTAATGAAGATGTCTGGTTAATAAGCTGGTGCCAGGATCCTGGAGAGTCCCGGAGTCTAAACAGCAGCATATGGCAGGTCTAAGTCCATAAGTCTCTCCCTCCTCCTCTCGGCGTCCAGCCCATCTGCTCACAAAGACATTCCTCCAGTGCAGCGGTTCTCACATTTCTCACATCAAGCACAGAAGCAAAGAGGAACAAATGCTGAGGGCAGGTGCGTCGGAGAGGAGGGAGCAGCCCAATACAGGATATACAGGTAGCAAGTTTCTAAGGCTTTTTATATAATCTGGGCATTTCATTTCTTAAGATTTTCAAACACTCCAAAGAAAACACAAGAATAAGGTGTTAAATAATAAATGTTATTATTCAAAAGCAAAATGTATACAACAAGCCACTTCTGAGAAAAAAAAAAAATCACAATTTCAGACTGCAGCTGAACGTTTTAGACCAGTGTTTCCCAACCAGAGGTACAAGGACCCCTTGAGGTACTTGAGGGGTTATTGGGGGAACTATTTCTGATTGGAAAATACATTTATTTTGAAAGGAAAAGTTATTTGGGGTGGTGGCGCAAATGGTAGAGCGGGTCGTCTCATGATCGGAAGGTCGGGGGTTCGAATCCCGCCTCCTGAAGGTGCACATTGTCGTTGTGTCCTTGGGCAAGACACTTCACCCTCCTTGTCTCCGGTGTGTGCGTACACTGGTGTATGAATGAGAGAGTGAATGGGCCCCCTATGAGAGACCAACAGGCCCGTTTGGAACCATGAGGCCGTCCTCCTGTGGACCCAACACCTGCAGGAGGAGCCATGGGGGGCTGGTGCATGGATGGAGGAAAGGTTATTTAAATATTTAGCTGTAAATGTATGGTTTTGTGAGGACTTTTGCCACATTTTGATCACTCAACTGTCAATTGTCTTTTTACCTAAATAGTACTTTCAAGTGATCCCTCGCTAAATATACTGTGACACAGTACCCCTGAAGGATTCAAGGGGTTCGCAGGACAAAAAGGTTGGAAACCACTTTTTTAGACCACTTTTCTTTTGTTTATGTAGTAACAATAATTAAGCAATATGATTAAAATAAATGTAACGCCAGTTTGAATCCATATTAATGTGTTTAAAGTGTATATGACACATTAGACGCACAAAGCGGTATTTATCTGAATCCATAAATTTATTACGAAATCTAGAGCCCAAAGTTGCCATCCACTGATTCCCGTAGCCCATGATCAACGGCACGGAATAAACACTTCCTTGTCTCTGACCAGAGAAACCTGTCACTGCAGCAGTAATTCGATTTCTAAACTACAAAACTCAAAGTTAATTTCTGGTGGTCCATGTAGTAAAGAAAAGTTACTATTGCCACATAATCCGAGCCTGTTGCAGTAGGTGAGCAGATTGATCCCAAACAAATAAGGATCAGACCTCCATGAAGCTCTCGAACCTCTGCATGGATTCCACTGACTTGCATAACATTTATAAACAAACATTCAGAGCGGCATTTGTGTCCGTGTTCAAACGTGGCTCAGTTCATTTTATATAAGAGCGGGGCGGAGTGTAATCTGTGGAGCAGCGGCAGAATGGGCCGGTAATCTGTTCCTCTGTGACCGAGAGCTTTATGTTTATTGTGGATTATGTTAAACTCAGATCGGGCTTAATCCACATCTGGAAACGGCGCCGACACACGGGACGTGTAAGTTCTCCCACTCGGACCAACGTCACATCCGGTGAGTACATTCTGTGTTGAACGCTCGTTGTGGGCAAGCTAAAAACTTTAGCTCTCTCTGTGTTACTATTGTTAATCCACGTATTATACGTAGCTGTAGAGTCCACTCTAGTTAATTATAGATCTAATTTGGCCCTTTATCTCCGCGGAGACTATTCTTTTCTCCGCTTGAACCAACACTTCTGCGTGGATTAAATCCCTTCTGTCTCTCTCCCCCGTAGCGCGGTAGCTCGCTTGCTGGTTTAGCCCGCTAGCCTAGCCATGGCTACCCCGTCTACGTCCTCCTCTTTCGCGCTGTCCTGCTCAGTTTGCCGTATGTCGAGTCAGAACCCTGCCTCCTTCACAGATGATAGTAGTTGCGTTAAGTGTAGTGTAGTGGTAGCTTTGGAGGCCAGGGTGTCCGAGTTAGAGGCGCGGCTGTCCGGAGTTTTAGCGAAGGCTAGTGTTAGCTACAGTCAGATAGTGGCAGGGACCGCAGTCCGCTCCAACAGTGCTAGAGAGGCTAGCCAGGCTGAGACTAGCCCCGCAGCGGGTCCCGTGCAGCCGGGACAAGACCAGGACGGATTTGTGACTGTCCGGGGAGGGGGAAGTGCTAAGCGCACACCCGTAGCGCACCAAACGCTTCACGTCCAGAACAGGTTTTCTCCCCTCAGCGCCTCACCGGCTGAACCTGATACTCTGGTGATTGGAAGCTCCATAGTTAGGGACGTGAAGATCCCAGCAGCTTTGGTTAGGTGTTATCCGGGGGCCAGAGTTGGTGACATCGAAGGTAACCTTAGGTGCTTAAAGCAGGGAGGGAGGCGGTTCCGTCAGATCGTGATCCACGCGGGTGGTAACGATATTCGGCGGAGACAGTCAGAGATTCTCAAATTGCAAGTAGGCGCGGTGTGTGAATTGGCTAAATCGATGTCAGATACCGTAATATACTCTGGCCCTCTGCCCAATTTGGTCAATGATGAAATGTATAGCAGACATTTATCATTTAACTGCTGGTTGTCTAGATGGTGCGAGCAAAATGATGTTGGATATGTCAATAATTGGAGCGCCTTTTGGGGAAAGCCCAAGCTCATGCGCAGGGATGGCATACATCCAAATTTGGCTGGTGCATCCCTTTTATCTACGAATGTGGCCGATAGCCTTAGTCGCGGCCCAAATTGACGGTCCAGATATGAGCCCCGGGCGCAGAGCAGTAGTGTAGAACACTCCTCTGTAACCACCGACCCTGCTCCCGGATTGTCACAAATCATCAAGTGTGTAGATTCTCAAATAAAGACTGTGTCTGTCCCCCGTAAACCAAAGACTAAAACATCAAATGCTAAGAAAACAAACGCTGGCGTCCGACCAAATAACTTAATTCAAATACCAGAACAAATAAAGACCGTGTCAGTCCCCCGTATACCAAGCACTAAAACATCAAAAGCTCACAAACCAAATGCTGGCATGCGACCAAATAACCTAACACAGATACCCAAGAGTAAACTTAACATTAAACGAAACAATAAACAAAGTGCTAAGCACATAACGTGTGGGTTGTTGAATATTAGATCAATCTCATCAAAGTCCATTTTAGTAAATGATTTAATTTGCGATAACAACATTGACTTTCTCGCCCTTAGCTCGCTTACTGATTTAAATAAAAGTGATGAGTTTGTCGACAGCGTTATGCTCACACTAAAAACAGCCCTTGATGTTGCGGCTCCACTGAAACAGAAAGTGGTTCGGCCTCGGTGCGTCGCTCCCTGGTTCAACGCGGAAACACGCACGCTTAAACGAAAGACTCGCAAATTAGAACGGTTATGGCGCAATTCTAGCACTGAGCAATCTCTTAGATCTTGGAAAAATTGCCTACTCGCCTATAAGCAAGCCATGAGGAAAGCAAAAACAGATTACTACTCTTCATTAATTGAAGTAAATAAAAATAACCCTAGGTTTCTTTTTAATACGGTGGCCCGGCTAACAAACAGTCACAGCGCAGTAGAGCCTTCCATTCCTGATACCCTTAGCTGCGATGACTTCCTTCAATTCTTTAATGACAAAATCACAACCATTAGAGATAAAATAAATGATAAGCTTCCCTTGTCTTCTGATCTAAATCCAGCTGTAGAATCATTGCCTCCTTTCAAAGCCTTAGACAAGTTCATAACTGTAGATGAGGCTGAGGTATTATCAATCATTATGTCTTCAAAACCATCAACTTGTCTTCTAGATCCAATTCCAATTAAACTCCTCAAAGAAATTACCCCAGAAATCTCAGATACCATATTGAAAATAATTAACTCATCTTTAGAAAATGGGTATGTACCAAAGTCCTTTAAATATGCTGTTATCAAACCACTTTTGAAAAAACCCAATCTCGATCCTGATATTCTAGCAAACTATAGGCCCATATCTAATCTGCCTTTCATTTCAAAAGTCCTTGAAAAAGTAGTGGCTAAGCAGCTTTGCCGCCACCTACAGGACAATAGTTTATTTGAAAAATTTCAGTCAGGGTACAGAACTTATCATAGCACAGAGACCGCCTTAGTCAAAGTTACCAACGACCTGTTATTAGCAGCTGACGCCGGACTAGCTTCAGTCCTGGTTCTGTTGGACCTCAGTGCAGCCTTTGACACAATCGACCACAATATTCTCCTGCAGAGGTTAGAAACTGACGTAGGCCTCAGGGGAACAGCCCTCTCTTGGTTTAAATCTTACTTATCTGATAGGCACCAATTTGTTAATGTAAACCTAAAGTCTTCACCGTGTTCTAAAGTGTGCTATGGGGTGCCACAGGGTTCAGTGCTCGGGCCAATTTTATTTATATTGTACATGCTCCCATTAGGTAACATAATCCGAAATCATAATATAAATTTTCACTGTTACGCGGATGACACACAGCTGTACTTATCAATAAAACCAGGTCAGACAGATAAATTAGATGTGCTTAGTTCCTGCGTAAAAGCCATCAAGACCTGGATGACTGTAAATTACCTTCTCCTTAACCCTGATAAAACCGAGGTTATTATTTTAGGTCCTCAAAAACTGAGAGAGTCTTTATCTCAGCAGATCATCTCCCTGGATAATGTTAGCGTATCAACGAGCTCTAAAGTAAAAAACCTTGGAGTTCTGTTTGACCAGGACCTCTCTTTTAAAACGCATATAAACCAGGCTTGTAAAATTGCGTTCTTTCACCTGCGCAACATTGCTAAAATACGAAACATTCTACCTAAGAGTGATGCAGAAAAACTTATTCATGCATTTGTTTCCTCAAGGCTGGACTACTGCAACTGCCTGCTAGCAGCGTGTCCTAAAAGTTCCCTAAAAAGTTTTCAACTAGTTCAAAATGCAGCTGCAAGATTGTTAACGCGTACAAAGAGAAGAGAACACATTACACCTGTGCTAAAGTCTCTCCATTGGCTTCCTGTTGAGTTTAGAATCAAATTTAAAATCCTGCTCCTCACATTTAAAGCCATAAAGGGTTTGGCTCCGCTTTATCTCCAAGACGTTATCGTTCCATATCGGCCAACCAGAGCACTCCGCTCTCAAAACTCAGGGCTACTAGTGATTCCTCGGGTCTCCAAAATCACTGTAGGAGGAAGAGCCTTTAGCTACCAAGCTCCGGTTTTATGGAATAAACTCCCAGCTCACGTTAAAGAAGCAGACACAGTCCCTACATTTAAGACTAGGCTCAAAACTTACCTCTTCGAATTAGCTTATGATCAGGTCAGTTAGGTAAAGCTCTAACCCACAGCCTGAAGTAAAGCTGCTTTAGGAGAAACTCTGCTGTGGGAAGTACGGTACACTGAGCGCTATCCTCTTCTTCTTCTTACTGCAAACTTTGTCTTACTATGATACAATATTTATTTCATCTGTAGTCTGTTCATTACTATTCACATGGTGTCTCCTGTCCCACTCCCCCTTGGGAGTGCCTGTCTAGATCGAACGGAGGGACCCGGCTGAACGGAGGGACCCGGCTGAACGGAGGGACCCGGCTGAACGGAGGAACCCGGCTGAACGGAGGAACCCTGCCTACTGACAACAAGGACTGGACGGTCTGTGATCTTGGCCCGTCTACTGAGGGACTCCTTCGGCCCTGGGTCTCTATAGCCTGTCCGTCCATGGGAGTGGATCTCTCCTTCTGTGGTTCTCCTCAAGGTTTCTCGTTTCTCCCACTGGGTTTTTGAGTTTTTCCTTGCCGGGCTGGAGAGTCTAAGGACAGGGGACACCCGAGCTGCTCGTCGCCACCCACTGCTCGTCGCCACCCACTGCTGACGCTTATTTGGACATTATGTTTGCCTGGATATTTGATTCACCGGAACTTTACATTGTCTTATTTACTGTTCTGTTTTATTGCCTTAATGTTTGTTACAGCCCTATGAGGCAACTCCTGTTGTGATATTGGGCTATACAAAACCATTGATTGATTGATTGATTGATTGATTGATTGATTGATTGATTGATTGATTGATTGATTGATTGATTGATTGATTGATTGATTGATTGATTGATTGACGTACACATCGAGTCAGGCCGTAATCAAGTACGTCCCAGATATGGAGCTCGTCATTTTGGGAAAATCAATGGGAGTCAATGGGTAAGATCGATGCCAAAGTAAATAACGAGCGTGAAGCGTTTCTGTAGAGTTTACTGAGAAGAATTAAATATATACCAGGGCGATAAGAAAGCTGCATAATGTAGTTTGTACATTTCTATGGTTACTGAGGGGCAGTGATAAAGGTGTAGCTCGCATTCGATGCCGCTGGTGACTTTAATTATCTTTATATCCAAGTATCCAGTATGTTACTTGATTTCATTAAAGTGGATGTGGTTGTTTAGATCAGTATGGGCTGTAGGAGGTGGTATCTGGCCTGGGTGTGGTTGTATAGATCATTATGGGCTGTAGGAGGTGGTATCTGGCCTGGGTGTGGTTGTTTAGCTCATTATGGGCTGTAGGAGGTGGTATCTGGCCTGGGTGTGGTTGTATAGATCATTATGGGCTGTAGGGGGTGGTATCTGGCCTGGATGTGGTTGTTTAGATCAGTATGGGCTGTAGGAGGTGGTATCTGGCCTGGATGTGGTTGTATAGATCAGTATGGGCTGTAGGTGGTGGTATCTGGCCTGGATGTATTTGTTTAGATCATTATGAGCTGTAGGAGGTGGTATCTGGCCTGGATGTGTTTGTTTAGATCAGTATGCTGTAGGAGGTGGTATCTGGCCTGGATGTGGTTTAGATCATTATGGGCTGTAGGACGTGGTATCTGGCCTGGATGTGGTTTAGATCATTATGGGCTGTAGGAGGTGGTATCTGGCCTGGATGTGGTTTAGATCATTATGGGCTGTAGGACGTGGTATCTGGCCTGGATGTGGTTTAGATCAGTATGGGCTGTAGGACGTGGTATCTGGCCTGGATGTGGTTGTTTAGATCAGTATGGGCTGTAGGAGGTGGTATCTGGCCTGGATGTGGTTTAAATCAGTATGGGCTGTAGGCGGTGGTATCTGGCCTGGATGTGGTTATTTAGCTCATTATGGGCTGTAGGAGGTGGTATCAGGCCTGGAAGTGGTTGCTTAGATCGTTATGAGCTGTAGGAGGTGGTATCTGGCCTGGATGTGGTTGTTTAGATCAGTATGGGCTGTAGGAGGTGGTATCTGGCCTGGATGTGGTTGTTTAGATCAGTATGGGCTGTAGGAGGTGGTATCTGGCCTGGATGTGGTTGTTTAGATCATTATGGGCTGTAGGCGGGGGTACCTGGCCTGGATGTGGTCGAACAGGTGCTGCCAGCGGTCGTTGATGTCCTTGAGCTTGGCGTTGATCTCCGTCTCCTTGGTTTTCTTGGTGGCGGTGATCAGCTGCTCCCCGAGCTTCTTCAGGTGGGTCTTGTTCTCGCTGAACAGGTTGATCTCCTCCATGCAGTCCTTCTTCAGCTTCTCCACCATCTCCTCGATGTTCAGGTCCGAGCTGTGGGACACTTTGTTCTCCATCTGCGTCAGCCACTCGCACAGCTCCCGGTTCTTCTCGTTGAAGATCATCCAGGCGTTCAGGCGGTCGGCGATCTCCTGTTTACGCAGCGACGCCTACAGGGCAATGGAAACACGGCACTCGATTAGTTTATACAACAGATTATACAGAAATAGATCTCCGCAAAGTATCAAGGTCTATGGCCTTCAACAAAACATGTTCAGACGCCAAACTAAGCTCGACGCAGTAGATTGGAGCGTAGTTTGACTGCAGTCCGCCATTAAGCTGAAAGAAGGAGGAGGAGGAACGAAGCACATTTTCCTCCCATTTCCAAAGCCCGGTAACTACACAACTGGAAAGAGAATGGGCCAAACAAAGTGAGTGACCTTCAACGTGTGGAGCAGATATTTTGTCGGTCGGCAAAGTCCTAAGTTGGAGAAGGATGAGCCGATATGGCGACACTCTCAGATGTGGAGTTCTGTAGGAAACAACGATGTAAACGAAAGGCCCTAAACAGCAAAGGGAGAAAAAGGCTCTTCACAGATCTAAAGCCATGGAGGAGGCTCATCAATACAAGAACATGTTTCAAATTAGATACTGTTTGCACATGTCCTGTCTATTCTGCAGTGTGTTTCTGAGAGCTGTGAAGAGAATGTATCCATTGTGAGATCAATAAAAGCTTATCTTATCTTAAACCTCTTACTGAACCGAGCACATTTTCTCTAGCTTTTTGACCGGAGTTTACAGCCTATAGGCCAGTGTATAGCGCCTCATTTAAAGGCTAAGACCTACATAACTAATCGTGACTTTTTTTGTTGTGCGTTGGTCACATTTTTGTTATTGTGTTTTCGTCTCTTTTTTGTCCAGTTGTCGTCATCGTTTGTTGCATTCTTCATCGCTCCATTTCCGTGCTTCCTGACGCTTTTTTATCAAATCAAATCAAATCAAATCAAATCAAATCAAACTTTATTTATAGAGCGCTTTTCATACAAAATGTAACACAAAGTGCTTTACAGTGCTTAAAAATCATTAAAAATAATAAAAATCGTCCCCACCAGTAAATATACATAAATAACTACAACCCCACCACCCACCACCCGCACACACAGACACACAGACGTACAGACAGCCCAGCAGTTAAAAGTCTTAAATAAAAATGGACATAGAGTTGAGTACGTAAGGCTGGGTACAGATGGACCGAAAGAGGAAACATCATCCAAGGAGCCGTCTGCACCAGGAGCAGCCCATTGTGTTTTCGTCACATTTCTGTCGCTCTTTTTTCCGCTTTGTAATCGTGTTTTTGTCGCTCTTTTGTAACTTTTTTGTTGTTGTATTTTCATCCTCGTTTTCGTCGCTGTTTTGATACTTTGTCCCAGGAGCTTTTGGACTCGGGGAAACTGGAAAATGTGCTCGGTTCAGGCGGGGGTTTATGGGGTTTTAAATGGAAGTGCTGCGTATGGCTTAAATTTTCATTTCGGTTTATTCAACGCCAACCTCTGTGGACTCAGGCCAACCTAAAAAAAAAAGCCACCATAAAAAAATAATGTCGTTTTTCCAATAAGCGTCTGCAATGTTAAAAGATCCAGTGTTTCATTCATTTTTCACCAGGGCCGTGTATTAATGATGCCACTAAAAACCAACTTAAAAACTGGAACGTATTGACATCATGCTTTATAACACATATTTACTTCAGCAAAATTGTTCAAGTATTACAAAAACAGAATGAATATTAAGGAAAACGTTTTAAAAATGTACTGAGCATAAAAATATACGATTTTCCCCCTGCCCCTCATCTGAAAGCGAGACTCCACCACACTCTGCAATTTGAAAACAATGCGGTGAATTAATGGGATTGCTGATCATGTTAAAGGGATTAAAATCTTAATCAATTGATGCAGCCACTTAAGAGACAAACACAAAGACGGGAGATTAATTCAAGTGAATGGATTATAATCTTCGGGTTGATCTAATTAGAGCTGACGGCTGCAGTCATTTGGAGAATACGCTTGTTAGTGTTATTACAGTGGAAACAAGGTCTTTCTTTAATCCCACTGGAGCCGCAGAAATCCAGGATGATTTTCTATTAGAACTATTAGGTCCAAAAAACAGGCTTTGTTGGCTTTGTTTTAGGCTGCGCTACAGAAGAAATATCAGTGAGATGGAAAGTCCCAGGGATTCTGCAACGTATTATCACAGAATAGAATACATTTGACGACGTGTGTGCCTTTTTGCTGCCTGACATGAGCCCGATCTTGTACATCCAGGACGATTATCCCAGAATTATAAAGAACAAAAGGGACAGTAAAAGCGAAAGTGGGTCCCTGCCCCCTAAAACGTTCACCTAAACAAAAGCTCATTGGACGTTTCTTCGTCAGGGTCCATCTGTTCCCACATTGCCCCCTCCACACGGCCTTTTCACCCCGACCCTCACTCACTGCCCCCTGCTCCAAACTCACTGCCCCCTCCCTCAGCGCCGTGACGTCCGAGGAGAAGATTTACACGTTTTAACAACCGCACTGACTTCATTAGCTGCAGTCCATGAGCGCAGGATAATAGTTTCCCTTTTGACGGCCGTCCAGAGTTTGAAAAGCTGCTGCCAAATTCCTTTTATTCTTCATGAAAAGTTGCACCGTTAAACATGTTTTTATACATTATTTTATCTACTTCCAGGCCGTTATCCCCATTCACTCGTCCACAAAACCTGTCAACACCAAATCATTATTCCGGTGCAAAAAAACCATATCTTGAAAGTTAAAGCAGTACTAAGTAACTCTTGCCCCTAGAGGCCATAAGCGCAACTGCAGGTGTTGTAGCAAGTTATGATTTTTTGTACTTATTTACTCTCCAAGACATCTAGTTATACAATGGAAATAATGTGTTTCACTCAAACTTGGCTGTAAATACTGTTTAAAGTGGCGCTAGCCTACAGTTAGCTTTGCCCGTTAGCCTGTTAGCTTCTTCTTCGTGATTCTATTAGTGTGTATTGGCTGCTCCGACCCGGTGGCAGTCAAGTTGCAAGCATGGTTTTCTTGCCAGAGACACCAGGGGGAGATGAAAGACCCTCCAGTCATCCCATTCACACTTGTATTACCCCCAGAGGGACGACGGAGAGGATTTATTAAGGTAAACAAGTTACTTAGTACTGCTTTAAAATGACTCGACATTTTACCTTGATTTTGGGCAATTTTGGGCAAGTATTATCATATGTATCTGTAAATAAAGTAAATAATCACTCAAATAAATCCAATCAATCAATCAATATTGTTAAGTGCAAAAATACTTGGTCCACTGGAAGATTTTTTTTAAATGTATCTACTCATACTAATGTTGAATGAGTTATTTCTGGGTTAATTTTAGCACTCATTGGCAAAGCGTTGTCCCTTTACCTGATTTCATGTCTAACCTCCCCCCATAGATCACAGTCTAACAAGGCATTAGTGCTGCTCAACAAAAAAACAAGATGTCTGATAACTGTCTTGAATATTGCAATAACTGGATTATTGTGATATTTACACCAAATCATTCAATACATTCCATTAATTAACCACTTAACCCCCGCCTTAACCAAACGCATTTCCCCAGTCCAGCTTTACCCAAATCTAAAATGTTACAGCATATAGGCCAGAGAAACACCCCATTTGAAAGCTGAGGCAACCGATGTAGAAGGATCTTTTCCCTTGCCCATTCTTTGTCACTTTTCTGTTGCTTTTTTGTTGTTTTTCCTTGCATTTTTGTCACTTTCAAAGACTGCAGGACCAAAACAAGGAAAAATCGTGACTAAAACTTTTGCGGATTTTCACGTGACTACTATTTATTGTTTGGCTGTTTTTTGCAAAAATAAAAATGTTTATCTCAATCAGATGGAGGACCTCAGTGATTCTGTGAAATATAATTCAATGCCCTGTCCAACTTTTGACTAAAACTATGACGAAATATGAAATTTAGTTTACGCCTCTGAATCATGATTTTCAAAACCTCACGCTTGGAAAGACACTAACAAATCTAAAACTGTTTTAAAATCTATGCTAATCTTCTCCACAATACTCTTGTCTTGAGCCACAGTCAGAAAAACCCTGGTCACAGCTTCAGCTTTTGTGGCTCACGTGACTGTGCTGCAATAAACAAGCTGCCGTCTGTGGCCTTTTTGTCTTTTCTATTCAAATGTAAAAAAAGAGACAAACCACAACATTAGCATTAGCAGATACGGGGCATGGCATTCAAGTCAATCAAACGGCTTCAATTTCATCTTATTTGTTCATTTTGGAAGATAAATGGTCAAAATCAAAGGACCAAAACAAGGCTCGAAACCTGCGACAAAATAACACACTGCAGAGGCAAAACTCAGGAAGTATTCAGCCAGGTCACAGTAAAGGACTATAGGTTTAAAAGCAACTGAGATTAAGGACAATAAGCACAATCTCTAGACTGTTGTGGGCCTGCACTAAAACCTGCACTCAGGTTTTAGTGCAGGACTTTAGCCAGCACTAAAACCTGAGGATTTAACGCAGCGGACTGAACCACAACAACACAGGCACTAAATTAATGAAACAATGTAATGTCTCAGGCATTCAGGTTTGAAACGACTGGACTCACGTTTTTCAACTGGACTAAACCAGGACTAAAGCAATACTTTAACCAGACAATCAAGACTAAAAACAAGCCCAAACATAGGTCTAAACCAGGACTAAACTATGCCCAAAGATCTAAACCAGGACCAAAGTAGGACTAGAGCAAGCCCAAACAGAGGTCTACACCAGGACTCAACTATGCCCAAACATAGGTCTAAACCAGGACTAAACTATGCCCAAACATAGGTCTAAACCAGGACTAAACTATGCCCAATCATAGGTCTAAACCAGGACTAAACTATGCCCAATCATAGGTCTAAACCAGGACTAAACTATGCCCAAACATAGGTCTAAACCAGGACTAAAACATGCTCAAACAAAGATCTAAACCAGGACTAAACTATGCCCAAACATAGGTCTAAACCAGGACTAAACTATGCCCAAACATAGGTCTAAACCAGGACTAAACTATGCCCAAACATAGGTCTTAACCAGGACTAAAACATGCTCAAACAAAGATCTAAACCAGGACTAAAACATGCTCAAACAAAGATCTAAACCAGGACTAAACTATGCCCAAATCTTGGCCTAAACCAGATCTAAACCAGGACTAAACTATGCCCAAACATAGGTCTAACCAGATCTAAATCCTGACTAACCCAGTTCTAAAACAAGCCCAAATATTGGCCTAAACCAGATCTAAACCAGATCTAAACCAGATCTAAATCCTGACTAAACCAGTTCTAAAACAAGCCCAAATATTGGTCTAAACCAGATCTAAACCAGGACTAAAGCGAGCGTGTCCTGTGCTCAGCATCCACCTCCTCCTCCTCTTTACCTTGACACACAGCTCGTCCCACTGACAGTGCAGAAAGTCCACTTGCTCCCGCAGCAGCAGGACGTCGTCGGTGATGATGTACTGGGACAGGTCCGTCTTCATGGCCCTCAGGTCGGACAGGGACCCGGCCCAGTCCTCGATCAGCTCCTCCGAGTCCTGCATGACACCATACCAGTCAGCGAGCGCTTTACATCCACAAATCCTAAACGTGCGAATAAACGCTCCGACTGAGGCTCTCCCTGTCTCCCCGGCTCTGCCTCTCTGCGGTAAAACCTCCCCCTGGGCGCTCACAGGCCCGCCCCCAAAGGATTATGGGACGTCCCAGGACAGCGCAGAGCTGGTGTGGGGCGGGGGGAGGGGGGAGGTGAGGGGATAAGCATGAGAGGGATCGGTCACGTTTACTTGAGGAGCTAATGGACTTGATAATAATAATCTGAACGTTATCCTGTGGGGAAGAGAAAAAGCCTATTGTTACTTTGCAATTTTAAGAGAGGGAGAGAGAGAGAGGCACAAGGAGAGAGAGGGTGAGGGGGGTACGGAGAGAGAAAGAGGTAGAGAGAGAAGAGGGTGAGAGGAGGGAAGACTGAGAGAAGGGGGAAGAGGGACAGACAGACAGAGGGAGGAGAGAGAACAAGGGAGAAAGAGAGAAAGGGGGGAGAGAGGGAAGGAGGGAGAGAGAAGAGAGGGTGAGAGAAGGGGGAAGAGGGACAGACAGAGAGACGGAGAGAGAACAAGGGAGAAAGAGAGAAAGGGGGAGAGAGGGAGAGAGGGAAGGAGGGAGAGAGAAGGAGAAGAGAGGCACATGGAGAGAGAGAACTAAGGAGAAAGAGGGAGAAGGCAAAGAGAGCGAGGAGGAGGAGAGGGAGAGGAGAGAGAGAAAAGGGTGAGGGGGAAGACTGAGAGAAGGGGGAGGAGGGGGAGAGACAGGGAGGGTGGAGGAAGAAGTCAAACCTGTTCTGAACTTGACAGACCTTGAGTGTTTTAATAAACAGCCCTGAGGTCTTTACACGGGACATGCATGAATGAAGACGCCTTCATTTGTATTTCTTGAAAGATAAAGAAAATAATAAAATGTTGTTGCACGGCAGTAACTTGTGTGTGGCGATAATTTTATGGTTAGAACTAAATAAGTTGCAAATCAGATTTTAAAAAACAGAATGGATATGAACCAGATAATATTTATGAATAACTAAACCTTAACAGATTGATATTTATGGGACAAGTTCATATTTCTATCGTCAATAATACAATTTGAGGTCTTCAAGATACTGTGACACCCAAAAAGACAAACTTAACTTATCATGTAGCTTAGTTTGGAGGTGCAATATCGTTACCGTGTTTGCGCCTCCAAGAAGTCTGTGGTAATAGTCGTTTAAAATGTCATAATGAGCTGCTATTAATAGAACCGACTGTGCTTTTGTTCTGGAGGACGGGTGTGTCCAGTTCAATACAGTAGAATCACCAGGACGACGGCACCAATCAAATAAAAAGTACAAGAGAAAAAGTACAGATATATTGAGGACTTTCTAAAACAATACGTTTCAAAAAAAAAATTAAAAATAAAATAAACGTTTCCTAGCGGGTCCTAGCAGACCGGCAAATATGCGAGAAAAAAACATTAAAAACTCTTAAAAACAACCATCAATATTTCTAAAACTTAACGGAGAGTTACTGAAGCTACTTATTTCTCAGACTCATTAGCCAAAAATGCAGCGCCTACTGCTAAAAAAGTATTGTTTACTCGAGTCGGTACTTCCGGGGTTAGCGTAGCTGCGGCGCCGTTAGCATTTTTTTTCGCTAACCCGGAAGTACCGGTTTTGGTAAATATTACTTTTATAGCAGTAGGTGCAGCATTTCTGGCTAATGGGCCTGAGAAATAAGTATGTCCAGTAACTCTCTGTCGAGTTTCAGAAATATTGATCGTGGTATTAAAGAGTTTTTTGTGGTTTCTCGCACATCTGCCGGACCCGGAAGTAGCGCGGTGACGTCTCCACTTAACAAACTATGCAAAAATAAATAAATAAATAAATACAATAAATAAATAAATAAATAAAATAAAGGACTTTCCCACCTGTTGTGTTCTTTCAAAACTAATTTATGCATCTGCAAAGGGTATTTTTACTGGCTGGAAGCAGCTTTTAAAGCGTCTGAAGTCCACAGGCGTTAACCATTCACTGATAGCATGAGTTTTATAATACTGTACAGGGATAACGACACACAAAGGAGAGATTTGGTCATTTTAAAAAGGAAAATGTTGATACTTTTGTCTCCTCTGCAGTTACTCTGTGTGTGAGAAGTATTTGTCTTGGAAATAGTTGAAATCCCGTGTGACCAGAGCTTGTTAGCCCTGTTTGAGTCAGGAGGAAAAGACCAAATAAACCAATAAAAAAATATAATAATGATTGAACGTAAACATAAAGGGGCTCCTCACAGGTTCTCAGATCTTCCGTGCGTTTACCTTGAAGGCGCTCCCGTCGCTCCGCACGTCGTCCTCGTCGGACTCCGGCAGCGATTGGTTGAGCCTGGTTTTGACGTCCTTCAGTCGCAGCGCGCTGTTGGCCAGTCCGCCTTCACAGCGCTCCCAGTTCTGGCCAATCGCAGACAAAGATTGCGATTAGATTTGCAACACTGGTTCAAACCCGGGCGCGTTTCTGCAGAGGACTTTGTGTTTGGCCCATGGAAACCAACGGGACAGAGACAGACGGAGGTGTGAGGCAGATGTCTCAAACTCAAAGGGATTATAATGTCGGCCTGTTGCACCACTGTTTGCAAACGCCAGGACGTTACGGAAGAGATTATGAAGATGTGGTTTCCAGTAGATCTTACGGCAATGCTTTAGTTTCCGTAAGTTGCATCACATGGCCATCACTACAGTAGAACCAATTTGAACAAAGCCGCCATTCCCAAACTCCGGAACATCACGACCCCCGCCCTGATAGATCCAAAAATCCCATGGGAGTAGTAATGTATTTCAGTGTAAATACCATAAAATATAACAAATAGCAATGACTGTGGGCTAAATACTATAATACTGTAAAAGGCCCTATACTTTAACTATGAAAAAGGAAGCTGTGTCCAAGCTCATTCCTAACTTTTTAGGCACATTTCACAACTTGCACGTTCACTTTTCAGGGTCACTGTCCCAGAAATGCTCAAAACTTCATGAAATATTCACAAATACTTAGATGCACAGTGTTTTTCCCACAAATGTCTGAGTAAAAATTATCATTGCAGGCTTTGAGGTTCGACACATTTCACCAAACTGCTTCAAATTCTTAAACAAAGGTTCTGTGGTGTAAGTGTTGGATGTTTCACTTCTCATCCAAGAGGCTTCATCAGTGACACTAACATATAATTAGAAGTCGACCGATATATCAGGCCGATATATGGGTATTTTATAATGCTGATAAAAGGCCGATATCTCCAGAACTGAACCATGATAGGGACTTCTCCCACAACTCAGGGGAGCTGAGACGCATCGCGGTGAAAATCGGTTCGAGGTCGACCGATATATCGGGCCGATATTTGGGTATTTTTTTTATATCGGCTAACGGCCGATCTAACGCTGATAAAAGCCGATATCTCCTGGACCGAAAAGGATAGAAACTTCCCGGGGGAACTGAGAAACATTGCAATGGTTAGCTACAAGTTTCACTAAAGCTCAGTCAATATGGACATGCTGCATGTCTTTTTAATTTAACTTAACCTCCGCAATTGTATTTTTGATTGCTGCGCGAAATGCTAGCAACAGTTTGCTAATGCTAATGGTAGCTTATCAAGGCTGAGACCGAAACAATGACTGAATCACCAAAAGTAATACAATAAAATTAAATAATAATTACTGGTGCAGTCATAGCGCAGAGACATAAAGGAAAGATATGGAAACAATTATGTCTAGACTATTTTTGAATCAATGGCAGACTGTTTATTCGGTGATAGTGGTTCAGCGTTACTTTACATTTCCACATTTGTAGTATTTGACCCGGCAGTTTAACCGTGGGTAAAATTAGATGAAATTGAACTTTATTGTAAAACAATCTTGAGTTTCTCCGCAGATTCATTCAAGATGAGCTCACTGTCTCTGAGGTTTTCTCCATTGTCTGGAAGAGGCTTACTAAAAAAAACTCCTGTAGGAGCCAGAATATAACAGAAACCCGACCCAGCGCTGTGCGACGCCCAAGGGCACGTCAGACAAAACCATCAAAACTATCTGAATGCAGTTTACGCACGGACAATGGTAAAGTATAGGACCCCGTTCCACATTCGGAGACAGAAACCCGCTCGAATTCACTGGGAAACGGAGACGCTTTTATGAGAATATCCATCGCCTCCGGATAAATATATTATTATAGGCCGGGTTTCTGGATGCTACGCTTTCAGATATACTCTCCCTGTAGTACTATTACGCTCTTTGTTCTCTCACAAAAGCACATTCACACAGTTAAGAAGAGACTCTACATTGATAAAGACTAATGGGAATCCTTAAATAAAGAATAGCATTTTATGAATGAATACCAGCAGCCTTGACTTCTGAATGAGGGGTTTCTAAAGTGTAGAGGCCGGGAAACTCCAGGGAGGCAAAAGAACTTTAAGATGGAATAAGAAAGAAACCGTGATACCGTGATAATGTCCTGTGTGAGGTCCATGCGTTTGCCCAGCAGCCCGTGCAGACTGTCCCACTCGTGCTGCAGCGTTGCCAGCTCCGACTGCAGCAGGGCCTGGGTGTCCTGGTCGCCCATGGAGAAGAGCTGCCGTCCCACCTCCAGCGCGTGGAGGAAACTGCTCTGGTAACGCTGGAACATCCCCTCGGAGTGCTGCGGACCACACGGACACACACCTTTTAGGACGGGACCACCACTCTCCGGGTGTTTAGGGTAATCATTGGGTGAATTTAATCTCTCCCTGTCGTCGGGGAGGAGGTGTCGGGGCGGAAATGTAATCAGTGGAAGTCGTTTGTTAGATGTAAGAAGGTGAGCAGATTGGGATGATCAAACACACCAGATTTGTAAGTGGGAAATGATTGACTTTGTGAACAAGCAATGCCCATAGCTGTTTAAAACCAGTATATCATTATAGCAAGAAGATTTTTGGACCAAATAAATGCATTCGGAAGAAAAAAATGTGAAAGTGCTTCGAGTGCCTAATGAAGGTAGGAAAGCGCTGTATAAATGTGACGGGGTGGGCCGAGATAAAGAGATAAAGAGAAAGACGAGACACCAGATTAGGTTCACGAGAGCGAGGCGAGATTTTAGCATAGTCTACAACAGGGATTTTTAAATTCTAAAAATGTAAAATGCATTTAAAAAGAGTGCATTTCTTTCTTTTGTTTCCTTTTTTTAGAGTGACAGTAAAAAGCAGTCGTATGATGTGTGCGCTAATGAAAGATATGGCTCTGTCTGTCGTCCGTAAGCTCCTAAAATGTGGTACAAAAGGGACTGATCTAAACATAAACATCTCTCAGTCGGCTGCGATCGGAGTTCTTTACAACGTTCATGGCTGAGAATAAACGTTCACTATAATAAAGTCGTTTTTTCTTCATATTAATGTTCACTTTCAAATATTAAAGGGTCACAGTTTTTCCCAAACCAAACCTCTTGCTGAGACTTCAGTCAGTGCAGTTGGATTGGTCTGTTGATCTCCTGTTTGAACATCGCTATGTATCAAAACAGAGCTTCTCATTTTCCAATAAGAGGAGCAGCTCTGTCATCAGTTAAGGGTGTGGAAAGTCAGAGAGCTGCAGCTGTGTCTAAAGGGACCAGGGACCAAATAACCTCGAGGTCCACGTCCAGACCCGAGTCCGGAGTTTGAGAAGGCCTGGTCTATAATAATAAAAAAGATAGAATATTTCCTTTTACAGTATAATAAAAAATATGATCTAAAAATTGGTGGGTAACTATAAACGTTTAAATAAGCAGCCTAGTGAAATGAAGTAGTAGATAGTGAGTAGGTTTTTACTGTTTTATGAACAATGATTATTCTTGACTTTGACTTTGTCTCAAGTGCTTTGTCTTATTCGAAGTGCACGAGTTATTTTCTCTTCTTACAAACCAATTAAAGCTTATTTCGAGACAATCCAAACCTACTTAAAATGAGCATAAATTGTCTTAATTCAAGCACATTTTAAGTTGTTTGAGCACAGTGCAGGCGTAGTCCCTTTTCTGACCTGCAGGAGGTGCAGTGAGCGTCGGAGCTCGGGCACGCTGCAGTGGGACAGTCCAGCGGGGGGCAGCAGGGCGCGGGTCTGGGACAGGAAGTGGTGCAGTTTGCGGATGGTGCGGTGGTACAGGTGCCAGTGTCGGACCAAACCCTCGATGAGGCCGCGCCGCTGGTCCGCCCTCTCCAGCGCCCCCTGCCAGTGCTGCCGGAGCGCCGCCAGCTTCAGGAGGAAGTCGTCCCTGGAAACACGAGGGCAGCAAAGTTTATCCAAGCATGTGATTAAACATAAGGGAACAAATGTCTTCATCTGAAACACTGAAGAGCTGCAGCACAGTGGACGCGTCACAAGATGTGCAACAGGAAAATAAATTAAGCACAAACGAGGAGGTATCCGGGCAAGACTCGCAGCCACACACGCCTTCCATCCCCATTAATCTCTACTTTTGTTCTGACTAGTGTTCGTTCGCTGGAGAATAAGATGGAATATATATATGTATAGACTGGAGTGAAGGGATCTGCGCAGGAGAAAGGAGGTGGAGCTGAGCAGTGCAGGACGCCACGCTCTGAAACAGGGACAAACCCAGGAGGTGCTTCACCTTTTCAGAGGAGTACTGCTCCGGTTTCCCTGACCTCCAAAAACATGCTGCATGTTTAGGTTGGCCCCACAGTGTCGCAGCAGCTCAGGACTAATCCAACACCTCCATCTTTTAGTCCTACAACCCTTTCTCTCTGTACTCTTGAATAAGACTAGTCTTCATTTTGACGCATATAATAGATATCTTTGTTGGGTTTTGTGCACTTTTTTCATCAAATGTTGTTGACTAGGTTCAGGAGCAGGACCACGCCTCAATCATCTTCTGCATACCAACCCATCCTGCGTTCACCTCACCACGCCTCCAATTACCCACCAGCCTATATATACACTCACCGGGCCAGGCCTTCATTCCTGTCTGTTTGAAACGGTCGACCCCTCCCTCCCTCTACATCCGTTTATTTTCAGCGCTGAGTCTCCTGCTTCAAGGGGTCCTGAAGAGCTGGGCTTTATCGAGACGGAGCCCCCGCCCACAGTCTCGCCCAGTTCACTCACTATATTTTTTTTTAATGGTATTTGCTTTGGAAATATCAAGATTTTCAGATTCCTGTTTGTGTCAAGATTGAAAACAAATCTTTTCAAACACAAGAAAGTAACATTTTCCCTGTCAGTTCTACTATTATTTTACTCTACTTTGAAAAGCATTTTATTTGAGACATATTTTGACCCAATAACTCAGTTAGACTCATGGATGTAATCTGCTCTATTGGACTATGTGGTCTGTCCACACTTAGATCTGCTGCTATCACTCTATGCACCTGTCAAATTGTTGTCGCCCCTATAATATTGAACTTTTATTTTCTATTTATTTATATTAATATTCTTTATGCATGCCCTTATAGCCTGATAGTTTTTATAGCTTTTCAAAAAATCTGAATTTTGTGTTTTGGGGTTTGAGCCTGAATGATCCTGGAGCTCAGGGGCAAACAGGTCCTGGGTGACGGGTCAGACAAAGAGCGGTTCAGAAGCCCCTTATGAGAGACCAACAGGCCCGGTTAGAACCATGAGGCCGTCCTTCTGTGGACCCACCACCTGCAGGGGGCGCCAGAGGGGCTGGTGCAGCTCCAACAGCTGCCCCCACGACCCGGCAACGGACAAGTGGAAGAAGATGGATGGATGTTCTATGTTGCACGATCGTACTGAGAAAAAATCCTGGTTCGTGAACCTGTTCTCAAACAATGGCAATAAAAACTATTCAGATTCTTTTGGCTACAGCACATGTTTTCTTCTGCTGGGCTCTGAGTTTGAAGTTTAACCGTCGTGTTCTCACCGGTCGTCCACCTCTCCTCTCTGCAGCAGGTGCAGCGCCTCAGCGATCACAGAGTGGAGGATCTGGTGGCCCACGGACAGCTCGGCCTGGAAGCGCTGGACGGGGCAGAAGGTTCTGTCACGTCGGGTGTAAAGGCGATAAGACCGAATGATGAATCATGGATTTATTCTGAACCTTGTGGGTGCAGAGCTGCTGCCTCAGGCCCTGGTACGATCCGGCCACGTCCACGGCCAAACTGTCCTCCATCTTCTGCAGGAAACACATCCAGCTCTCACACCTCTGCCCGAAACTCTGGCTCTGCAGCGCCTCCGTCTGCATCGCGCTGGGATTACACGAAACACACGATTATTCAGCAAACTCATTCAGAATGAGGATTAAACATGAACACATTGTTATCAAAATGACCAAGATCAGGGGTAGGAAATGTCTATCATAGAACCTCTGGCCTTCAAGATGATTTTAAGGAATATTATAACAAATAAGAGAATAAATGCCTGTTAAAGTAAAATAAAATAAAAATACTGTCCCTCCCATTCAGGTTATATATTATGTACTTTTTGCAGAAAGTGAAAAGTTGGAGGGTCTTTTAACGATGACCCAGATAAACGTTGTGCTCGCTCACCTGTGCGCCTCCTGCTGGCGGCTGCAGGCGTGGCTCCAGCGCTGGTTCAGACGCAGCAGACGATTGGCCTCGGCCTCAGTGAGAGCCAGGGCCAGACTCAGCTCATTCAGCAGCTCCAGGTCTGCAGAGCGCCCCCTAATGTCCGAGTCAGGGCAGGACGGCCCACTGACGCACACACTGTCGCCCACACCGCCGCTCTGGGGCACGGGAAGAGGGAGATTTGGGAAGAGAACTTTAGTCCGTCTGAGTTTAAAAGAAAATTGCATTAAAGGACCTCATTCCTAACGCTCCGAAAACATTTCTAACTTCTCAATTCTTTTCTTTCAAGGCGCTACATTATCATAATAGCAAAACAACAGGCCTAATGTTATGACACTAGAACAGGGTTTAAACCAGTTGCAGCAAGTCTACTTTAATTCTATATCAGTTATGCCGTAATCGTAAAAAAAATCTCGGAATGTTTGTGAATCTAAAGGAATTAAATATGAAATCAAACAGAGAGAATTCCTACAGGTGGCAGCAAGTCAGATTTAATGCTGTTTGATGCCATTTGAATGCCTGGAAACTGTACGTTTAAGGCCACAAATGTAAAAATCTCTGCATATTTGATTTTGTAAGATTTGTAAACATCCAAACAAACACGGAATGATGTGGAAATTGTAATATTTTCAAAGAAAATACCATAAAACATATAAAGAAATCATCATGAAGAATGAATTAAACAAACACAAAATACATCTTTTTTTTTTTTGCGTCAAAATGAAGATTTGACAGTAAAAGATTACCTCACAAGTTACTTTTTTTTTTTTACTCAAGCAAGAAACAGATACTAGTCGGAGTAATGAAGTATTTTCCACCCCATACTTGCTCCAGCAATGTCCAAATGAGCCCGATTCACCGTCACTGCCTCTAAAATCCCGCACTTCAAAATGTTACTTCGGGTCCAAAGTGCCGTCATGCACGAGCTTAATATAGAAACTGCAGTTACGCCTAAGACCTGAGGGGGCAGTAGCGAGTATAAAAATGACCAACTTGCATCTAGTTTCTGTGAGTAGAAGTAAAAAGAAGTGTATGAAACAAACTACCACAAAAGTACGGCTACTTCAAAGCGTTACTCCTGTACGTAGCGTGGCGGGAGGTAAAGCTGCAGCAGGTGGAGGCGTCTGAGCGGGTGGAGATTAGGAGGTTAAGTCACAGACATGATGAATGAATGTGGGTCGAGAATGGACCGACACGCAACAACAAATGACCTTTACTGTACACAGCTTCACAAAGTACACAAAGAAAATACTTTTATACAACCGGGAACTCAAGTCAATATCTCGCCGAGTAGCTCCAGCTCTAATTAAAGTCACGTTTCCGATGCATTTTCTCACACTCTCCAAACATTAGAGACCCTTTAATTGTTTGCAAACATTCCGGGCGTAGCTGGAGGCAGGAAGCTCGATCCCTATCTATTTCCATTGTAGCTGTTGTCATAGTAACGATAAACAGATGTCTAACTGTTGTTGGAAATATCAGATAAACCTTATTTTATCGTCTCAAATGTCATTCCTCTTGTCCTGACACCTTAAGCCAGCCATTCCCAAAGTCCGGAACATCGCGGCCCCCTTGTCGATCCGAAATTCTCTCGGGGCCCCCCCAATAGAAAATAATTTATCCTATTCATTGGAATTTTCTTATTGTTTTACAGCTAAAATTACATAAAAAGCAACATCGAGTTTAAAACTGCTTTCAAGTAATACACTTTAGCGAATACATTTATTTTTCCATTTAAAATATATAGCTTTTTCAATGTATTTGTTTTCCCGACAAGCTTTTTGGGGCCCCGGACCCCACTTTGGGAACCACTGCTTTAAGCTATAACAGGACCACATGTTTTAGTGTTAGTTCTACACTTAAAATCGCTAGTTTTAGTTTAATCTTATTTCTCTTGATCACTTCCTGCCTCCCGCTGATGTCACTGATGATGTCAGCAGTTAAAGGGTCAATAATTAAGAATAAATAGAAAATGTCCTTTTCTATCATTCTGTTGAAATATCCTCTTGGCTCATGGTTTCACGTGTTCCTTTGAAGCAGGGGTGTCAAACTCATTTTGGGTCGTGGGCCGAAATTCAGCTGCCACGGCGGGTCGCGGGCCACATATAATGTAAACAGGAAAATAAAACATTGCAGCTTACACTTTACAAGTTTCTCAAAGTGCTACATAGTATTCACTAGAGTGAATGGTCCTCTTTTCAACAGTCTTATTTTTTTCTTGCAAAAGAGAAAACAATCATATCGATCGATAAAATAATGTAAAAACATTCAACAAGGATCACTGTATACATAAAGGAAGAGGTCAATTTTTCTTGAACAATCCGACACTCTTTGTCCACTTTTCTCTTTTTTGAGAGTGAAATCACTGATGAGGGTGCCAGAGTCAACAGAAAAAGCAGGTAAAGCGATAGAACTGACTCAAACACAGCGCCCCTAGCGGACAATATAAGAACTGCACATTTTAAAGAAAATGAAGTTTATTCTTCTTTAATAATGCATATTTATGCCGTGGGCCGGACTGAACCCACTGGCGGGCCGGTTCTGGCCCGCGGGCCGTGCGTTTGACACCCCTGGTTTAAAGTATACGTGGCTCTGTGCTTTTTCCCCCATATAAAAGTAGCTCACGGGGTCAAAAAAAGGTTGGAGCGATGCATCTGCTTCATGTCTCTATTCCCTCTAGCTCTGCGTAACTGCGCAAACAGAAGACTCGAGGACAAACTGAATAAACTATGTAAATACTGATAATGTAAATAAGAGTGCTGAACAAACACGTGGAGTAAATCCTGAAATGAGGCCGGATATCTATAGAGCGCACAGGTGGACAGGAGTGACCCAGAGGGATGAATGAATGTGGGTCAGCAACACAACACACGACACGCGACACACAACAGCAGAGAGTTCAGCGCAGGTGCAGCGGTAAAGTCAGTGTGAAGACTTAGACGATATAAAAGCTGAATGTCAAAAGGAATCACCCCAAAAACATGTACATTGTCACATTCTCCACAAGAAACAAAAGCATCAATTGAGTCACATCAGGCACAAAACATCATTGTTGTTTTGTCGGGACATATTTTTACTTTACAATATATCGATTTCTTTATAGTTTTTCCCCCCAATAATAATAAATAGCCATGTTTCACTGACTTCACATTCTTCTTATTTGAAAATTAAACCAATGATTCTCCAACTTGTCACACAAACGTTAACTTGAAATAAGAGTAACTTTGTCCTTGATTTGAGACACCTGTCCATGGGGCAAGATATGAACCGAGTTCCGCTTGACCCAAATCTAAAAGCTTCTCGACTGGACAATTTTTTGCCGCTTTTTCATCACTGTTTTTGTTGCTCTTTGTTTCCTTTTTTTTTTTTTTGCAGAACTTTTGTCATTTTTTTGTCGCTCTTTTGTGGCTTTTCCATCACTTTCTAATCGCGTTTTCGTCGCTCTTTTTTTGTGGCATTTTCACCCTCGTTTCCGTGGCAGTTTTGACGCCTTGTTCAAGAAGCTTTTAGATTTGGGTAAAGCCAAACTGGAGAAAATGTGTTCGGCTCAGGTGGGGGTTAAGAGGCTAAATGAAGATAAAACAACTACAACAGTTTTATCTAAAGCAAAGATTTTGACTTATTTGACCTTGCAAGTATGACTAGGCCTGGATTAAGACTAAACCGGGTCTGAAATGGTTCTAAATGGGACTAAACCGAGTCCAAACCGGTCTAAAATGGCAGAAGACCCTGAAGAACCCCTGCTCTCTACTTTACTACATATAAAACAATCCGATTCCACACGCACGTCTTCTCCCCCGACTCGAGGCGTTTTGTCCCACGTTTCCCCCCGCGTGTCGGAGACTCACCTGGAGGTCCCGGGTGGTGCCGCCGTCCCACCGCCCCAGCTCTGCCTCCAGCTCGGACAGCAGCTCCGAGAAGCTCCGCACGCGCTCGAGCTCCTCCTACGGAACCGCGGGTAAACACAGGCACGAGCGGGTCAGGCACATGTGGGTCAGCGGGCTATTTAGAGACGCGTAAGACGGCAAAGTGCCTGAGGCTGTGCTCAGACTGACTGGGACTGGACTCTCTATACGCACTACATCGACTCTTCGTCCCAAAAAACTAATACGGAAAAATAATGTATATTTTCAGGCTTAAAGGGATGTTTCAGGATTTTTGACATTGGGCCTCACTTGCTAGAGATATTTTTTTCTTAAATTCATGCAGTCCTTATATTTGAAGAGCTTAGCGGCGCTAGGCTAATGCTAGGCTAACGCATTTCTATGGTATCAGTTAGCCTGCATTAAAAACAGTCTGGCCCGCTCCACAGTGCACCTGAGGTAAATCACTTAATAATTTTAACCACTTTGCATTTAAAGTAACTTATATTTGAGCAGCATCAGCATCGTGGCTGTAAGCTAACGCAGCGGCGGCGTGATCTGCGAGAAAACAGTCCCTCAAAATGCGGTAATTCATGTGATACAAGGTCATTTATATTTCAAAAATTATTCTATTAACACAGATATGTATATCGTTAGTCTGGCGTTATAAGTGATTTGCCTCAGGTGCACTGTGGAGCGGGTCAGACTGTTTTTAATGCAGGCTAACTGATACCATAGAAATGCGTTAGCCTAGCATTAGCCTAGCGCCACTAGACTCTTCAAATATAAGAACTGCATGAATTAAAAAAAAAAATATCTCCAGACATCAACAACACTCTGGATAACTAGGAAATGAGTTTTCCGTAATTTCAGGTAGTTGGCTGTAACGCCTTTAGCTTTGATTACAGCTATTTTTCACCAAGATGCTGTATTGATGATGGGAGAGTGTGACCGGTGCACAAAGCCTTCTCCAGCACATCCCAAAGATTCTCAATGGGGTTAAGCTCTGTAGTCTGGGCTCTCCCTGATCCACTCTTTCACAATGTGAGCCCCATGAATCCTGGCATTGTCGTCTTGGAATAAGCCCGCGCCATCAGGGAAGAAGAACTCCACAGATGGAATAACCTGTAAAAAAAAAGGACTGGCAGCGATTGCAGAAGAGGCTCGTAAGGAGACTCATTTTCACCTGTAAAGTTTCCTGCTTCAGTTCCAAGCCCTGGCTCAGCTGCAGAACGCCGCGCGACAGCCTCCCGGTCTCTGATTGGACGAGAGCGCGGGTGGGTGTGTCCAGGTGAGAGGACAGGTGTTCGGAGGCGTCTAGCACCCCCTGCAGGTCGCTCTGCAGAGTGTCAGCGCTGGACAACGTCTCCTGAGACAAAAGGAATGAAAGATGATCACGGGTCGACCGCTTAAAGAGCATTTCGACGAGTTTCTCGTTTCGCCTGTTGTGGGAGCAGTGTTAGTTTTGACAACATATTTTAATTTAGTTTTAGTCTTTTGACGAAAATGTAATTCAATTTTAGTCGAGTTTTAGTCAAAAAAATATCTTCAATTTTAGTCGAGTTTTAGTCAAAAAAATATCTTCAATTTTAGTCGAGTTTTAGTCAAAAAAATATCTTCAATTTTAGTCGAGTTTTAGTCAAAAAAATATCTTCAATTTTAGTCGAGTTTTAGTCAAAAAATATCTTAAATTTTAGTCGAGTTTTAGTCAAAAAATATCTTCAATTTTAGTCGAGATTTAGTCGACTAAAATTAAGACACATTTAGTCGACTTTGTATTAATAATATTCATTATAATCATATTTAATGGAGGTCCTGCTTCATGGAGCTGCTCCTCATGAACAAAGCTCAGAGCTGTTCCTTTGGCAGAGAATTTACATGATATGAGGCTCTTTCAGACGGTCAATAGAAGTTTGGATGATTTTAGTCTCTCCTTTTCATTTTTATTTAGTCTCATTTTAGTCGACTAAAATATCTGGACATTTTAGTCATAGTTTTAGTCGCATGAAAAACTTTAAATTTAGTTTTAGTCCAATTTTAGTCGTAAAAAAAATCACTTTGACTAAAATTAAGACTAAATACTTTAGTCGACGGAATTAACCCTGTGTGGGAGGCGGTTCTGCACCTGGACGTGTTGTATCTTCGCGGCGAGCTGCTCGTGTGTGCGGTCCGTTAGAGTCGAGCCGGTCACTGATGATGCTTCTCTCTGTAGGGTCTGGAGTCTCTGGGAAAAGGAAGCGGCGAGACGATGGTAAACCTCCCAAACAGAGAGGGCGCTGTGGCTCTTCTGCAGCGTCTGGCTCAAAGTGTCCGAAACTGTGGACCACCTGGAGAAAAAAAAAAACATTTCAAATCTTCAAAAATATGCTCTTCATCTGTGACATAAGTTATAAAGGAGTTGTGTAGACTTTCTCTTAGTTTTAATAAGGCACAGTGATCACACAAAAGTACAGTATTCAAAATTCCTCATATCACATAATCAAGTTTTCATCTGTAAAATTCAAGAAAGTTAACAATGAGTGCGTTTACAAGGGCTCGAAATTCCCGGTTATTATCGGGAGTTTTTAATATTCCGGTTTTGTCTTTGATCATATAAACGCAGTTTCCCGATTAAAAACCCGGAAAATAGCCGTTTCACGATTTTGAGAAAACCCGGATTTTCTGGCTGGGATTTTCCGTCAGTAACCGGGATATAACTTCATGTAAACGCTATTTTCCGGTTTTAAGAAACTTCCCATTTACTGCGCATGTGCAGTTAATCGTAAACACGGCGGCGGTGAGTCCGAAGAGCTCCTGTTTCTGGAGTCAAGAGGAGACAGAGTTTTATATTTGAACCATGAAAGAACTAAAAGTAGTGAATATTTAAGATGGAAAGAACCATCATAATGTGGATTTATGTGAAACTGTCGGCGACCGTTTCAAGGCTTCTGGTTTTCCTCCGGACGCAGAGAGGAGTCGACCACAACAGAGACAGATAAAGTTTTTCATCCACTAACTATCGGTGACCTCCATCAGCTCCACTCTCTCACACCGGCCCCGGCTTTAACCTTCTCCCAGAGCTCCCGGGTCCGCTCGGTGATAAAGACAGACCCAGGACGGGTAAAGGTACGGAATGATCCACAATCTGCCGTCACTGTCGGAGCTCAGGATGTCGAGGACGAGCAAAACATTGAGTCCAAAGTGGGCACTCAAAAGAATAAGCCACACATTTATGCTTTTAATATTTTCCACCGTATTTTGCTCAAAAATTTCATGTTTGCGCCTGCGCGGACAGAGCTTAATTTCGAAAAGCGGGGTTTCCTTATTTGATCACGTAAACAAGGAATTTGAGTTTCCCGATTTCTCAGCGTCATATAAACACCATATCCCGAAAACTGCCATAACCGGAATATAACTAATAACCGGGAATTTCGAGCCCTTGTAAACGCACTCATTAAATTTAAAGGAGAAAGAACCAAATCTACATACAGTATATGACGGATGGAAAGTCTGACCTGAGCCTGAGTGCGTTGGCTTCCTCAGTGACCAAAGCCGCAGCAGAAGGATGGACCATGTTCTTCAGAGACGACTCGATCAGGCCCAGTTTGTCCCAGTCAGAACGTGAACCCTCTGCCTCCTCGTGAAGAGCCTGAGCAAAACCAACGCTCATGTGGATCAGACACTGAGAAGAGCTGGTCGTTTATAAACTCTCCGTCTTACCTGCAGTTTCTCACAGAGTTCAGCCTGAACTCGGAGACTAATCTGAGCTCCACTGTCCAGATCTAAGGTGTTTGAAATCTTCATCGTCTCAGTTCGTAATCCACTCAGTTGTTCATCGAATGAGTCCCACAGTGTCTGCACCTCAAGCAGCTTCAGCTTCAACAACTCATTCTGGAAAAACAGACAAACAAACATTGACACAGAACTTTTAAAAATAAATGTATTGTTCCACAGAGTTCAGTGTGCACAGTAAACGTGAACCTTTTGGATGAGGGAGTCGCAGTCCAGAGAAGTCTTATCGATCTGAGAGAGGAGTTCACCCACGCCGTTTCCATTTTGATTTTGATATTTCTTCTTCAGATCCTGAAGAACCTCAGACTGGAGCTGTATCTTCTGCTCCAACTCCTACAATAAACATATAGTTTCAATTTTGTGTAGTTGCAGCTCTTAATGCATAGGTTATGCAATCTATAACATGAATATTGTCTTTCAGGAAAAGTGTGGAAGATATCTATATTTAGATAATTGGATTTCTGAAACGTTGAGTTTTTTATATCAGCCATGTGTTAAAACTTTGCACCAACAAAGACCAATAGTCTGACAGACACTTCATCAGGTTTCACAGGAAAACTACAGGTTTCGTAGAACTGCGGTCAAATAAAAATGTTGTAGTAGGTAGTAATTTGAGTGGGAGTAGCTTGTAGTGGGAGAAGATATGTAAGTATTTATTTATCTGTTTATTTATAAGGACAGTGCATGTTAATGAACACACCACACCGGATTCTCAAACACACTCTCATTCTTTCTGGCCTATTGTACATGTTTTTAGTGGTAGGGGAAACCGGAGTACCCAGCGGAAACAGACATGGGGAGAACATGCAAACTCCCCACAGAAAGGCCCCGTCGAACCCGGGACCTTCTAGCTGTGAAGCACGAGTGCTAACCACTGTGCCACCATGCCGCAGTGCTGTTTCAAATTTAGTCTAGCCCTAAATTAGTCCCGGCTCAGACAACCTAACCCCCAAAACGCGTGGTGTTGTTTCATGAAGCCTCTGATGTTAAAAGATCTGGTGTTGCATTAATGAGTGTCTTGTGTTGACGATGGGCCGCTCCACACTGAGGCCACTGTGATCGAATGGCTTTATAACCCGGGTCATAACAGTGAGTTCATTCAAGGTCGAGCAGAATATTTCCTACTTTCCCTTACCGGCATTTTATAGAATATCTAATTATCCACTTTGACATATACGTTTGTAAAACACCTTAAAAACAATACAAGGAGCCAGACTCAGCAGATTCTTGTACATCTGACCTGAGTTCTGCTGAGGCTGCTCTGTATGTGCGCCTGACTGTGTGGTCTCAGGTTCGAGTCTGTGCAGAGGTGCTGCTCCTGGATCCAGCCGTGGACCTTCTGTAAACAGGTCACTGCCTCGGTCTTCACCTGCAGCTGCTGCTCCAGAGAACTCACCTGAGCAACACAAACACGGTGAGATCCACACGTCTGGATCCATATCGAAGCCTTCACGGACTCTACAGCGCGAGGAGTGTTTCTGACCTGGGACATGAGCCGGTGCTGCAGACTGAGCCACCGATGGGAAACCTCACCCTGTTCCTCTGAGAACCTGCTCCTCTCACAGCGCCCCCCGTGGTCCTCTGTGGAACTGCACGTCTGCAGAGGCTGGTTTATGAAGTCCAGAGTGGCCTGATGAGCCTCCATCTCTGTCTGGAAACCCTTTATAGAAACAACAATTACGGGTTTCCAAGGGGCATCGGAAAAGTCGATTCATAATTTCATTGTAAAAAATAATCTGCTCATTAATGGATCACCAGAACACTCGTTAGTTGCAGCTCTAGATGTTACCTTGCAGATTCTTAGGTGAACGCTCAAGTCCGGGTTCGTCTGTTCATTTAACTCGTGTTCAGCCGCGTCGAGCCAGGCGTGCAGCTCCTGCAGCGCCCCCTGCTGGGTCAACGCCTGCAGCCAGCGCTGAAACAAAGCAAATGTGCACAAGAAGGAACATTAGAACCATTCACAGCGCACTATATCCGGGTCCATCTTCAGCGAAGCCAAAAAGGGACATTTATTAGAACGGAATTAGGAAAGGTGTCTTGGGAAGAGAGAGGCGAAAATCGATAAGAGCCTTAACAAAAGAGTGCCATGTTTCGAGGAGCAGTGAGGAGTAGATTGGAAGAAAGAGCGAGGGGTTTTCGGCGCGGGACAAGAGTCTTTGTGCTGTTCGGCGCGAGTGTGATTCATGAAGTAAATAAAAAGCTGAACATAATTAGAAAAATATTGATTTAGAATAACTGAACTGGCCATGCACGCTTGGTTTTAAGCTTAGAGGTAGAATAATGAGCCTCTGCAGTTTCTTTGTGTCGTAAACATGACTTATTTTAACACATTAAACGGGATTGTTACCGTGTGCAGAGTTTGCAGCAGAGCCGGGACGTCCGCACTCAGACTGGACCACTGCTGCTCCGTCCGCGTGATCCTGGAGGAGACACAGTTTGGACCCCGGGCTTTCTCCGTGCCGCGGTCTTTGTCCAGATACGCGTCAGAGTCCGGGTCTGAGCTCCGGTTCGGGTCCGGGGTTCTGGCCCGGAGCAGCTGCGATCCGGAGCTCTTCACCGCGGACATTAGACCAGCTCTGGACCGCAGCTCTTTGGACAAATCCTATGAGACAATAAAGCGAACAAATCTGTTACCAAATGATACTTACTTCAAGTACGGGAAGTGGAAATAATCAAAGCTACAATAAATACATTATTTTGAATCAAATATTTACCACAATTTGGTGAAATTGGGCTTTTCTGGTCGCAGTATCTTCTTCCTCATCGACTGTGAGTTGAAGCCTGTCAATCACATCCTTAGCCCCGCCCATCCATTCAGTGAGTGCAGCGGCGTCACGGAAGAACCTAAAGTATTCATTTCCATTAGCAACAACCAGATACACTGGCATTCATTTTGAGGCATATCCTTTATGACGAGTACGCGATAAAAGCTTCGTAAAATTACTAATGGTTTCCAATTGAATTATACACTTAAAGGTATACAGGAGGATTTTCCCGAATTTTAGGAAAGAACCGCCCTCTCCACATTTTGAAAAAAATGCACATGCGCAACGCTCTACCTGCTCCCGAGAGGGAACGCCTTCTAAAACGTGTGCGAGAGACATGCACGAGCCCAGTTCTCCTCGTGCACGCTCTGTTTACAAGTCACTGTCGGCATCGCTCACACAAGCTCACTTTCCAAGAAGATTTGCACTTTTTCCACAATGTCAGACTCCCCACCGGTAAGTGAAAATCTATTACAACCATCAAAATTTGTTTTAAAGAATATGTATAAAGCCAATCGTAATCAGGGATTGTGAATACAAAATGTTTCGTGTCTATGTAGCGTTACGAGCATAAACAAGCTATCATTTAGCATCTAAATTGTTTTATTTCATTTATGTCCGTTTAGAGCTTTCAAGAGGACAGTCTTGTGGGATCAGATATGGACTACGAGCCCGTTCCCTGTGCATCCCGACCAAGATCCAGGAGGGGGGGTGCGCCTAGAGGCCGCGGGAGACGAGCTCAGAGCACAAGACCTCCAAGAGCCAGCACCAGCCAAGAGCAAGGAGAGAGAAGGGGAGGCAAGGGTCGGGCTAGAGCCCGTGGCCGTCTGCTAGCTGACCTGTCACGGGAGGACTTCAAAAGGGTTGAAGAACTTCATAAACAGAGGATTGCAACTGAGGAGGTATGTGTACACATATAACCGCTAACTTGTCATTTTTTTGTCGCAAAATACGTCACAGGCTAACTTACAAACTCTTATCAGTACAAAGCATTACTATTGTTATTGTAATATTACTGGTCCAGGGTGTCAGACAGACAGTGTGAGACGTGATCTTTCCTTTTGTTATTGTAATGCTCCCTCCTACATTGCGAGGCAGACAGTGAACAGTGAATACACTCAAAACTGGAGTGAATGTACTGCACTTTTCCCTTTTATTAGAAAATGTGTTCACATTTCGCCTGTTCAATGGTTTAGAAAGCTGTGTGTCAAAGGGCTAAATAGAACATTTTTTAAGTGTGATTTTGTTTTAACAGGCTAGGATAAAGAGACTGACATTAGAGGAGTGTCAACAACTTCTACAAAGATGCCTCAGTCGTGAACCGAGTCTCATCTTTGACCTCATGAGTCTCACCCCTGATCCCCCTCCACCAGGCCCTCCTAATCCACAGGCACCCAACTGGTGTGTCTGTGGAACCTGCAGAAATATGCCAACACTGCTGGAACAGAAATGCTGTCAACAACAACCACAAAACTGCACGTCACTGTTGCCACACATGGAGCTGTACATCTTGGAGGAAGGTGTGCTGAGACTGGCCAGGCGAATCTGGAATGACCTTAGGGCAGAGGTGGACATCCAGGAGACAGGAGAAAGTCACAGACAGTTCCGCTATGCTGCATATAGGAACTTTATTGTCTGGCAATATGGTGTTCTGGGACCAGGAGTTAGAATTGTTATAGCGTCATGTTGTGTGTGGAAAATTAGAGATCGTTTCCCGGATTCTAATGGTAATTATGTAGGCTTTATTCCGGCCAGAGTGTAAACCTTGTGTACTCAACGTAATTCTTTGTGCTTTATTCCAAGATACCTCATCAGGTAAACTTGCACCATAAAATAAGCTGGATCAATACATGTGTGTATTTTATGCTAACTTTTTGTTACATGTACTATTTTGATTGATGTTGATAAAGTTTCTTACAAAGCATATCTTTGTCCATGTACTTCCATCGAGTTTCCCATACTTCTCTAAAATATTTGTACGTGGCTTTAAAAAGTTCACAAAGGACAATGTATGTAGGCTTGTACAGTTGTGCTCCAAAGTTTACATATCCTGGCAGAATGTTTTTACTTTTTTTTTCCCACTCAGTGGTTGTGTGAAGCCACTTATGGTGAAACAGTGTTTGCTCTTTTTAAATAAAATGACCCTTTTCAAAAGTTTACACACCCCTGTTCCTAATAATGTGTATTTCCCCCTTAGCATCAATGACAGCTTGTAGTCTTGTGGTCATTGTGGAGAATTTTCTGTATAATCTAATGGTAAACCGGCCCATTCTTTATCATAAACATGTGCTGTATGTGATAACGGTTTAGAACTTACATATACAAATATCAACGCAATTTGAGATAGCCATATGCAGATTTTGTCTTTTATTTGCTCAAATGTATAAAATTATATGCTGTTCTTTTATACATGACATACATTCACCATAAAAATTATTGATTTGCGCATTATGTACAGGGGAAATGAAGCACACGTACGTCACTCCTTTTGAAGCACCACATCTACAGGTCATGTGTGAGATGGTTGACCTTTAAAAAAAAATATAAATAAAATAAGTTTACATATCAGGACTTTATCCTATGCAACAGCAGCATACACTGTAGAGCAGGGGTAGGCAACATCAGGCCAAGGGAGTCAAATCTGGCCCTCCTGCATAAAACATGTGGCCCCCAAGATCATTATGAAGAAATATTATTCAATAAATAGGAGACCAAATACCTGATAAAGCACTCAAAAATGTTGAAAATACTGTCAATATTTTCACATTTCCTTCCAAAGCACTCCTTTAGATCATAAATGATGTACAAAGCTAATATTTGTGCTTTATTTTGGACGAGAATTGTAATTTTCGGCCCTTGGCATTTGGGCAATGAAGAAAATTGTCCCTCAATGACAAACTTGCCTACCCCTGCTGTAGAGGATTGAATTCAACAAAATAAGGCACTTGACTCGAATACAACTCACCTAGCCCTCTGCGGGCTTTCTTTTCCTTCAATTCTTGTACTGTTGGGGCAGGGCCACCGGACAACAGCCCCAGCCTTCGTGGATCATGAAGTGCAAGAGGCTGCTTTCCTGCCATCCCCCTAGGAGCCGACAGTCTTGAATGGAGAATAACACTCTGTAGATCTGTAATGTACTTGTAGGTTTTTGGGTTCTTGATGGTGTACAGCCGCCACATCTTTGATCTTTTGTTAAAAATTCTGCCATACCTTGGAGGAGTAAACAAAAACATGTCAATATTGCCATTGCGTGTATAGTATAAATTATGGATTATAGATCAGTGATAACTTACTGATATGAGCCATCTGCATTTGTTCGTGCTCCTCGGTTTAGGTGGTAGTTATAATCCAGCCCTGCCAACAGGGTCCGAGCATAGTACACTGGTGGTTTGAAGCAGAAGCGCTTTGAGGCGTACATAAGTATGTGGTTATGGAAGGACTCCAGGTCTGAGGTTGATCTATAAAACAAAAATAAAGAAGCAAATAAGACAATGTGTGAACCTGGCATTTTCCAAATTTTGATAAAGCAAATTGGTGGTTTGGAATGCAATTGCACTACAAAAATGTCTACCTGAAAGAGAGATACTTGGGTATATTTTTCAACCAGCGTGCATCGTAAACGATCTTTTGGAGTCTTCCATGTGCTGCAGAGCCCTTTGGAATCCATTCTTTATTCCGGTCTTCCTCCAAAGGACCATGTCGACAGGCCCCAAAGTACCACTCATGTTTGCCAGTTACATGATGCAGAACTCCTGTCCAAAGATCCTGTAATCAAATGTTTTCACTCAGTAAATTATGCGTACTATTAAAAAAAAAAAAACATTTGACAAACACCCTTTATATATTAGTATACTCTAATTGTGTAGAAATATATACAGTAAATAAAAACTTACGTTGAAAGCTTCAAAGGTCTCTGCTTCCTTACAGCTGTACCAAAAATGATTGCAAATGTCTCTGTTCCAACTCAGAAGTAGTGCACAGTCCTTCTCATGTCCAGCCTAAAAAACAAATTTATTGAATTAGATTAACTGGTTCCTTGCCAAAAAAACAAAAAAAGGTCTCAATAACAGTAAACATACAGCCAGAATCTTTTTACTTAGGTTCTTTGCACCGTGCCAGATATCCAAACTGTGTTTCACACCAGTCTTTGTATTGGCCATTGTCTGTCAAACATCACACAAGATTTTAGATCATTTCAGCGTGATGTCTTTTACCATTTGTCATAAGGCTACTTTAGACAAATGGAGAGCTTTCCCGTGTCTGCGCGGCGCGTGACCTGTGCCAAGGCTTCGCTAATCAGAGCCTACATTAGGATAAACTTCTCTCCTAATAACTACTCGGTCGATTATTCTCAAATCATAATCCAAAGCATACCACAACGATCCTCTTCTGAGTTCGTTTCCAGTTAGTGATTGGCCCGCTTTTAAACGACATTACTTAGTAAATGGATGCAGGAGCGGGTGTTCTACACGAGCTGCTACTCTGTTTGTTTGTTTGTTTGTTAGCAAAGGCTCCGAGCCATGAGGGAGGAGGGGCGGCGGGTACGCGATGATAAAGACGGTCACTCAGATAGATCTCATCTCATCCATTTTTATGTTTAAGAACTTTCATCGCAAAAATGACTGCTAGTACATTTAAAAATCTTGACATGCCTTTGTTTGGGGGCTGCGGTGAAGATTAGGAAATGTTAGCAGACCTGTGGCCATCGTAATAACTACTGACGATGCAAATTACAAACTAAATAAACTAATCTACCCTAGAAAGTTACAATATACAGTTACAATGTACACTTTTACTAGAAGTGATTTTAAATGGATTTCTCCAAATAGAATGCCAAACTTTACCTGTCGAGTAGAAACTTCGCGACTGAAGCGTCAGTGGGAAGCCCAACGTGTGCTTTCAGCGCACGCCATCGTGTGAAAGAATCTCCCAAAAACACTCTGGTCTTGTTTCTCTCTTCTGAAGCCTTTCTCTTCTTCTCATAAACCTCGAAGACACTTTTTCTCTTGCGACTCTCTGCCATTTTCAAAGCACCCGGTGAGAACTGCGAGCTACAGTGAAAAGCTGAAGGCGAAGCTCAACATATACACCTGAAAGTGCGCATGCGCAAAAAAACGAAAACTACCCAGGAACGAGCACGTACGACGTCCTTACGTAAACATATCACCAGAATGATTGACAATCAGGAGGACCAATAGTCTTGATGATCCACCCGGAAAAAGAACATCCTCCTCTACACCTTTAAGGGCTCCTGTACACGGGCGTAGGTTAAGGGGATTTATTTCATGTGGGAATCTCATTGTGCAATCTTTGAAAGAGACTTTTGACCGATGTAGTTACTCAAGGCTCACAGACAGGCCTGGTTCTACAGGGGTGCAAAAATGTTTGCACCCTTAGTTTTAGTTTCCACTCAATGTATTTTAATGACAAAACCAATATTTACTTGCACCTCTTTGAAACGCAAATGCACAGGGCCCTCGCCAATTTAGTGCTCTAGTAAGGATTGGACATTTGCAGCCCACCAGTGTTAATTTTGACAAGATATTTTAATTTGGTTTTAGTCTTAGTCTTTTGACGAAAATGTAACTCAATTTTAGTCAAAAAAATACCTTAAATTTTAGTCGAGATTTAGTCGACTAAAATTGCAAGTCAATTTAGTCGACTAAATTTAGGACAAATTTAATTGACGTTGTATTAATAATATTCATTATAATCATATTTAATCGAGGTCCTGCTTCATGGAGCTGCTCCCTCATGAACAAAGCTCAGAGCTGTTCCTTTGGCAGTGAGTTTACATGATATGAGGCTCTTTCAGACGGTCAATAGAAGTTTGGATGATTTTAGTCTCTCCTTTCCATTTTTATGTAGTCTTATTTTAGTCGACCAAAATATCTGGACATTTTAGTCATAGTTTTAGTCACATGAGAAACGTTTAATTTAGTTTTAGTCCAATTTTAGTCGTCAAAAATATCACTTTGACTAAAATTAAGACTAAATATTTTAGTCGACGAAATTAACACTGCAGTCCACGCTGGGATGGTTTTATAAGAGTGGGAAGCCTCCACTTCTGATGTAAATGTACAACTTTTCACCACGACGTTGCACAGCTCCCCGGAGGCGAATCGAGGACCAGGGAGAGCTTGAAATGTCTAGTTTCCAAGACAAAAGACCGTAAGTCTCTACAGCTTTCCGTTCAAAAGTTATGTTCAAAAGGTCGGCCCTGTTGTGGATGGCGGGGGGCGTGGACCTCAGGGTTAAACTGTTAAAGTGCAATTAGGCGCCCACTCCACCAGATGGAGCCCTAGGTGGCCGCCTAGGTCGTTATTAGGGGTAGAGATGTTAAAGTGCCACAGAACAATCTCCTCTGACCTGCTCCTGCATTTGCGGAGTTTGAGCACAGTGTTGCGTTCACGGTCCGCTCTCTGAGTCAGACTTTTCCATTTGGTTTGCAGCTTCCTGCAGACGGCGCCGGCTCCTGCGGATCCCGCCTCCTGCAGCTCCGAGCCGGACCTCAGCAGACGAGCGGCGCGAGGCGAGCTTTCCCCCAAAACATCCACGAGGCCCTGCAACAACAAGAGACTCTTAGACATGAATGCACAGACCAGAGAAACCCGAGCTCCAGCCTCCACCATGAGAAAACTATAATGTCCTGCATTCATAATCAGACCTGGCAGATAGAGAGGTAGTTTGCCATCTGCTCGTCTGAGTCCCACTCCTGCGGCATGATGGGAAATGACCTCTCTGTGTTGCCCAGCAGGGAGTCCATCCACTCACAGTCCAGCTCCCACTGAGTCCACGTCTAACGGCACAATTATCGGGAGGAAGATGATCAGTTTGAATGAAAAAACGTGAAGTGAGAAGCTTGGGGAACTGAGATACTCTTGAGTCTAGCGTGGGACTTAATATAGATGATGATCCAGTTCCTTTTTCAATCTCTTTCTTTTTGCTTACAGTCAGGTTCTACACTGTATTTTTTTCTGTACAAAAAAACTTCACCTGTAGAATCTCCTCCATCTTTGTCCATTCTCCAAGTCCAGCCTCCTGAAGCCGAGACACTTCCTCTTTCAGATTATCCAGCGTTTGTTGGGAATTCTCCGGGGATCTCTCGGACAGAAACAGCAGGGTCTTCAAACGCTGCTGGACGAACTGGAAGAACTTCTACACGTGGGGGGAGAGAGAGAGAGAGAGACACCAGAACTTAACCCCCGCCTGGACCCAGCGCATTGTCTCCTGTTTGGCTTCACCCAAATCTAAAAGCTTCTTGAAAAAAGCGTCAAAAACGAGAAGAAAACACGACAAAAACGTGGCAAAAATATGATGAAAACGTCATATATTAAGTTCATTACATCAGCGGTCTATTACCATCTAAAAACATTGCTAAAATAAAAAAGATAGTATCTAAATCAGATTTGTCTCCAGCAGGCTAGACGACTGTAACGGCTGCTCACTGGCCTTTCTAAACGAGCTGTTAGAGCTGCAGAACATCCAGAACGCTGCTGCTCGAGTCCTGACAAGAACCACTCTACCAGCTCAGCGTGCCCGACTCCCTCTGCAGGTGGATCACTGACTTCCTGACGGACCGGAGACAGCACGTGCGGCTGGGGTAGATCGTCTCGGACACCCGGACTACAAACACTGGAACTCCTCAGGGCTGTGTACTTTCCCCCTGGCTCTTCTCTCTGTATACAAACTGCTGCACCTCCAGCCACCAGACCGTTAAACTGATCAAGTTTGCGGATGACACCACCCTCATCGGGCTCATCTCGGACGGTGATGAGTCCGCCTATAGGAGAGAGGTGGAACGGCTGGCGTCCTGGTGCAGTCACAACAACCTGGAGCTGAACGCCCAGAAGACAGTGGAGATGATCGTGGACTTTAGGAAAGACACAGCCCCACCGACCCCCCTTGCCCTGACAGACTCTTCCACCCCCATTTCCATCGTGGACTCCTTCCGTTTCCTGGGCACCACCATCACCCAGGACCTCAAATGGGAGCCAACCATCAGCTCCCTCATCAAGAAGGCCCAGCAGAGGATGTTCTTCCTGCGGCAGCTGAGGAAACTCAAGCTGCCAACCAAGATGCTGGTGCAGTTCTACACGGCCATCATCGAGTCCATCCTCACCTCCTCCATCACCGTGTGGTCCATCCTCACCTCCTCCATCACCGTGTGGTTCCCCGGCGCTACAGAACGGGACAAGCACCGTCTGCAGCGCATTGTGCGTGCTGCGGAGAAGGTGATTGGCTGTGAGCTCCCATCTCTCCAGGACCTGTTCACCTCCAGGACCCGGAGGCGTGTGGGTCGGATCACAGCTGACCCTTCTCACCCTGGACACGGACTATTCACCCCTCTCCCCTCAGGCAGGAGGCTACGGTCTATCCAGACCCAGACCTCCCGCCACTTGAACAGTTTTTTCCCCTCCGCCATCAGACTCATGAACAAAAACAAGTCTCTGTAGCTCAGTTACAGACTCATGGATGTATCTGCACTTGCAGTGTGCGGTGTGTCCACACTTAGACCCGCTGCTGTCACTTTATCACTTTAAACACTTAATACCACTTTATATGCCAACACATCTGTATATACAACCGCTGTTGTTCATTGTCAAATTAGTTGTTGTCTTAACATATGTCACTTTATTTTATCTTATTTATTTAATATTTTTTATTTTATGCATGCCCTTATAGCCTTATAGTTTAACGTTCTTAGCTTATTTTTTATCTTAATTCTGTGTTATATGTTTTATGTCGCACGTTTGCACCAAGTAAAATTCCTAGTTTGTAAACCTTGTTCACAAACCTTGGCAATAAAACGAATTCTGATTCTGATTCTGATTCTGACATACGACTACATTAGTCCAGTGCTCCGGTCTCTGCACTGGCTTCCTGTCACTCAGAGAATAGAATTTAAAACAGCTCTGCTTGTGTACAAGTCTTTTCATGGTTTAGCACCAAAGTCCATCTCTGACATGTTAGAGCCGTATGAACCATCTCGGGCCCTGAGAACTTCAGGGAGGGGTCTCCTGGTGGTTCCCAGAGTCAGGACTAAACACGGTGAGGCTGCGTTTCAGTTTCATGCAGCTCAAATCTGGAACAGTCTTCATGAGGATGTGAGACAGGCCTCAACTCTGACAATGTTCAAATCCAGGCTGAAAGGACACTTATTTACTGCTTCCTATGGTAATTGATTGTATTTTAACTCATTTTAATATATACATTTGTATTTTTTTATATATTTTATGAGTTGTATCTTCTATCCATCCATCTTCTTCCACTTGTCCGTTGCCGGGTCATTGCACCAGCCCCTATAGCGCCCCCTGCAGGTGGTGGGTCCACAGGACCTCATGGTTCTACCCGGGCCTGTTGGTCTCTCATAAGGGGCTTCTGAGTTGTTTTATTGTGATTTATGGTGTTGCTGTGAGGCCCTGTGCATGAAATGTGATGGATAAATAAATTTGCCTTGCCTCGTTCTCTGATAAAGCCTAAAAAATGAGACCAAAACATGTCAAAAAAGCTACAAAAACGAGGAAAGCACATAGATCAGTTATGTTGCTCTGGCCTATAGGCTGTAAAATCTCAGATCAAGAAGCTTTTAGATTCGGGTAACGCTGACGTGGAGAAAACGTGCTCGGTGAAGACGAGGTTTAAAACGTTCATACACGATTGAGAGTCCTTTATAAATATACAAGCAGCGCTGACCTCATGGCTCTTGATGGTTTTTATGAGCTGCTCTTTGCTCTGTCGCGAGCTCTTCCTGGTTTGGAGGAGGCGGACTCGTTCAGATCCCACAGACAGCAGCTCTCTGAGGCTGAGGAGCAGCCGTTCGAACATCTGCTGAAGGTCTGCGCTGCTCTTTAGGTCCACCAGGCGGGAGGAGACTCCGAGCAACGCCGTGTCCAGCTCCACCTGAACATACACATCGTGATGAGCACACGCTAAAGGAGATGATCATGTGGCGATGTCCAAAAACAAGGTCAAGTCAAGGAAAAGTAGGTCAAACGTCAGCAAAAACCTAAATATCAATGGACAGAACACGATCAAGAGCTATTTTATTTTGGATGGGAAAATATATGAGCTAGTTTAGCGATTGCTACTCTCCGTCAAGGGTCATTAGTGGGGAAATAGCTCCACCTGGTGGCTGTCTATCACGCCATTTGTGGCTTCTTTAATCTGTAAGTATTCCGGCTTATTGAACAAGCTCAGCATTTGGCCTAATTTGATTTGATTTGATCCACTGAGTCTTAAAACGCACATTAGATTAGCTACTCAACCAACCATGGATATTTCGCTCTCATAATCTGGAAAACCACATTCTTGGCTGCATAAATTTAACTCGCTAACAATCAAAAAGGGACAGAATAAAAGCTGTAGCTGTAATAAGATGATAAATGATCTCTGCCCATTCATTTCAATGGACGAGAGCTTCTGCTTTACTTAGTGTTGGGCAAGTTACTTGAACATTTTAATATATTCTATATTAGTGATTACAGCTCTAAAAATGTAATATGTCTGTATTACATGTAGCTGCGTTACACTACTTATGAGTTACTTTTGAGTTACTTTTGGCTTCCTTTTCCGCCGCTTTCCCTTATTCTCTTGTGTTTTGTTTTGAGGACGTTAGCTACACGCAACTGCAGATCTTACACACCAGTGTCCAGCAGGATTTTTTGTTCATACATTTAACTGTAATTGTTATGACTAATATATTCCCATATTTTGTGTAGGGAATAATGTTATATTCCTTAGTAACTGAAAATAGTAATTTTCGCTACTTTTGCAATACGTTACCCCCAACACTGCCCACAGGGGGCGCTAACCTTCATTTCTTAACATTTGTGCACATTTGATCAGACGCAATGGGGAAACTTTTGACACTGAAGTGTTTTAGACGATACTTTTGTATTGGACAACTTTGACAACATCACTTTCCAAGGATTTTAGATTAGTTTAAATTCAGATTAATGCTTTTTAATGACATTTAGGGCTTCTTTTGGGCGATTCAGCTGATTCTCCTCTGGTCTAAGCTGCAGTATAGTTGTTAGATCTTCCTTTAAAGCAGTACGATCTTCATTATCATGTGAAGTTAAACCCTTTCAGACCGTCCTGGGAGTGTGGGCTCAGCGGCCGGTACCTGCAGGAGTGAGGCCTGCTGCAGCACAGAGGGGGGGAGACTCTGCTCGCTCTGCAGGACGGAGCTGAGCTGCTCAGACTGGAGCTGGAGAGAGGACTGCACCTCGCAGACGCACTGCAAACACACACAGAGTTATTAAAGCTCGCACTAACGCCGAGTAAAGTGCACAGGTCCTGGGTCAGTGGGAGGCCCGTACCTGCAGCTGCTCGGAGAGGCTCAGCGGGTTTGCTCCGTGAGTTATTTGGTGAACAGTGCTTTGGTTAGAAGTGAAGGCGGCATGCAGCTCGGTCAGACGCCTCTGTTACAGACAAGGAGCAAACGGGACATTAGATTAAATACAAGGGAGAGAAAGTCCTGCAGTTTAGTGGAGATAGATGTGAGTGTTTTATTAGCTTCACACACATTAAGCCAGTGGTTCCCAACCTTTTTAGCTTGAAGCCCCCCCTGCCCCACAAATGTATGAAAACATGAACATAATACACTGGAACTGGAGTGTTTAATACACCTGTAGTCCTTACTCAGTCATGTTTGATGATCTTAGAGCATATATTTATCTCTAATACTATCATTTATGACCTGACCCTCTGACCAGGCCCGTCCCCCAGGTTGGGAACCACTGCATTAAGGCGTAAAGTAATAGGGTAAAACCCCTAAATTAGTTCTGTAAATGCTGTTAAAATGCTTAGAGGCGCATTATGGAACTTTGACCTTTTTGTGACCCTGCATGGGGGGTTTGCGCGGCGCCTTTACTGTGGCCTCTACAACGCGCCACGATCAATTGTTTTGTAGGTTTTCTGATAAGAGGATCCGTCAGCAGTGAAAACCTACCAGACACTCTAAAGACCCTAGAGCGTCACAGAGGCCACTGTGATGAACAAATATCAAGTTAGTTCCATAATGCAGCTTTAAATAGTCTTTGAGAGTCGACCCTGTGGTCCATGGCCGCCCAAAGTGCGTTAAATGAATTATTTTTACAGTTATAGCCTCAATAATTAACATTTAGCCCTAGACGGAGCTGCGTCAAGGCTCTAAGGTAACTAAAAAAGTGAGACCGTGTCCCGCACCTGTGTTGAAGCCGCCTCCTCCACCTGTTTCCTCACAGCCGCCTCTCTCCGGCTCAGCGCAGTTTGTATCTCAGGGAGGATTCGCACCAACGTCTCCAGACTCCGCCGAACACCGGGTGACCGCGGGAGACACGCGACCTTCGACCCCTGGGAGGTCAACGCTCGGCTCAGAGACTCCAGCTCCGAGGACACGCCCTGAATATACAGGAGGAAGTTTAAACACATTCATCTTATGGCCGAAAGTCCATTTAATTAAACGCACACATCATTTTGAATATTGTCCCACACTTTTAGTTCACATTGTGTCTGCAGATCGAGGCGACGTCGGACTGTGGGGCAGTTTGTGTTTGATGAGGAGATGATGAACAGCCTATTATGAACTATCGGCTGTTTAGTCACTTAAATGCAACTAACCTACTGACCTTCTGGGGCTTTCGATGTAATATTACGTCATTCTACATTTTCTAAGGTCCCTTTTTTTTGATAATTTCAGCAACTGATCAGAATTTCCATTTCCATAACGTTGACCATTGACACGAGCGTTCCTGTGAACCCACCCGTCCATCACGTGCACAGGGAATGAGGAGGCGCCACTCAGGAGGGGACGTGGGGGCTTGATGTAAACTTCTACACTCTACAGACTCTTTAAAAAGCTCTTCGATGGCGTTTACCCCACCTGGATTTGTCGTAGCGTCGCTTCCCCCTCGTCTTCAGCGCACGGGCCGACAGCGGAGCGCAGCAGGCGGGACAGGGCCGACAGAGACAGGGACGCCCCGCTCAGTAACTGAAACGCACCCTCGTCCACAGTTTGGTCCGACACGTCCTGAGGTCAAGAAAGTCACAAACACGGCTTTATAACGTGGACAAACAGTCACACAGCTGCAGTGATGCCCAGATGGGATGTGCAGGAGAAGGCTTTGCACTGCAGTCGCACTCTCCCATCATCAATACAAGATCTTAGGGTTTCTACAGGTTGTGGAGATTCAAAACGGGAAACGTTGGAGCACAAGATTGTGTAGAATTTCACTTAGATTCGTTTTAGACCATAGTTTTTTGTTTTGTTTTTTTTGACAAATGCAGTTGAGCGATGTCATTGAGAGGGTTCTGTCTCTAAGGAAGAAATATATGTTCTAAGGAATTTAGATTTAATGCCAGTTTTAATCCAATTCAGTGCTTTTAATGACTTTGAAGGCCTTAATTTTGGCACAATTCATTTAAAGTGCATGGCAGGAAAATATGACTTATTTAGACGGATAACATTTGTGAGTAATACAGTAATTATCATTTTATTTCAGTGAAGCAGAAATTTAAAGAAGAGGAGCAGTTTAACTCATTATCGAACTGACATAACATGGTCGGCACGGCAACAGTTTAACATTGTTTGCCTTTGTCTATATGTCACTTCACTCAGGTTTTTTTTTTTTTTAGTAAATCGTAATATAATTGCGTTAACTATGTAGAATTGTGTCTAATGTGTCGAATGCACTTTAATGACTTTTGACCCCGAGATAAATCAACACAACAGAAGCTCATTGAAACAACGCCACAGCGAATGAGCCGGAATCAAAGTTAAAGGCGCCCAATTAATTATTTCATTCATTTTGTTTTATTTTATTGCATCTACTCTGCTGTTCTCTGTTCTATTTTTCTTGGACATGATCTCGAGGACCCCCTGGAAAACGAGTTGATTCATCTCATGGGGCCGATCCTCTAATAAAATGTTCATAAATAAATACATTAATTAAAACGCAAGGCATTTTTTTGTGCTGACTCTTTTTCAGCCCTTCAGCAAAATTGCGTAAAATCATGTATAGTACAAATAAATAGTGTTGAATCCATTACTGTGGCAGGAGTTGGTTTGAACTAATCTAATATCAGATTAAAAAAAACACCAATGAAGAAGCAGAAAACTCACTTGAAATAAGACAAATTCCCTTTTGCATTTAAACATATTGAAATGATACAAAATAATCTGAATTAATGTGCTTGTTCCATTAGCAATAAGAGGTTTCGTCTGATCTAAAACCAACTCAAATTATAGATTGAATCTCTTAATTCAAGTAGATTTATGTCATTTCTCCCTTAAGCTGATTATTCTTTTTCCAGTGTATGAACTCATCCCTGCACACAAAGTGAACTCCAGGACAACAGCGGATTGCTCACTACAACAGCGCCCTCACCTGGCCGCTCCTCGCCCCCAGCTCTCTGGCGAGCTCCACCAGATCGTGAAGCTCTTTTCGGGCCTGTTCTCCAATCACACGCCCCGCGGCTCCATCTCCGCGCCTCCCGGGAGCGTCTGCCACCTTCACCAAATGAGAAAAAACCACACACAAAAAAAAAATCACATCCTCACGCCGGACTCCTCTCAGCCCCAGCGGGAGTCCCATTCCCACAAAGACACAACTCGGCGACTGCGCCTCAAAGGAGGTGGTAATGGAGGCGGCAGCGGTACTTTTCTAGTATTTGCCGCGGTGATAATGAAGTACTTGAACACTGTGGGAGGGGAGGCGAGGGGGGAGAGGTACCTCGGAGGGGGAGAGATGGACGGTCTGCTCCAGGGAAAGCAGGGCCGTGTGGAGTCCGTCCCACTTCAGGAGGCGGGAGTCTGGAGCCCTGGAGGAGGACAGAGGTGCGAGAGAGCCTGGTTTATGTGAGCAGGGACATTAGCGCATTAGCACATTAGCGCATTAGCACATTAGCACATTAGCACATTAGCCTTTCTGCGGCGCGAGGCTAATCGACACCCATTTACTAAAAGAGAGCAGGGCAGGGGTGGAACATAACGACCTCAGTTTGGTCCCCGCCCCACCGTTTGAGGACCACTGTATATGTCTGGTGTTTAGGATGACACTGTTTTTTCTCACTGCAGCAATAATACAACACAAAAGTGATGAAAGAGCGACAACAAAACCTATGAAAAAGCAACAACAACGCTTCCAAAATGAGACCAATGTTGCTCTCCAGTCCAGAGGCTTTTAGATTTGGGTAAAGTCGAACCGGAGAAACTGCACTTGGTTAAGGTGGGGGTTAAAAAACATACACACATGGACAATGAGTTTTACACTATTTACATCCACCCCTGTTGTGATCCTTGTTCTTACGTTGATTCGCTTTTAACCAGAGTTTAAGCTCTTTTTGAAATACTCTAAAGGGGGAAGACTCTCAAATAGTCTTTGGAAAACTATTCCAGCCTTTCACAGAAATGGTGTTTAGTCCAGTTCGTCCTCACAGTCGCCTCTCGTGGCTGATCTGGTTCTAACATTACGGTCTTTTGTATGGATGGCTTTTGTATACAGCTGTTCTACAGGTGCAGTGGTTCCAGCAAATGCCCCGTGCTCTACAGGTCAGTTCATGGGTCATCACACGCCCCCATTCTGGGCACTGCAAGTTTTCTCACCCTCTCAATCTGGTCCTGTTTCCAAGGACACGTGACCATCATCAATGATATACCTACTTAAGGCTAATGATTTATATGAACATATAATAGACATAATGTATAACAATACATACAACTGTTGTGGGTATTATACACCAGGGACAACAGTTGAAAACTAGCTCTGACTCTTTAATGTATACTTCCCTGTCAAATAAATAAATAAATAAATAAATAGCCTAACTGAATTATCCAGCCTCTGGTCTCTGACTCACAGTTTAAAACTAACTGAAACCTGCACCTTACTGGTTATTTTCATCTTGCCTTTGAGATTTAGTCTGATGGCAACTAGATTTAAACCATCAGAGAACTGAGGGGCCAAAACAACAGATCTGACTGTCCTCTGCTGAAGACGACGAGGAGATGGTTTGAAAGGTTGATGCTATACTTATTATTGTACATAAAATTCTTAACAATCATTTACAGAGCAGCAATCTCACTCACCTGTTTAAACCAGGCCAGTCCCTCACCATTCATACACTGAACATGTCTAACTATAGTTGACCAAACTTAGAGAGATTTTGGGGGTGCATAAACGTGGTATTCAGTGTTATGCACCCAATTCAAACCCTGATATCAGTTTATAATGACGACTAAAACTATGTATTTATGCACTTAGAAGTAAACTGTAGTCATGTGTAATTGCTGAGTTTAACCCACAATGTTTCGGTCATTTCAGCTGAGAGACTTGTTTCTCGTGTGGTACCTGTCGTCGGTCTCGCTCTGGATCCTGACTCTGTGTCGGGACAAGGCCTGGGTCAGACCTCTCTGCTCCTCCAGCTCCTGCTCCAGCTCCTGCACAACAACAGCACTTTATAGCATCACTTCCCAGCCACATATCAACAAACAGTCCTACTGGCCTTCTGCTGCTGCAGGCTGGTCTGTCTCAGCAGCTTATTCTTCGGCGATGACAGGATTTCCTGAACGCTGCTGCGCCTCAGCTTCCCCTGCAGGGGGCGCTCTCTCTGCGTGGGGCCGGGCGGTGCGTCCTCCTGTCTGTCCTGGAGCAGTCGCTGGAAGGAGATCAGGCTGGACTTGAGCAGGTCCAGTCGACGCAGCAGCGCCTCGGCGGCTTCGAGGTGGGACCGGGTCAGGCTCTCCGCGGACTGGACCAAACCGTTCTGATGCGGGGGGCAGGGCTGGGTCAAACCACCGCCCGGGGAGGGGTGGCTCTCTGATGTCGACCCGTTCACCGGGGAGGGTTGGGTCAAACCATTGTCCAGTAGGGGGAGTCTTGAATCAAAGTCGAGGTGGGACAAAATGCTGACCTTCTGTTCGATCTCCAACAGCATGTCCTACAGCGGAACAACGAGATGTTTATGATCATGAAGTTCTCATCTTTATTAACAATATGGCCGCTCAGTGGGTCCTCTGACATAAAGATCTCCAGTTTGAAACCTGCGCATACAAGGGACTGCTGGATATCCGAGTTTTTGTTGTTTTGTCACTGATGTGATTCTGTTCGTACATTTTGCGACTGAATGAAATAATAAAAGTGTAAGGGCCAGATCTTGGATAGGAGGCATTTCCTTGTTTACATCGGGCTGCCTTGTGTTCAGGCTCTCACTTTAGCCCTCAACTAAAAACTTTACTAACCCATCGAGACATGAACAAGCTAAACGATGTTCATGTCTCGAGAGAGAAAAGGCTACAGTTGGAGGAAAAAGTTTTGTCTCCAGCCCCACAGTCTTCCCACTTTAGTTTATTTAGTTTTAGTTTTAGTTTATTTGTTTATTTGAGCGGTTCGTCTGCTCTAAAGGAGTGGGCCGGAGCAAAAGTCTTATAAGCTCCACCCCCAAAATAAAAACAATAACATTTTCATTTAACAATCAAAGCGAACAAAACACAACAACAGCTGTTTAATTTCTTCTACAATGTCAAGTAACAAATGATCATTAATATATTTCTTACAAGTTGTTACCAATGCCAAATCAGAATCAGAATCGGTTTATTGCCACTGTTTCAGAACAGGGTTCACAAACTAGGATTTTTTCTCGGTGCAAACATCGGTACTTTACTAAAATCACTAGTGTAACATTAAGTCACTATTTTAATGTTATAAAGGCTCGTTACTATGCAGCAGTTTATATTATACTCCGTGATCCTGCTACTTCCCAGTTGTCATTACCATCCTCAGTATAATATCAATTTGTGTACAATTTCCTCTTTTTATTAAATTATTATTATTTTATATTTTTTTCATGTATAATGTATTATGAAAGCCCTACGTAGTGAAATGCATTAAAAAGCATTAATACTTATTATTGTCCAAGATCTTACTACTTCCCAGCTGTCATTACCATTCATTTTGAGTTGAATTAATTATTATTATTATTTATTTGATAACAACACAAGATCGGGCCCTAAATGTAAATGTAAAATGTACAATCAAATAATAATAATCCCACTAAACAAAAATGCAACAGTGAAACAGGAAGTACAGGGGGTGACTAGGGATGGGACGATACACTTAGACTCACGATATGATGCACCTCGATATGTCAGAGTCACGATACGATATCAAAAAAGAAAAAAATATTACTGTATAATAACAACTTGTTTATTTTTGTTTCAGTTGAACACAGGGAAACACAAAAGAAAAAAAAACATATCATTCCTGTGACTTGACGTATATCCCCGGATATATATATATTTTTTTCATTAAATAATAATAATAATAATACATCGAACTTGTATAGCGCTTTTTGGACACTCAAAGACGCTTTACATGAAAAAAAAAAAAAAAAATAATAATTATTAAAAAAAACAAATTATAAAAAACTATTAAAAAAAAAAAAACTTTGCGATCCATTTTTTTTTTACTCGATGCGTTTCGTCACGTTTTGTATCGCGATATTTCGTCCCATCCCTAGTGGTGACTAAAGTCGATGTTGTAGATCTGCACTTCCTTATCTCCCGTCCCATCGACAGAGCATGAAAGGCCTGTTTAAAGCGATCGTCCCGCACAAAGCTCCGCAGAGGACAGTCAGGCGCGGGTCAGTGTCTGAATGCGGCTCCGGTCCCATCGGAGGTGTCCGTTTACCCACAATCCTCCGCTCCTCCTCCTCCGCGCCGCGCCCGTGCAGCGCCGCTGAATCTTTCATACGCGCTCACGTTTCAGCGCTCCCGAGGTCACGGCGACGGGAACCGTGGAAAAAATTCAAAAAAAATGAAACCTCACAAAAACAAACGGCTTCTTACTAAATAACCGGCGGTGTCGAGTGTCTGGCGGCGGAGCTCAGCGGCTGAATGCGCGGGATGGTTGAGCCGAGTCCGGTTTCAGGCCACGTTATTCGTTTGGTGCTTTTTGTGAGTTCAGTGTTTGATACTAAAGGATCAGATCAAATACTAAAGTCTCCAAGTCTATGAGGGGGAGTTTGAGATTATACAGGTGCATAATCTCAAACACATCTATGACCATCTTAAGAGAAAGAAATTAAATATTGATCTAAAACATTATGAGCCTCTCCTTTTGCTCCCCTTTACTGGGAAGCTGTTTCAATAAAGAGGACGGCCCGTGTGGCTGCAGTGAAGCTATGGCAGGTGTTTGTAGAGCAAGAGTTGGAGATGTGAGAAAAGCATTTCCTGGACACGCAGGAGCTCAGCAGGAGCTGTTGGGAAGCTGCTGCCACTGGGGAAGATATACTCAAAGATGCGCGAGTGGCTCAAAACACAGCCCCAGGTCTGTTTTGATGAGAGGACATTGTAACACGGTAAAACAAACTCTTAAAAAGATGACATTTAATGTATTTGAATATGCGTTGTAGGGATGATGAAAGCGCTGACGCAAAGTGAAATAAAGGCTGATGTGAAATGATGGGGAATCATTGTGGTCTCACCGGGCTCGGGTTTAACCTCTTAACCCCCGCCTTAAAGGAACAGGCCACAGGTTTTCCAGACTGAGAAATGTTCTTACCTGAGCTTAGACGAGTTGATGCGTAACTGTCTGGTCTTTGCGCGTGTGCTCAGTCATGCTAATGTTGTTAGCATTTAGCGTCTCCAAGCAAAGGAACAGCTGTAAACTGGGGTGAGGTTAGAAGCGACCGAGCTGTTCCACATTTCCTCTATTTAAATACAGCTGAGCCTTTACACGATCCAAGTCCAAAAGCGTCTGCGTGACCGAGCGCTCGCACACAGACCAGACAGGTCAAGATGGCGAGATCGAGACTAAACAAACTGGCTTTCATTTCAAATGGAACTTCATCCAATTAACTTTGTGACTCGAAGTTCTGGGGTCCGATCTCGAGGGTTTTTGTCCAAAATGGATAATCCGTCGCGTTAATTGGCATGAGCGATATCTCCATCATGGCGGCCTGATTTGTGACATGGCTGTTGACCCGGTATTTTACAACAGCTTTATTGATTTCCTTCGCTCAGAGTTCACCCGTCGCGGCTGCTCTTTATGACGGTCTGTTCTGGAGGATCGTGGAGCCATAAAATAAATGACTTCTTATAATGATTAAACCAAGATTACGCTCCAGTAAGATTATTTATCCAACCCATACGTGGATCAACGTTTGTATACTGGCTTGGAGAAAACCAACGGAGGTGAATCTGAACTCAACTACAAACTCACCCTTCCACATTAAAACCAAGGAGCACTGAAAGCTTTCAATCAGCACTGTAGCTATTTTCTCAAATGTACCGTAGGTTCCATTCAGGATTGTAATCTCCTGGTTAAATAAAGGTCAAATGTACAGTACAGTATCCAAAAGTGATTTATTAAACAAAAGGAGCAGTGGGCAATTGCAATGCATTTCCCAGGAAACCCATGTCCAGACTATGAGCCAGGATTAGCAACACGCTCCAAATGTAGCGTCTAGAACAAACATTGATAACTGTCAAAGGCGGCGCTGATCTCTTGTTAGTCACGTTACAACATGATGAATGCGGATGTGGACATACCGCACATCAAACACATGTCCTGGGGCAGACAGGATGGCACATGCCCAGAGAGCCTTGGGACAGTGAGGGTCCATTAATCGCCGAATACAACACAATAAGAGCGGGAAAGAAAGGATGAAAGGCTGAAAGAAAACCCAAATAAAGGTCTCTCTGGAAAAACAACACCTTTTAGAACCAAGTGTCTCAAACATTACATTAGAAGCAGAAGTGATAGTGTGATTATAAGCAGCAGGAGCCAGTGGTAGGGCTGGTAGTTGCAATAGTAGCAGGAGTGGTAAAAGTAGTCAATTATTGCAACAAAAAAATTCAAATGTAAGATAGAAAAGGATCCCTGTTGTAGGTTCTGTGTGGGGAGGAGGACCTGATGCATTTGTTTTATTTTTGTCCTGAAGCACAACACGGTTAACCAAACGCAGAGAAATCGCTGATGCAAAAGTTTCCTCTTTAGGGAAAAATAAAGTTTTGATCTTGGTCGGTGTAGTGAGGTGCAGAAAACCTCTCCTTTTCCTCAATGAAGGTACTTGATTCATCTTCTGTCCTCTGTCGCCTCTCATCCAAAAGGCTTCGTCAGCTGAAGATGGACAACTCCTGTATGACTGAGAACGTACACAGACGTCTCTCCTTTTCTGTTTTAGAACAATGAATTCAAATCATTGCTGCTCTTGACCTCTGCGTGGCCATGTTGTTTGCAAACCTGCCTCTGTTTTACATACACTACACCCTCCCCCTCCGCACAGGTGCATTGTGGGAGGGGATGACTCACGCTGTGGTTCAGTGGAACAGCCCGTGGATTATAATGTTATTAATAGGATTCCACTGGAGCATTGGCGAGAACTGGTTTGGCTTCATATTTGAGGTAATGGCTGTAAATGTGTTTGGAATACGGCTTCTGAGGAGGAGGGCGTCAGACTGACAGGTGCGGTGGGGGCGGGGCTTACCTGACAGGTGAGCAGGTGCTTCTCCAGAGCCTCCATGTCTGTCCCGTCGGCCCCGGCGGCGCCCAGGCTGCGGTGCGCCGAGGGCAGCCAGCGCTCCAGCTCCGAGACCCGCTCCAGGATGACATGGAGGTGTGGGTCCGGGGGAGGCGGGGCCGAGGGGTCCGGGGGAGGCGGGGCGGAGGCGGGCAGGGCGGCGGCGTGCTCCTCAGGGGGAGAGGGCGGGTCCGAGCGAGGGTCGTCTGGGGCCTAGGGAGAAGGAAACCATCAAAACGTTATAGAAGTTCATTTACCATTTGTTGATTTGATCACTTGGATAAAACATAACACTGGAAAATTGGTTTAAATAAGTGGAATGAAAAATGAAAACATTGCAGCTTAAAAAATACAAAGATTCACAGCCCGAGCCTCATAAACCCCCACTTAACTGCAGTACTTAAAGTGATAGTCTAGAAGTCTAAATGTTTTACAAATGTTATAAAATGTGCAAAATCAACCACCTGGTCTTGCATTTTGATGTAAAGTAAATAACAATAATATATATAGTATTTTTGTCCCTCCTTCGCGGCTCTCAGTAACTAATCAGAGTCCAGTATCCTCCCGTGTCGACCAATGAGACGAGCTTTTCCTGTGAACCAGCCTGTCAGGTCCAATCGGGAGGGAGGGGGAGGAGCTTGATCCTTTACTTCTGAAAATCCTGTTCCTGCTTCCCCCCCCTTTGCAAACTGAGACGGGCTTTCTGGTTAGAGACGGGAGGGATTTATTTCACTCCATCTCTCCGAACTTTGCAAACTTACAGACTGTCACTTTAAGTCGAATTTTTGAGCAAAGCTTTTCACGTTTCTTTGTCTATTAAAGCTCGTACCAATCCATCAAGAGCTTTTAAGTAACAACAACACTTTTCACACGCGCCTGGCCACTGTTTGAGCTCTCTGCTAAAGATGCTAATGCTAGTCTTTAGTTTGAGTTCAGTGGAGATGCTGGCTCACCTTCACAACCTTTTGATTCTGTTGCAGCTTTTCTTGAGGCAGACAAGACACAGCCAATGACATTTGAATTGTCTTGGAAAGGAAGTGGGAACAAAAGTGACCTGTACCTTCACGTGAAGCAAAACACGGTCATCAGAACGTCCGCCTGAAAGGGGAACATCGCGAACCCTAAGCCTGTGCAGACCAAGCCGGACTGCAGTTGCTTTTGTGTGACTCTGACGTCACATCGCGTGTGGTTTCGTATCCACAGGAGCCACTGATGCAAATTAGGTTCAGCCTGTTCAAAGTTTAGTCTGTTCAACCTGCGCATGGAAATGTATAACATGTAGGTCCATAGGAGACCGGTTAAAGACAGGTCAGGAGAAGAAGAAGCAGCTCCGGGATATTCTCCATTAATCAGACCTGTTTAAGGCGAGACGCTGCAGGTGAATAGGGACACTTTCTTTTAAATGTAGAGAAATCATTTTGAAAGCGTCGCTGCAGATTACTGGGATGATTGTGAGAAAAAAAAGTTTTCATTTTATGTTTTCATATAAAAATAAGGAATTTTATGCCTAAAATGCCCCAAATTTCCCGCTTTTTTGAGCCAGGTTTAAATGGTTTTATATTGGAACATTTTAGTTACAAAGACTTTTTCAGAGGGGATTTTGGATATTCTGCTTTGGGAAAAATCTGTAAAAAAAAATAAAAAAGGCTAAGAATTGGATAAAAAATCCCTCTGTAAAAACAATATCGTTAAGTCAAAGGCTGCAAAGTGTTACTGTCGCAACAAAGTGAGAAAATGCTTTTAGAGAGAACAACCCTTGATATGACAACTTCGCATATAAATCTATGGAGAAACTTTGAATGAATGAATAATTAAACATGTATTGCAAAGATTAGGCTTGACTTTCTTATCCCCTTGTTCCGCAGCTGTTGACGGCGCCTTGTTATGATTATGATGGCGTTACTTAGTCAATGTGTTGTTAAGATGATGTTATTAAGGAGTACATACGCTCCAGTCACGTAATCTTATTTTCTTTTGATGTAATTGCCTTTTGAGGCCACTTGTCTACTTAAGGAAGAGACACATGTTATTCTGTGTTGTGGATACAGTCCTCACATATTACTGTGAAATGTAAATGTTGCTTCAGCCTACGCCGTTTGAGCATCTGTAACCGTTTAATGTTTGTGTATTTTGTAAATTTGGAAAATGTAAGCTGCTCAAATAAACTAAAAAAACAAGAAGTGTCTGTTTGTGTTGTGATATTGGGCTATACAAAAGTACACACACAGTTGTTCACAGTTCATCTCTGTGGGAGATCGGTCAAAGAAAATGTCCAAAGAAATGTAAAGAATACCTTTTCTAAAGCTTTTATGATCACGTTCAACCGTAATAAAGTCGAGGTGGGCAATATATGTCTTCAATATAATGAAATGGAAAGTGCTGGTTGAAGGATAAGCACATTTACAATATCGGGCCTGTCTCCAATGACAAGAAATGTGGAGAAAAAAGAAGAAATAAATGGGGGGGAAAAAGTCTTGGTTTTAGTCCTTTCTTTTCCTATTATTATTCCTTATTCACTGTACTGTGAAAATGGATATTGCCCTTTTATACACATTTAAACTGTAATTCACACTTCTCTTGCATTGAGATGGGATTTGAATGTACAAAAGGTCCCTCAGGCTTGAATCCCTTATACAGGAGTTCATGAGACGTTAAACTTGCAGTGAAATGAATGCAAATAAACAAGTCCAGGAAGAGAGAGAGAGACACAGGCACAATGCTAATCACACAAACAGGCAAACAGTGGCTGTACAGAGAAGGAGGTGAATACATTCCATAAACCGAAGGAACATAATCACTAACGAACAAGCTGAAGCCTAAACTGCACGGGTCCAGAGCGTCTTCAGACTCACCAGATTCCCTTACGTCCACAGAAGCTCCACAAACTCCCACTGAGACCTGCTCTGTGCTCCGGCCCGGCTCCCGTCGGCTCCGTCTAATGTGTCTCTAAAGCCAAGCCCCGCCCCTCTGTCCAGCACTACTGTCTGCAGAGGCGGATCCGGTGACACGGGTGAAAAGGAGACAGGTAAATAAAGGTGAAGGAGCAACGGAGAGAGCTGAGAACACGGACGGGTCCAGGTGTAACATGTGCAGTTTGAACCAGAAGACAAAGTAAATGTGAAGAACCTGCAAACTCTTCACAGAAACGCAATAATGTGAAATGGTGTTCTGGAGGTACAATGTAATAAGACATGAAACCCTAAACCCTTATGTCTCATTACATTATGTGCCCCCAAACTGCACATTACTGTCACTGTGTAAGTACTACAGAAGTTATTACACATTGTTACAAAGCACCTTACACTAAACTGAATGTATTTATTCTGTTTTATTCTTAATTTATGCAGGTTTGTCCCGTGAGAGTCAATGCCACAGAGCCCTGTTTCAAACCAATGGGCGAGGAACGCGCTTCCCCATGGTCCTCATGGCGGGGAGCTGACATCGCTGTAATACCACCCCCTTGTGGCCGGGGGCGCAGCTTAAAAGCCTGGCTCCAAAGAGTTTTTCTTTTTGGAAAAATCGCTTTGACCCACGTGACAACGCTGGGGTGGGTGAAATATTTTCAACCACGCTGGTCAATCAAGCTCTGGAGCTCTGTGGAGGCTCCGCCCACCCCGCGAGCGCAGGGTTTTTCCCGCCTTTTTGCCCTTTTAAGGAGGAGACAGAGCGGCCATTATGGTTGTGGGGAAGCTGGCCAATGTGGTCAAGTAGGAGGCAGACTCAGACGTTCCCACAGTAGCCAACATTTATTCCACCGTGGTAAATGTGGCAAAAATCATACTTTACATTTGTACAAAAAATAACTGTCAAAAATGCTGAACAGAAACAAACAAACAGAACTTGACTGAACTACACCAGCTACATGGTTCTACCCTTGCACACGGACTGGTCCACGGGCAGAGCCAAGTTTTTAAATATGGCTGCCTGATAGGACACACCCCTTTCCGGACCAGGTGGCAAGTATTACCATGAACAAAAATGAAACATTTAACGTAAATACTTTGTGATGCTTTAACTGAATAAACAAAACAAACCCGGGACAGTTGTGTTTAACGGTTTAGTTTGGATATTGCAAAAATTATAACCATGAAACAATGAATACATAAACTTATAACGAACGTGTCAAAAGAAATTAACCTACTGTGTCACAATGGTGCACACGGGACTCGGGAACCTTTACAATGAATGGGGCTGCAGGGGATCTTCATTATATTATATCTATGTTTCAAACACATCGATTAAAACAGAATACAGATACAAAGGTTTGGCTGGTGGTTAGCGCTGGTGATTCACAGTTAGACGGTCCCAACTCGGTAATACAGGCTTGAAAAGTGCAATACAAGTGTGAGCCATTATTATTATTATTAAAATACAAGAGGACGTGACTTGAAATTTGAAGCTAAAACAACATTTTCTATTTGATAGGTTTAATTATCAAAGGAGCCATTTTGCCGCCAAAGAAAAATAGTTTGGAGCCGCAAAATATAACACCGCTTATAAATGTAAGTTTTAATCTTTTGTTGAATAGACGGCTCCTCCTCACTCCTGCCCGTTTACCACAATGACCACGTTCGTGGGGGAAATCATGGCGGATTTACAGGCTCCTCCTCTCCAGCTCTGACGAAGCATGTTCCTAAAAAGGGCATAAGGGCGGGATCTTGACCGTAGACCCGGCCCTGCTTGGCCCTCGCGGGGCGTGTAATGGGCGTGTATTTCTGTTGTAATCGCGCCCATGGCCAGGCAGCGACGTAAACGGCCTGTCAATCAAAGTCAGGCCCTCATTAATTATGCAAGATTTCTAACATTTAAACTACGATAACCAGCCCGGTGCCCCAGATTGTTTTTAACCCAGCGTAATCACAGGAGGAATATCTAGCTCTAGCCACTTCTAAACCATTAAGCACCAGGCATTAACGTTGTTTTTAAGTCCAATGCATTCCAATGGGGGCATAGCGGTCATATGGAGGTACTACAGCAAAGGTGGAGCAATGGCGGCCTCAAGTGTCGTAGTCACAAAGCAGAGCAGTCAGCGGCCGTTGCTGCAGACTCCTGGTTTTATGGATCACAGTAAGTGTAAAGTAAAGTGTAGCCATACTAAGTTAAGTATGGGGGGAACCCGAGAGGAACCCGAGAGGAACCCATCCAGACGGGGAGAACATACAAACTCCTCAGACAATCCGAAACCCTTTTAGTGTGTGAGGCATAAGCGCTAACCACTCAGCCACTGTGCCACCCAGACACAAACAGACACAGACGTTTCTTCTTCTGATTTAAGGCTTCGACCTGGTTTAAGATTTAGACTCGACGTTCAAAAACACATTTAATTCACTCTTCACTGTTTGTCATATTGGGATTTATTAAAGGCGACAATTTAATCAAAAGTGTGTGGAGTCTGTATCATTAATTTGCAAACACTCGGTTAATGGTAAAGAACAGTTTATTGAAGATACAAAAGACAGAAAGCAAGCACACAGCAATTCATCATCATCATTATTATTATTATTATTATTATCATCATTATTATTATTATTATGTGTATTAATATAACTATAGGACCAGGCTCATGTTCAGCTCAGATTGCACACTCTAAAAACAGACAGACCCCGACCTTTCTTTATGATACATATGAAACGAGGCTGATGACAGTAAAGCTCCGTCACCGGCTCCAGCGTCGTTTTGCACGTTTCTCTCGGCGTAAACAAAAGCCTAGAAAATACTGAGGAGGTTCAATCCTTAAAGGTAAAAAAGTGAGGGACGTGTGAGCCGGGCAAAGCCGGGCCGAAAATGTCGTTTTTTTGTTGTTTTTTTGTTTTTTTTCATCACGATTTAAATTGAAAGGCCTTTCTCATGTGCAAATGCGTAACAGTAGACAAATAGTGAGAGAAAGTGTTTTGCTACAGGGAGAGAAATTACAGCTACTTTCACCATGAACAAAAGAGCACCAGACATACAAGATAAATACTAGAGTTTAGGCTTGAAAATGGAAGAAAGGCTTATTTGTTTTTGCAGGGAGCTCGAAGAAACTGAAGATAGAAAGAAAAAAAATATATATTTTTCACAGCCCAGGTGAACAATTAGACATGATCCCAGTATTTTGGTTTCCTGAATTGGTTTGTTATAAACGTTTCGAGGCAAAATTGGGAAAATCGCGTTTAATGACGAACAGGTTTTCTGCTAAATTACACATATTGACTGTTTTTCTTTGTAGAAGTCACTTTCTATGGCGTTAATTGGGTCCAGAAATCAACATGGAAAACACTTATACAGATCAGTGGGTTTTGCCTTGTAAACATTTAAAAGATCAGTTTCACTTTTCATCTCATCTTCAGCAGAAATGACTTAAAAGTGCTTGAATTATTGGACAGTTTTATTGCCATTGGAACAAAAAGGATTTTTTTTACTTTTGACATTTTTGTCTCATTTCAAGTTCATTTATTAGGCCCGAGCGGCCTGCCGTAGCAAGGGCCTATTGTAATCGCAACGCAGTGCGCGCAGCGCACTGAACCTAGGTGCGCGGAGCGCACGAAAACAGCGCGAAGCGCTGTCCCCATGTCCAACGTAAACTCACCGTGTAAAACAGTGACTGCCCACACCTCTGGTGTGGGCCCTTATACTTATAATTGCTGCAAAATGAATGGGGGTATATGGCCAACTGTCATACGGAGGTGGATGACGAGCGCGAAGCGCTCGTCATTCACCTCCGAGCCCCACCGGTGCGTGCGGGAAGTCGAAAGCTTTAAAAAAATGCATAATATGTTGTAGTCGCGAAAGCGACTATATTGTTTTTGCAAGAAATATTATTATTCTTCTTTATTTATTTATTCTTTCTTCTTCTTCTTCTTCTTCTTCTGCTCTTTGAGCAGGAATTTGACCCCCTGAACATAGTTGAAAACTCACCAAACTTTGCCCAAAATTCAGATCCGGTGAAAAATTAATTAAAATGTGTGTTTCGTTTTGGGGAAATAAAAAATGGCGCGACAGCGCCACCTACAAAAGTGAAAATACATTGCGCCTATGGGGAGGGGGCCAACATAAACTTTGTCGCAGAGCGACGGGATTCGGTACAGACATTCGTCCTGTGAGGACAAACAAAATATATTATTGTGGCCACGCCCCCAGACAAACCGGAAGTCCGCCATTTTGACAGGAAGTCGGGAAAATGCTGAGTCAGCGTTTTCGCTGACGTCGCATTTTAACGAACTCCTCCTAGGGCGTTTCACCAAATGAGCCCAAAATCGCTCCACTTCATCTCGAGATGTGGGGCATCAAAAGTTATCCAAATTTTTTGGCTAAGTTTTACGGTTTGTTTGCGGCGAAGCCGCAATCTTTACGAAGATTTTTGCGACTTTCCGAAAACAACAAAATGCTCCCATTTGCACAAACGAACTCCGATTAAAAATCGGAAATATACATTTTATTGACCTTTCACCCCCGGACACAACAAATGTGAAAAAGTGAGATTTGGCGCGATAGCGCCCCCTCTAGGCTGAGAAGAAAATATGCATTATGGGAAAAAAATTTGTTTCTCGGAAATTGATAAAATTCGGCACAATAATAGCTGATGGCATCCCGATCCAAAAAGCCAATGAGACCCATACCGTATTTTGTACGGTGTTGCCATGGAGACGACCAAGGCTCGCCATGTTATTCCAATGGGACTGACCCGCATATCACACATTATACACATTACAGCTCGTTAGCGCCCTCTGTAATGTTCTTGTGAACAGTGGTAAATTGAAGTACGGCCCGTAAGGGCCATCCGATGCTGCTTGTGAAATAAAAAAGATTTGGGGCGCGATAGCGCCCTCTGCAGGTTGGGGCCATCATTCACATGGAGACGCTAAAAATCTCGTTTTGATGTTTACTCACAAAGATTAATGGCTCATCAGGGCAATAAAATGTAGTGTGGCCACGTTGGCGCCCTCGGTAGGGTTATGGCACGGCAATGGAGGCACTAAGGGAGGCCTCCATTACATGGTTGCTAGGCGACCAACAGGTGGTCGGCCATTTTGGGAAAAATCGAGTAATCAGCGCCGAAGGCGCCATTTCTCGCCTTTGCTCTTTTATAATATCGACCTAGGGTGGCAGCGACATTATAACCACGTAGGGCGCGGCAGCGCCTCCCGGTTATTGCGGCGGCGTGCGATAGCGTGCGGTAACCAGCCCATGAGACCCGCCTCCCGGTTATTGCGGCGGCGTGCGGGAACCGGCGTCAACCGGCCAACGAACCCCCGCGAGGGCCTCTCGATGCCGCTTGCGGCTTTAATTTCATTTTGACCTCTTAGCCACGTGCATTTTCTCCAGCTCATCCGGAAGCTTCTGGATGAGAGTCTTTAGGCCGGTGTAACACTTATTTGAAAGCTAAGACCTACAAAACTGATGGTTGCCGTGTTGTCACCTTTTTTTTCCTCCATAACTTTTTTTCTTCGCTTCTTTGTGGCTGTTTTTGTAGCTTTTTCATCTTCGTTTTCGACTTGTTTTTAGACGCTTTTTTTAAAGACCTTTTTAGATTTGGGTAACAGGAAACTGGGCAAAATGTGCTCGGTTCAGGTGGGGGTTAAAAGGTTAAGCGACTTAATGCTTGTTCCAATTATGATCTTATTTCGAGACAGTCCAAACCTGCTCAAAATAGCAATAAATAGCATTAAATGTCTTAATTCAAGCACTTTTCAAGCCATTTTGCTCAGGTGAGATGGCATTTCCTCGACACACTGGGTCGGTGATTTCCCAAAGCTTGATTCCTGTTACCGTTTATTCCGTTTCATTAAAATTTGGCCTTTTATCGCTATTATTCGCAAATTGTTCTGTACATTTAGGTGGAAATAATGAGGAAAAAAACATGATTATATTTGTTAAAAAAAAAGAGTGATTGTTTGTTACTGGGGAGCCCCTTTGGATCGAAAAGGGGTGGATTTTAAGACCTCGCTCCGACACATTCATTAGTCGTCGAGGGTTTTCGAAAATCATTTCAATCTCATGCAAAGTAGAAAATATATTAATTTCACGTAAAGTCTTTAGTCTTTGCAGGAGGCTCGACATTACAATCATCCATTCGTCATATGGGATGCATTTCACACTGCTGCCCATAAAGTGAGAACATTTCCTGCCATTTCTGATAAATAGCTGATGAAATTGTAAAAGAACCTCTATGTGCAAGTGTAATGAATTGTTGTGTTAAACATGGGAAAGATTTATGAATTGTTAGGGTTCATTTGGTAATTGTGGCTCGTAAAAAAAAATCGCAAAAATCGTCCAAACTTTATGGAAAACAGGGCAGACGTCTTTGTGTCTCGTGCAAAAACATCCCCGTGTGAATGGAGTCCCGGCAGAGTCCATAGTCGTGCGTTTAATTGTCTTGGTTCGAGCTTTAGGAGACTACGCAGCGGCTGGATTTGGCGGAGGACTCGGCGGGGGAGGACGGGGTGACCTCCGCGCTCTCCTCGGCGGCGGGCGGGCCGGCGTCCTCAGACTCGGCCTCCTACAGGGACAGGATTAGAGAGGGTTATGAGGGTTAGGTCCAGGCAAAGGCACGGCAAACACATCCACTTAGTCCAATGAGGAGACACGGTTAATGCAGGGAGGGGCTGTGGTTATGGGGGAGCATCTGCAAACTTTAGTAAAATATGGCCTGATATTCATTTTAAAGTGGACATGAACAATAGACACTAAAGACATTTGGGTGCCACAGTTTTTACATGTTATCATTTCAAAATATGTCTCTGTAACAATTAAATAGGAACAATGAAATGCAGGCGCTAATATTCTTGACTGGAGCTCCTCCTGCTGGCAGCTGTAGGAATCATTTTCTAAATAAAAAAAAGACTTCCAGGTTGGATACGGCGTATGAGCAGCTCCCGCAGTTTGTTATAAACACACTTCGAGCACAGAACAGCTCAGAGTCGGTAATGTTGGATGATGGGCGTTAAAATGTGGAGGACAGTTATTCGATGTTTTAGTACAGAAGAAGAAACGGCTACATTTAACAGCTTTGTCCGAGGATTCATTCAAAACTGCGTGAATGTTGTGAAACCCTACTCCAGGTCTGTCTTTGACGAGGGAACACGGTTTAAAGCAGAACTAAGTAACTTGTTGACCTTAATAAATCCTTCCCGTCGTCCCTCTGGGGGTAATACAAGTGTTAATGGGACGATTCGGGGGGTCTTTCATCCCCCCCTGGTGTCTCTGGCCAGAAAACACCAATTGCAACTTGACTGCTACTGGACCGGAGCAACCAATACACACTAACGGAATCAGGACGAAGAAGCTAACAGACTAGCGGGCAAAGCTAACTGCGGGCTAGCGCCACTTAAACAGTATTTACAGCCAAGTTTGAGTGAAAAAAATGATCTCCATTGTGTAATTGGATGAACAACATCCCTCTGTCCCTTTGTCTTTTCTGTCAGCGTAGTATTTACTCTCACGGACAATTCATGAGTAAAAAAACTGCAAAATGCTACGACACCTGCAGTGGCGCTTATGGCCTCTAGGGGCACGAGTTACTCACTGCTTTAAAGCTCAAGAAAGTCGATTTCTGCAGGATATGTCCACTTTAAGGCACTGCAGGTGAATTGGGGGGGAATGAAATTTAGAGATATCCATTTGAAACCTTTGCTGTAGATTACCGACATAAATATGAGGGTAAAATGTATTGCAAGTTTTCTGGCATTTTATGTTTAAAATGACGTGCAAAAGTGGATCAGCAGCAGTCATTCATACTTTATTTTTTACTCACGCAGCGTTCTCTCATTTACATATCAGATGTAGGGCCCTAGTACAGTAACACAAGCAATTAAAAAATAAAAATCTATTTTCTAATTTCCAGCTTGCACTCGGTATTTAGCATCTGCCTTTATAAATGACCCCGTTTTATGCATAAACATATCATTAAGCATCATGGGATTTGCAGCAATGATAAACTAATGGAGATTTTAAAAGGTTAAATACTGGAGTTATTGTTCACATTAAAACATTTGGACACTACAGTGCTTTTTCTCCACTTTTTATTCTGTTTTTAGCTCTCGTTAGACTATGGAAAATGTATGCTAGCACCCGCAAACATGGCCGATCTCCATGGTAACAGCGGATTTTCCCGAACTCGAATAGAGCCAGGTTTAATTTGATGTTTTTTGTTGTTTTTTCAGAGGAATGTTAAGTTTCTGAATAAACAAGTGAAACAATCTATAAAAAACAAACAAACAAACAAAAAAAAACTCTTTTTTTTTGTTAAATCAATCTGGCAGGAATTACAAAATACTTCCTTCTGTAGGAGCTACTGAAGTGGAGATGTTGTTGAAAGAGCGGAATTAAAAAAAACTGCACTTAATCCACATTTTTTGCTCAGATTTGACGTTTTAAAGGCATGTGGTCCTAAACTTTTGATCAGCTGCAAAAATAGACTATTTCAGTGTATTTATTGTTTTCAATAAAAGTTTCACACAATTCTTTTTTGTGTCTCTCCCATTTCTTTTTGTTGGATACCGAAGTTCTACTTTTGATCCAATCATGCAAAATATGAATTTTTGCCACTTTTCAACTGGTCTTAAACTCGGGACTGAATAATCCTTAATTGTAAAGAGCCTCGATCTGTAACTGAGGTCACATGACAAAGTAAACATGTTGTTAAACCAGATTTGAAGAGTTTGTTTGCCTTTTTATCTTGATGTTTGTTTGTACAGTGGGGGGGGTCCCAGATTGTTAGCGCGATAAGTTTGGGATTCCCCGTACTAGTATATGCATCTCTTTAATCCACAGAACTAAAGAAACTTAAAAAATAATCAGGAATTTAATTGAATGAAATGTATGAAATTCAAAGTTAGCAAAGAAAGCCTGAATCTAGAAGCAGCACAAATGAGAATGAACAAAACAAACATTGATTTTGTTTCTACCTTTTCCTCTGCGGTTTGCGGGGCGTCGGCTTCAGCCTCTGCAGCGACGGCGCCCCCTGGCTCCTGGCACCAACGACAAATGATTTAATCTCAAACAAAACAAGCGGACGCCATCGAGACGCGTCCGATCACAGCACACACCCTTCAGAGGAGAGGTCAGTGAAGCCGTGAAAGGGTTAATGACGTCCAGGCAGAGGAGGACGAGCGAGGACAGAAGGTTAGAACATTCCGGTTAGGGCTGGAGTTTGAAGACAGTGGATGAAGAGGATGTTAGCTTCACCGAGACGTGTTCATGAGATGGAGACGTATCAGGGGCAGTAGAGTCGCGTGAAGGAAAATAAAATCCTCTTTGCTGTAAATGAGCGGGAATAGGCATCTATGATTCTTGCAATAATAGATTACCTTTCATCTCCGCAACTGACAAAGGGCTTATCTCACCAGCCTGTAGACTAGTTGGAGACCAGAGTTGCCCCTGGTCACGGAGATGTCTCCGAGAGGTCTCCGCTGGCTCAAGCAGCTGTGGCAATGTTGCAAACACTACAGTATTTGTTGTCCTCAACATGTGAGAGGTTTCTGTGATGTCCCTGCAATGTCTCCAAGACCTGTCGGATACCTAGGAGACCTCAAAGAGACTCCATACGAGTCTGTTGAGGACAACAAATAGTGTTCGCGACACAACTGCTTGAGATCGCGTAGACCTCTTGGAGACCACACAGAGACCACAAGTCTCCAGGCATTTTTTGTTTTTTCTACTCACCCCATCTCCAGAGGACGTCTTGGAGACACGTACATGACTCGAGTCTCCAACTAGTCTCCAGACCGGTGACACAGGCCCAAGACACATCTTTTACTCATCCAGTATTCTCTCATTTACAAGTATTTTTTTTACTCTTACTGGAGTAAATATTTTAGCTACGTTACCGACCTTTTCTTTACAAATGTTGACCTTTTAAATGTTACTAGGTTTAAGAGAGCTTTACCTTGACATGTTTATAAAGCATTTTAAACTTCTATTGTATGTATTTGGTCAAAAGAGTGTTTTGAAACCTCAAGTTTCTGGTGACCAAGAATCTTCATTGATGAAACATACTATACTGCCAGACCAAAACAAAAAGTCAGCTCTTTCACAATGTGAGTCCAATGAATCTTGGAATACGGCGGTGCCATTAGGGAATAAGAAATCCACAGATGGAATAACCTGGTCATTCCGGATGTTCATGTCGTCACACAGTTAGTGACATCCAGGTAATGGACACTTTCTTTTTTTGGTCGGGCAGTGTATATTTAATATGGAATAAATTATTGTCCTGTTTATGGGTCTATATGACAAATACTTTAATGTAGGAAAACTGCTGTGGGAAGTGCAGTACAGCGAGCCCTATTCTCTAGCTCTCCTCACTGAATATACTTTTCATTATGATACAATATTTCCTTCATCTGTTACCTGTTCATCCTCTCGTTTCGTTTTTGAGTTTTGTTTCTTTGTTTTAATGTTCGGTGGAACCCTGTGAGGCAACTCCCGCTGTTGATTGATTGATTGATTGATTGATTGATTGATTGAAAAAAGTATGGGTATTGTAAACCGAGTAACGTTAAAGTACCGGTACTCAGCCCTAGTCCTGCGCCGCCGCGACACTATGGGACAACCAGACCATGTTTTTGAAGAGGACTTTTACACAAACACGAGGGAGGACAAATAAAGTCCTCACAGAGAAGCCCTGCCTGACCCGGGATGCGAACACCGGAACCTTTTTGAGCTGAATAATTCAACGTCTTGAAACCACCGACGTTACATTTCTTGAAATCACGAATAAAAAAGTTAGTAAAGGTTTGGAAACACTCGTGCAATATTGCCGTGAATCATGCAACGTCCCGGTCGAACAAATCCCTTCAAACCTTCATGACAACAACACCACAGTTTCCCAGGAGAAGTAAATACAGGGAGAGGTAATACTGTCCATTCCCACACGAGGGCAGACGAGAGCGCCCGACCAGTGACACCGACAAAACAGGGGGCTCAGAGACAGTTCCCCAAACGGTGGTGTAATTCCTGGAGTTACCTGCGGAGTATGTCCCAGGAAAGTGTCCCAGAGCCACCGCAGTAAACCTGACGCCTGATCATCTACTGAGCCTCCTTCAGACGGCTGCAACCAGCAAAACACGCTCTCAGCAAACACCGCGAACCACAGCTCCTTCATTTACTCACGTCACTGTCAGGTACAGTGCCTTGCGAAAGTATTCGACCCCCTTGAACCTTTCGACCTGTTGTTCACACACAGGTGGATTCTATTTATCATCATTAGTCATTTAGGTCCACATTGGATCATTCAGAGATCCTCACTGAACTTCTGGAGAGAGTTTGCTGCACTGAGAGTAAAGGGGCTGAATAGTTTTGCACGCCCAATTTTTCAGTTGTTTATTTGTTAAAAATGTTTGAAATATCCAATGAATTTCGTTTCACTTCATGATTGTGTCCCACTTGTTGTTGGTTCTTCACAAAAAATTACAGTTTTATATCTTTATGTTTGAAGCCTGAAATGTGGAAAAGGGTCGAAAAGTTCAAGGGGGCCGAATACTTTCGCAAGGCACTGTACAAACAGAAAACGCCCACATTTAAATTCCCATTTATCAACTATTCTATTATTATGATCTACAGTTAAAGTTAAAGGTTTTTTTATGTACATATTTTATGGTTTAGATAGAGGTAAAGTTCCAAACAATTCTCCCAGTTTGTTTCTGATTAGAGTAAGACATGCACTCATGAACTGTAAATCAAGTAAACGAGTTGGCCTGATTTAAAGCTTCAGTGCAAACTGTGTTCTCAAAATGTGTGGTTCTATGAGCTCATGTAACCCTTTATAGTATAATTGTTGGGGTCGGGACATGCAGCGGGGTGCAGGCGAGGGGTTTAAAAATGGATGCTTAGTTGCTCGACGTCATGCATTTGGACGAAGCCACACATTTCAAGAGGTCATTCTGTAGGTTAGCACGAGCACAGGACCACAGGACGTTAGTGAGCATGACAAACGTCTCACGGAAGACGGTAAAGTGAGGTTTCTTCTTCTCGTGTGGTACCTGTGCGTCTCGCTGTTGGGGGGGGCTCCTCTCAACCGTCAGCAGCTCGGCTCCGGCGCTCTGCAGGACGTCCTCCTTCACGTGAACGATGGCGATCTCTCCTTCCTCCTTCTGTGAAGTAACGGAAAGCGGCGAATTAACTCGTATAGTAGTCGGAGCTTCGACTTGAAGACAAGGCCGGTAAAGTGTCTTGCTCAATGACATAATGATTAATGATTAAGGAGATCGAACCAGGGACGGGTGGATCGATACTAGAGATCGATATCATGCCGCTAACAGGCCGATATCTCCAGAACTGAAAGTGTTGGAAAGAGCTCAGTCACCGCCTAGTGACTAACTCATGCCCCTAGAGGCCATAAGCGCCACTGCAGGTGTCGTAGCATGTTGTGTCTTTTTACTCATGAATTGTCCGTGAGAGTAAATCCTACGCTGACAGAAAAGACAAAGGGACAGAGGGATGTTGTTCATCCAATTACACAATGGAGATCTTTTTTTTTCACTCAAACTTGGCTGTAAATACTGTTTAAGTGGTGCTAGCCCACAGTTAGCTTTGCCCGTTAGCCTGTTATACATTACGGAACCACTGAAGTGAAAGCCTCACCTCTTGAGATGTTGCTCTCCCGAACCGAGGCAGGAAGGGGGACTGTCTGGGAGCGTCTGGCAGCGGGACGAACAGCGCCGGGACTTTCTGAAATTCCACGAGCAGCGGCGTTAATTACATTTCATACGACTGTGGCCTGTCCCATGACATGAGCCGCACCTTCTGCAGTTCACTGAGCAGCGTCTGCAGATGGTCCACCGCCAGGAACACCGCCAGCGTCTGCTCCGCCTTCTCCGGCAGCTCCAGCGTCGGCCTACACCCCTGCACCTCGTGGATGGTCCGCTGCATCGTCTGGATCTTCTGCTCCACGACCTGCACAGAGTGTGGAAGATTAACACACACTTCGAAGCCCACTAGCTTTTTCAACCTCCAAAATCCCCAACACTGCAATAATAATGATAATTTAAAAGTAAAATCCTGTCTTTTTGCATGTATGCTGTAATAAATGTTATAGACCTGGAGTGTCTATAAAGCCGACTAATAATTAAAATGCATTAATGTGAGTAATTCTGTCTCAAATTCTGTAAATAAAAACTACTGCCAATGGAAGATTTACTTATGTCTTTAAAGGCGAGGCTGCAGGTGAATAGGAAAACACATCAAATTCAGAGATATCAATTTTAACTGAACATTGCTGAACATTACTGATATAAATATGAGAATAATGTACAGCAGGTTTTCTGTCATTTTATGTTTTCATATAAAAATTGGGCATTTTGTGCTGAAAAAAATCGCCAGAACTGCCCATATTTTCAGTGGCGAAGTCTAAATAATGGATAGACCAGGATTGAAATGTATGGTTTTATTTTGTTACATATTAGTTACAAAGACTTTGGATCTTTAGTTTTTAAATACGTGAAAACATCTATAAAAACTCAATTTGTGCCTTTTTTTTGTGTGTGTGTTTAAAGCTCAATAAATCAAGCTGGGAATTGGATATAAAATCCCTTGTTAACCTTGTTAAGTCCAAGACTGGAAAGTTTGGAGTCTGTAGTAGCTGCTTCCTCGGATACCTCCGGGTTAAGATTATGTTTTTTTTTTTCTTTTTCGAAAACTAAGACGTTAACGGAGAAAACGACTCCACATCGACCACTGCGTGAAAAATCCATACTCTCACCTCGCCTTAAAGTAAACTGGGATTTTCTGTGGAACATTTAAAGGGCCTGGATGCAAGTAGGTCATTGTTATACTCACTACTGCCACCTCAGGTCTTACGTGTAACTGCAGCTTCTATGTTAAGCATGACGGCACTTCAGACCCGCATGAGAGTGCGGGATTTTAGAGGCAGTTGTGGTGAACAGGTCTGGGCTCATTCTACACATTAGGACATGGCTGGAACATGTAGGGGGAGGAAAATACTTAATATGTACATTTTTAAACTCTGTATAGTCCCTTTAAGTGTAGTAAGATATTCATTCTGATTTCGGTGCAATTTGAAGTGTCCAATGACTTGTTAATTGGCAGATAATTAATCAAATAAAACTTTTTCAAGAGGATTTCACTTATTTTCACTTATTTAAGCAGTGATTAATGATGCCCCCTGCTGTCTGTTCATTGTTCCCTACGGATTAATAAAGTTCTTGTCTTATCTTCTCCAAAATAAATGCAGCCTCATAATAAATTCCGTTTGATTAAAATAAACTTGATTACGCCTGACCTTGAGTCTCTGGACTTTGGGAGTGGACAAACTCTCAGGAGAAGCCAAAAGGTTATTGATTTCGGCCACGTCATTCTCCATTTTCTTCACCTCGGCTTCAATGGCCTCCACCGTCTGCAACAAAAACATGCTCATTATCTTCCGTGAACACAGTGATCCGGTGTTTATTTGTTTCTGTCCGTCCGCACTGACCTCGGCGGCGCGCTGCAGCTTGGACAGAGGCGCGGTGAAGCCGTCCTGGACCTCGGCCACTTCTCGGTCGGCCTCGATGAGCTGCTGCTTCAGGGCGCTGACCTCACACACCTGCGACATCTCCTCCAGGACGGCGGAGAAGGACTGCAGCGTGGAGCGGATCTGAGCCGAGTCGCCCAGCACCACCTCAACGACAGGAGAGGGACATAATGGTGTTAAAGCGAGTGAGTCGGGACAGAAACTTTATTTAGAGATCCATTTGAAACTTTAGCTTCTTTGGGGGATATTCAAAACTCCTATGAATGAGATATTTAACCTCAGTTCAGTCTCACCCAAATCTAAAAGCTTCTCGACTGGAGCCAACAGCCTATACAGGGCCACGCCTCATTTCAAAGTCCTACAAAACCCGCTGTCGTCTCTTTTGTATCGTGTTTTCATCATTTCTGTGACGTATTTTTGTTCCATTTTTATCGTGTTTTCGTCACTCTCCAGTCGTGCTTTTTGTCGCTGTTTTTATTGTGTTATTGTTGCTTTTTTTTCACTGTTTTGCCTTTTCATTTTGGCTGCCTTTTCTTCCTAATTTTTGCCGCTATTTTGGGGCTTTTTCTCAAGACATATATATAGGTATATCCCTGTTTAAATGTTTGACATACACTGATCAAAGGCAAGAGAAATTGAGAAAAAATTAGTTTGCCGTTCCTTCTTACAGGGACTCATTTAGATAAGTAAAATCCGCAGGGGTCAGGGACAACTATATAAACTTGCGGCGGTCAGGGATCGTAAAAAGTTATGTGGCCCATCATAAAATAAAACATTATAAAGGTTTGTCATTGAAACTAATGTAAAGGGAGAAAACTAGCATGAAAAATGGATGTTGGACCTGAATAACTCGTATTGGCTTTGTACAGTAACAGACGTAAATGGCTGAAGTGAATATTTAAAGGAGTTACCTGGAGAGCGTGCACGTGGCTGCTCAGGCACTTGCCCGTGGTGTACGTTGCTGGAGCAGCGAGCCACGTCTTGGCCTCACTGATCCAGCTCTTGGAGCTGTTGATCATCTCCTGGTGCTCCTGAAGCCACGTGTGGATCTGGAGGACGACACAAAGACACGAGTGAATAAAAGCTGCTGCTGTGAAGAGTAAGCGAGTTGTGTGACCCGTGTTCAGACCTTGCTGAGCAGCGTGGTCCTCTGCTCCGCCTGTTTGGCGAGTTGCGCGTGCATGTGCTGAACCTCCACCAGTCGCTCCGTGAGCACCAGCACCTCCTCTGGTTTGTCCAGGTCCTGCACATCCACCTCCAGAGCCGCCAGGCAGGAGTGCCACACGTCCAGCTCGTCCCAAACACGCTGTGAGGAGAGAAAGAGAGAATTTTGTACAAGTCGAGTACGGGGGGAGGCATTTCATATTTTCAATTTTTCTAGCAATTTATTTTTTAATAATATCATGAATTGCTTTGACATGTATTTTAATGCCTAAGATCATCTCAATAACTCATGAGGATTTATTTTTGTCCATCTAAAAAGTTTCCTTTATTGCACACACTTCACACAAATGGCCCCGCTCACAGACATGATCCACGTCATTGCTCCAGACTAAATGACTTTGATAACAAATACCAGTGCAGTTTCAGTTTATTTTAAATCAGTGGTTCTCAAACTGTGGGTCAGCCCTCAGAAGTTAGACATATGGCCTGAGGCCAAGTACAGTTTATGAAATGAAGAGTGAATGAAGTGTTCACACATTAGGACCAAATGAAGAGAGTGATGAGAGAACAATAATAACATCTCAGTGTATAAAACCAGCAGCACTGACCTTCTGAGTGACTTTGGCCTCGGCCGCGGTGGGGCTCTTCTGGTCCAGTCTCTTCTGGACTTTGTTTAGTCCAGATTGAATCTCCGACAGTTTAACCCCGAGTCTGTAAACGGGGCCGCTCTTCTCAGCGGCTTCATTCACCTGGAGCAGAGCAGAACGACCAATGAGCGACAGTATTCGGAGTCACATGACATCGTTATTGTTCTTCCCCAAAGGCACAACAGCAGCAGCGCGTGACGTCGTCTCACCTTTGGTTCGATTTGCTGCATGATCTGTTGGACGTCGCACAGCAGCGAGTCGATCTCAGCCGGGACCGCGGCGTCCGGCGCCGAGTACTTGGCGCTGATGGAGTTTGAGACGCGTTCCAACAAAGACTTCTGGGTAAACAGCTGGAGAAGCGCGTCCTGGAAACAACCAACCAACACATGTTATAGATGGACAAATGTCTATGTGTTTGCTCTTATTATAAACTTTCATCTATAGACATCAATAAACTGCCTAATCGTCACAATAAGGAGTTTATTTATCGACTGATTCAAATTATTCACACATCGCTTCAACCAAATGTCCTCTAAAGTTGCACAAAATCCTTTCCACATCTTGCGTTTTCTTTCAGGGGAGTTTTCAATGTTTGAATTCCTGCCTGATATACTGAGCTCTGAACTTTAAGGAATCGATTTTGAAAGGAAAAATACATTTATTTGCATTTATTGGGGAGAGAATTTTGAATCGATAAGGGGGCCGCGATGTCCCAGACTTTGGGAAAGGCTGATTGAAAACGTTATATGATATAAAACTTGCAGCACATTTTTTTCCTCATAAATATGCCGGAGATGTACAGTGAAACTTTCCCTTAATTACCTGCAGCTCCATTCAGTTCTGATGTCCAAGTCTGTAAAATCTACTCTCTGTTGTCTATTCAGAGCCGCTAAAAGAGCCCCGGTCTCCTCGGGGCGGCGTTTTGTGCAGTAACTGTCTCTAAATACAAAGCGCTTGAATGAATGGTTGCTTTGGCGTTGGGCCCAGAGCGGTTTAGTCCAGAACCACTCCACACTGAAACCAGACCCCTCACTATCGTCCGGCCACTCTGTCGCCCCCAGACTCTTACACACTGAAGCTTTTACTGACATTCCTTTCTTAGCAGGTAAACTGATATCTGACGTCAATGAGTTCAACTACAACTGTGGCACTAGGTTGGCCTTAATAAGCACTGAGCACGGATCTGCACTGAAGATGAGTGAGCAAAAGTATAACTGTAATACTAGAAAGGACTCAACCAGAAAGCAACAAGTATAGACCAGACAGTTCATAGTAGTAGAAAGTAAAAACAACATCCCCAATGCTGTATGAGAAGCTCTAACAGTGGTTTCCTCTCTGACCTGTATGTCGTGAGCGTTGCCGGTCTCTGGTTCTGAGAACAGATGATCCGCCGCCTCGAGCCAAGCCTTCAGCCTCTGCAGCTCCTCTCGGCTCCGCTCCCTTTGCTCCAGCTCTGAGCGGCAGGACGACAGGCCCAGGCTGCTGCTCTGACTCACGCTGAGAGGACACACACCATATGTTTTATTTGGTTAATATTATAATATTAGATAGAGCATATTTTTGACAGATGTATGCAGTGAAAATAGTTGAGCAAATTTCCATTTAACGCCAGTTTAAATCCAATGCAATGCTCTTTTAATGACATTTGATGTCCCGGAGGAAACTTCATTATATAAAATTGTTTAGACAAGAGACAAGTTGTCAGAGAAACCTTGTGGAAAACCTCAGGATGTGAAGGACAGCGGCAATGGGTCATGCTTACACACTGCATTGCACAAGTCTTTTAGTGGCCCTTGATAAATGACTTTGTAAATTAAAAATAGACAATTTTGAGAATCATAACAGCTTTTTTTAATCATTGCACAGAGCTGCACATCCAAAGTTGAAAATCAATGTTCATTTCATGTATCGGATATTTTGTTTGCACTTTAGCAGCACAGTAAAGCAAAGAATACTTCCTTCCTTCCCTACTTCGCTACTTCCTTCCTACATATACAACTAACATCCTTCCTTCATAATAAAGTGGAAATAATAATAATATATGATAATAATGGATCATGCATTTTGTAGCCCTGTTTCCATATTATTAACAATAAAATACTAACATTGCAACATGTCTTTATAGTCACGGGTAGTGCTAATCTAAGGATGTATTACCGTAAAATAAAGAGCATGTGTGTCCCGTTTCCAAGTAATAAGTACCATGTTGTTATTTGTGCCGCAAAGTAAAAACCTACCTCCAACATTTATTTACTCATGCTGCACTAAAACTATGAAAACTCTGACTGTACATTAAAGGTTGGATGAACAGAAGGCCCTCTCACCCGTTGTATCTGGTCTGCATGGCCTGGAGCTGCTGACAGAGGGGGGCGGACGGGGCTTGTTCCGAATGAGCGTCGACCCCCAGTAAACGAGCCACTCTGAGCTCCAGAGCGGAGAGCGCGCGGTGCTCACAGTCCAGTCTGTCCTGGTACTGCTCCCAGGACGGGACCACCTCGTGCAGCTCCTCTGTGGAGGTCCTCATGGGGGAGAGTTTGGGGAGCTCCGCCTCCACCTGAGAGAGGACGCGCTCTGCCTTCTCCACCTGCGACAGAGAGGGATCATGAAGATGTCTCGACAGGTAAAAGCAGTTCAGTGACAGTTACTTTATCCAGTGGATAAATATTGGTAAAGATCTTGTGTTGTCTTGTATATATAAACCACTGCATTACGGCATGAAACTTATGCCCCCATTTCTTGGCTTCCCGGAGCTGATAGTGAGGCTACTTTCATGTATTTCACAGTTTATGGCACATTATGTGGACAGAGCCGGTGCTGGCCCTTCTGGGCCCTAAGGAAAAATCCATACGGGGGCACTACAGTTTGCATCCCATGGCTGTTCAACGAAGAGCGAGCCCGTTTATGGTCAAACACAGTTCCACGGTGCAGTAGAGCAGGGCAGAAGTGGAACATAATGACCTCAATTCAGGCCCTGCCCCTCTGTGTGAGGAACACTAACCACTAAGCCACTGTCAGACTGGGGTTTAGGACTACTATTAGTCTATTTTCCCCACTTTTTAAAATGGCAAATGGCAAATGGTCACATTCTCTTTGGGATCCACTGATTTAAAACTAACTGAAACCTGCACCTGACGGTTATTTCTGTCTTACCAATGAGAATCAGCCTGTGAGTAGTCCTATTTGTTTTAGACTGTGCACATTCAGACAACCAGAGTTACTGTAAGTAACTCTGCCCTTGAGAACCATGTGGATTCAACTCCTCTTTGAGACAAAAAGGCCACATGTACGGCTTTACTCTCGCCTATTCGCCAAACTACTGTCCTGATACTCTGCTAGAGACAATGAGAATAAGACAATATAAGACAATAATGAGAGTGTGGCCGATGCAGCCCCAGTGTTATATGTGGAAAAGTAGGCGGAGAGTGAGTGAGTGCTGTCAGAGAGCCTGTCCCCGTGTCAATGCGTTGATTAATCAGTGAAACAACACCGTAGTTTGACTGAGATGCGGGGCCCATGCGGCTGTGGGGGCCCTACGCACCTTGCGTAGTTTGCGTATAGGAAAAACCGGCACTGCCTGCGGAGTTATGAATTTTTTAAGAAATAACCACAATGCTCTTTCCAGCCAATAAGGGGCATCTTAAATGTACAAAAGGAAAAAAATCCACACGTGTCCTGACACATCAGGATATAAACAACACATCATAGCCACGTGGTAAATGATCAGCTGTGGCTACAATAGCAAACTTGTGACACAGGCTGGTGAAGAGCAATACAAGTTTAATCCCAGTTCATTATTATTACTGATCTACTGAAAATGTTTTCTCAATAGAATTTTCAATAGAGTTTACATTATACAGTAAGTGGCCGGCGACCCGCCATGGGAGCTGAATTTCGGCCCACGATCCAAAATTAGTTTGACACCCCGGTCTATGATATCAACACATACACAAGCATAGTTATATATAGTACAGTATAGTTACACGTAATTCCAACTTCTGTCATATATTTAGGGAAAGTTCAGCAGTGTCTCAGAAAGTAAGTCGCTTTTTAAATAGAAGCAAGACTAAACTAAATTGGACAAATGGGACAAATAGACAACACGAATTCATGACTAAACTGATTGTAAGCTAGATCTAAACAGGTAATCAGGTTGATTTGCGTATCAGAATTGCGTATGTAATTTCCGCACGTACACAGTCAGTGATGTTGCTCCACTCGGCGATCCTCTGCTCACATCTGGACCGGAGTTTCCTGATGCAGCGCCTCAGCCTCGATACGCGTTTGGACAAGATGGCCGCCGTCGTTTCTCTGCGTCGTCTGCAGCTCGGCTCCGGACACCACGTCTTCAGCTCACACAGCGCCCCCCGAAGGGACTCCATCTCAGAACACAGAGACTGGAAGGAATAAAGGGGAAAGCTGAAGTGTGTTCATATAAGACATTTAAAAACAGACTAATATTTGGTTGTAACGCCTTTAACTTTGATTACAGCCCGACCCCCGATCGATGTTTTTACTCACAGCAAATTAATTTCCTCACAAAGACAATACATTACCTACTACTACAAATACTCCATACCTGGAGTTTGTCCTGTTGTTCTGAGCAGTCTCTCAAACAGGTGACTTTCTGAGTCATGAGCTCGTTCAAACTCTCCTCCGCTCTCTCGACTCTACGAGGGACGTCCTGCCGGCAATAATGGTCGAACTGCTCTACGCAACTGCAGACACACAACAAAAATCACTGTGTTGAACTTTGTAATATCGTTATCGAACACATTGATATAAAATCTCTGTCCTAAAACAATATGACAGCGATGGTGGAGGTTTGTCTGACAAATTTGTAGCTAAGAGGAGCTCATACTGTCAAAAAAATATGCAATTTTTTTTTACTTTTACCCCCACACATTTTGTCCAGTTTGACATTATCCAAATCTAAAAGCGTCTTGAAAAAATAAGGATGAAAATGCAACAAAAAAGCATTTAAAAAGCACAGAGAAAAGCAATGAAAATGCAACAAAAATGCGACAAGAAAGAGACAAAAACGCTTCAAAAATGTGACAAAAAAGTGTGTGGGGGGGGGGGAGTCAGTTTTGTAGGTCTTAGCTTTCAAATGAGGCACTGGCCTAGAGGCTGTAAGCTCCAGTCGAGGAAGCTTTTAGATTTAGGTAAAACTGAACTGGAGAAAATGTGTTCGATTAAGGTGGATGGTAAGAAAAGGTTAATAACAAACTCTGTAGTGATTACCGTATTTTCCGGACTATAAGTTGCACTTTTTTTCGTAGTTTGGCCCCCCAGTGTATTTTTTTCCCTTTTTTAAAATCCATATATTTAATTTCACATGCTACTAGAGGGCACTGCAGACTAATCGAGCAGCAGAAAGAAAGTTTGGAGTGAATGAGAAGCGGAGGTTACTACAATGAAGTAAACAAAAAAAAAAAGCTCCTCCGTGTCAAGGCGATTGTTCAGTAGTGACACCGAGGATGAAGATTTCAATGGATTTAGTGATTTGGACTGAGATCGAGAGTTCTGTATGTTCCTCACGCTCTAGTTATCTGATCTGTTTATGTGACGTTAACATACGAGACATATTTAGTTTGTTGTTTATGCTTCATGTATCTAACCATTAATGTGTTACGTTGGTCATATCTTGTGTAAACCTTCAACATAAAAATTCCACCTTCGAGCCACATCGTCACCTGCTGAGTTTGTCCTGCTCTATCTGCGCCTTCGCCTTCACCGTGGCCATCATCACCAGCAGCTGGCTCACGGTCTCCTCCTGCAGGGACTTCACAGCGGACGGCGACAGGAAGCGGTTTTGGGGGAAGCAGGTCTTGAGCTGGTCCACGAGGCTCAGGAAGTCCCGGTCCAAACACTCCATCGACCTCTGGATCTGGTCTGATCGCTCAGAGCAGAGTCCGCGGGGTCCGTAACGGTACAACAGACGCACTTCCAGGTGCAGGAAGAGGAGGATGACTCTTTTCACGGTGCAGGAGTAGGTCTTCAGCGATTGTCTGGCCTCAGTGATGCTCTCCTAAAACATTTTAAGGGAAAAAATATTACATTAGAATAGTAGAGATACGATTAGGACCCCTTTTTAGGTAAGTTAGCAAGATCATTGTTGCTGATATAAAATAACTTTAATATAATGCAACTAAATATTTCACCAGGAGGAAACACACTAACCACTGCCCCACGTTTTCAAGCTGCGAAGTTTGGTAGAAGTTAAGCATAAAAGCTGAGCTGGATCTTGTACTTATTATATATTACATGTTAATGAATACACGAGACTAATGCATGTAAATGCTCCACGCTGGATAGTAGCCATGAGCAATTTCCCTTCCGTTGTTACGCACTTGCATACTTGGGTATATCTGCCTGTCCGTCCATGGGTAAGGTAAGAGATACTTTATTGTCCCAATAGGGAAGTTTGTCCTCTACATTTGACCAAACCTTCGATGCCACTGGGGCGACCCGTAAGGAGCAGTGGGCGACGGCAGTGCCGTGCTGGGGACCCATCTCCAGATCTAGGGCCAGGGTTAGAATCACCTGGCTGGAGGATTCACCAATTGTTTTTAGTGGTAGGGGAAACCGGAGTACCCGGTGGAAACCTACACAAGCACAGGGAGAACATGCAAAGAAAGGCCCCATCTAGGTGGGGATCTAACCCTGACTTGCACTCACACACCCTCCTTCATCCTTTCATCCTGGCTTATTGTACATGTTTTTAGTGGTAGGCGAAACCAGAGCCATAGGAAACCTATGCCGGTGAGGGGAGAACATGCAAACTCCAAAATTCCACTAAGAACTTTCTTGCTATGAGGCAAAAATGCTAACCACTTCGCCACCATGCCATCCACTGTTTCACGTACTCACAATACTTCCCGTAAATCCCAATTGTTCATATGAATGACATAAATGCACAATTTGAATGCATGTAAAGCTTTGTCAGATAGAAAAGTGAATTAGGGAATACATTGCCCTGATATGGTTTCCTAATACCTCCATGATAGCAATTGAAAAGTGTGTGCTAAGTGGTAAATAAATGTACTTTACAACAAGAAAATACATTGGTTAGCCCAACTTTAAGTACAACATTTTAAAGTTTTCACTCACCAGTTGTGCGTCACAATCTTCCAGGAGCTCCTTCTTCAGCGTACTCAGATCCCCTGCTCCTCGCTCCCTCCTGCCCTTCAGTCGGAGCAGCTCCCAGGCTCTCATCCTCAGCTCCACGGTCTTCCTCAGTGCTAATATCCTCTGGTATTCCCGATCCATGTCCGATTCTGTCAGCTTCACTGTCGCTGTTTCGCTCATCTCGTTCAGCTTATTCTTCAAAAACGCTGTGGATGCTTTCTTCTCTGTTTCGAAGTCCGTGTCTTTCAGCAGATCGTGTTCGAGGATGCTCAGAGTGTTGTTTAGCGTCATCTCCAATGTATTCAGTTGGTCCTCTGTCTGCTTTAACCTCTGTTGCTCTGCGATTAGCTGCGACGGGTACAGATCGGCTGAAATCGCATATAGCTGTGACCTCACTTCCTGGCAAAGCCCGTTTAAGGCCGGGAATTGCACCAGCAAACTTTGACTGTTCTTGTATTTGTCAGTGTCTTTGGTTTCCTCTTTAGATTGACGGACCTGATCTTTCATACTCTCCTTCAGCTCCTCCAAAAACTTCCTCAAGCTTAGATACATCTCGTGATCTTGTGCCTTTGAATCGATGGCGGACATTCGGTTTTCCAGATCGGTGATCAAGCCGTGAAGTTCTTTGGCTTTTTCTTGAGGTAAACTATGTTCCTGAAGTTCGACTTGCAATTTAAGCTCAGAAATTGTGTTTTTCTGAGGTTGTAAAGCTTGTAGAGACTTTCTCGTTATCGGGAATTTTGGTCGGTTCAAGTCCACGAGCATCTGCCTCAAGCTCTTCTCAATCGGAATCGCACTTTGCTTGCACGCTTCCACCATTTTGACGCGTTCCTCCACCTCTTGCTTGTTGGCTTTCTCATTTTCTATAATATCTTGGATGTCATCTTGGACGTTTGTCAGCCTGTCAAAAAGTTGGCAACTTTCGGCAATGCCAAGTTCCGGCGCAATTTCTTTACCTTTCTCCAGAAGCGCTTTGCAAACAGAGGCTTGCTTTTCGGCTTCGGCTTGCATTTCATGGGTTTGTCTTGCCTGGCGTTCCAGTTCCTGCATGGTCATTTCAAATTCACAACTACGTGAAGCATCTTGGTTGAAATAGGACAAAATCCATGTGTCTAGATCTGCAATTTGTTGGGATAGCTTCTCCCTGGTTTGCAACCCTGACTCGATTTCCCTTATGGCTTTAACAAGCTTCTCTGTGGTTGACTTGGACAGTTCTTCCAGTGATTTCAAAGACACGTTGACCATCGGGATCTCTTCCTCAGAGTCTAATTGTGGTAAAAGGTCGTTAACTTCTTCAACTAGCGCCTCCAGCTGGCCTTGTTTGGTCATTACTTCTGACTGTAGCTTCTTCAAGTCTTTAAGTTGATGGTGGACATCTTCGGGAAGCAATGAAACCCTCTTCCGCCTTCCCTTGATGTCTGTTTCTGTCTTTTTGGCCCACGCGAATGCATCCCTCATCACAGCAAGGATCTTCTCCATCATCGGATTGGAACTAGTTTTGCTTTTGGACAAAATTCTCTCCTCGGTTTTCCTAAGCGTAGTGCCAATTTCTTGGAGACCGTCTTGAATTTCTCTACTGTCCTTTTCCCATTGTAATTTAGGGAGAGTTTCTTCTGCAAGTTCTTTCAAATAGCTGTGTTGTTGGTGCACTGCTTTGAGCTGGGCATTCAAAACCATCAGCTTCTGTGCGTCATTGCAGTTCCAATCATCACCCTGAATTTGATCAATCTCTTTTACGATGTTTTCTAGTTGCCCGATCAAGTCTGATATCTCTGTCTTGATGCTGTTAGTCTCAGAGGAAATTAATTTTTTGTCATGCAATGATCTTTCAACTGTCTTTTCTGCAAGTCTCAACTGGTTTTGCAGGTTTTTGAGATTGGTTTGAGCCGCGGCCCTCTCGGGTCTGGAGAAAACATTGTGTAGTTTCTTATAGTTTTGAAGCACTAGGAGGATGATGTTTTTTCTTTCCTCCAAAGATCGAAGCCGCTCTGCCTCTTCAGAGAAACTATTGCCTGGGGACCTGAAAAGATTTAGACGAAGGCTTAATACATTTATGTCAGCTCTCAATCATACATAAGTTTTCCATTGCAGGTTGTTTAGTAAGGCTTCATATGTTTAAAAATGGTCAAATGTTAGTATTACCGAATTCATCTTGCATTCTACCCTACTATTAAAATTGTGTAAGACTTTAGGGAAAAATAGATGAATCTAGTGCAGGGGTGTCCAAACTTTTTTCCTCAGGGGTCGCATAATGAAGTGTATATGGCATGGAGGGCTACAGATCGGTGGTCAGTGCAGTCAAACATTCAACTGGGTGAATTTAAGAGCGGTTTAAACTGTTCCCCACACTTTAGGCTTTTAGCCTCAAAGCCAGCTCTGTCTCACAATAAATTGTTAGTTTTAATCATGTTGAATGATTGAACTTGCAGTAAAAAAAAAATACCATCTCTGGGAATGTGTGCCCAGTTAACAAGAAGTCTGATGATTTTTTTTTTGCTTTATTACATTTGAATTCTATGTGTGCTTTTCAGTCCTATACTCACTCTGCAACAGTGTCCAGCTCTCTGTTCAGTTCCTCCAGGCTGGTTTTGGCCTCCTTCAGTTGTTTGCTGTAGTCTGTCACCAGCTCAAGTTCAGCCTCTTTCCTCTGAATCACTGCGTCCAAGTCCTGAACGGAGCACCGCCACTGGTCCTCCACCTGCTCAGAGGCCTGGGAGCTCACCCCTCCCCGTCTCCTCTGCTCAGACAGGAGCGACACCTGGGCCAAAGCTGCTGCTCTGCACTCCTGGATCAACAAAGGGAAGGAGTCACTAATCCAGTATTGTGTCACATGATATTCAGCTCCAATTAGCGATGCATGTGATGTGTAGTTTAATTTCTTTAATCGATTAACTGTAATCACATTTTTATAAACATTAAATTTTCTTCCAGTAAAATCATGAAGCATAATTTTAAAAGTATACATATCGTAAAAGTCACTTGACAAATGTTGCTCATTTGCCCTTAATTCTCAGATGGCACTGTATGTTTACCTTTCCATGCAGCATAATGAGAAATTGTCAGCGTTTTTAGATATGACACACAGCAACAACAATTAAAAAACAAAAATACAACTAAATAAAATAATAATAATTAAAATAATAATAATGCATTTTATTTGTATTGCACTTTACACATGAAAACACATCTCAAAGTGCCAAAATTGCTACAGATAAAAACACAAAACATATCAGCACTAAAAAAAAACACATATTACGAGACTGCCGTACAAAATAGGTGGGTCTTTAGTATGGTCACTATAGTCAGTCCCTTGTACTAGCCATTGCTGTAATATGTTTGTGCTGTTAGAGGTCACTGGAATTGTCCAAGCGCCTTAAACCCAAGATATGGAGCAATCTAAATCAATTCAAATGCTACCAAAACAATGCTTATAATCAGGGGCGCAACTACCCACTTTCTGGGGGGTATGCAGACACACAGCTGGCGGCGCCCCCCCCCCCAAATCCCCCAATCCCCCATCGTATTGGCGCTAGCTTTTTTTTTTTTAAAGAAAGTAAATACTCTCTGAATTGGCTTTATTTTAACGAAAATGTCACTATTTCACACAATATAACATCGATATTTCCCTCTATGGCAGGGGTCGGCAAATTGGGTTGGCTTCGGGCCATATTCGGCGACATCACCAAACGAAACATGGGTCATTCAGTGCGTACTTTCCACGTCAGTCTGAGTCAAGACGTCTCAAAATCGATGCTCTTTAGGACAGTTATATCCGGAGCAGCAGGGTCCTAGTCCGAGGCCTGACCACACAGGACAAGGTATCCAGCGCCTCGCTTAAAGCGTCCTGGAGTTTGGCCCGGTGTTACGCCGAAAACTGCATGACCACCGAAAAATGCACCCCCTCTTACCGCGCACAGATGAAACAACGGCAGGAAGGTTTCTAGGACTGTCTCTTAATTATAGCCCATTTGTGTGAATTTATTTATGTAAGACCATAGCTCATTTAACCAGAAGAAATCGTTTTTTTAAATGTCTTTAAAAGTCAGGGATATTTTTTGGCTGAGCGTGTGATATGAGGAGTGTGGCGTGAGAGCGTGTGAAGCCACTCAAATGCGTGTCTAAGGTAAAGTAAGAGGATCACAATTTAACCTAGAAGTTAGACAGTGGAATGGTGTTGTGCTAAACACAAGCAAATATCAGGGGCAAAACATTTGTGGATAAAGAACAATTAAGTCTCTGTTAGGCTTTTTTTTTTTTTAATATATATATATATATATATATATATCTCCTCTGGCGGGCCAAAAAATATTGGCAACGGGCCAAAATTGTCCCCAGGGCCGGACGTTGCCGACCACTGCTCTATAGAGTTTATCACAAAAAAAAAAAAAAAAACATCTCACGGCCCGATTTTGTTGCTCTCATTCACGTAACTTTTGCTCTCCCCCCTCGCGCGCGCAAGAGGGGAGAAAAAAACGCAAGTGAAAGAGGTGTTTTGCACTTTGAGCTCCTCGTGGAGCAGTGGTGAAGATGACCGGGGCGGGCTGAGGAGGAGACAGTGTGCGGCGATGTCGCTGCCGTTCGGAGGCGGCCAAGAGTGGAGCGGAGCGAACAGGTGGAAGATGTGAGTGACGGGGCTCCTGTAGCCGCCTCGTCACTCACGGACCCCGCGTGCCTTTTACTGTCCTATGGCCCGGGACAGCGCTGGCGCTGGGAGTGTTTCCCCAGAGCCGGCCGCGCACACGTCCCGCGGTCGTGCGTTCACAAACTGTCTCTCTGTCAATCCTACACTCCTCCCTCCGCCCCCCTCCAGCAGTGACTTTTGTTACGCAAAGTAAGCACGTTGACGCTATGGGGCGCCAATGTCAAATGCTATGAGGAAATGGCCTATGGGGCGCCGCTGTCCCTTGAGCGCCGAGTCCGACTATATTTAAATATTTTTTTCTCTCTCGCCCCGTCCTTTCGGCGCCCCCCCCTTCATTTCGGCGCCCATATGCAAGGCATACATTGCATATGCCCTTTTTGCGCCACTGCTTATAATCCATATACTTTTAAAGGATAAAATAAGTATGCACTAAGGGCGGCAAGATTATTTTGCAATCGAATCAAGCACACATGCAAAGTAGGTAATAAAAGGTCCTTATGTCTCCACGAGGTCTTTCTATAGAACCTGCTAACCCTGCCGTTTAGACCTGTATAAACATGTTTGGAAAAAAATGTGACACTTGTGTTCGTTTAGTGGGTTAACTTTCAGTCAAGTCAAATGCGATGTTTAAAATGTGGACTGTGGACTGAATCTTAAAAGACATTGTTAAGCTAATTGTAATCTTGACTTTTGTAAAATGTAAAATTTTTTCCCAAATTGTTCAGCCCTAATACAAATCTATACACTCACCTTAGCCTCGATGAGCTGCTGGGTCATATCTGTCGGATTGAGGGCAGCTTGTTGATTCTTACAGTCCAAGACTCGGCGCAGGAGCTGGTTCATTCTGCTCTGCTCCGGCGTTGGTCTGACACATGTGAACTGAGTCTCAGGCGTCTCTTCCACTGGCTTCACCTGATTTCAAATATTGGATGTGAGCCAACTATGACACAACATTTTACAGGTGCGTTTTTTAAAAAGGCTTAACAATTACTGTAATAAGCTTAAAGCCACCAAAGTCTTAAAAAATGTACAGAAAAAAACAAACAAACAACAGAAATAAAATATGATGGAAATTATTTGAACTCTAATAACCATCAAGAACAAAATTAACAAATGATGTTTCTAAATTATTTCATGTTTGTAAGAGTACGGCCTAGAAAAATACCCATTACACAAGAATCCAGAGCTACTTGTGTGTCTGAAACTTAAAGTGTGGCACTTTTTGATACGTTGTACTTTGGATCAGCATAATACAATCCACACAATACTGCAAATGCTAAAATAACCAATTTCCTAGTATTTCTATTGGCTATTTTTCAATGTATCCCTCTTTCAAATATAATATAATTGTGGATTTTGTGCGAGTACCTTTAGAAGCTCAGTGCTTGGGCAAGATCCTGCAAGCTGCAGAATCTCTGAAAATAAGTTCCTGATGACGGATGCTTCTGGCTCTTCCCACACACTCTCTTCAATTTCTGTTACCTGAAAATAATGGATTAGGGTCTATGAAGTTAGGGAGTTAATGAGTTACCTACAAAATGAATACACATTACTGTACGTCTTTGGATACGCTAACGCTGTTAGACAGAAATGTTAAATGCACTAATTTGACAGAGTAATTTCAAAATACCAATCAAATGTGATGCGGGAAAACTAGTATTCACATGACGTTTTCCAATTAGCATGCTAAACTACACACCATTAGATGTTACACACATCCGTGCAGATGTTAGCCTGGTGATGGTGATGAATTGTGGAGTAACACTGAAAATCAATGAATGACAGGGTGAAGATGTATGAAACATAGTGTGTTTTGGATGTGACATTATTCTGTGTGAGAGATGGAGCCCTAGTGGTAAGGTGGTATTACAGTTTCAATGGAATGAATGAACCTTTTGTGAATTTTACACACTTATAACCTCCAAAAATCAAAACCTACATCTAAAATAATATTCTTGAAGTCTATTTACCTGGGGTGTTTCCTTTCCTTGAAGCAACACTTCCTCAGAGGTGGTGGTGGTTGTGGGGTGTAGCCATTGATCCATTTGAGCTTCTGTTTTGTCTGTGGCAGCTCTTCCTTGCATGGGTTCTTCCTTATTTTCTTGGGATAGCTCAATACTTGTCAGCTTTAGATCAAATTCCTGTTCACTTTCAATTGGGGTGGCTTCAGGTTTGGCTTTCTCTTGAGTTTTGACCCGAACTATTGTCTCTGTAACTGTTTCTATTACCACTACCTCGGTCTCTTCTGTCTGGGCAGATTCACTTGGGGACTGTTGATCTTTCTTTGAAGTATCCAGTTCTAGTTTCATTTGCAAATCTGGCTTTTTCACATCCAATTTGATGTCATCGACTGATCCAGTTTCTTGTGACACACTTGGTGACATTGCATCTTGGGGAGTTACTGCATCTTTTTGGTCTTTATTAGAGAATTCCAATTTTGGTTGTGGGACACTGTCATAATCTGTTACATGAACTTCAACCTCATCAATTTGTTTATCTGGCTTTTGGAGAGCACCCGATTCGTCAGTATATTGCAATTTTGAAGACTCTTGTGGAATTTCAAACACCTCGAATTTTAATTCTGGGTCTTTTTCCACAACAGCAGAAGCTTCTGATGTTAACAATATTGTCAAATCAGTTGCAGCATCAGGTTGAGTAATCGAGGCCCCATCTTTAAGTGCTTGGGGCTCTACAGCCTTCTTGGGATCCACATCTTTGACAACAATATCTAGCATTTCAACTTGTATTGTTTGATCAGTCTCTTGTGGTTCTTCATGGTCCTTTATGCTGCCCACTTGATCAATTTCTGAAGATAAGGCTGTTAATTTTATAACTTCCTCTTGAGCAATTTCCTGGTTTTCCTCTATATTTCTGGGCTGTTCAATATCAAAGGATAAAATCGGATAATGCGGATCCTGGGTTGAAAGTATAGTTGAACAAGTCTCTTGAGGCTCTGTAGACAAAGCTCTAGCAGTTGCTTGAACAGTTTGACCCATATCTTCTGGTGCTAACTCATTGGAAGTGGATGGTTGAAGTTCCTCCTTTTTAGCCTTATCTTTGTCTCCAAGATGCTCCTCAAGACTCTTGGCCTCATCATGTTGGGCTTCGGGCATTTCACCTAAATCTGCAAATAGTTCATCCTCCATCACCATAGTTGTGGCTGTAGAAATAGCTGTCATAACTACAGATGTAGCAGCATTTAAAATAGACTCAGTGGAGTCCAATACAACCAGAGGTTTTTGCTCCATGACGCTTGACGGTCCAGAATATGGAGTCATAGTGGTATCGAAAGCGTCAAAATATTCCTCAGCAATTTCTCTTTCCATTCCTGTGCATGATTGTCCATCTTCTGGGGTCATCCCTATTGTTTCAGCCATTACCAGAACATCCGATGACAATGGTTTGGTCAGTTTAGACTTTTGAAGCTCAATTGGGGTAGTAATATCAAGTGAAGGCTGAGCAATTTCACGCCTAGATTCTTGATCTTTCTGCTCAGGACTAAGCTGTTCAGTTTCTGGAGAAATAATCGTCTCAACAAGTTTAAGTGCATACAGTGCTAATGCTTTTGACAAATTAGCCTCCTGTGCCACTGTTGAGGTCTGGACTGTTTCACTGGTCGCTACATCTTGCGAAGTAGTACTCATTTGCACCACTTCTGTTGGTTGCTTTGTCAGTTTGTCAGTCTCATTAATACTTTGCTCTTTTGGGATAGTATCTGTAGTTTCAGCTGACTCCTTCACCGTTTCTGGTTTCGAAATCAAAGCTGTAGCTTCCAAAATAGTAGTTTGAACCAGTTCATGAACTGTGTCAATAACTTTAGATGGTAACGCTTTAGCTGGTTCTAATATTGCCAAGACATCAGGGGAAGCTTTTTGGTCTTCCATTTTAAGAGTTAATGGCTCAAACTCCACCTGAGTTGTCTCTTTTTCTTTACTTGAAGGTTCCTCCTCAAGCATTTCCAATTCAGTTTGTTCTTTCATTTGTGCATCGTCAAGTGACTCTTTTCGTTCTCTTTGTAAAATAGGCACTTTCGCTTTTTTGAGAGCTGTTTCATAAACCGTCTTCTTAGTTGTAGATGGTGTAACTTTTGTTGATTCAATCTTTTGAGTCGGTTGAAGCTGTGTTGTTGTCAGGATATCAGGAAGCGTTTGGACGACTTCAGTTGGACTCACACCGGGGTCTTCTATGACACCTGTGCTTTCTCGTCTTTTTAAATACCTCTGGGGGATGTCCGAAAAATCGTAGAGAAGATCTTTTTCCTCAGCCAGATCAGATATTGGTTGAGAAGGATGCAGATCAGCGTAAGACAGTTCATCTTGTTTGGCCTTGGTGGGATGTTCAATTCCCCCCTGCTCCAATTTAAGCTCCTGTGCAGCTGCTTTCATCATGACCACAAATGACTTCTCTGGCTCTTTCTTTGTTTCCTGATCTGACATTTGAATTTCACTTGGTTTAGATTGCTGTTGCTCTATTGGTATTTCTTGATCTTGATCGATACTACTTAACCTTTCCAGTTCTGAAGATATATCAGTATACTGTTGTTCAATAATACTTGTGGCTGGCTTTTTACCCTTAGATGATTCAGTGGCCTTTTTTTCATCTTTCAAGAGGTTGACATCTTTCATAGAAGGAGTTTCAATTTTCTTGGTGTCAATGTCAAACTCGGCACTCACCGTTCTCCGTTTCTCAGGCTTTGAGCTAGATGTTTTGTCTTCTACCAATGGTTTAGTTTTGGGAGCAATACCAGAAGCAATGAGTGCCACACCTCTAGTCATTTCTTGAGCTGCTTTCTTCATTAGCTCAATGAATGATTTATCTGGCTTGATTTCTTGAACTTTGATAGTTGTTGGTTCTTTAGTAGTAGTAGCTTCCTGTCCTGGCTTTTCTTGTACATCTAATTTCTGAACTTTTTCTGGACTGATCATTTCCATATCACTGGACCCTTGTTTAACTGACACAACTGGCACAATGACACCAGTAATAGCGGATTCTTTAGTCTCAGATTCCAGAAAAGGTACAATTTTAGATTCTTCTTGTCTTGTAACTTGTTCTTGTGATGGTGTTTCCTGGTCAGACAATGCAGGGGATTCAGTTCTTGCAGATTTACTCTGCTCAACGTCTTCAGTATCCGTGGGCCTAGTTTCAATAACCCCGATTGCCTTCACATCTGAAATCGTTTCTGATTGCGCTTCAGTTGATTGAAATTCCAATGTCTCTATATCTGCTTTTGGTTCAATTTCCATAATATTTTCTTCCACTTTTGTCTCTGTTGTTGTTGTAATCACACGCATTTCTGGTTCCACCAGGCTCTCCTGTGGGCCCTGTTCATGCAAGCTAATTTCAACAACTTCTGTTGTGACTTTGTAAGATTCTTCCGGAATCAAAATTACAGACTCCTTTTGGGCAATATCTTGACTCTCTGAGCCTCTTCCTTGCACTTCAATCTTGATTGTCCTTGCAGCAGCCTCACCCGATGTTTCTTTATCTGCATGTTTGCTCTGAATGCTAGTTTCAACATCAATTTGGGGTTCTTTCACTATAGTAAGAAACACATTTTCATTTTCTTCTTGGCTTTTGGGTATATCCACTTGTAAATAGCAAACTGGTGTCTTCTTGTCACCTTTCACTATCTCATCGTCTGCCTCCTTTACGTCTCTTGTCGTTTTGAGAAGTTTGACTCTTATTTCTGTCTCTCCAGGCTCCATTGTGTCAATTTCGGATAAACTAATTTGTGCGAATGTTGCAGCAATTTCATTAGGCTTCAAGGCAAAAACTAAAGACGTAGGCTCTAGAACTTCAACTGTAGTGATCTCACCAGAAATTCTTCTTTCTGGACTTGTTTGGTCTGATAGACGTCTCTCAAACTGTTCAGTTGTGACAGTAATTGTTTCTTCAATTTGTGTGTCTATCTCAAATACAGAAACTTCAGATTTCTCTAATGTAACAGTAGAGCCTTTCTCACTTTGGGGTACTTTTTCAGAATCTACGTCTTCTATGAATATCCCCTGATTTATTTCATCTACGTCTACACATGTTTTTGTTGCTTCATCTTGGGTCTTGTTTTCAAAGATCTCATCTTCTTCTTTAGTTGTTTCCGATCTTATCCCTGCCTGCATATTAACAATGCTAAGTTTTTTGTCATCTTGTGGAATTTCTGAAGCTTCCACTTTCTTGCTTGGTTCAACCTGCAAGTCAAAAAGCATGTCGTTCGTCACTTTTGAAGCATGTGGATCACCCACCTGGCTTACATCATCAACATCTCGCATCTCATCTTGAGGCTTAATTTGGCTGTCTCCTTCATGCAAATCTACATGCAGTTGCTTAACCTCACGATCCTTGTCCAAATTCACTACGTGCTGCTCTCTCATTTCTGACTCCTGTTGTTGAATTCCATCAAATTTTTCAACCTGCAATTCAACATGAGTCTCTTCAACAATACCCTTATCACTCGAAACCTCTAGCATCGTGTCAGTGCGTTCGCTTGTGCCTATATCTTGCATTGTGGAAAATTGTGCTTGGTGTTGCTGTGGTTCAGTGGGGTCAGTTTCCACGACATGCAAATCACCATGCAATTCTACAAAATCAGGCTCCATACTTTCTTTCTGTGAATCCTGTATTAATTGTGACACCCTGTATTTGCTCATTTCTGTACTTGGTCTCTCTAAGTCCTTCTTTTGTGTGATCTGATCTTGTTTAGTCTCTGTTGTTGGGTCATGCAAGTCGGGACTTGATTTTGTTACATCTTTGTTTGGCTTTACCTGCTGCAAATCACCAATTTCGACTTCATTATCAATGCTTACATCAACCGTATTCTTACCTGTTTGTGAGCCATGGTCAACAATACTTAGGCTATCAGCATTTTTAGATACTTTTGGAGGTATTTTTCTGTCACTTGGATCAACATTTCTCTGCTCTGGTACTTTTGGCGGTTCAGTTATAGCAATTTCTAAGTTTAGCTCTGTTGATGTGATATCGCGATTGCTACGCATTCTTTTTTGAGGAGTTCTTGAGCCACTAACTTCACCTAATTTTAATTCATCTTGATTTGTTACAACCAATTTTGAGTCAGATGACAGAGACTCTGAGTGGTCAACATTGCTATCTAAAATGTCCTCCTCTGTTCTGCCCATATCAGATGACACAATGCCTTCAATACCATTAGTAATTTTTTGCATTGCTGCTTTCATGATATCTATAAAAGATGGCTCTAATTTAACTTCTTCTGAACTTAACTCGACACGTATTAGATGTTTGTTGTCTGAGTCATAGGTTTCTTCTTCCTTTCCCCTCATGCCTAACTGCTGATTTTCTGCCTGTGCTAATTTGGAATCTTTCACCTGCGGTTGTGTTTTTGCCATTTTAAATTCTAACATTTGTTGCTCTGGTGGTTTAATTTTGGCAGAAGAGTCTTTAAGTGATTCCCGTGTTGACGGCAACTCTGAATCATCTGCTGCTTTTGGCTGAGGAGCAGATGTTGGAATCATGTTCTGCTCTTGTGCATCAAGTTGAATTTGTTGTGGAGATTGTTCATCTGCTTCACATGGTTTAATGATTTCTGGCACAGTAGTCGCTGCACCAGTATCCGCCTGAGATTGTAAAATCTCTTGAATTTCACCAACAATTGATTTCAGTTCATTTTCTTCAGTGGCAACCAAACTGTCCTGTAATGGTGTAAATTCTTTATCTGATATAGTATGATCAGGCTCAATTTCAACAGTGGTGTCTTTGGGCAACAGGGTTAGTATTGGCAGTCCAGAATTGATTGCTGCTTCTGCTTGAGGTGGAACGTCTGATTGAGCATAATTTGTTTCAATTTCACAGACCACCAATTTGGGCACTTCTGGCTCAATATGATCAATGGTGTCTTTGGGCAACTGGGTTAGTGTTGGCATTCCAGAATCAATAGCGGCTTCTGCTTGAGGTGCAACTTCTGATTGAGCATCAGTTATTTCAATTTCACAGACCACCAGTTTCTGCACTTCAGGCTCTGTCTCTGGTTTGGCAGAATCAGGTTTTTCCTCATAGAGCTCAGAAGTTGATTCCTCTTCCCCAAGATCTCTTTCTTTCTTGGTCTTACTATGTTTCCTTGATTTCTTTTGTTTGGGTTTGGAGACATCAGTCACAGTGTCGGTAACTGGCAATGATCCTTCTTCAGAAGGCTTCAATTCAGTCTCAACAGATGGAGTCAGGGTCTGATCTGCTTCACTGATCTCCAAGACAGGGCTTCCTTCTGACGGGCCAATTTCTGAAACTTCTGACTGAGTCTTAGTAATTTCAATTTCACACACCACCAGTTTCTGCACTTCTGGCTCAATATGAACAGTGGTGTCTTTGGGCAACAGGGTTAGTTTTGGCAGCCCTGAATCAATTGCTGCTTCTGCTTGAGGTGCAACTTCTGATTGAGCATCAGTTATTTCAATTTCACAGACCACCAGTTTCTGCACTTCAGGCTCTGTCTCTGGTTTGGCAGAATCAGGTTTTTCCTCATAGAGCTCAGAAGTTTCTTCCTCTTCCCCATGTTCCTTTTCTTTCTTCGTCTTAATGCTTTTTCTTGACTTCATCTTTTGTTTGGGTTTGGAGACATCAGCCGCAGTGTCGGTGACTGGCAATGATCCTTCTTCAGAAGGCTTCAATTCAGTCTCAACAGATGGAGTCAGGGTCTGATCTGCTTCACTGATCTCCAAGACAGGGCTTCCTTCTGACGGGCCAATTTCTGAAACTTCTGACTGAGCCTTAGTAATTTGAATTTCACAGACCACCAGTTTGGGCACTTCTGGCTCAATACGATCAATAATGTCTTTGGGCAACAGGGTTAGTGTTGGCAGCCCTGAATCAATTGCTGCTTCTGCTTGAGGTGGGACGTCTGATTGAACGTCATTTATTTCAATTTCACAGACCACCAATTTCTGCACTTGTGGCTCAATTTGAACAGTGGTGTCTTTGGGCAACAGGGTTAGTTTTGGCAGCCAAGAATCAATAGCGGCTTCTGCTTGAGGTGCAACTTCTGATTGAGCATCAGTTATTTCAATTTCACAGACCACCAGTTTCTGCACTTCAGGCTCTGTCTCTGGTTTGGCATATTCAGGTTTTTCCTCATAGAACTCAGAAAATTCTTCCTCCTTCCCATGTTCCTTTTCTTTCTTTGTCATAACGTGTTTCCTTGACTTCTTCTTTTGTTTGGGTTTGGAGACATCAGCCTCAGTCGCAGTGTCGGTAACTGGCAATGATCCTTCTTCAGAAGGCTTCAATTCAGTCTCAACAGATGGAGTCAGGGTCTGATCTGCTTCACTGATCTCCAAGACAGGGCTTCCTTCTGACGGGCCAATTTCTGAAACTTCTGACTGAGTCTTAGTAATTTCAATTTCACACACCACCAATTTCTGCACTTCTGGCTCTGTATAATCTACGGTGTCTTTGGTCAAAAATAGTGATGATATCTCAGAAACATCTGCCGTTTCTGGCACAGGTGCTGTTGGTTGCTTTTTGTAAACCACATCTTTCTTTGTTTCAACCATCTCTGTTTCTTTTGGTTGAGGCTTGGGGCTGTCAACATAACTGTCTAAAATGGCTTCTTCCTCCTTCACCACTATTTTTGCTTTGGAATAATCCGCTGCAAATATGTTTTCCACACCTTTTGTAATTTCAGCTGCTGCGACTTTTATAAGGTCTAAGAAAGATGACTTGGTCACATCTTTATCTTTGAACTCTTTGCTTGGCTCCTCTGCAGAAAGTGTATTGTCACGCGCCGCTTCAGCAGTTGGAATTGTACTTTCTTCTGAGTGCACTGGTATATGTTCAACAGATGACGTCAGAGGTATATCAGATGTTGTGATTTCTAAGGCTGGGATTTCTTCCGACGGACCAGTTTCTGACACATCTGGCTGAACTTCAGTTATTTCTACTTCACAGACCACCAGTTTCTGCATTTCAGGCACAATGTGATCTACAACTTTCATTTCTGGCTGAGTTGTAGTTGGTTGATCTTTACTAACCACCAGCTTCAGCTCCCGTGGTTCAATTTGAATGATGTCTTTTGAATATTCCTGGGGTGATTGTTTCTCCATCTCATGTGGTTTTTTGCCTGTTGGTCTGTTTGCCTCTGTTTTAGATTCTGGTTGATCCTCAGTTATTTCAATTTCACATACCACCAATTTCTGCACTTGTGGCTCAATTTGAACAGTTGTGACTTTTGGCAGCAAGGTAAGTGATGGAAGTCCAGACTCAATCACTGCTTCTGGTTGAGGTGCAACTGATTTGAATTCTGTTTCTTCATTAGGAAGCACATTTTCCTCTGATGGGGTTAACTCCGTCTCTGGTTTGGCAGAATCAGGTTTTTTCTCAAAGAGCTCAGAAGTTGATTCCTCTTCCCCAAGATCCTTTTCTTTCTTGGTCTTACTATGTTTCCTTGATTTCTTTTGTTTGGGTTTGGAGACATCAGTCACAGTGTCGGTAACTGGCAATGATCCTTCCTCAGAAGGCTTCAATTCAGTCTCAACAGATGGAGTCAGGGTCTGATCTGCATCACTGATCTCCAAGACAGGGCTTCCGCCTGACGGGCCAATTGCTGAAACTTCTGACTGAGCCTCAGTAATTTCAATTTCACAGACCACCAGTTTCTGCACTTCTGGCTCAATTTGAACAGTGGTGTCTTTGGGCAACAGGTTTAGTTTTGGCAGCCAAGAATCAATAGCGGCTTCTGCTTGAGGTGCAACTTCTGATTGAGCATCAGTTATTTCAATTTCACAGACCCCCAGTTTCTGCACTTCAGGCTCTGTCTCTGGTTTGGCAGAATCAGGTTTTTCCTCAGAGAGCTCAGAAGTTGATTCCTCTTCCCCAAGATCCTTTTCTTTCTTGGTCTTACTATGTTTCCTTGATTTCTTTTGTTTGGGTTTGGAGACATCAGTCACAGTGTCGGTAACTGGCAATGATCCTTCTTCAGAAGGCTTCAATTCAGTCTCAACAGATGGAGTCAAGGTCTGATGTGCTTCACTGATCTCCAAGACAGGGCTTCCTTCTGACGGGCCAATTTCTGAAACTTCTGACTGAGTCTTAGTAATTTGAATTTCACAGACCACCAATTTGGGCACTTCTGGCTCAATACGATCAATAGTGTCTTTAGACAACAGGGGTAGTGTTGGCAGCCCTGAATCAATTGCTGCTTCTGCTTGAGGTGGGACGTCTGATTGAACGTCATTTATTTCAATTTCACAGAACAACAATTTCTGCACTTGTGGCTGAATTTGACCAGTGGTTTCTTTGGGCAACAGGGTTAGTTTTGGCAGCCAAGAATCAATAGCGGCTTCTGCTTGAGGTGCAACTTCTGATTGAGCATCAGTTATTTCAATTTCACAGACCACCAGTTTCTGCACTTCAGGCTCTGTCTCTGGTTTGGCAGAATCAGGTTTTTCCTCATAGAGCTCAGAAGTTTCTTCCTCTTCCCCATGTTCCTTTTCTTTCTTCGTCTTAATGCTTTTCCTTGACTTCTTCTTTTGTTTGGGTTTGGAAACATCAGCCTCAGTCGCAGTGTCGGTGACTGGCAATGATCCTTCTTCAGAAGGCTTCAATTCAGTCTCAACAGATGGAGTCAGGGTCTGATCTGTTTCACTGGTCTCCAAGACAGGGCTTCCGTCTGACGGGCCAATTGCTGAAACTTCTGACTGAGCATCAGTAATTTCAATTTCACAGACCACCAGTTTCTGCACTTCTGGCTCAATTTGAACAGTGGTGTCTTTGGGCAACAGGGTTAGTTTTGGCAGCCAAGAATCAATAGCGGCTTCTGCTTGAGGTGCAACTTCTGATTGAGCATCAGTTATTTCAATTTCACAGACCACCAGTTTCTGCACTTCAGGCTCTGTCTCTGGTTTGGCAGAATCAGGTTTTTCCTCATAGAGCTCAGAAGTTTCTTCCTCTTCCCCATGTTCCTTTTCTTTCTTCGTCTTAATGCTTTTTCTTGACTTCATCTTTTGTTTGGGTTTGGAGACATCAGCCGCAGTGTCGGTGACTGGCAATGATCCTTCTTCAGAAGGCTTCAATTCAGTCTCAACAGATGGAGTCAGGGTCTGATCTGCTTCACTGATCTCCAAGACAGGGCTTCCTTCTGACGGGCCAATTTCTGAAACTTCTGACTGAGCCTTAGTAATTTGAATTTCACAGACCACCAATTTGGGCACTTCTGGCTCAATACGATCAATAATGTCTTTGGGCAACAGGGTTAGTGTTGGCAGCCCTGAATCAATTGCTGCTTCTGCTTGAGGTGGGACGTCTGATTGAACGTCATTTATTTCAATTTCACAGACCACCAATTTCTGCACTTGTGGCTCAATTTGAACAGTGGTGTCTTTGGGCAACAGGGTTAGTTTTGGCAGCCAAGAATCAATAGCGGCTTCTGCTTGAGGTGCAACTTCTGATTGAGCATCAGTTATTTCAATTTCACAGACCACCAGTTTCTGCACTTCAGGCTCTGTCTCTGGTTTGGCATATTCAGGTTTTTCCTCATAGAACTCAGAAAATTCTTCCTCCTTCCCATGTTCCTTTTCTTTCTTTGTCATAACGTGTTTCCTTGACTTCTTCTTTTGTTTGGGTTTGGAGACATCAGCCTCAGTCGCAGTGTCGGTAACTGGCAATGATCCTTCTTCAGAAGGCTTCAATTCAGTCTCAACAGATGGAGTCAGGGTCTGATCTGCTTCACTGATCTCCAAGACAGGGCTTCCTTCTGACGGGCCAATTTCTGAAACTTCTGACTGAGCCTTAGTAATTTGAATTTCACAGACCACCAATTTGGGCACTTCTGGCTCAATACGATCAATAGTGTCTTTGGGCAACAGGGTTAGTGTTGGCAGCCCTGAATCAATTGCTGCTTCTGCTTGAGGTGCAACTTCTGATTGAGCATCAGTTATTTCAATTTCACAGACCACCAGTTTCTGCACTTCAGGCTCTGTCTCTAGTTTGGCAGAATCAGGTTTTTCCTCATAGAGCTCAGAAGTTGATTCCTCTTCCCCAAGATCCCTTTCTTTCTTGGTCTTACTATGTTTCCTTGATTTCTTTGGTTTGGGTTTGGAGACATCAGTCACAGTGTCGGTAACTGGCAATGATCCTTCTTCAGAAGGCTTCAATTCAGTCTCAACAGATGGAGTCAGGGTCTGATCTGCATCACTGATCTCCAAGACAGGGCTTCCGTCTGACGGGCCAATTGCTGAAACTTCTGACTGAGCCTCAGTAATTTCAATTTCACAGACCACCAGTTTCTGCACTTCTGGCTCAATATGAACAGTGGTGTCTTTGGGCAACAGGGTTAGTTTTGGCAGCCAAGAATCAATAGCGGCTTCTGCTTGAGGTGCAACTTCTGATTGAGCATCAGTTATTTCAATTTCACAGACCACCAGTTTCTGCACTTCAGGCTCTGTCTCTGGTTTGGCATATTCAGGTTTTTCCTCATAGAACTCAGAAAATTCTTCCTCCTTCCCATGTTCCTTTTCTTTCTTTGTCATAACGTGTTTCCTTGACTTCTTCTTTTGTTTGGGTTTGGAGACATCAGCCTCAGTCGCAGTGTCGGTAACTGGCAATGATCCTTCTTCAGAAGGCTTCAATTCAGTCTCAACAGATGGAGTCAGGGTCTGATCTGCTTCACTGATCTCCAAGACAGGGCTTCCTTCTGACGGGCCAATTTCTGAAACTTCTGACTGAGTCTTAGTAATTTCAATTTCACACACCACCAATTTCTGCACTTCTGGCTCTGTATAATCTACGGTGTCTTTGGTCAAAAATAGTGATGATATCTCAGAAACATCTGCCGTTTCTGGCACAGGTGCTGTTGGTTGCTTTTTGTAAACTACATCTTTCTTTGTTTCAACCATCTCTGTTTCTTTTGGTTGAGGCTTGGGGCTGTCAACATAACTGTCTAAAATGGCTTCTTCCTCCTTCACCACTATTTTTGCTTTGGAATAATCCGCTGCAAATATGTTTTCCACACCTTTTGTAATTTCAGCTGCTGCGACTTTTATAAGGTCTAAGAAAGATGACTTGGTCACATCTTTATCTTTGAACTCTTTGCTTGGCTCCTCTGCAGAAAGTGTATTGTCACGCGCCGCTTCAGCAGTTGGAATTGTACTTTCTTCTGAGTGCACTGGTATATGTTCAACAGATGACGTCAGAGGTATATCAGATGTTGTGATTTCTAAGGCTGGGATTTCTTCCGACGGACCAGTTTCTGACACATCTGGCTGAACTTCAGTTATTTCTACTTCACAGACCACCAGTTTCTGCATTTCAGGCACAATGTGATCTACAACTTTCATTTCTGGCTGAGTTGTAGTTGGTTGATCTTTACTAACCACCAGCTTCAGCTCCCGTGGTTCAATTTGAATGATGTCTTTTGAATATTCCTGGGGTGATTGTTTCTCCATCTCATGTGGTTTTTTGCCTGTTGGTCTGTTTGCCTCTGTTTTAGATTCTGGTTGATCCTCAGTTATTTCAATTTCACATACAAACAATTTCTGCACTTGTGGCTCAATTTGAACAGTTGTGACTTTTGGCAGCAAGGTAAGTGATGGAAGTCCAGACTCAATCACTGCTTCTGGTTGAGGTGCAACTGATTTGAATTCTGTTTCTTCATTAGGAAGCACATTTTCCTCTGATGGGGTTAACTCCGTCTCTGGTTTGGCAGAATCAGGTTTTTTCTCAAAGAGCTCAGAAGTTGATTCCTCTTCCCCAAGATCCTTTTCTTTCTTGGTCTTACTATGTTTCCTTGATTTCTTTTGTTTGGGTTTGGAGACATCAGTCACAGTGTCGGTAACTGGCAATGATCCTTCCTCAGAAGGCTTCAATTCAGTCTCAACAGATGGAGTCAGGGTCTGATCTGCATCACTGATCTCCAAGACAGGGCTTCCGTCTGACGGGCCAATTGCTGAAACTTCTGACTGAGCCTCAGTAATTTCAATTTCACAGACCACCAGTTTCTGCACTTCTGGCTCAATTTGAACAGTGGTGTCTTTGGGCAACAGGGTTAGTTTTGGCAGCCAAGAATCAATAGCGGCTTCTGCTTGAGGTGCAACTTCTGATTGAGCATCAGTTATTTCAATTTCACAGACCCCCAGTTTCTGCACTTCAGGCTCTGTCTCTGGTTTGGCAGAATCAGGTTTTTCCTCAGAGAGCTCAGAAGTTGATTCCTCTTCCCCAAGATCCTTTTCTTTCTTGGTCTTACTATGTTTCCTTGATTTCTTTTGTTTGGGTTTGGAGACATCAGTCACAGTGTCGGTAACTGGCAATGATCCTTCTTCAGAAGGCTTCAATTCAGTCTCAACAGATGGAGTCAAGGTCTGATGTGCTTCACTGATCTCCAAGACAGGGCTTCCTTCTGACGGGCCAATTTCTGAAACTTCTGACTGAGTCTTAGTAATTTGAATTTCACAGACCACCAATTTGGGCACTTCTGGCTCAATACGATCAATAGTGTCTTTAGACAACAGGGGTAGTGTTGGCAGCCCTGAATCAATTGCTGCTTCTGCTTGAGGTGGGACGTCTGATTGAACGTCATTTATTTCAATTTCACAGAACAACAATTTCTGCACTTGTGGCTGAATTTGACCAGTGGTTTCTTTGGGCAACAGGGTTAGTTTTGGCAGCCAAGAATCAATAGCGGCTTCTGCTTGAGGTGCAACTTCTGATTGAGCATCAGTTATTTCAATTTCACAGACCACCAGTTTCTGCACTTCAGGCTCTGTCTCTGGTTTGGCAGAATCAGGTTTTTCCTCATAGAGCTCAGAAGTTTCTTCCTCTTCCCCATGTTCCTTTTCTTTCTTCGTCTTAATGCTTTTCCTTGACTTCTTCTTTTGTTTGGGTTTGGAAACATCAGCCTCAGTCGCAGTGTCGGTGACTGGCAATGATCCTTCTTCAGAAGGCTTCAATTCAGTCTCAACAGATGGAGTCAGGGTCTGATCTGTTTCACTGGTCTCCAAGACAGGGCTTCCGTCTGACGGGCCAATTGCTGAAACTTCTGACTGAGCATCAGTAATTTCAATTTCACAGACCACCAGTTTCTGCACTTCTGGCTCAATATGAACAGTGGTGTCTTTGGGCAACAGGGTTAGTTTTGGCAGCCAAGAATCAATAGCGGCTTCTGCTTGAGGTGCAACTTCTGATTGAGCATCAGTTATTTCAATTTCACAGACCACCAGTTTCTGCACTTCAGGCTCTGTCTCTGGTTTGGCATATTCAGGTTTTTCCTCATAGAACTCAGAAAATTCTTCCTCCTTCCCATGTTCCTTTTCTTTCTTTGTCATAACGTGTTTCCTTGACTTCTTCTTTTGTTTGGGTTTGGAGACATCAGCCTCAGTCGCAGTGTCGGTAACTGGCAATGATCCTTCTTCAGAAGGCTTCAATTCAGTCTCAACAGATGGAGTCAGGGTCTGATCTGCTTCACTGATCTCCAAGACAGGGCTTCCTTCTGACGGGCCAATTTCTGAAACTTCTGACTGAGTCTTAGTAATTTCAATTTCACACACCACCAATTTCTGCACTTCTGGCTCTGTATAATCTACGGTGTCTTTGGTCAAAAATAGTGATGATATCTCAGAAACATCTGCCGTTTCTGGCACAGGTGCTGTTGGTTGCTTTTTGTAAACCACATCTTTCTTTGTTTCAACCATCTCTGTTTCTTTTGGTTGAGGCTTGGGGCTGTCAACATAACTGTCTAAAATGGCTTCTTCCTCCTTCACCACTATTTTTGCTTTGGAATAATCCGCTGCAAATATGTTTTCCACACCTTTTGTAATTTCAGCTGCTGCGACTTTTATAAGGTCTAAGAAAGATGACTTGGTCACATCTTTATCTTTGAACTCTTTGCTTGGCTCCTCTGCAGAAAGTGTATTGTCACGCGCCGCTTCAGCAGTTGGAATTGTACTTTCTTCTGAGTGCACTGGTATATGTTCAACAGATGAAGTCAGAGGTATATCAGATGTTGTGATTTCTAAGGCTGGGATTTCTTCCGACGGACCAGTTTCTGACACATCTGGCTGAACTTCAGTTATTTCTACTTCACAGACCACCAGTTTCTGCATTTCAGGCACAATGTGATCTACAACTTTCATTTCTGGCTGAGTTGTAGTTGGTTGATCTTTACTAACCACCAGCTTCAGCTCCCGTGGTTCAATTTGAATGATGTCTTTTGAATATTCCTGGGGTGATTGTTTCTCCATCTCATGTGGTTTTTTGCCTGTTGGTCTGTTTGCCTCTGTTTTAGATTCTGGTTGATCCTCAGTTATTTCAATTTCACATACCACCAATTTCTGCACTTGTGGCTCAATTTGAACAGTTGTGACTTTTGGCAGCAAGGTAAGTGATGGAAGTCCAGACTCAATCACTGCTTCTGGTTGAGGTGCAACTGATTTGAATTCTGTTTCTTCATTAGGAAGCACATTTTCCTCTGATGGGGTTAACTCCGTCTCTGGTTTGGCAGAATCAGGTTTTTTCTCAAAGAGCTCAGAAGTTGATTCCTCTTCCCCAAGATCCTTTTCTTTCTTGGTCTTACTATGTTTCCTTGATTTCTTTTGTTTGGGTTTGGAGACATCAGTCACAGTGTCGGTAACTGGCAATGATCCTTCCTCAGAAGGCTTCAATTCAGTCTCAACAGATGGAGTCAGGGTCTGATCTGCATCACTGATCTCCAAGACAGGGCTTCCGTCTGACAGGCCAATTGCTGAAACTTCTGACTGAGCCTCAGTAATTTCAATTTCACAGACCACCAGTTTCTGCACTTCTGGCTCAATTTGAACAGTGGTGTCTTTGGGCAACAGGGTTAGTTTTGGCAGCCAAGAATCAATAGCGGCTTCTGCTTGAGGTGCAACTTCTGATTGAGCATCAGTTATTTCAATTTCACAGACCACCAGTTTCTGCACTTCAGGCTCTGTCTCTGGTTTGGCAGAATCAGGTTTTTCCTCATAGAGCTCAGAAGTTGATTCCTCTTCCCCAAGATCCTTTTCTTTCTTGGTCTTACTATGTTTCCTTGATTTCTTTTGTTTGGGTTTGGAGACATCAGTCACAGTGTCGGTAACTGGCAATGATCCTTCTTCAGAAGGCTTCAATTCAGTCTCAACAGATGGAGTCAAGGTCTGATGTGCTTCACTGATCTCCAAGACAGGGCTTCCTTCTGACGGGCCAATTTCTGAAACTTCTGACTGAGTCTTAGTAATTTGAATTTCACAGACCACCAATTTGGGCACTTCTGGCTCAATACGATCAATAGTGTCTTTGGGCAACAGGGGTAGTGTTGGCAGCCCTGAATCAATTGCTGCTTCTGCTTGAGGTGGGACGTCTGATTGAACGTCATTTATTTCAATTTCACAGAACAACAATTTCTGCACTTGTGGCTGAATTTGACCAGTGGTTTCTTTGGGCAACAGGGTTAGTTTTGGCAGCCAAGAATCAATAGCGGCTTCTGCTTGAGGTGCAACTTCTGATTGAGCATCAGTTATTTCAATTTCACAGACCACCAGTTTCTGCACTTCAGGCTCTGTCTCTGGTTTGGCAGAATCAGGTTTTTCCTCATAGAGCTCAGAAGTTTCTTCCTCTTCCCCATGTTCCTTTTCTTTCTTCGTCTTAATGCTTTTCCTTGACTTCTTCTTTTGTTTGGGTTTGGAAACATCAGCCTCAGTCGCAGTGTCGGTGACTGGCAATGATCCTTCTTCAGAAGGCTTCAATTCAGTCTCAACAGATGGAGTCAGGGTCTGATCTGTTTCACTGGTCTCCAAGACAGGGCTTCCGTCTGACGGGCCAATTGCTGAAACTTCTGACTGAGCCTCAGTAATTTCAATTTCACAGACCACCAGTTTCTGCACTTCTGGCTCAATATGAACAGTGGTGTCTTTGGGCAACAGGGTTAGTTTTGGCAGCCAAGAATCAATAGCGGCTTCTGCTTGAGGTGCAACTTCTGATTGAGCATCAGTTATTTCAATTTCACAGACCACCAGTTTCTGCACTTCAGGCTCTGTCTCTGGTTTGGCATAATCAGGTTTTTCCTCATAGAGCTCAGAAAATTCTTCCTCCTTCCCATGTTCCTTTTCTTTCTTTGTCATAACGTGTTTCCTTAACTTCTTCTTTTGTTTGGGTTTGGAGACATCAGCCTCAGTCGCAGTGTCGGTGACTGGCAATGATCCTTCTTCAGAAGGCTTCAATTCAGTCTCAACAGATGGAGTCAGGGTCTGATCTGCTTCACTGATCTCCAAGACAGGGCTTCCTTCTGACGGGCCAATTTCTGAAACTTCTGACTGAGCCTTAGTAATTTGAATTTCACAGACCACCAATTTGGGCACTTCTGGCTCAATAGTGTCTTTGGGCAACAGGGTTAGTGTTGGCAGCCCTGAATCAATTGCTGCTTCTGCTTGAGGTGGGACGTCTGATTGAACGTCATTTATTTCAATTTCACAGACCACCAATTTCTGCACATGTGGCTCAATTTGAACAGTGGTGTCTTTGGGCAACAGGGTTAGTTTTGGCAGCCAAGAATCAATAGCGGCTTCTGCTTGAGGTGCAACTTCTGATTGAGCATCAGTTATTTCAATTTCACAGACCACCAGTTTCTGCACTTCAGGCTCTGTCTCTGGTTTGGCAGAATCAGGTTTTTCCTCATAGAGCTCAGAAGTTGATTCCTCTTCCCCAAGATCTTTTTCTTTCTTGGTCTTACTATGTTTCCTTGATTTCTTTTGTTTGGGTTTGGAGACATCAGTCACAGTGTGGGTAACTGGCAATGATCCTTCTTCAGAAGGCTTCAATTCAGTCTCAACAGATGGAGTCAGGGTCTGATCTGCTTCACTGATCTCCAAGACAGGGCTTCCTTCTGACGGGCCAATTTCTGAAACTTCTGACTGAGTCTTAGTAATTTCAATTTCACACACCACCAATTTCTGCACTTGTGGCACAATTTGAACAGTGGTGTCTTTAGGCAACAGGGTTAGTGTTGGAAGCCCAGAATCAATAGCTGCTTCTGCTTGAGGTGGAACGTCTGATTGAGCATCAGTTATTTCAATTTCACAGACCACCAGTTTCTGCACTTCTGGCTCAATATGATCAATGGTGTCTTTGGGCAACAGGGTTAGTGTTGGCAGCCCAGAATCAATAGCTGCTTCTGCTTGAGGTGGAACGTCTGATTGATCATCAGTTATTTCAATTTCACAGACCACCAGTTTCCGCACTTCAGGCTCTGTCTCTGGTTTGGCATAATCAGGTTTTTTCTCATAGAGCTCAGAAAATTCTTCCTCCTTCCCATGTTCCTTTTCTTTCTTTGTCATAACGTGTTTCCTTGACTTCTTCTTTTGTTTGGGTTTGGAGACATCAGCCTCAGTCGCAGTGTCGGTGACTGGCAATGATCCTTCTTCAGAAGGTTTCAATTCAGTCTCAACAGATGGAGTCAGGCTCTGATCTGCTTCACTGATCTCCAAGACAGGGCTTCCTTCTGACGGGCCAATTTCTGAAACTTCTGACTGAGCCTTAGTAATTTGAATTTCACAGACCACCAATTTGGGCACTTCTGGCTCAATACGATCAATAGTGTCTTTGGGCAACAGGGTTAGTGTTGGCAGCCCTGAATCAATTGCTGCTTCTGCTTGAGGTGGGACGTCTGATTGAACGTCATTTATTTCAATTTCACAGACCACCAATTTCTGCACTTGTGGCTCAATTTTAACAGTGGTGTCTTTGGGCAACAGGGTTCGTTTTGGCAGCCCTGAATCAATTGCTGCTTCTGCTTGAGGTGCAACTTCTGATTGAGCATCAGTTATTTCAATTTCACAGACCACCAGTTTCTGCACTTCAGGCTCTGTCTCTAGTTTGGCAGAATCAGGTTTTTCCTCATAGAGCTCAGAAGGTGATTCCTCTTCCCCAAGATCCCTTTCTTTCTTGGTCTTACTATGTTTCCTTGATGTCTTTTGTTTGGGTTTGGAGACATCAGTCACAGTGTCGGTAACTGGCAATGATCCTTCTTCAGAAGGCTTCAATTTAGTCTCAACAGATGGAGTCAGGGTCTGATCTGCATCACTGATCTCCAAGACAGGGCTTCCGTCTGACGGGCCAATTGCTGAAACTTCTGACTGAGCCTCAGTAATTTCAATTTCACAGACCACCAGTTTCTGCACTTCTGGCTCAATATGAACAGTGGTGTCTTTGGGCAACAGGGTTAGTTTTGGCAGCCAAGAATCAATAGCGGCTTCTGCTTGAGGTGCAACTTCTGATTGAGCATCAGTTATTTCAATTTCACAGACCACCAGTTTCTGCACTTCAGGCTCTGTCTCTGGTTTGGCAGAATCAGGTTTTTCCTCATAGAGCTCAGAAGTTTCTTCCTCTTCCCCATGTTCCTTTTCTTTCTTCGTCTTAATGCTTTTCCTTGACTTCTTCTTTTGTTTGGGTTTGGAGACATCAGCCACAGTGTCGGTGACTGGCAATGATCCTTCTTCAGAAGGCTTCAATTCAGTCTCAACAGATGGAGTCAAGGTCTGATCTGCTTCACTGATCTCCAAGACAGGGCTTCCTTCTGACGGGCCAATTTCTGAAACTTCTGACTTAGTCTTAGTAATTTCAATTTCACACACCACCAATTTGGGCACTTCTGGCTCAATACGATCAATAGTGTCTTTGGGCAACAGGGTTAGTGTTGGCAGCCCTGAATCAATTGCTGCTTCTGCTTGAGGTGGGACGTCTGATTGAACGTCATTTATTTCAATTTCACAGACCACCAATTTCTGCACTTCTGGCTCAAAATGAACAGTGGTGTCTTTGGGCAACAGGGTTAGTTTTGGCAGCCAAGAATCAATAGCGGCTTCTGCTTGAGGTGCAACTTCTGATTGAGCATCAGTTATTTCAATTTCACAGACCATCAGTTTCTGCACTTCAGGCTCTGTCTCTGGTTTGGCAGAATCAGGTTGTTCCTCATAGAGCTCAGAAGTTTCTTCCTCTTCCCCATGTTCCATTTCTTTCTTCGTCTTAATGCTTTTCCTTGACTTCTTCTTTTGTTTGGGTTTGGAGACATCAGCCGCAGTGTCGGTGACTGGCAATGATCCTTCTTCAGAAGGCTTCAATTCAGTCTCAACAGATGGAGTCAAGGTCTGATCTGCTTCACTGATCTCCAAGACAGAGCTTCCTTCTGACGGGCCAATTTCTGAAACTTCTGACTTAGCCTTAGTAATTTCAATTTCACACACCACCAATTTCTGCACTTGTGGCACAATTTGAACAGTGGTGTCTTTGGGCAACAGGGTTAGTGTTGACAGTCCAGAATCAATAGCTGCTTCTGCTTGAGGTGGAACGTCTGATTGAGCATCAGTTGTTTCAATTTCACAGACCACCAGTTTCTGCACTTCTGGCTCAATATGATCAATAGTGTCTTTGGGCAACAGGGTTAGTGTTGGCAGCCCAGAATCAATAGCTGCTTCTGCTTGAGGTGGGACGTCTGATTGAACGTCATTTATTTCAATTTCACAGACCACCAATTTCTGCACTTCTGGCTCAATATGAACAGTGGTGTCTTTGGGCAACAGGGTTAGTTTTGGCAGCCAAGAATCAATAGCGGCTTCTGCTTGAGGTGCAACTTCTGATTGAGCATCAGTTATTTCAATTTCACAGACCATCAGTTTCTGCACTTCAGGCTTTGTCTCTGGTTTGGCAGAATCAGGTTGTTCCTCATAGAGCTCAGAAGTTTCTTCCTCTTCCCCATGTTCCTTTTCTTTCTTCGTCTTAATGCTTTTCCTTGACTTCTTCTTTTGTTTGGGTTTGGAGACATCAGCCGCAGTGTCGGTAACTGGCAATGATCCTTCTTCAGAAGGCTTCAATTCAGTCTCAACAGATGGAGTCAAGGTCTGATCTGCTTCACTGATCTCCAAGACAGAGCTTCCTTCTGACGGGCCAATTGCTGAAACTTCTGACTGAGCCTCAGTAATTTCAATTTCACACACCACCAATTTGGGCACTTCTGGCTCAATACGATCAATAGTGTCTTTGGGCAACAGGGTTAGTGTTGGCAGCCCTGAATCAATTGCTGCTTCTGCTTGAGGTGGGACGTCTGATTGAACGTCATTTATTTCAATTTCACAGACCACCAATTTCTGCACTTCTGGCTCAAAATGAACAGTGGTGTCTTTGGGCAACAGGGTTAGTTTTGGCAGCCAAGAATCAATAGCGGCTTCTGCTTGAGGTGCAACTTCTGATTGAGCATCAGTTATTTCAATTTCACAGACCACCAGTTTCTGCACTTCAGGCTCTGTCTCTGGTTTGGCAGAATCAGGTTTTTCCTCATAGAGCTCAGAAAATTCTTCCTCCTTCCCATGTTCCTTTTCTTTCTTTGTCATAACGTGTTTCCTTGACTTCTTCTTTTGTTTGGGTTTGGAGACATCAGCCTCAGTCGCAGTGTCGGTGACTGGCAATGATCCTTCTTCAGAAGGTTTCAATTCAGTCTCAACAGATGGAGTCAGGCTCTGATCTGCTTCACTGATCTCCAAGACAGGGCTTCCTTCTGACGGGCCAATTTCTGAAACTTCTGACTGAGCCTTAGTAATTTGAATTTCACAGACCACCAATTTGGGCACTTCTGGCTCAATACGATCAATAGTGTCTTTGGGCAACAGGGTTAGTGTTGGCAGCCCTGAATCAATTGCTGCTTCTGCTTGAGGTGGGACGTCTGATTGAACGTCATTTATTTCAATTTCACAGACCACCAATTTCTGCACTTCTGGCTCAAAATGAACAGTGGTGTCTTTGGGCAACAGGGTTAGTTTTGGCAGCCAAGAATCAATAGCGGCTTCTGCTTGAGGTGCAACTTCTGATTGAGCATCAGTTATTTCAATTTCACAGACCATCAGTTTCTGCACTTCAGGCTCTGTCTCTGGTTTGGCAGAATCAGGTTGTTCCTCATAGAGCTCAGAAGTTTCTTCCTCTTCCCCATGTTCCATTTCTTTCTTCGTCTTAATGCTTTTCCTTGACTTCTTCTTTTGTTTGGGTTTGGAGACATCAGCCGCAGTGTCGGTGACTGGCAATGATCCTTCTTCAGAAGGCTTCAATTCAGTCTCAACAGATGGAGTCAAGGTCTGATCTGCTTCACTGATCTCCAAGACAGAGCTTCCTTCTGACGGGCCAATTTCTGAAACTTCTGACTTAGCCTTAGTAATTTCAATTTCACACACCACCAATTTCTGCACTTGTGGCACAATTTGAACAGTGGTGTCTTTGGGCAACAGGGTTAGTGTTGACAGTCCAGAATCAATAGCTGCTTCTGCTTGAGGTGGAACGTCTGATTGAGCATCAGTTGTTTCAATTTCACAGACCACCAGTTTCTGCACTTCTGGCTCAATATGATCAATAGTGTCTTTGGGCAACAGGGTTAGTGTTGGCAGCCCAGAATCAATAGCTGCTTCTGCTTGAGGTGGGACGTCTGATTGAACGTCATTTATTTCAATTTCACAGACCACCAATTTCTGCACTTCTGGCTCAATATGAACAGTGGTGTCTTTGGGCAACAGGGTTAGTTTTGGCAGCCAAGAATCAATAGCGGCTTCTGCTTGAGGTGCAACTTCTGATTGAGCATCAGTTATTTCAATTTCACAGACCATCAGTTTCTGCACTTCAGGCTTTGTCTCTGGTTTGGCAGAATCAGGTTGTTCCTCATAGAGCTCAGAAGTTTCTTCCTCTTCCCCATGTTCCTTTTCTTTCTTCGTCTTAATGCTTTTCCTTGACTTCTTCTTTTGTTTGGGTTTGGAGACATCAGCCGCAGTGTCGGTAACTGGCAATGATCCTTCTTCAGAAGGCTTCAATTCAGTCTCAACAGATGGAGTCAAGGTCTGATCTGCTTCACTGATCTCCAAGACAGAGCTTCCTTCTGACGGGCCAATTGCTGAAACTTCTGACTGAGCCTCAGTAATTTCAATTTCACACACCACCAATTTGGGCACTTCTGGCTCAATACGATCAATAGTGTCTTTGGGCAACAGGGTTAGTGTTGGCAGCCCTGAATCAATTGCTGCTTCTGCTTGAGGTGGGACGTCTGATTGAACGTCATTTATTTCAATTTCACAGACCACCAGTTTCTGCACTTCAGGCTCTGTCTCTGGTTTGGCAGAATCAGGTTTTTCCTCATAGAGCTCAGAAAATTCTTCCTCCTTCCCATGTTCCTTTTCTTTCTTTGTCATAACGTGTTTCCTTGACTTCTTCTTTTGTTTGGGTTTGGAGACATCAGCCTCAGTCGCAGTGTCGGTGACTGGCAATGATCCTTCTTCAGAAGGTTTCAATTCAGTCTCAACAGATGGAGTCAGGCTCTGATCTGCTTCACTGATCTCCAAGACAGGGCTTCCTTCTGACGGGCCAATTTCTGAAACTTCTGACTGAGCCTTAGTAATTTGAATTTCACAGACCACCAATTTGGGCACTTCTGGCTCAATACGATCAATAGTGTCTTTGGGCAACAGGGTTAGTGTTGGCAGCCCTGAATCAATTGCTGCTTCTGCTTGTGGTGGGACGTCTGATTGAACGTCATTTATTTCAATTTCACAGACCACCAATTTCTGCACTTGTGGCTCAATTTGAACAGTTGTGTCTTTGGGCAACAGGGTTAGTTTTGGCAGCCAAGAATCAATAGCGGCTTCTGCTTGAGGTGCAACTTCTGATTGAGCATCAGTTATTTCAATTTCACAGACCACCAGTTTCTGCACTTCAGGCTCTGTCTCTAGTTTGGCAGAATCAGGTTTTTCATCATAGAGCTCAGAAGTTGATTCCTCTTCCCCAAGATCCCTTTCTTTCTTGGTCTTACTATGTTTCCTTGATTTCTTTTGTTTGGGTTTGGAGACATCAGTCACAGTGTCGGTAACTGGCAATGATCCTTCTTCAGAAGGCTTCAATTCAGTCTCAACAGATGGAGTCAGGGTCTGATCTGCATCACTGATCTCCAAGACAGGGCTTCCGTCTGACGGGCCAATTGCTGAAACTTCTGACTGAGCCTCAGTAATTTCAATTTCACAGACCACCAGTTTCTGCACTTCTGGCTCAATATGAACAGTGGTGTCTTTGGGTAACAGGGTTAGTTTTGGCAGCCAAGAATCAATAGCGGCTTCTGCTTGAGGTGCAACTTCTGATTGAGCATCAGTTATTTCAATTTCACAGACCATCAGTTTCTGCACTTCAGGCTCTGTCTCTGGTTTGGCAGAATCAGGTTGTTCCTCATAGAGCTCAGAAGTTTCTTCCTCTTCCCCATGTTCCATTTCTTTCTTCGTCTTAATGCTTTTCCTTGACTTCTTCTTTTGTTTGGGTTTGGAGACATCAGCCGCAGTGTCGGTGACTGGCAATGATCCTTCTTCAGAAGGCTTCAATTCAGTCTCAACAGATGGAGTCAAGGTCTGATCTGCTTCACTGATCTCCAAGACAGAGCTTCCTTCTGACGGGCCAATTTCTGAAACTTCTGACTTAGCCTTAGTAATTTCAATTTCACACACCACCAATTTCTGCACTTGTGGCACAATTTGAACAGTGGTGTCTTTGGGCAACAGGGTTAGTGTTGACAGTCCAGAATCAATAGCTGCTTCTGCTTGAGGTGGAACGTCTGATTGAGCATCAGTTGTTTCAATTTCACAGACCACCAGTTTCTGCACTTCTGGCTCAATATGATCAATAGTGTCTTTGGGCAACAGGGTTAGTGTTGGCAGCCCAGAATCAATAGCTGCTTCTGCTTGAGGTGGGACGTCTGATTGAACGTCATTTATTTCAATTTCACAGACCACCAATTTCTGCACTTCTGGCTCAATATGAACAGTGGTGTCTTTGGGCAACAGGGTTAGTTTTGGCAGCCAAGAATCAATAGCGGCTTCTGCTTGAGGTGCAACTTCTGATTGAGCATCAGTTATTTCAATTTCACAGACCATCAGTTTCTGCACTTCAGGCTTTGTCTCTGGTTTGGCAGAATCAGGTTGTTCCTCATAGAGCTCAGAAGTTTCTTCCTCTTCCCCATGTTCCTTTTCTTTCTTCGTCTTAATGCTTTTCCTTGACTTCTTCTTTTGTTTGGGTTTGGAGACATCAGCCGCAGTGTCGGTAACTGGCAATGATCCTTCTTCAGAAGGCTTCAATTCAGTCTCAACAGATGGAGTCAAGGTCTGATCTGCTTCACTGATCTCCAAGACAGAGCTTCCTTCTGACGGGCCAATTGCTGAAACTTCTGACTGAGCCTCAGTAATTTCAATTTCACACACCACCAATTTGGGCACTTCTGGCTCAATACGATCAATAGTGTCTTTGGGCAACAGGGTTAGTGTTGGCAGCCCTGAATCAATTGCTGCTTCTGCTTGAGGTGGGACGTCTGATTGAACGTCATTTATTTCAATTTCACAGACCACCAATTTCTGCACTTCTGGCTCAAAATGAACAGTGGTGTCTTTGGGCAACAGGGTTAGTTTTGGCAGCCAAGAATCAATAGCGGCTTCTGCTTGAGGTGCAACTTCTGATTGAGCATCAGTTATTTCAATTTCACAGACCACCAGTTTCTGCACTTCAGGCTCTGTCTCTGGTTTGGCAGAATCAGGTTTTTCCTCATAGAGCTCAGAAAATTCTTCCTCCTTCCCATGTTCCTTTTCTTTCTTTGTCATAACGTGTTTCCTTGACTTCTTCTTTTGTTTGGGTTTGGAGACATCAGCCTCAGTCGCAGTGTCGGTGACTGGCAATGATCCTTCTTCAGAAGGTTTCAATTCAGTCTCAACAGATGGAGTCAGGCTCTGATCTGCTTCACTGATCTCCAAGACAGGGCTTCCTTCTGACGGGCCAATTTCTGAAACTTCTGACTGAGCCTTAGTAATTTGAATTTCACAGACCACCAATTTGGGCACTTCTGGCTCAATACGATCAATAGTGTCTTTGGGCAACAGGGTTAGTGTTGGCAGCCCTGAATCAATTGCTGCTTCTGCTTGTGGTGGGACGTCTGATTGAACGTCATTTATTTCAATTTCACAGACCACCAATTTCTGCACTTGTGGCTCAATTTGAACAGTTGTGTCTTTGGGCAACAGGGTTAGTTTTGGCAGCCAAGAATCAATAGCGGCTTCTGCTTGAGGTGCAACTTCTGATTGAGCATCAGTTATTTCAATTTCACAGACCACCAGTTTCTGCACTTCAGGCTCTGTCTCTAGTTTGGCAGAATCAGGTTTTTCATCATAGAGCTCAGAAGTTGATTCCTCTTCCCCAAGATCCCTTTCTTTCTTGGTCTTACTATGTTTCCTTGATTTCTTTTGTTTGGGTTTGGAGACATCAGTCACAGTGTCGGTAACTGGCAATGATCCTTCTTCAGAAGGCTTCAATTCAGTCTCAACAGATGGAGTCAGGGTCTGATCTGCATCACTGATCTCCAAGACAGGGCTTCCGTCTGACGGGCCAATTGCTGAAACTTCTGACTGAGCCTCAGTAATTTCAATTTCACAGACCACCAGTTTCTGCACTTCTGGCTCAATATGAACAGTGGTGTCTTTGGGTAACAGGGTTAGTTTTGGCAGCCAAGAATCAATAGCGGCTTCTGCTTGAGGTGCAACTTCTGATTGAGCATCAGTTATTTCAATTTCACAGACCACCAGTTTCTGCACTTCAGGCTCTGTCTCTGGTTTGGCAGAATCAGGTTTTTCCTCATAGAGCTCAGAAGTTTCTTCCTCTTCCCCATGTTCCTTTTCTTTCTTCGTCTTAATGCTTTTCCTTGACTTCTTCTTTTGTTTGGGTTTGGAGACATCAGCCGCAGTGTCGGTGACTGGCAATGATCCTTCTTCAGAAGGCTTCAATTCAGTCTCAACAGATGGAGTCAAGGTCTGATCTGCTTCACTGATCTCCAAGACAGAGCTTCCTTCTGACGGGCCAATTGCTGAAACTTCTGACTGAGCCTCAGTAATTTCAATTTCACACACCACCAATTTGGGCACTTCTGGCTCAATACGATCAATAGTGTCTTTGGGCAACAGGGTTAGTGTTGGCAGCCCTGAATCAATTGCTGCTTCTGCTTGAGGTGGGACGTCTGATTGAACGTCATTTATTTCAATTTCACAGACCACCAATTTCTGCACTTCTGGCTCAATATGAACAGTGGTGTCTTTGGGCAACAGGGTTAGTTTTGGCAGCCAAGAATCAATAGCGGCTTCTGCTTGAGGTGCAACTTCTGATTGAGCATCAGTTATTTCAATTTCACAGACCATCAGTTTCTGCACTTCAGGCTCTGTCTCTGGTTTGGCAGAATCAGGTTGTTCCTCATAGAGCTCAGAAGTTTCTTCCTCTTCCCCATGTTCCTTTTCTTTCTTCGTCTTAATGCTTTTCCTTGACTTCTTCTTTTGTTTGGGTTTGGAGACATCAGCCGCAGTGTCGGTGACTGGCAATGATCCTTCTTCAGAAGGCTTCAATTCAGTCTCAACAGATGGAGTCAAGGTCTGATCTGCTTCACTGATCTCCAAGACAGAGCTTCCTTCTGACGGGCCAATTGCTGAAACTTCTGACTGAGCCTCAGTAATTTCAATTTCACAGACCACCAGTTTCTGCACTTCTGGCTCAATATGAACAGTGGTGTCTTTGGGCAACAGGGTTAGTTTTGGCAGCCAAGAATCAATAGCGGCTTCTGCTTGAGGTGCAACTTCTGATTGAGCATCAGTTATTTCAATTTCACAGACCACCAGTTTCTGCACTTCTGGCTCAATATGAACAGTGGTGTCTTTGGGCAACAGGGTTAGTTTTGGCAGCCAAGAATCAATAGCGGCTTCTGCTTGAGGTGCAACTTCTGATTGAGCATCAGTTATTTCAATTTCACAGACCATCAGTTTCTGCACTTCAGGCTCTGTCTCTGGTTTGGCAGAATCAGGTTGTTCCTCATAGAGCTCAGAAGTTTCTTCCTCTTCCCCATGTTCCTTTTCTTTCTTCGTCTTAATGCTTTTCCTTGACTTCTTCTTTTGTTTGGGTTTGGAGACATCAGCCGCAGTGTCGGTGACTGGCAATGATCCTTCTTCAGAAGGCTTCAATTCAGTCTCAACAGATGGAGTCAAGGTCTGATCTGCTTCACTGATCTCCAAGACAGAGCTTCCTTCTGACGGGCCAATTTCTGAAACTTCTGACTTAGCCTTAGTAATTTCAATTTCACACACCACCAATTTCTGCACTTGTGGCACAATTTGAACAGTGGTGTCTTTGGGCAACAGGGTTAGTGTTGACAGTCCAGAATCAATAGCTGCTTCTGCTTGAGGTGGAACGTCTGATTGAGCATCAGTTGTTTCAATTTCACAGACCACCAGTTTCTGCACTTCTGGCTCAATATGATCAATAGTGTCTTTGGGCAACAGGGTTAGTGTTGGCAGCCCTGAATCAATTGCTGCTTCTGCTTGAGGTGGGACGTCTGATTGAACGTCATTTATTTCAATTTCACAGACCACCAATTTCTGCACTTCTGGCTCAATATGAACAGTGGTGTCTTTGGGCAACAGGGTTAGTTTTGGCAGCCAAGAATCAATAGCGGCTTCTGCTTGAGGTGCAACTTCTGATTGAGCATCAGTTATTTCAATTTCACAGACCATCAGTTTCTGCACTTCAGGCTCTGTCTCTGGTTTGGCAGAATCAGGTTGTTCCTCATAGAGCTCAGAAGTTTCTTCCTCTTCCCCATGTTCCTTTTCTTTCTTCGTCTTAATGCTTTTCCTTGACTTCTTCTTTTGTTTGGGTTTGGAGACATCAGCCGCAGTGTCGGTAACTGGCAATGATCCTTCTTCAGAAGGCTTCAATTCAGTCTCAACAGATGGAGTCAAGGTCTGATCTGCTTCACTGATCTCCAAGACAGAGCTTCCTTCTGACGGGCCAATTGCTGAAACTTCTGACTGAGCCTCAGTAATTTCAATTTCACACACCACCAATTTGGGCACTTCTGGCTCAATACGATCAATAGTGTCTTTGGGCAACAGGGTTAGTTTTGGCAGCCAAGAATCAACAGCGGCTTCTGCTTGAGGTGCAACTTCTGATTGAGCATCAGTTATTTCAATTTCACAGACCACCAGTTTCTGCACTTCTGGCTCAATATGAACAGTGGTGTCTTTGGGCAACAGGGTTAGTTTTGGCAGCCAAGAATCAATAGCGGCTTCTGCTTGAGGTGCAACTTCTGATTGAGCATCAGTTATTTCAATTTCACAGACCATCAGTTTCTGCACTTCAGGCTCTGTCTCTGGTTTGGCAGAATCAGGTTGTTCCTCATAGAGCTCAGAAGTTTCTTCCTCTTCCCCATGTTCCTTTTCTTTCTTCGTCTTAATGCTTTTCCTTGACTTCTTCTTTTGTTTGGGTTTGGAGACATCAGCCGCAGTGTCGGTGACTGGCAATGATCCTTCTTCAGAAGGCTTAAATTCAGTCTCAACAGATGGAGTCAAGGTCTGATCTGCTTCACTGATCTCCAAGACAGAGCTTCCTTCTGACGGGCCAATTTCTGAAACTTCTGACTTAGCCTTAGTAATTTCAATTTCACACACCACCAATTTCTGCACTTGTGGCACAATTTGAACAGTGGTGTCTTTGGGCAACAGGGTTAGTGTTGACAGTCCAGAATCAATAGCTGCTTCTGCTTGAGGTGGAACGTCTGATTGAGCATCAGTTATTTCAATTTCACAGACCACCAGTTTCTGCACTTCTGGCTCAATATGATCAATGGTGTCTTTGGGCAACAGGGTTAGTGTTGGCAGCCCAGAATCAATAGCTGCTTCTGCTTGAGGTGGGACGTCTGATTGAACGTCATTTATTTCAATTTCACACACCATCAGTTTCTGCTCTTCAGGCTCTGTCTCTGGTTTGGCAGAATCAGGTTGTTCCTCATAGAGCTCAGTAGTTTCTTCCTCTTCCCCATGTTCCTTTTCTTTCTTCGTCTTAATGCTTTTCCTTGACTTCTTCTTTTGTTTGGGTTTGGAGACATCAGCCGCAGTGTCGGTAACTGGCAATGATCCTTCTTCAGAAGGCTTCAATTCAGTCTCAACAGATGGAGTCAAGGTCTGATCTGCTTCACTGATCTCCAAGACAGGGCTTCCTTCTGACGGGCCAATTGCTGAAACTTCTGACTGAGCCTCAGTTATTTCAATTTCACAGACCACCAGTTTCTGCACTTCAGGCTCTGTCTCTGGTTTGGCAGAATCAGGTTTTTCCTCATAGAGCTCAGAAGTTTCTTCCTCTTCCCCATGTTCCTTTTCTTTCTTCGTCTTAATGCTTTTCCTTGACTTCTTCTTTTGTTTGGGTTTGGAGACATCAGCCGCAGTGTCGGTGACTGGCAATGATCCTTCTTCAGAAGGCTTCAATTCAGTCTCAACAGATGGAGTCAAGGTCTGATCTGCTTCACTGATCTCCAAGACAGAGCTTCCTTCTGACGGGCCAATTTCTGAAACTTCTGACTTAGCCTTAGTAATTTCAATTTCACACACCACCAATTTCTGCACTTGTGGCACAATTTGAACAGTGGTGTCTTTGGGCAACAGGGTTAGTGTTGACAGTCCAGAATCAATAGCTGCTTCTGCTTGAGGTGGAACGTCTGATTGAGCATCAGTTGTTTCAATTTCACAGACCACCAGTTTCTGCACTTCTGGCTCAATATGATCAATAGTGTCTTTGGGCAACAGGGTTAGTGTTGGCAGCCCTGAATCAATTGCTGCTTCTGCTTGAGGTGGGACGTCTGATTGAACGTCATTTATTTCAATTTCACAGACCACCAATTTCTGCACTTCTGGCTCTGTCTCTGGTTTGGCAGAATCAGGTTTTTCCTCATAGAGCTCAGTAGTTTCTTCCTCTTCCCCATGTTCCTTTTCTTTCTTCGTCTTAATGCTTTTCCTTGACTTCTTCTTTTGTTTGGGTTTGGAGACATCAGCCGCAGTGTCGGTAACTGGCAATGATCCTTCTTCAGAAGGCTTCAATTCAGTCTCAACAGATGGAGTCAAGGTCTGATCTGCTTCACTGATCTCCAAGACAGGGCTTCCTTCTGACGGGCCAATTGCTGAAACTTCTGACTGAGCCTCAGTTATTTCAATTTCACAGACCACCAGTTTCTGCACTTCAGGCTCTGTCTCTGGTTTGGCAGAATCAGGTTTTTCCTCATAGAGCTCAGAAGTTTCTTCCTCTTCCCCATGTTCCTTTTCTTTCTTCGTCTTAATGCTTTTCCTTGACTTCTTCTTTTGTTTGGGTTTGGAGACATCAGCCGCAGTGTCGGTGACTGGCAATGATCCTTCTTCAGAAGGCTTCAATTCAGTCTCAACAGATGGAGTCAAGGTCTGATCTGCTTCACTGATCTCCAAGACAGAGCTTCCTTCTGACGGGCCAATTTCTGAAACTTCTGACTTAGCCTTAGTAATTTCAATTTCACACACCACCAATTTCTGCACTTGTGGCACAATTTGAACAGTGGTGTCTTTGGGCAACAGGGTTAGTGTTGACAGTCCAGAATCAATAGCTGCTTCTGCTTGAGGTGGAACGTCTGATTGAGCATCAGTTGTTTCAATTTCACAGACCACCAGTTTCTGCACTTCTGGCTCAATATGATCAATAGTGTCTTTGGGCAACAGGGTTAGTGTTGACAGTCCAGAATCAATAGCTGCTTCTGCTTGAGGTGGAACGTCTGATTGAGCATCAGTTGTTTCAATTTCACAGACCACCAGTTTCTGCACTTCTGGCTCAATATGAACAGTGGTGTCTTTGGGCAACAGGGTTAGTTTTGGCAGCCCTGAATCAATTGCTGCTTCTGCTTGAGGTGGGACGTCTGATTGAACGTCATTTATTTCAATTTCACAGACCACCAATTTCTGCACTTCTGGCTCTGTCTCTGGTTTGGCAGAATCAGGTTTTTCCTCATAGAGCTCAGAAGTTTCTTCCTCTTCCCCATGTTCCTTTTCTTTCTTCGTCTTAATGCTTTTCCTTGACTTCTTCTTTTGTTTGGGTTTGGAGACATCAGCCGCAGTGTCGGTAACTGGCAATGATCCTTCTTCAGAAGGCTTCAATTCAGTCTCAACAGATGGAGTCAAGGTCTGATCTGCTTCACTGATCTCCAAGACAGAGCTTCCTTCTGACGGGCCAATTGCTGAAACTTCTGACTGAGCCTCAGTAATTTCAATTTCACACACCACCAATTTGGGCACTTCTGGCTCAATACGATCAATAGTGTCTTTGGGCAACAGGGTTAGTGTTGGCAGCCCTGAATCAATTGCTGCTTCTGCTTGAGGTGGGACGTCTGATTGAACGTCATTTATTTCAATTTCACAGACCACCAATTTCTGCACTTCTGGCTCAAAATGAACAGTGGTGTCTTTGGGCAACAGGGTTAGTTTTGGCAGCCAAGAATCAACAGCGGCTTCTGCTTGAGGTGCAACTTCTGATTGAGCATCAGTTATTTCAATTTCACAGACCATCAGTTTCTGCACTTCAGGCTCTGTCTCTGGTTTGGCAGAATCAGGTTGTTCCTCATAGAGCTCAGAAGTTTCTTCCTCTTCCCCATGTTCCTTTTCTTTCTTCGTCTTAATGCTTTTCCTTGACTTCTTCTTTTGTTTGGGTTTGGAGACATCAGCCGCAGTGTCGGTGACTGGCAATGATCCTTCTTCAGAAGGCTTAAATTCAGTCTCAACAGATGGAGTCAAGGTCTGATCTGCTTCACTGATCTCCAAGACAGAGCTTCCTTCTGACGGGCCAATTTCTGAAACTTCTGACTTAGCCTTAGTAATTTCAATTTCACACACCACCAATTTCTGCACTTGTGGCACAATTTGAACAGTGGTGTCTTTGGGCAACAGGGTTAGTGTTGACAGTCCAGAATCAATAGCTGCTTCTGCTTGAGGTGGAACGTCTGATTGAGCATCAGTTGTTTCAATTTCACAGACCACCAGTTTCTGCACTTCTGGCTCAATATGATCAATAGTGTCTTTGGGCAACAGGGTTAGTGTTGGCAGCCCTGAATCAATTGCTGCTTCTGCTTGAGGTGGGACGTCTGATTGAACGTCATTTATTTCAATTTCACACACCATCAGTTTCTGCTCTTCAGGCTCTGTCTCTGGTTTGGCAGAATCAGGTTGTTCCTCATAGAGCTCAGTAGTTTCTTCCTCTTCCCCATGTTCCTTTTCTTTCTTCGTCTTAATGCTTTTCCTTGACTTCTTCTTTTGTTTGGGTTTGGAGACATCAGCCGCAGTGTCGGTAACTGGCAATGATCCTTCTTCAGAAGGCTTCAATTCAGTCTCAACAGATGGAGTCAAGGTCTGATCTGCTTCACTGATCTCCAAGACAGGGCTTCCTTCTGACGGGCCAATTGCTGAAACTTCTGACTGAGCCTCAGTAATTTCAATTTCACACACCACCAATTTGGGCACTTCTGGCTCAATACGATCAATAGTGTCTTTGGGCAACAGGGTTAGTGTTGGCAGCCCTGAATCAATTGCTGCTTCTGCTTGAGGTGGGACGTCTGATTGAACGTCATTTATTTCAATTTCACAGACCACCAATTTCTGCACTTCTGGCTCAAAATGAACAGTGGTGTCTTTGGGCAACAGGGTTAGTTTTGGCAGCCAAGAATCAATAGCAGCTTCGGCTTGAGGTGCAACTTCTGATTGAGCATCAGTTATTTCAATTTCACAGACCATCAGTTTCTGCACTTCAGGCTCTGTCTCTGGTTTGGCAGAATCAGGTTGTTCCTCATAGAGCTCAGAAGTTTCTTCCTCTTCCCCATGTTCCTTTTCTTTCTTCGTCTTAATGCTTTTCCTTGACTCCTTCTTTTGTTTGGGTTTGGAGACATCAGCCGCAGTGTCGGTGATTGGCAATGATCCTTCTTCAGAAGGCTTCAATTCAGTCTCAACAGATGGAGTCAAGGTCTGATCTGCTTCACTGATCTCCAAGACAGAGCTTCCTTCTGACGGGCCAATTTCTGAAACTTCTGACTTAGCCTTAGTAATTTCAATTTCACACACCACCAATTTCTGCACTTCTGGCTCAATATGATCAATGGTGTCTTTGGGCAACAGGGTTAGTGTTGGCAGCCCAGAATCAATAGCTGCTTCTGCTTGAGGTGGAACGTCTGATTGATCATCAGTTATTTCAATTTCACAGACCACCAGTTTCTGCACTTCAGGCTCTGTCTCTGGTTTGGCATAATCAGGTTTTTTCTCATAGAGCTCAGAAAATTCTTCCTCCTTCCCATGTTCCTTTTCTTTCTTTGTCATAACGTGTTTTCTTGACTTCTTCTTTTGTTTGGGTTTGGAGACATCAGCCTCAGTCGCAGTGTCGGTGACTGGCAATGATCCTTCTTCAGAAGGTTTCAATTCAGTCTCAACAGATGGAGTCAGGCTCTGATCTGCTTCACTGATCTCCAAGACAGGGCTTCCTTCTGATGGGCCAATTTCTGAAACTTCTGACTGAGCCTTAGTAATTTGAATTTCACAGACCACCAATTTGGGCACTTCTGGCTCAATACGATCAATAGTGTCTTTGGGCAACAGGGTTAGTGTTGGCAGCCCTGAATCAATTGCTGCTTCTGCTTGAGGTGGGACGTCTGATTGAACGTCATTTATTTCAATTTCACAGACCACCAATTTCTGCACTTCTGGCTCAAAATGAACAGTGGTGTCTTTGGGCAACAGGGTTAGTTTTGGCAGCCAAGAATCAATAGCGGCTTCTGCTTGAGGTGCAACTTCTGATTGAGCATCAGTTATTTCAATTTCACAGACCATCAGTTTCTGCACTTCAGGCTCTGTCTCTGGTTTGGCAGAATCAGGTTGTTCCTCATAGAGCTCAGAAGTTTCTTCCTCTTCCCCATGTTCCTTTTCTTTCTTCGTCTTAATGCTTTTCCTTGACTTCTTCTTTTGTTTGGGTTTGGAGACATCAGCCGCAGTGTCGGTGACTGGCAATGATCCTTCTTCAGAAGGCTTCAATTCAGTCTCAACAGATGGAGTCAGGGTCTGATCTGCATCACTGATCTCCAAGACAGAGCTTCCTTCTGACGGGCCAATTTCTGAAACTTCTGACTTAGCCTTAGTAATTTCAATTTCACAGACCACCAATTTCTGCACTTTTGGCACAATTTGAACAGTGGTGTCTTTGGGCAACAGGGTTAGTGTTGACAGTCCAGAATCAATAGCTGCTTCTGCTTGAGGTGGAACGTCTGATTGAGCATCAGTTATTTCAATTTCACAGACCACCAGTTTCTGCACTTCTGGCTCAATATGATCAATGGTGTCTTTGGGCAACAGGGTTAGTTTTGGCAGCCAAGAATCAATAGCGGCTTCTGCTTGAGGTGCAACTTCTGATTGAGCATCAGTTATTTCAATTTCACAGACCATCAGTTTCTGCACTTCAGGCTCTGTCTCTGGTTTGGCAGAATCAGGTTGTTCCTCATAGAGCTCAGAAGTTTCTTCCTCTTCCCCATGTTCCTTTTCTTTCTTCGTCTTAATGCTTTTCCTTGACTTCTTCTTTTGTTTGGGTTTGGAGACATCAGCCGCAGTGTCGGTGACTGGCAATGATCCTTCTTCAGAAGGCTTCAATTCAGTCTCAACAGATGGAGTCAAGGTCTGATCTGCTTCACTGATCTCCAAGACAGAGCTTCCTTCTGACGGGCCAATTGCTGAAACTTCTGACTGAGCCTCAGTAATTTCAATTTCACAGACCACCAGTTTCTGCACTTCTGGCTCAATATGAACAGTGGTGTCTTTGGGCAACAGGGTTAGTTTTGGCAGCCAAGAATCAATAGCGGCTTCTGCTTGAGGTGCAACTTCTGATTGAGCATCAGTTATTTCAATTTCACAGACCACCAGTTTCTGCACTTCTGGCTCAATATGAACAGTGGTGTCTTTGGGCAACAGGGTTAGTTTTGGCAGCCAAGAATAAATAGCGGCTTCTGCTTGAGGTGCAACTTCTGATTGAGCATCAGTTATTTCAATTTCACAGACCATCAGTTTCTGCACTTCAGGCTCTGTCTCTGGTTTGGCAGAATCAGGTTGTTCCTCATAGAGCTCAGAAGTTTCTTCCTCTTCCCCATGTTCCTTTTCTTTCTTCGTCTTAATGCTTTTCCTTGACTTCTTCTTTTGTTTGGGTTTGGAGACATCAGCCGCAGTGTCGGTGACTGGCAATGATCCTTCTTCAGAAGGCTTCAATTCAGTCTCAACAGATGGAGTCAAGGTCTGATCTGCTTCACTGATCTCCAAGACAGAGCTTCCTTCTGACGGGCCAATTTCTGAAACTTCTGACTTAGCCTTAGTAATTTCAATTTCACACACCACCAATTTCTGCACTTGTGGCACAATTTGAACAGTGGTGTCTTTGGGCAACAGGGTTAGTGTTGACAGTCCAGAATCAATAGCTGCTTCTGCTTGAGGTGGAACGTCTGATTGAGCATCAGTTGTTTCAATTTCACAGACCACCAGTTTCTGCACTTCTGGCTCAATATGATCAATACTGTCTTTGGGCAACAGGGTTAGTGTTGGCAGCCCTGAATCAATTGCTGCTTCTGCTTGAGGTGGGACGTCTGATTGAACGTCATTTATTTCAATTTCACAGACCACCAATTTCTGCACTTCTGGCTCAAAATGAACAGTGGTGTCTTTGGGCAACAGGGTTAGTTTTGGCAGCCAAGAATCAATAGCGGCTTCTGCTTGAGGTGCAACTTCTGATTGAGCATCAGTTATTTCAATTTCACAGACCATCAGTTTCTGCACTTCAGGCTCTGTCTCTGGTTTGGCAGAATCAGGTTGTTCCTCATAGAGCTCAGAAGTTTCTTCCTCTTCCCCATGTTCCTTTTCTTTCTTCGTCTTAATGCTTTTCCTTGACTTCTTCTTTTGTTTGGGTTTGGAGACATCAGCCGCAGTGTCGGTGACTGGCAATGATCCTTCTTCAGAAGGCTTCAATTCAGTCTCAACAGATGGAGTCAGGGTCTGATCTGCATCACTGATCTCCAAGACAGGGCTTCCGTCTGACGGGCCAATTGCTGAAACTTCTGACTGAGCCTCAGTAATTTCAATTTCACAGACCACCAGTTTCTGCACTTCTGGCTCAATATGAACAGTGGTGTCTTTGGGCAACAGGGTTAGTTTTGGCAGCCAAGAATCAATAGCGGCTTCTGCTTGAGGTGCAACTTCTGATTGAGCATCAGTTGTTTCAATTTCACAGACCATCAGTTTCTGCACTTCAGGCTCTGTCTCTGGTTTGGCAGAATCAGGTTGTTCCTCATAGAGCTCAGAAGTTTCTTCCTCTTCCCCATGTTCCTTTTCTTTCTTCGTCTTAATGCTTTTCCTTGACTTCTTCTTTTGTTTGGGTTTGGAGACATCAGCCGCAGTGTCGGTGACTGGCAATGATCCTTCTTCAGAAGGCTTAAATTCAGTCTCAACAGATGGAGTCAAGGTCTGATCTGCTTCACTGATCTCCAAGACAGAGCTTCCTTCTGACGGGCCAATTTCTGAAACTTCTGACTTAGCCTTAGTAATTTCAATTTCACACACCACCAATTTCTGCACTTGTGGCACAATTTGAACAGTGGTGTCTTTGGGCAACAGGGTTAGTGTTGACAGTCCAGAATCAATAGCTGCTTCTGCTTGAGGTGGAACGTCTGATTGAGCATCAGTTGTTTCAATTTCACAGACCACCAGTTTCTGCACTTCTGGCTCAATATGATCAATAGTGTCTTTGGGCAACAGGGTTAGTGTTGGCAGCCCTGAATCAATTGCTGCTTCTGCTTGAGGTGGGACGTCTGATTGAACGTCATTTATTTCAATTTCACACACCATCAGTTTCTGCTCTTCAGGCTCTGTCTCTGGTTTGGCAGAATCAGGTTGTTCCTCATAGAGCTCAGTAGTTTCTTCCTCTTCCCCATGTTCCTTTTCTTTCTTCGTCTTAATGCTTTTCCTTGACTTCTTCTTTTGTTTGGGTTTGGAGACATCAGCCGCAGTGTCGGTAACTGGCAATGATCCTTCTTCAGAAGGCTTCAATTCAGTCTCAACAGATGGAGTCAAGGTCTGATCTGCTTCACTGATCTCCAAGACAGGGCTTCCTTCTGACGGGCCAATTGCTGAAACTTCTGACTGAGCCTCAGTAATTTCAATTTCACACACCACCAATTTGGGCACTTCTGGCTCAATACGATCAATAGTGTCTTTGGGCAACAGGGTTAGTGTTGGCAGCCCTGAATCAATTGCTGCTTCTGCTTGAGGTGGGACGTCTGATTGAACGTCATTTATTTCAATTTCACAGACCACCAATTTCTGCACTTCTGGCTCAAAATGAACAGTGGTGTCTTTGGGCAACAGGGTTAGTTTTGGCAGCCAAGAATCAATAGCAGCTTCGGCTTGAGGTGCAACTTCTGATTGAGCATCAGTTATTTCAATTTCACAGACCATCAGTTTCTGCACTTCAGGCTCTGTCTCTGGTTTGGCAGAATCAGGTTGTTCCTCATAGAGCTCAGAAGTTTCTTCCTCTTCCCCATGTTCCTTTTCTTTCTTCGTCTTAATGCTTTTCCTTGACTCCTTCTTTTGTTTGGGTTTGGAGACATCAGCCGCAGTGTCGGTGATTGGCAATGATCCTTCTTCAGAAGGCTTCAATTCAGTCTCAACAGATGGAGTCAAGGTCTGATCTGCTTCACTGATCTCCAAGACAGAGCTTCCTTCTGACGGGCCAATTTCTGAAACTTCTGACTTAGCCTTAGTAATTTCAATTTCACACACCACCAATTTCTGCACTTCTGGCTCAATATGATCAATGGTGTCTTTGGGCAACAGGGTTAGTGTTGGCAGCCCAGAATCAATAGCTGCTTCTGCTTGAGGTGGAACGTCTGATTGATCATCAGTTATTTCAATTTCACAGACCACCAGTTTCTGCACTTCAGGCTCTGTCTCTGGTTTGGCATAATCAGGTTTTTTCTCATAGAGCTCAGAAAATTCTTCCTCCTTCCCATGTTCCTTTTCTTTCTTTGTCATAACGTGTTTTCTTGACTTCTTCTTTTGTTTGGGTTTGGAGACATCAGCCTCAGTCGCAGTGTCGGTGACTGGCAATGATCCTTCTTCAGAAGGTTTCAATTCAGTCTCAACAGATGGAGTCAGGCTCTGATCTGCTTCACTGATCTCCAAGACAGGGCTTCCTTCTGATGGGCCAATTTCTGAAACTTCTGACTGAGCCTTAGTAATTTGAATTTCACAGACCACCAATTTGGGCACTTCTGGCTCAATACGATCAATAGTGTCTTTGGGCAACAGGGTTAGTGTTGGCAGCCCTGAATCAATTGCTGCTTCTGCTTGAGGTGGGACGTCTGATTGAACGTCATTTATTTCAATTTCACAGACCACCAATTTCTGCACTTCTGGCTCAAAATGAACAGTGGTGTCTTTGGGCAACAGGGTTAGTTTTGGCAGCCAAGAATCAATAGCGGCTTCTGCTTGAGGTGCAACTTCTGATTGAGCATCAGTTATTTCAATTTCACAGACCATCAGTTTCTGCACTTCAGGCTCTGTCTCTGGTTTGGCAGAATCAGGTTGTTCCTCATAGAGCTCAGAAGTTTCTTCCTCTTCCCCATGTTCCTTTTCTTTCTTCGTCTTAATGCTTTTCCTTGACTTCTTCTTTTGTTTGGGTTTGGAGACATCAGCCGCAGTGTCGGTGACTGGCAATGATCCTTCTTCAGAAGGCTTCAATTCAGTCTCAACAGATGGAGTCAGGGTCTGATCTGCATCACTGATCTCCAAGACAGGGCTTCCGTCTGACGGGCCAATTGCTGAAACTTCTGACTGAGCCTCAGTAATTTCAATTTCACAGACCACCAGTTTCTGCACTTCTGGCTCAATATGAACAGTGGTGTCTTTGGGCAACAGGGTTAGTTTTGGCAGCCAAGAATCAATAGCGGCTTCTGCTTGAGGTGCAACTTCTGATTGAGCATCAGTTGTTTCAATTTCACAGACCATCAGTTTCTGCACTTCAGGCTCTGTCTCTGGTTTGGCAGAATCAGGTTGTTCCTCATAGAGCTCAGAAGTTTCTTCCTCTTCCCCATGTTCCTTTTCTTTCTTCGTCTTAATGCTTTTCCTTGACTTCTTCTTTTGTTTGGGTTTGGAGACATCAGCCGCAGTGTCGGTGACTGGCAATGATCCTTCTTCAGAAGGCTTCAATTCAGTCTCAACAGATGGAGTCAAGGTCTGATCTGCTTCACTGATCTCCAAGACAGAGCTTCCTTCTGACGGGCCAATTTCTGAAACTTCTGACTTAGCCTTAGTAATTTCAATTTCACACACCACCAATTTCTGCACTTGTGGCACAATTTGAACAGTGGTGTCTTTGGGCAACAGGGTTAGTGTTGACAGTCCAGAATCAATAGCTGCTTCTGCTTGAGGTGGAACGTCTGATTGAGCATCAGTTGTTTCAATTTCACAGACCACCAGTTTCTGCACTTCTGGCTCAATATGATCAATAGTGTCTTTGGGCAACAGGGTTAGTGTTGGCAGCCCTGAATCAATTGCTGCTTCTGCTTGAGGTGGGACGTCTGATTGAACGTCATTTATTTCAATTTCACACACCATCAGTTTCTGCTCTTCAGGCTCTGTCTCTGGTTTGGCAGAATCAGGTTGTTCCTCATAGAGCTCAGTAGTTTCTTCCTCTTCCCCATGTTCCTTTTCTTTCTTCGTCTTAATGCTTTTCCTTGACTTCTTCTTTTGTTTGGGTTTGGAGACATCAGCCGCAGTGTCGGTAACTGGCAATGATCCTTCTTCAGAAGGCTTCAATTCAGTCTCAACAGATGGAGTCAAGGTCTGATCTGCTTCACTGATCTCCAAGACAGGGCTTCCTTCTGACGGGCCAATTGCTGAAACTTCTGACTGAGCCTCAGTAATTTCAATTTCACACACCACCAATTTGGGCACTTCTGGCTCAATACGATCAATAGTGTCTTTGGGCAACAGGGTTAGTGTTGGCAGCCCTGAATCAATTGCTGCTTCTGCTTGAGGTGGGACGTCTGATTGAACGTCATTTATTTCAATTTCACAGACCACCAATTTCTGCACTTCTGGCTCAAAATGAACAGTGGTGTCTTTGGGCAACAGGGTTAGTTTTGGCAGCCAAGAATCAATAGCAGCTTCGGCTTGAGGTGCAACTTCTGATTGAGCATCAGTTATTTCAATTTCACAGACCATCAGTTTCTGCACTTCAGGCTCTGTCTCTGGTTTGGCAGAATCAGGTTGTTCCTCATAGAGCTCAGAAGTTTCTTCCTCTTCCCCATGTTCCTTTTCTTTCTTCGTCTTAATGCTTTTCCTTGACTCCTTCTTTTGTTTGGGTTTGGAGACATCAGCCGCAGTGTCGGTGATTGGCAATGATCCTTCTTCAGAAGGCTTCAATTCAGTCTCAACAGATGGAGTCAAGGTCTGATCTGCTTCACTGATCTCCAAGACAGAGCTTCCTTCTGACGGGCCAATTTCTGAAACTTCTGACTTAGCCTTAGTAATTTCAATTTCACACACCACCAATTTCTGCACTTCTGGCTCAATATGATCAATGGTGTCTTTGGGCAACAGGGTTAGTGTTGGCAGCCCAGAATCAATAGCTGCTTCTGCTTGAGGTGGAACGTCTGATTGATCATCAGTTATTTCAATTTCACAGACCACCAGTTTCTGCACTTCAGGCTCTGTCTCTGGTTTGGCATAATCAGGTTTTTTCTCATAGAGCTCAGAAAATTCTTCCTCCTTCCCATGTTCCTTTTCTTTCTTTGTCATAACGTGTTTCCTTGACTTCTTCTTTTGTTTGGGTTTGGAGACATCAGCCTCAGTCGCAGTGTCGGTGACTGGCAATGATCCTTCTTCAGAAGGTTTCAATTCAGTCTCAACAGATGGAGTCAGGCTCTGATCTGCTTCACTGATCTCCAAGACAGGGCTTCCTTCTGATGGGCCAATTTCTGAAACTTCTGACTGAGCCTTAGTAATTTGAATTTCACAGACCACCAATTTGGGCACTTCTGGCTCAATACGATCAATAGTGTCTTTGGGCAACAGGGTTAGTGTTGGCAGCCCTGAATCAATTGCTGCTTCTGCTTGAGGTGGGACGTCTGATTGAATGTCATTTATTTCAATTTCACAGACCACCAATTTCTGCACTTCTGGCTCAAAATGAACAGTGGTGTCTTTGGGCAACAGGGTTAGTTTTGGCAGCCAAGAATCAATAGCGGCTTCTGCTTGAGGTGCAACTTCTGATTGAGCATCAGTTATTTCAATTTCACAGACCATCAGTTTCTGCACTTCAGGCTCTGTCTCTGGTTTGGCAGAATCAGGTTGTTCCTCATAGAGCTCAGAAGTTTCTTCCTCTTCCCCATGTTCCTTTTCTTTCTTCGTCTTAATGCTTTTCCTTGACTTCTTCTTTTGTTTGGGTTTGGAGACATCAGCCGCAGTGTCGGTGACTGGCAATGATCCTTCTTCAGAAGGCTTCAATTCAGTCTCAACAGATGGAGTCAGGGTCTGATCTGCATCACTGATCTCCAAGACAGGGCTTCCGTCTGACGGGCCAATTGCTGAAACTTCTGACTGAGCCTCAGTAATTTCAATTTCACAGACCACCAGTTTCTGCACTTCTGGCTCAATATGAACAGTGGTGTCTTTGGGCAACAGGGTTATTTTTGGCAGCCAAGAATCAATAGCGGCTTCTGCTTGAGGTGCAACTTCTGATTGAGCATCAGTTGTTTCAATTTCACAGACCATCAGTTTCTGCACTTCAGGCTCTGTCTCTGGTTTGGCAGAATCAGGTTGTTCCTCATAGAGCTCAGAAGTTTCTTCCTCTTCCCCATGTTCCTTTTCTTTCTTCGTCTTAATGCTTTTCCTTGACTTCTTCTTTTGTTTGGGTTTGGAGACATCAGCCGCAGTGTCGGTGACTGGCAATGATCCTTCTTCAGAAGGCTTCAATTCAGTCTCAACAGATGGAGTCAAGGTCTGATCTGCTTCACTGATCTCCAAGACAGAGCTTCCTTCTGACGGGCCAATTTCTGAAACTTCTGACTTAGCCTTAGTAATTTCAATTTCACACACCACCAATTTCTGCACTTGTGGCACAATTTGAACAGTGGTGTCTTTGGGCAACAGGGTTAGTGTTGACAGTCCAGAATCAATAGCTGCTTCTGCTTGAGGTGGAACGTCTGATTGAGCATCAGTTGTTTCAATTTCACAGACCACCAGTTTCTGCACTTCTGGCTCAATATGATCAATAGTGTCTTTGGGCAACAGGGTTAGTGTTGGCAGCCCTGAATCAATTGCTGCTTCTGCTTGAGGTGGGACGTCTGATTGAACGTCATTTATTTCAATTTCACAGACCACCAATTTCTGCACTTCTGGCTCAATATGAACAGTGGTGTCTTTGGGCAACAGGGTTAGTTTTGGCAGCCAAGAATCAATAGCGGCTTCTGCTTGAGGTGCAACTTCTGATTGAGCATCAGTTATTTCAATTTCACAGACCATCAGTTTCTGCACTTCAGGCTCTGTCTCTGGTTTGGCAGAATCAGGTTGTTCCTCATAGATCTCAGAAGTTTCTTCCTCTTCCCCATGTTCCTTTTCTTTCTTCGTCTTAATGCTTTTCCTTGACTTCTTCTTTTGTTTGGGTTTGGAGACATCAGCCGCAGTGTCGGTAACTGGCAATGATCCTTCTTCAGAAGGCTTCAATTCAGTCTCAACAGATGGAGTCAAGGTCTGATCTGCTTCACTGATCTCCAAGACAGAGCTTCCTTCTGACGGGCCAATTGCTGAAACTTCTGACTGAGCCTCAGTAATTTCAATTTCACACACCACCAATTTGGGCACTTCTGGCTCAATACGATCAATAGTGTCTTTGGGCAACAGGGTTAGTGTTGGCAGCCCTGAATCAATTGCTGCTTCTGCTTGAGGTGGGACGTCTGATTGAACGTCATTTATTTCAATTTCACAGACCACCAATTTCTGCACTTCTGGCTCAAAATGAACAGTGGTGTCTTTGGGCAACAGGGTTAGTGTTGACAGTCCAGAATCAATAGCTGCTTCTGCTTGAGGTGGAACGTCTGATTGAGCATCAGTTATTTCAATTTCACAGACCACCAGTTTCTGCACTTCTGGCTCAATATGATCAATGGTGTCTTTGGGCAACAGGGTTAGTGTTGGCAGCCAAGAATCAATAGCGGCTTCTGCTTGAGGTGCAACTTCTGATTGAGCATCAGTTATTTCAATTTCACAGACCATCAGTTTCTGCACTTCAGGCTCTGTCTCTGGTTTGGCAGAATCAGGTTGTTCCTCATAGAGCTCAGAAGTTTCTTCCTCTTCCCCATGTTCCTTTTCTTTCTTCGTCTTAATGCTTTTCCTTGACTTCTTCTTTTGTTTGGGTTTGGAGACATCAGCCGCAGTGTCGGTGACTGGCAATGATCCTTCTTCAGAAGGCTTCAATTCAGTCTCAACAGATGGAGTCAAGGTCTGATCTGCTTCACTGATCTCCAAGACAGAGCTTCCTTCTGACGGGCCAATTGCTGAAACTTCTGACTGAGCCTCAGTAATTTCAATTTCACAGACCACCAGTTTCTGCACTTCTGGCTCAATATGAACAGTGGTGTCTTTGGGCAACAGGGTTAGTTTTGGCAGCCAAGAATCAATAGCGGCTTCTGCTTGAGGTGCAACTTCTGATTGAGCATCAGTTATTTCAATTTCACAGACCACCAGTTTCTGCACTTCTGGCTCAATATGAACAGTGGTGTCTTTGGGCAACAGGGTTAGTTTTGGCAGCCAAGAATCAATAGCGGCTTCTGCTTGAGGTGCAACTTCTGATTGAGCATCAGTTATTTCAATTTCACAGACCATCAGTTTCTGCACTTCAGGCTCTGTCTCTGGTTTGGCAGAATCAGGTTGTTCCTCATAGAGCTCAGAAGTTTCTTCCTCTTCCCCATGTTCCTTTTCTTTCTTCGTCTTAATGCTTTTCCTTGACTTCTTCTTTTGTTTGGGTTTGGAGACATCAGCCGCAGTGTCGGTGACTGGCAATGATCCTTCTTCAGAAGGCTTCAATTCAGTCTCAACAGATGGAGTCAAGGTCTGATCTGCTTCACTGATCTCCAAGACAGAGCTTCCTTCTGACGGGCCAATTGCTGAAACTTCTGACTGAGCCTCAGTAATTTCAATTTCACACACCACCAATTTGGGCACTTCTGGCTCAATACGATCAATAGTGTCTTTGGGCAACAGGGTTAGTGTTGGCAGCCCTGAATCAATTGCTGCTTCTGCTTGAGGTGGGACGTCTGATTGAACGTCATTTATTTCAATTTCACAGACCACCAATTTCTGCACTTCTGGCTCAAAATGAACAGTGGTGTCTTTGGGCAACAGGGTTAGTTTTGGCAGCCAAGAATCAATAGCGGCTTCTGCTTGAGGTGCAACTTCTGATTGAGCATCAGTTATTTCAATTTCACAGACCACCAGTTTCTGCACTTCTGGCTTAATATGAACAGTGGTGTCTTTGGGCAACAGGGTTAGTTTTGGCAGCCAAGAATCAATAGCGGCTTCTGCTTGAGGTGCAACTTCTGATTGAGCATCAGTTATTTCAATTTCACAGACCATCAGTTTCTGCACTTCAGGCTCTGTCTCTGGTTTGGCAGAATCAGGTTGTTCCTCATAGAGCTCAGAAGTTTCTTCCTCTTCCCCATGTTCCTTTTCTTTCTTCGTCTTAATGCTTTTCCTTGACTTCTTCTTTTGTTTGGGTTTGGAGACATCAGCCGCAGTGTCGGTGACTGGCAATGATCCTTCTTCAGAAGGCTTCAATTCAGTCTCAACAGATGGAGTCAAGGTCTGATCTGCTTCACTGATCTCCAAGACAGAGCTTCCTTCTGACGGGCCAATTTCTGAAACTTCTGACTTAGCCTTAGTAATTTCAATTTCACACACCACCAATTTCTGCACTTGTGGCACAATTTGAACAGTGGTGTCTTTGGGCAACAGGGTTAGTGTTGACAGTCCAGAATCAATAGCTGCTTCTGCTTGAGGTGGAACGTCTGATTGAGCATCAGTTGTTTCAATTTCACAGACCACCAGTTTCTGCACTTCTGGCTCAATATGATCAATAGTGTCTTTGGGCAACAGGGTTAGTGTTGGCAGCCCTGAATCAATTGCTGCTTCTGCTTGAGGTGGGACGTCTGATTGAACGTCATTTATTTCAATTTCACAGACCACCAATTTCTGCACTTCTGGCTCAAAATGAACAGTGGTGTCTTTGGGCAACAGGGTTAGTTTTGGCAGCCAAGAATCAATAGCAGCTTCTGCTTGAGGTGCAACTTCTGATTGAGCATCAGTTATTTCAATTTCACAGACCATCAGTTTCTGCACTTCAGGCTCTGTCTCTGGTTTGGCAGAATCAGGTTGTTCCTCATAGAGCTCAGAAGTTTCTTCCTCTTCCCCATGTTCCTTTTCTTTCTTCGTCTTAATGCTTTTCCTTGACTTCTTCTTTTGTTTGGGTTTGGAGACATCAGCCGCAGTGTCGGTGACTGGCAATGATCCTTCTTCAGAAGGCTTCAATTCAGTCTCAACAGATGGAGTCAAGGTCTGATCTGCTTCACTGATCTCCAAGACAGAGCTTCCTTCTGACGGGCCAATTTCTGAAACTTCTGACTTAGCCTTAGTAATTTCAATTTCACACACCACCAATTTCTGCACTTCTGGCTCAATATGATCAATGGTGTCTTTGGGCAACAGGGTTAGTGTTGGCAGCTCAGAATCAATAGCTGCTTCTGCTTGAGGTGGAACGTCTGATTGATCATCAGTTATTTCAATTTCACAGACCACCAGTTTCTGCACTTCAGGCTCTGTCTCTGGTTTGGCATAATCAGGTTTTTTCTCATAGAGCTCAGAAAATTCTTCCTCCTTCCCATGTTCCTTTTCTTTCTTTGTCATAACGTGTTTCCTTGACTTCTTCTTTTGTTTGGGTTTGGAGACATCAGCGTCAGTCGCAGTGTCGGTGACTGGCAATGATCCTTCTTCAGAAGGTTTCAATTCAGTCTCAACAGATGGAGTCAGGCTCTGATCTGCTTCACTGATCTCCAAGACAGGGCTTCCTTCTGACGGGCCAATTGCTGAAACTTCTGACTGAGCCTCAGTAATTTCAATTTCACAGACCACCAGTTTTTGCACTTCTGGCTCAATATGAACAGTGGTGTCTTTGGGCAACAGGGTTAGTTTTGGCAGCCAAGAATCAATAGCGGCTTCTGCTTGAGGTGCAACTTCTGATTGAGCATCAGTTATTTCAATTTCACAGACCACCAGTTTCTGCACTTCTTGCTCAATATGAACAGTGGTGTCTTTGGGCAACAGGGTTAGTTTTGGCAGCCAAGAATCAATAGCGGCTTCTGCTTGAGGTGCAACTTCTGATTGAGCATCAGTTATTTCAATTTCACAGACCATCAGTTTCTGCACTTCAGGCTCTGTCTCTGGTTTGGCAGAATCAGGTTGTTCCTCATAGAGCTCAGAAGTTTCTTCCTCTTCCCCATGTTCCTTTTCTTTCTTCGTCTTAATGCTTTTCCTTGACTTCTTCTTTTGTTTGGGTTTGGAGACATCAGCCGCAGTGTCGGTGACTGGCAATGATCCTTCTTCAGAAGGCTTCAATTCAGTCTCAACAGATGGAGTCAAGGTCTGATCTGCTTCACTGATCTCCAAGACAGAGCTTCCTTCTGACGGGCCAATTTCTGAAACTTCTGACTTAGCCTTAGTAATTTCAATTTCACACACCACCAATTTCTGCACTTCTGGCTCAATATGATCAATGGTGTCTTTGGGCAACAGGGTTAGTGTTGGCAGCCCAGAATCAATAGCTGCTTCTGCTTGAGGTGGAACGTCTGATTGATCATCAGTTATTTCAATTTCACAGACCACCAGTTTCTGCACTTCAGGCTCTGTCTCTGGTTTGGCATAATCAGGTTTTTTCTCATAGAGCTCAGAAAATTCTTCCTCCTTCCCATGTTCCTTTTCTTTCTTTGTCATAACGTGTTTCCTTGACTTCTTCTTTTGTTTGGGTTTGGAGACATCAGCGTCAGTCGCAGTGTCGGTGACTGGCAATGATCCTTCTTCAGAAGGTTTCAATTCAGTCTCAACAGATGGAGTCAGGCTCTGATCTGCTTCACTGATCTCCAAGACAGGGCTTCCTTCTGACGGGCCAATTTCTGAAACTTCTGACTGAGCATCAGTAATTTCAATTTCACAGACCACCAGTTTCTGCACTTCTGGCTCAATTTGAACAGTGGTGTCTTTGGGCAACAGGGTTAGTTTTGGCAGCCCTGAATCAATTGCTGCTTCTGCTTGAGGTGGGACGTCTAATTGAACGTCATTTATTTCAATTTCACAGACCACCAATTTCTGCACTTCTGGCTCAAAATGAACAGTGGTGTCTTTGGGCAACAGGGTTAGTTTTGGCAGCCAAGAATCAATAGTGGCTTCTGCTTGAGGTGCAACTTCTGATTGAGCATCAGTTATTTCAATTTCACAGACCATCAGTTTCTGCACTTCAGGCTCTGTCTCTGGTTTGGCAGAATCAGGTTGTTCCTCATAGAGCTCAGAAGTTTCTTCCTCTTCCCCATGTTCCTTTTCTTTCTTCGTCTTAATGCTTTTCCTTGACTTCTTCTTTTGTTTGGGTTTGGAGACATCAGCCGCAGTGTCGGTGACTGGCAATGATCCTTCTTCAGAAGGCTTCAATTCAGTCTCAACAGATGGAGTCAGGGTCTGATCTGCATCACTGATCTCCAAGACAGGGCTTCCGTCTGACGGGCCAATTGCTGAAACTTCTGACTGAGCCTCAGTAATTTCAATTTCACAGACCACCAGTTTTTGCACTTTTGGCTCAATATGAACAGTGGTGTCTTTGGGCAACAGGGTTAGTTTTGGCAGCCAAGAATCAATAGCGGCTTCTGCTTGAGGTGCAACTTCTGATTGAGCATCAGTTATTTCAATTTCACAGACCATCAGTTTCTGCACTTCAGGCTCTGTCTCTGGTTTGGCAGAATCAGGTTGTTCCTCATAGAGCTCAGAAGTTTCTTCCTCTTCCCCATGTTCCTTTTCTTTCTTCGTCTTAATGCTTTTCCTTGACTTCTTCTTTTGTTTGGGTTTGGAGACATCAGCCGCAGTGTCGGTGACTGGCAATGATCCTTCTTCAGAAGGCTTCAATTCAGTCTCAACAGATGGAGTCAAGGTCTGATCTGCTTCACTGATCTCCAAGACAGAGCTTCCTTCTGACGGGCCAATTTCTGAAACTTCTGACTTAGCCTTAGTAATTTCAATTTCACACACCACCAATTTCTGCACTTCTGGCTCAATATGATCAATGGTGTCTTTGGGCAACAGGGTTAGTGTTGGCAGCTCAGAATCAATAGCTGCTTCTGCTTGAGGTGGAACGTCTGATTGATCATCAGTTATTTCAATTTCACAGACCACCAGTTTCTGCACTTCAGGCTCTGTCTCTGGTTTGGCATAATCAGGTTTTTTCTCATAGAGCTCAGAAAATTCTTCCTCCTTCCCATGTTCCTTTTCTTTCTTTGTCATAACGTGTTTCCTTGACTTCTTCTTTTGTTTGGGTTTGGAGACATCAGCGTCAGTCGCAGTGTCGGTGACTGGCAATGATCCTTCTTCAGAAGGTTTCAATTCAGTCTCAACAGATGGAGTCAGGCTCTGATCTGCTTCACTGATCTCCAAGACAGGGCTTCCTTCTGACGGGCCAATTGCTGAAACTTCTGACTGAGCCTCAGTAATTTCAATTTCACAGACCACCAGTTTTTGCACTTCTGGCTCAATATGAACAGTGGTGTCTTTGGGCAACAGGGTTAGTTTTGGCAGCCAAGAATCAATAGCGGCTTCTGCTTGAGGTGCAACTTCTGATTGAGCATCAGTTATTTCAATTTCACAGACCACCAGTTTCTGCACTTCTTGCTCAATATGAACAGTGGTGTCTTTGGGCAACAGGGTTAGTTTTGGCAGCCAAGAATCAATAGCGGCTTCTGCTTGAGGTGCAACTTCTGATTGAGCATCAGTTATTTCAATTTCACAGACCATCAGTTTCTGCACTTCAGGCTCTGTCTCTGGTTTGGCAGAATCAGGTTGTTCCTCATAGAGCTCAGAAGTTTCTTCCTCTTCCCCATGTTCCTTTTCTTTCTTCGTCTTAATGCTTTTCCTTGACTTCTTCTTTTGTTTGGGTTTGGAGACATCAGCCGCAGTGTCGGTGACTGGCAATGATCCTTCTTCAGAAGGCTTCAATTCAGTCTCAACAGATGGAGTCAAGGTCTGATCTGCTTCACTGATCTCCAAGACAGAGCTTCCTTCTGACGGGCCAATTTCTGAAACTTCTGACTTAGCCTTAGTAATTTCAATTTCACACACCACCAATTTCTGCACTTCTGGCTCAATATGATCAATGGTGTCTTTGGGCAACAGGGTTAGTGTTGGCAGCCCAGAATCAATAGCTGCTTCTGCTTGAGGTGGAACGTCTGATTGATCATCAGTTATTTCAATTTCACAGACCACCAGTTTCTGCACTTCAGGCTCTGTCTCTGGTTTGGCATAATCAGGTTTTTTCTCATAGAGCTCAGAAAATTCTTCCTCCTTCCCATGTTCCTTTTCTTTCTTTGTCATAACGTGTTTCCTTGACTTCTTCTTTTGTTTGGGTTTGGAGACATCAGCGTCAGTCGCAGTGTCGGTGACTGGCAATGATCCTTCTTCAGAAGGTTTCAATTCAGTCTCAACAGATGGAGTCAGGCTCTGATCTGCTTCACTGATCTCCAAGACAGGGCTTCCTTCTGACGGGCCAATTTCTGAAACTTCTGACTGAGCATCAGTAATTTCAATTTCACAGACCACCAGTTTCTGCACTTCTGGCTCAATTTGAACAGTGGTGTCTTTGGGCAACAGGGTTAGTTTTGGCAGCCCTGAATCAATTGCTGCTTCTGCTTGAGGTGGGACGTCTGATTGAACGTCATTTATTTCAATTTCACAGACCACCAATTTCTGCACTTCTGGCTCAAAATGAACAGTGGTGTCTTTGGGCAACAGGGTTAGTTTTGGCAGCCAAGAATCAATAGTGGCTTCTGCTTGAGGTGCAACTTCTGATTGAGCATCAGTTATTTCAATTTCACAGACCATCAGTTTCTGCACTTCAGGCTCTGTCTCTGGTTTGGCAGAATCAGGTTGTTCCTCATAGAGCTCAGAAGTTTCTTCCTCTTCCCCATGTTCCTTTTCTTTCTTCGTCTTAATGCTTTTCCTTGACTTCTTCTTTTGTTTGGGTTTGGAGACATCAGCCGCAGTGTCGGTGACTGGCAATGATCCTTCTTCAGAAGGCTTCAATTCAGTCTCAACAGATGGAGTCAGGGTCTGATCTGCATCACTGATCTCCAAGACAGGGCTTCCGTCTGACGGGCCAATTGCTGAAACTTCTGACTGAGCCTCAGTAATTTCAATTTCACAGACCACCAGTTTTTGCACTTTTGGCTCAATATGAACAGTGGTGTCTTTGGGCAACAGGGTTAGTTTTGGCAGCCAAGAATCAATAGCGGCTTCTGCTTGAGGTGCAACTTCTGATTGAGCATCAGTTATTTCAATTTCACAGACCATCAGTTTCTGCACTTCAGGCTCTGTCTCTGGTTTGGCAGAATCAGGTTGTTCCTCATAGAGCTCAGAAGTTTCTTCCTCTTCCCCATGTTCCTTTTCTTTCTTCGTCTTAATGCTTTTCCTTGACTTCTTCTTTTGTTTGGGTTTGGAGACATCAGCCGCAGTGTCGGTGACTGGCAATGATCCTTCTTCAGAAGGCTTCAATTCAGTCTCAACAGATGGAGTCAAGGTCTGATCTGCTTCACTGATCTCCAAGACAGAGCTTCCTTCTGACGGGCCAATTGCTGAAACTTCTGACTGAGCCTCAGTAATTTCAATTTCACAAACCACCAGTTTCTGCACTTCTGGCTCAATATGAACAGTGGTGTCTTTGGGCAACAGGGTTAGTTTTGGCAGCCAAGAATCAATAGCGGCTTCTGCTTGAGGTGCAACTTCTGATTGAGCATCAGTTATTTCAATTTCACAGACCACCAGTTTCTGCACTTCTGGCTCAATATGAACAGTGGTGTCTTTGGGCAACAGTGTTAGTTTTGGCAGCCAAGAATCAATAGCGGCTTCTGCTTGAGGTGCAACTTCTGATTGAGCATCAGTTATTTCAATTTCACAGACCATCAGTTTCTGCACTTCAGGCTCTGTCTCTGGTTTGGCAGAATCAGGTTGTTCCTCATAGAGCTCAGAAGTTTCTTCCTCTTCCCCATGTTCCTTTTCTTTCTTCGTCTTAATGCTTTTCCTTGACTTCTTCTTTTGTTTGGGTTTGGAGACATCAGCCGCAGTGTCGGTGACTGGCAATGATCCTTCTTCAGAAGGCTTCAATTCAGTCTCAACAGATGGAGTCAAGGTCTGATCTGCTTCACTGATCTCCAAGACAGAGCTTCCTTCTGACGGGCCAATTTCTGAAACTTCTGACTTAGCCTTAGTAATTTCAATTTCACAGACCACCAATTTCTGCACTTTTGGCACAATTTGAACAGTGGTGTCTTTGGGCAACAGGGTTAGTGTTGACAGTCCAGAATCAATAGCTGCTTCTGCTTGAGGTGGAACGTCTGATTGAGCATCAGTTATTTCAATTTCACAGACCACCAGTTTCTGCACTTCTGGCTCAATATGATCAATGGTGTCTTTGGGCAACAGGGTTAGTTTTGGCAGCCAAGAATCAATAGCGGCTTCTGCTTGAGGTGCAACTTCTGATTGAGCATCAGTTATTTCAATTTCACAGACCATCAGTTTCTGCACTTCAGGCTCTGTCTCTGGTTTGGCAGAATCAGGTTGTTCCTCATAGAGCTCAGAAGTTTCTTCCTCTTCCCCATGTTCCTTTTCTTTCTTCGTCTTAATGCTTTTCCTTGACTTCTTCTTTTGTTTGGGTTTGGAGACATCAGCCGCAGTGTCGGTGACTGGCAATGATCCTTCTTCAGAAGGCTTCAATTCAGTCTCAACAGATGGAGTCAAGGTCTGATCTGCTTCACTGATCTCCAAGACAGAGCTTCCTTCTGACGGGCCAATTGCTGAAACTTCTGACTGAGCCTCAGTAATTTCAATTTCACAGACCACCAGTTTCTGCACTTCTGGCTCAATATGAACAGTGGTGTCTTTGGGCAACAGGGTTAGTTTTGGCAGCCAAGAATCAATAGCGGCTTCTGCTTGAGGTGCAACTTCTGATTGAGCATCAGTTATTTCAATTTCACAGACCACCAGTTTCTGCACTTCTGGCTCAATATGAACAGTGGTGTCTTTGGGCAACAGGGTTAGTTTTGGCAGCCAAGAATAAATAGCGGCTTCTGCTTGAGGTGCAACTTCTGATTGAGCATCAGTTATTTCAATTTCACAGACCATCAGTTTCTGCACTTCAGGCTCTGTCTCTGGTTTGGCAGAATCAGGTTGTTCCTCATAGAGCTCAGAAGTTTCTTCCTCTTCCCCATGTTCCTTTTCTTTCTTCGTCTTAATGCTTTTCCTTGACTTCTTCTTTTGTTTGGGTTTGGAGACATCAGCCGCAGTGTCGGTGACTGGCAATGATCCTTCTTCAGAAGGCTTCAATTCAGTCTCAACAGATGGAGTCAAGGTCTGATCTGCTTCACTGATCTCCAAGACAGAGCTTCCTTCTGACGGGCCAATTTCTGAAACTTCTGACTTAGCCTTAGTAATTTCAATTTCACACACCACCAATTTCTGCACTTGTGGCACAATTTGAACAGTGGTGTCTTTGGGCAACAGGGTTAGTGTTGACAGTCCAGAATCAATAGCTGCTTCTGCTTGAGGTGGAACGTCTGATTGAGCATCAGTTGTTTCAATTTCACAGACCACCAGTTTCTGCACTTCTGGCTCAATATGATCAATACTGTCTTTGGGCAACAGGGTTAGTGTTGGCAGCCCTGAATCAATTGCTGCTTCTGCTTGAGGTGGGACGTCTGATTGAACGTCATTTATTTCAATTTCACAGACCACCAATTTCTGCACTTCTGGCTGAATATGAACAGTGGTGTCTTTGGGCAACAGGGTTAGTTTTGGCAGCCAAGAATCAATAGCGGCTTCTGCTTGAGGTGCAACTTCTGATTGAGCATCAGTTATTTCAATTTCACAGACCATCAGTTTCTGCACTTCAGGCTCTGTCTCTGGTTTGGCAGAATCAGGTTGTTCCTCATAGAGCTCAGAAGTTTCTTCCTCTTCCCCATGTTCCTTTTCTTTCTTCGTCTTAATGCTTTTCCTTGACTTCTTCTTTTGTTTGGGTTTGGAGACATCAGCCGCAGTGTCGGTGACTGGCAATGATCCTTCTTCAGAAGGCTTCAATTCAGTCTCAACAGATGGAGTCAAGGTCTGATCTGCTTCACTGATCTCCAAGACAGAGCTTCCTTCTGACGGGCCAATTTCTGAAACTTCTGACTTAGCCTTAGTAATTTCAATTTCACACACCACCAATTTCTGCACTTCTGGCTCAATATGATCAATGGTGTCTTTGGGCAACAGGGTTAGTGTTGGCAGCCCAGAATCAATAGCTGCTTCTGCTTGAGGTGGAACGTCTGATTGATCATCAGTTATTTCAATTTCACAGACCACCAGTTTCTGCACTTCAGGCTCTGTCTCTGGTTTGGCATAATCAGGTTTTTTCTCATAGAGCTCAGAAAATTCTTCCTCCTTCCCATGTTCCTTTTCTTTCTTTGTCATAACGTGTTTCCTTGACTTCTTCTTTTGTTTGGGTTTGGAGACATCAGCCTCAGTCGCAGTGTCGGTGACTGGCAATGATCCTTCTTCAGAAGGTTTCAATTCAGTCTCAACAGATGGAGTCAGGCTCTGATCTGCTTCACTGATCTCCAAGACAGGGCTTCCTTCTGACGGGCCAATTTCTGAAACTTCTGACTGTGCGTCAGTAATTTCAATTTCACACACCACCAATTTCTGCACTTGTGGCACAATTTGAACAGTGGTGTCTTTGGGCAAATGAGTTAGTATTGGCAGTCCAGAACCTATAGCTGCTTCTGGTTGAGGTGCAACTCCTGATTGAGCAATTTCACAGACCACCAATTTGGGCACTTCTGGCTTAAAATGATCAATGGTGTCTTTGGGCAACAAGGTTAGTGTAGGCAGTCCAGAATCAATAGCTGCTTCTGCTTGAGGTGGAACGTCTGATTGAGCGTCATTTATTTCAATTTCACAGACCACCAGTTTCTGCACTTCAGGCTCTTTCTCTGGTTTGGCAGAATCAGGTTTTTCCTCGTGAAGCTCAGAAGTTTCTTCCTCTTCCCCATGTTCCTTTTCTTTCTTGGTCTTAACGCTTTTCCTTGACTTCTTCTTTTGTTTGGGTTTGGAGACATCAGCCTCAGTCGCAGTATCGGTGACTGGCAATGATCCTTCTTCAGAAGGCTTCAATTCAGTGTCAACAGATGGAGTCAGGGTCTGATCTGCTTCACTGATCTCCAAGACAGGGCTTCTTTCTGACGGGCCAATTTCTGAAACTTCTGACTGAACTTCAGTAATTTCAATTTCACAGACCACCAGTTTCTGCACTTCTGGCTCTGTATAATTTACGGTGTCTTTGGTCAAAACCAGTGATGATATCTCAGAAACATCTGCCGTTTCTGGCACAGGTGCTTTTTGTTGCTTTTTGTAAACCACATCTTTCTTTGTTTTAACAATCTCGGTTTCTTTTGGTTGAGGCTTGCGGCTGTCAACATAACTGTCTGAAATGGCTTCTTCCTCCTTCACCACTATTTTTTGTTTGGAATAATCCGCTGCAAATATGTTTTCCACACCTTTTGTAATTTCAGCTGCTGTGACTTTTATAAGGTCAAAGAAAGATGACTTGGTCACATCTTTCTCGTTGAACTCTTTGCTTGGCTCCTGTGCAGAAAGTGTATCCTCACGCGCTGCTTCAGCAGTTGGAATTGAATTTTCTTCTGAGGGCATTGGTATACGTTCAATAGATGAAGTCAGAGGTATATCAGATGTTGTGATTTCTAAGGCCGGGATTTCTTCTGACGGACCAGTTTCTGAAACATTTGGCTGAACTTCAGTTATTTCTACTTCACAGACCACCAGTTTCTGCATTTCAGGCACAATGTGATCTACAACTTTCATATCTGGCTGAGTTGCAGTTGGTTGATCTTCACTAACAACCAGCTTCAGCTCCCGTGGTTCAATTTGAATGATGTCTTTAGAATATTCCTGGGGAGTTTGTTTCTCCATCGCATGTGGTTTTTCGCCTGTTGGTCTTTTTGCCTCTGTTTTAGATTCTGGTGGATCCTCAGTTATTTCAATTTCACATACAACCAATTTCTGCACTTGTGGCTCAATTTGAACAGTTGTGACTTTTGGAAGCAGGGTAAGTGATGGAAGCCCAGACTCAATCCCTGCTTCCGGTTGAGGTGCAACTGATTTGAATTCTGTTTCTTCAATAGGAAACACATTTTCTTCTGATGGGGTTAAATCTGTCTCTGGTTTGGCAGAATCAGGTTTTTCCTCAAAGAGCTCAGAAGTTGATTCCTCTTCCCCATGATCCTTTTCTTTCTTGGTCTTAATGTGTTTCCTTGACTTCTTCTTTTGTTTGGGTTTGGAGACATCAGTCGCAGTGTCGGTGCCTGGCAATGATCCTTCTTCAGAAGGCTTCAATTCAGTCTCAACAGGTGGAGTTAGGATCTTATCCGTTTCACTGATCTCCAAGACAGGGATTTCTCCTGCCTGATCAGATACTGAAACTTCTGATTGAGCATTAGTTATTTCAATTTCACATACCACCAATGTCTGCACTTCTTTCATGGTATTATCTGTGGTGTCTTTGGGCAAAACCAGAGGCGATACCCCAGAAATGACTCGCTGTGGTGCAATTGGTTGATCTTCGCTAACAACCAGCTTCAGCTCCCGTGGTTCAATTTGAATGATGTCTTTAGAATATTCCTGGGGAGTTCGTTTCTCCATCTCATGTGGTTTTTTGCCTGTTGGTCTTTTTGCCTCTGTTTTAGATTCTGGCGGATCCTCAGTTATTTCAATTTCACAGACCACCAGTTTCTGCACTTCAGGCTCTGTCTCTGGTTTGGCAGAATCAGGTTTTTCCTCAAAGAGCTCAGAAGTTGATTCCTCTTCCCCATGATCCTTTTCTTTCTTGGTCTTAATGTGTTTCCTTGACTTCTTCTTTTGTTTGGGTTTGGAGACATCAGCCTCAGTCGCAGTGTCGGTGACTGGCAATGATCCTTCTTCAGAAGGCTTCAATTCAGTCTCAACAGGTGGAGTTAGCGTCTTATCCGTTTCACTGATCTCCAAGACACGGATTTCTCCTGCCTGGTCAGATACTGAAACTTCTGATTGAGCATTAGTTATTTCAATTTCACATACCACCAATGTCTGCACTTCTTTCATTGTATTATCTGTGGTGTCTTTGGGCAAAACCAGAGGCGATACCCCAGAAATGACTCGCTGTGGTGCAATTGGTTGATCTTTACAAATTACCAACTTCAGCTCCTGTGGTTCAATTTGAATAACATCGTCAGGCAATTCCTTGGGAGTTTGTTTGTGGATTAGTGATGGAAGTCCAGAATCGATGGCTGTTTCTGTTTGAGGATGAATTTCACAAGCTGACTTGAATTCTGTTTCTTCATTATGGCCCACATTTTCATCTGCAAATTGAAATGATGGTACCTCAGTATTTTCCTGCATTTTTGTGTTGTCATCATGCTCAGATGTTATTAACTGTGCAACTGTTGATGCAACTGTATTCAAAATGAGGCTCACAATATTTGTTTCATCTTTTGTCTCATTTTCAGGGACTTCTGGTGACACATTCAGACGTTGCTTCGACTTTTTGTTCTTTGGTGATATTTTGTCTTTTCTCATTGACTTCTCCATTGATGACTCTACAACCTCAGAAATGGGATCCAGTTTTATCTGTAATGCCTGTTTCACCTCAAGCCTCGACGTAGAATGTTCTTTTCCGACTGCATTTACAAGGCTCGGCACATGTTCCTCACCTTTTTTCAAGACCTCCAGTTCAAATTCAACCTGGTTCTGTTTTATGCAAACCTCAATGTTTTCCATTTTTTCAGTTTCTACAGGGCCAACATTGGCTGCCTTCTCTTCTTTTATTTCAGTCTCTATGCCAAGACCTGGTTTCATCTCAAAGTCCTCGTTTTCCTGTGTGGTTGGTACAATTTCCGTAGTTATTGTTACCAATTCATTATTTTGAATACGTTTTTTCAGTTGATAATCTATATATTCATCAATTATATTTGGAACAGTTTCTGCGTTTTTAGTTTGAGACTGATCAAGTGAGTCAGTCCCAACTATACTTGCATCTGGTTTGGTCGCTTGGGGCTGAGATGTGGAGGTAGCTGTAGCTTTCTTGCTTTTTGATACCACAGCAACGTTCTCTGGTGTGTCTTTGGGCTTTTTAACTGGTGGTTTAGAATCTTTCATCTTTCCATCTGGATATATGGACTTTTGAACTTGTATGTCTTTCTCAACAATGCTGCCAGCTCGAGAAACACGTGTATCTTTAGGTTTGGGAATGTCCACACTCTTTGATTTTTTTATGTTGGGCTTAGGCTTTGCTTCTTTGGGAAGAGTAACCTTACTTTCCTCTAGCAACTTCTTAATTTCTAGGGCCTTTTCATCACCTGTTTCAAGGGACACTGAAGATGCTGCTACACCGTCCAAGTCTTTTGTCTCTACCAATACATTCTTACAAATCTCTGGAGAAAGATCAGCTGAAGCTTGAGGTGATTTTGATTCCCTTTCTGTCTCAGAGGTTTTCTTAGAGTCTGAGGCTGATTTTGAAGTAGTTGGTTTTAATTTAGGTTGTGACAGTTTATCTCTGCCAACCTTTGACATGGTCTTTCTAACAGGAATTTCTTCCACATCAATACTCCTTGTTTGAGCAGAAATAATCTTCTTAGATTTGGAAATGTCAATACTTTTTGTCTTCTGCAATGCCGGTTTGCGTTTTTCTTCATCCGTAATCGGAAAATTATTTTTTTCAACATCCTTTTCAGTGCCATGTTTCTCCTTTTTACTCAAATCTATTGCTTCAACAACAATCTCTTTGAGAAGTTCTGCAGAGATATCTGGAGTTGAAAGTAAGCCATTTTCGGAAGCATCACATGGCATGGTAACATCAGATGGTGAGACATTTTTCTGAATTTCAAGGCTTTCCAATTGGACTAATGTTTGAGAACTCTTTGGTTCACTTGTTGAAGGTGATTGTTTAGCATTTTCAGCAGGTTTGGCTGCTACCTTAGGAGTCAAGACTGCTTTCTCTGTGGTCTTTCTTGTCTTTGAAGCTACATGTGTGGTCTTTTGCTCTGTCTCTGCTCGACCAATATGCGCCTCTTTAGGTTTGGCAATGTCAAAAGTTTTTGCTTTTCTTATGGATGGTTTAGGTTTTTCAGAAATTACAGGCTTTGACTTTTCTATGGCTTCTTTGCGCTTTATTTCCAGTACCTGTTTCTCCTTTGAAACTTCCGAAGAAATCTCAGTTGGTGATACAAATGCATCTTCCTGACTATTAGGGTTGTCCAATTTAGCCAATGCATCTGGTGACTTTGGTTCACCCTCCACTGTTTGAGGAGTTGTTTCATTTATTGCAGAATCAGCTAAAGATATGGTAGACTCTGAAGCTATAACAGTCTTGGTGGTTCCTTTTGACTTTGAAGATGATGGCTTGGCTTTAGGCTGTGTCACTTTACCAACATCAACTTTAGAATCAGTCTTTTTTGTCTGCAGTTCTTTTACATCAATGCTACCTGCTCGAGCTATCTGTGGCTCTTTACGTTTAGTAATGTCAATACTTTTAGCCTTTTTTAGTGTTGGTTTTGTTTTTTCTTTTTCAGAAATTTCAGCTTTTGTTATTTCAATAACATCTTGAGTCTCTTTGGAAGTAAGTGACTGAACAGATGGCTCAACATTGACTCCCTCATGTTTGGGTTCTAGCTGCTCCTTGTTATCACATTCTGAAGCAACATCAGCTGGTAAAAGCTCCCCATTTTCCTGAACAGCATGGTTAACTGTTTCAAGAACTGAGGCAGGTTCTTGACTTTCAAGTTTGTCAGCTTCAAGCAACATTGGTACACTGTCTGTTGGTGAAAGTTGGAAGCCACCACATTCTTTAGTCTCATCTGTCTTTGAAATTGGAGACTTGAGACCTTTTGGTTTCTTTTTGGCTAGTGCAACTTTACTTACCTTTTGCCTCTGTAATTCTTTTACATCAATGCTACTTGCTCGAGCCACACGTTCCTCTTTGGGTTTGGTTATATCAATACTTTTTGTTTTCTTTAGTTTTGGCTTAGGTTTTTGAGCTTTTTCAGACAGATTCCCCTCTGTTGCTTTTATTGGCAGTTTTTCCTCTTTGACTAATGACTCAACACGTTCTGTCTCATCTTTGGGAAGCTCATCATTTAAAAGTTCTGGACATAAATCCTTTTCTTCCATAGGCAAGTCAACTGATGTGGGAGCTTCAGAAGCTGATGGGACTTGTGACCCTGAAGATGGCTCTCCGCTTTCGTCCTCATCTTTGCTTTCCATCATCTTCTTGATATCACATTCTGGTTGAGATTTTGTTGGTGAAAGCTGTCCTTTTTTACCAACACAAAACCATATTTCTGAAGTTTGGCCATCGTTTTCAAATTCATCTGAAGATTTGTGAGTTGTTGTTTCAGTATCTGGTTGCATTTTAGTTGGTGACAAATCGCCTATTTCTACACGTAAAGTATCATTTTGCAGGCCAACCACTTCAGAAGAAAATGAATCACCTTCTGTGCCCATTGGTCCCTGTATGGTTGGTCTAAATGTGCCATATTCATTCGATGAGGTACTTACCTGAGACAGTAAAGAATTATTCTCTGTAATTTCTGATGGCATAGAAATTGGTATTTCAAGCAGACCCTTAATCTCTTTTAGTTCACTTTTTTCATTATCCTCAATTGCAAGTTTAACTGAGTCAGCATTTTCTTCACTTTCCAGCTTGTCTTCAGCTGTAGTCCTTGATTGCGGTGCTACTTGGGTAGAAGGAATATTATCAGTGTCCACCTGTTTTGTGGGAACTCTTTGTTTCAACACCTCAGCATAAGTCATGGTACCAGTGTTAAACCAACATGAGGATTTAGTAATGGAAGCACTATCTGATATTGGTTCATTTGGTTTGTCTGAATCTCTGTGTGGTTTAGTTTTCATGTCAGTATCTAAGGCAAGTGGATTAATCTCAGCATTGGCCTCCATTAGATCCTTTTGTGTAGGAATTTGGGGTGGGGAAAGCTCAAAACTACCTTCTTTAGACATTGTAGTTGTGCTAGTATTGTGTTCTGATGGCATTATCTCTTCAGTTTGTGGTCGCCTCTCAACTGGCTCAACTGGGATTATTTCAATATTGTCCTCATTGGGTACATCCAATGGTTGTGTCAAGACATCTGGCCCTTGGTTTGGTGGTGTAATTTTAGCCTCTTTTTCCAAATCCTTCATCTCAATGGGGTTTAGGCTGGGTGTACTTTCAGTTGGTTGGGCCCCCTCTTGTACTGATGGGTTGGATTTGTTCTTCAGTGATGAAACATTCCCCTTATCTTGGACCATTTCCGCAATGTCTTGCTTACCTACCTCTTCGGCAGGTATATCAGCATTTTTCGCTGGTGAAAAAAGTTTCTCTTCACCTGGATTGTCCTTGAATATGTTGGGTACTTCTGTTTCCTGGTCAGATGGCATATTGTTTTTAGCTTTATCAACTCTGGCCTTTTCATATCCAATTTCTTCCGTACTTACCTGATCTTTGGGCAATCCCTGTGTTGTCATTGAATCTTCAATTTCACTTGGGACTTTGCTTGGCGTTTTCAAATCAGCTTGTTTTTCTTCAGAACCTACCTGGCCTTCTTCCACCTTTGTTCCTAGTGGTGCTCCCAAGACTTCCATTTGTAGTGGTTCTTTACAATCTTTCAACGTTGTTTGTGCTGTCTCACATCTAGAATCTGCATTAGGCTGTGCTCTTTCCTTTTCCATCAAATTATTGTCCATTTTAGGTGTCTCTTGCATAAATTCTCGACCATCTGAATCTTGCCCTGATGAGACAATTGCATCTACATTTAGCTGCATATCATCCACTTTGATTTCTTTGTCTTGGACTAATGTTTCTACTACATTTGTCCTTTCTAGTTCTGTCTGAATAGTATCACTTTCAGCAGCATGCAAGTCATAATCTTCTGTCTTACCCTGGGTGGAAGTTAGTATTTCCATTTTACTCACTGCGTGGCTTGGTTCGTCTTCATCCGGCAGTAAAGTTTCATCTACATGCGGATCTACATGCATTATTTCAAATACATCATGCGTGATATCAGGGGACATTTCCGTGGCTGAAATAGGCTGAGTAAGTTCACTTGGAACTACCGCTTCAGCCTTTTCAGCATCGAACGTGCAAGCTTGCGTGATTTCGCCTTCATGCAAATCGAGCACTATGATTCTCTTTTCTACATCAAGCGGTTTTGTGCATATGCTATCTGTGTAATCAGCCAGAGTGTCGAACACGGCATTCTCGGCGGCGACAATCGGTGTTGTACTTACATTTTGAAGCTGGACTTCACTTGAACGAGCTACTTCTTTCATCTGAGGGGACAGTGTGGAGGCGGTCAAGTCTATGTCGCAGGTTTCTGGAGTTTTGATTTGCATCAGGCTACTACTTACATCTGGAACACTGTCAGACTTTTTACCAGGCATTTGGTCTTCTTGACTCTTATCAGTAACCTCATCTTCAACTCTTGGCTTCTTAAGTATACTGATGTATTCTACAATAGTCTCTTCTGCCATGACTGCTTCTTCTAAAGGCTTGCTCTCTCCAACTCTAACCTCAGCTTTCTCAAGTTCTGATGGGATTTTGGCCTCGGTGGACAAATCTTGTTCTTTTGATACCTCGGTTGTAATCTCAAAACCTCCCATAGGCTCTTTTCTTACACTTTGGCCAGGCTGCTGAGCATTTTCACCGACCTGCAATGATTTGAGCATTTCTAAACTGTCCTCTCTAATTTGTCGAGTTTCCACTTTTTGTGGAATGTTTTCCTTTGCAACCTGTGGAGCTTGTGTCTGTTTTGAAACATTTGCCTCTATGCATTCAAGAGCTGATGAAGGCATTTGAATCACCCCAGTATTCTCCCTAACCTGAAAATCATTTTCACCCGGCTGCGAGATAATTTGCACAGATGTTTCCAATGAGTCTTGAATGGTCAGAGCATCACCAAGCACAATATTTTCACTAATTGCACTAACGCCATCTAGACTAGTTTCCACTTCTTTAGGTAATTCTACATCTCTGATCTCTATCTGTGTGACTTCCGTTGGCTTTGTAGCTTCTTCCTTCACATCTTCATGATCTTGCTGTCTAGTCTCAATGGGAGTTCCAGGTGGCATGTTGATTTCTTCAGATCTCTCCAACTTGTCTGCAGTTCTATTTGCAACATCTTCTTTGGTATTTACAAAAAGTGGACTAATTTCTTGAGTGCTAGATTGAATCTCTACTTCTTGAGGGGACACTTTTTCTTGAGGTTCTGTCACTGGAACTTGCACAGCCCCTGAAACATCTTTTACAATATCTTTTATCATCTCTTGGTCAATAGAAGGTTGTAAATTCTCAATGTCTTCTTTACGATCCACCAAATTAGCATCTGGTCTTGTAGTTGGCTCAGTAAGGTCCATTTGTTCAGGCGCAGAAATTGTGGTTTTGTCACCTATTGGAGCAATTTGCAATTCTTCTTTCTGAGTTACGCCTGGCTCTTCCGCTACGACTGAAATGTTGTTTTCTTCCACCTCTTTTTGGATCGAAGCTTCCTGTGCTTCACGAACTGCAACCACATCTTCTGTAGAGGCTAGTTCTGGTTTTGTCTGAAAGTCCTTTAGAATTTCTTGAGGAACCACTGCTTCTTTGGATTCTGCTTTTAGAGTTTGAATTACTTCTGGGGCACTTCCTAGAACAGTTGAAGGTTCACGATTAGGCATTTCAGAAATTTCCGTTGCAACTTTGCTATCTTGAATTTTGTGCATATCACCAACAAACTGAATTTTATCAGTGTCCATTGCAGATGCAGGAGCAATAACCTCTTTTGCTGCTTTTAGAGGTTGGTTATCAATTTGCCCTGCCAAATGAGATGGTTCGTCTACAAGTACATCTACTAGTGGCTTTGATTCCTTCTTGTCTGTCCGAGTTGCTGCTTTTGAAAGGTCTTCTTTCCTGTCCAAAACAAGAATGGCAACTTTCTTTTCTTCAGTCTCTTCAACGGGAAGGCTGGCTCCAATGTGATTTGTTGGCTCACTATGTGGAATCATTTGTTCTTCAGAAATTACATCTTTTGGAATGTCTTCCACCATTGCAATTGGCAGCTGCATTTCTTTTTGAGTGGGTACATAAAGAACTTCTTTGACATCTTTAGCTTTGTCTGTTTCCATATTAGCATCAATATCATCCATAAATGTGTTAATATTTTGCCTGTCACTAACTTGCGGATGACAACTTGGAATAGCAGATTCTGGCATTTCCAAAACTATTGTTGCAACTTTCTTCTCTTCAAGATCCCCCATGCTATCAAATTCACCGGTGGACTTCACAGAAGCAGGACCGATGCTGTCAATAGTAACTTGAGCCGTCTTACTTGTAGTTTCATTTTGCATCTGGTCACCAACTGTTGGTGTCTCTTCTTTCTGTCTTCCCTGACTATCCACTGCTGTTTCTGTGGTGACATTTTCTTTTGGCTTGAAGATGGCTTCCTCAAAAATCATTTGTGGGACAGAGCCAGGCATTTCCAAAACTATTGTAGCTACCTTCTTTAATTCCTCATTTGCACTGATAACCTCTGATGCGATATCCATTGGAGATACTTCGGATGAATCTTGCTGCACGATTTTCTTGCCCTTTGACTTGCGTTTTGGTGGAGACAAACCTCCAATTGCTTCAACAACAGCTTGGATTTTAGTTTCAGCCATCTCCTTATTAGACAACAACGAGGAATCTTTAGCCTTTTTGGACTTTCTTTCTGGTGGTGATACACTAACACCATCTGAAGGAGTAGTTTTTGTTGGAGATGTTTCAGTCTTGGCTTCTTCTTTGGTCTCTTCAACATCTTTTTTAGTTAGTTCAGGAGAGATTTTAGGCTTTCCCTTTGACTTTCTTTTGGTTGGTGACAAGCTGCCATTTCCTTCCTGTGGCTTTTCAGTTGGTGCCTCAGAAACAATACTTGGCTCAGAGGAAGGTTTGGACGTAGTTTGCAAATCCGTTTCTTGAACTTGAGTGTCTTGCATGGCCTCTTTCTTAAGCTGACCTTTCTTTTCTATTGCAGGAGATGCTTTGGGGCTTTTTGGCTTTCTCTTGGGTGGTAACTTTCCAGATTGGGCTTCAGAAACTAAACTTGTTTTTTCAATCATAGGTTTATCCAGCTGAGGCGAAGGTTGAACAGTAGTTTTTAAATCTATCGCTTGAATTGAAGAAATGTCTTGCTTAGCCTCTTCCTTAGGGGTATCCTTCTCAACTACTACAGGAAAGGCCTTTGGACTTTTTGGCTTTCTTTTGAGTGGTGACAGTTTTCCGTTTTCCGAAGCCTCAGGAACATTAACAGACTCTGATGATGCATAGATTTTAGCAGTATCTGAGGATATTTGAGGTAAATCTCCCATCTTGGATCTTCTCTTTGGTGCAATCAATTTGAGTTCCTCCACATCCTCTTTTTGCTCTGGTTGTATATCTTGATTTGCTTTAGCTCCTTTCAATTCTGAAAGCTTGGTCTCTTCTCGGGTTTCACTGATTTTCACTTCTTTGGGTGCAATTTCTGGTGAAGATTTTGACTTTTTCGACCGCTTTTTTGTTGGGGAAAGCTTGCCAGTTTCTTGAGCAGTTTCATCACGAGACTTCTCAATAGATAATTCAGCAGGGGGTGTTGTTTTTGACTTCCTTCTTGCTGGTATGACGACTGCGTCAGTTGTAACAGGGTTTTTTCCAGCCTCTGTGATTTCTGTAGGTTTTACACTGATTTCCATTTCTTTCGGTTGCAGTTTTGGACTTTTTGGCTTTTGTTTTGGTGGAACAGCCTTGGGCAAAACTGTGGTTGCGTCTTCGGGTGTAGAAACTTCCTCTCCTTTGTCCAATTCTTCAACTCCGATCCTAACTTGTTCTCTGTCTGTTTCTTCGACTTTGCTTTTTATTTCACTTGGCGCTATGAACAGCTGTGGCTCATCAAGAATAATTGTTGATATCCGTTTAGTTTCAAACGTTTCAGAAATTTCAGCTTCAAATCTCCTCTGTTTCGTCTCTGGTTCGCTGGTCACTGTTTTGGACTTTCTTCTCAATGGCACAGGCGTTTCTTGACTTGGAGCTTGTGTTGTCTCTACTTTAGCTCCTGTAATGCTCGATGCAATAGCCTCTTCCATGCGCTGGGGTGTATCGTTGACGCATACGACAGGTTCGACTTGCATTGGTTCCTCTTCTGTCGATCTGTTGATCGACTGAATGCTTGAGGCTGGGGTCATTTGCGAGCGTTTGTGTTTTCTCGGAGGTGGCACCACAGCTGCTTCACTAGACAGTTGGGCCACTAAAGGTTTCTGTTTGGGTCTTGATGCAAGTTCCTAGACAAAAAAGAGTGAGAGAAAAAATGTCTTAGGAATATGTATGAAAATTAACAAACAAATATTACTCGATTTACCAAAAGTTAATCTGTAATGAAAAGGACTATAAATTGACAACTTGTCAAGCTAACGCTAAAGCTACCAGATATATAATGTGGGTTACTTCAAACTCAATACCTCTTTCTTCTTGTGCAACGCGTCCTTCTGTGCCTCAGCTTTAGCCAAAGTCTCTGAGCTCTCCTGGTCCAGTTTCTCAAAGGCTGGAGGAGACAGACAGTCTGAGAGGAACTGCCTGTGTGAGAGCGCCTCCTGCAGGTCGAGCTTGTACTTTTCACCTTCCGCCAATGATTCCTGTGCACAGTGAAAGAGAAAATGTCTAATTTCACACACAAAAAAAGGTGGAATGATAAAAACGAAAGTGTAACGCGGTGGGAAATATCTGTACAATGATTATTATATTATAAGTTATTATAAGTCTTGAAGTGTAAAATGTATAACAAGACATTATAATAATTACATATTATGAAGTTTAGACTCGCAATCAGGGACTCACAAAATATTTGGCATTTTCCTCAAGTATCGGGTTGCCATGAATTCTTTTGTGATTTGTTGGTAATTTGTGTAACATGTAAGTGATGATTATGATAATAAATTGTTAAAATGACTGTTAGGAAAGGGATTATGTACAGCAGTTTGGGGTTATTTCAGTTTGTTTTGAGTTTGTTTTTGACAGAAGCTTATTGAAAAATTCCACTGGAAAAGTGCTATACAACCAAATAGTAGAGCGGGGGAGACTTTTTTTTTTGTTCAGGCAGTGTATTTGACTTAGCCCTGCTTCAGACAAAATGCCAAATATTAAAGGGATGCCCACATAATTCGGTATTAGTACCATACCGTATTATAACGTATTTTACATTTGCCTTCTATGGGCAAGGCATTGGCTTAATTTAGAAGTTTTTACCTGTAGAGAATCACCGGACTCTGGGTCCTCTCTGTTGTTCCACTGCTGCAGGTTCTGGAGACAGTCTTTGAAGCAGCGATCAGTGTTATCGGAGCAGCACGTCTCGTGGTCTCTCAACCTCGACTTTAAGCTGGAAAAAAAGAGATGGAATCAGAAATGCAACAGTGAAGACAATAAACTAAGACAAAATTAAGTCTGATCAACCAACGAACACAAACCAATAAAATCACTGAGACGTTGGCAATGACGCTACAACGAATTTGGAATGCAAAAAATAAAGCAATAACAAATAGGCTAGTGCAGATTTTTTTCAAAGCTTAGATCCTGTGTTTGCAGATAATTTGAGACCCACTTTAAATCAATGGTATATTTTTTACCATCTGTATAATTATGCCACAACCATTACGTTATATTTGTTTCACACTTTTATCATTATGAAAACAAAAACAACTTATGCTCAATTGTTTCAGAGATATGTTATTTGTAAAAAAGTGAATGAGAATATTGCTACAACGTAGTTACAGATTGAGACTAGAAAGCTATTTAAAGATAAGTGAGCTATCCCGTAAATTACATCCTGCTCTAACATTGGACAGACCTTTATCTATATTTTCTTGCTACTGAATTGAATACGGCTGAAAGAGCAGATTGACCTTCTGAGGAACACCACTGGTATTTAGCAATTAGAACAACAGTGAAGAGGCCAGATGGGATTTGTAATGGAGTTTCAGAGGTAAGGAGAGCAGCTGAGGTGAACCAGCTGGTACCAAAGCAAATACAGGTCTTTTATTAGTAAATGAATTCCATCTACTCATTCTAAGCAAAAGCTGACGGCCTTTCTGTTTCGGTGAAGCCTGGGTTTAAAACAGCATGTATTTGGACCTGCTTTTGAACTTTTAATGCTCCAGTTCTTGGTGTTGAGAGCAATTTTAGAACTTTTACAACCTCTGCTTCACTACGACTGTCATTAAACAATTTACACTTTTATTTGAGCATTTGGCAAACATCTTCCACTTACATAAAAGACATTAGGGTGTAGGTTTGGTCCGGTGTTTACCTGTCGTGTTGCTGGGACAGAGACTTGACGACGGTGGTGATTTCCGTTGGCAGCTCCTCAGTCACTTCCTGTTGCAGTTCGTCGAGCTTCACTCTCAAATCCCCCAGAGATTTTTCGCAATTCTGATGAAAAACAACAAGTTGATAATAACAAAAAAGAGTTTTTACATCAATCAAAAGATCAACTAAAGTCAATCAAAAAATAAGTGAACGTACATTCTCAGTCGTACAAGATGATGTGAAGCGCTTTTTGTTTTGAGAGTATCTGAAATTTCCCTTTTTTGTCGCTCTTATATTTCCAACTGTTGAGTCGGTTCAGCCGGTTTGTGTGAAGCTGCAAATCCTCTGGAGGACGTCTCCTCTGTGACACAGCCTCCAAACCTCTGCTAAAGAAGGTCTACTTCATGCTTTACTCAAGAACCTTTATCTACATCAAACCTGTTAAATTCAGTGCTTTCCATTGTCATTTTACTGCTTAACCAATTGGGTGCAAATAGGTTGCAGGTGAATGGAAAATTATTATAATTAAGAGAGTTCAATTTGAAACTTTGGCTGTAGACTACTCAAATAATATATGAGATATAAAAAACAAGAATGGCGAAAATTGCCCATGTTTTCAGCTACAAAATCTAAATAATGGATTGCCCCAGGATTTTGGATCTATTTAAGAGTGCACGATGTTGTGGCACCGTGTTATGTATGCTATGCTTTTATTTGATAGGGACAGTGCACAGCAACACATCGACCAAGACAAAGTCAGGAAAGATGCTCGGTGCCAGGTTATAGCACAATATGCTATTTTACACCTTTAGTTCCTGGGCAGGTTGATGTACAGAGAAGAAAATGTATACATTTCCAGAATGAATAAAAAGTAAACTAATCGAACACTTAGAATAGTATTGATAAAACAAAGGTTCACTCTAAAATCCTCCTCTCGCACTTGCATTCCTTTCTCACTCATTCTCTCACTTTGAACCCTCCCATTCCCTTACTTGTTACAGTACTTCCTGGAAATCTCTGGCTTACTAATCAACAAAGCATTTCACTTAAATAAACCCTGGGAATCTGACCTTGAGGCTGTGCCAGTGCTGCTGCAGCTGCGTGATGTTGTTCTGTGGTTGGCTGTAGCTCAGAGCCTGGTCCAGAGACCGGAGCTCCCACTGCAGAGCCGAGGTCCTGCCCTTCAGCCCCTCGCTCCTCTGAGCCGTCTGCTTCTCCATCGCCCCCAAACCCGCCTCGCAGGACGCCAGGTGCTGCTTCACCTCCTGCTCGGAGGCGGCGCAGAGGTCGTGAAGATGGCCGACGTCCAGCGCCAGAGCGTCCCGGCCTCCCGGAGAGCACAGGGTCAACAGCCTGTCCCTGGCTTCGTCCAGCTCCTTCATCTCCCTCTGCTCCCTGTGCACCGTCTGCAGCAGAGCCTGGACAACCACCGAGGAGATTCATTCAGTGTTTTAATAAGCTACTTATTAGTGAAAAACAACCCTCAAATGCCTTGATTTTTTGGGTTCAAAGCTCAATAAATCAAGCAGGAATTAAATACTTAAAAATGAGAAAACCTTCAAAATATAATTATCAAGAGTAAGAAAGTGTAATTTGAGAAGTTACGATTTCCCATTTAAATCTACAGTGAAACACGGAATCACTGCATTAATCAATGGCTTTATCGCAAAGATTAAGCCATTCAATCTTGAAATGTGTCAAATCTTCTTAAAATAGGTCAATTTACCCTCGATTTGAGTCACTAATTTCAGGAAATCTGTCAACGTGACATGTTTTTTTTACACTTAAATTAAGGAATAAAACATCTACAACCATCTCTTTTCATGTAAATTAAGACTTTTTAAACATATTTTGAGTCTGATGAGACTTTTTTTTAATTTAAGGCAAGACGCTGAAGGTGAACTTTTTAAAATTAGAGATATCAAACTGAAACTTTTGCTGTAGATTACGGGCACAAATATATATATATATATTGTCATTTTATGTTTTCATATAAAAATAAGGAATTTTGTGCATAAAAATGGCCAAAACTGCTGGTATTTTCAGCGACGAAATCTAAATAATAGATATTTTTATTTTGTGACTTAGTAGTGACAAATATTTTTTTTTTGTCAGAGGGGATTTTGGATCTTAGTCTTTGAATAAGCTGATCATATGTGAAAATATCTGTAAACTCAAATGCTTTCCTTTTTGGATTCAAAGCTCAATAAATCAGGCTGGGAATAAGATATGTAAAAATCCCTCTGAAAAAAAGACAAGGAGGTTTGGAGTCTGTAGGAGCTACTAAAGTAGTGAGGTTGTTGCATGAGTGGAATGAAAACCTAACCTCAAGTTTTGTAATGAGTGCGCCACATATTTCTCTGCTCTCTGTCTCACAGAAAGAAAAATACCATATTTGAATTATAGCGTCATCTCGAGCCCCTTGCACAGGACACGTGGATGTAAAATATGTCAATATCTGTGAATGAATACCCGTGGGAAAGCCGGGTTTTCTCCGCCGGGGTAAGTTTAGTCATTTTTATACTCTGACATGAGCGGGTCGTCTCATGATCGGAAGGTCGGGGGTTCGAATCCCGCCTCCCGAAAGTGCACACTGTCGTTGTGTCCTTGGGCAAGACACTTCACCCTCCTTGCCTCCAGTGTCTGCGTACACTGGTGTATGAATGAGAGAGTGAATGGGCCCCCTATGAGGGACCAACAGGCCCGTTTGGAACCATGAGGTCGTCCTTCTGTGGACCCACCACCTGCAGGGGGCGCCATAGGGGCTGGTGCAGCTCCAACAGCTGCCCCCACGACCCGGCAACGGACAAGTGGAAGAAAATGGATGGATGGATGGATGGACATGAAAACTAAGATATAAAGGGAGGACACTTCGAAAACAGCGTGGAAAATCAACACTTTGACCGGCAGTGTCTCTCCCGCGGGACCATCTGTCCCTCACCTTGAGAGTGTTGAGGTCGTTGTGAAGGCCCTGTTTGTCGGTGGGAGTCGGTCCCAGAGCTTTGACCTGCTCTCGGAGCCAGTCCTGCGCCGCCTCGTGCTGCTCCATCAGTTGAGTGCACTGTCTCTCCGTGAGGATCCCCTCCTCCAGGAAACCCAGGGCGTCCTACAACAGAGACGGGTCATTCAAGTCCAATTACAGACCAGAGGATGAACAACTACAGGGCTTAATGCCATTTTAATGAACAACGCCTTTGTAAAATGGGCAAATGATTCACAAAAATGTGAAAGAATAATATAATGAATGACTGTTATTGCTTTTTGTTGCAGAAGCCCTGAGGTAAAGGCGCGTGGACGTCCCACAGACGGAAGTGAACCTATGGAAATACAGTCCCGTTGTTTTATGCGTTTAGATAAAGTCTCTCCTCTCACCGTGAGCTCCTTCAGCAGAGCCGGGATGCTCTGCTCCATCTCGCCCCAGTTTGTGGACGTCCAGCTCGGGTCCTGGGTGATTTCGGCCAGCTCTGCAGCCTGGAAAACACAACGAGCGCGCATGACTTCACACGAACGCATTAAAACAACTTAAAGATGAAGACAATGTATTTGATTTTTTTTCTACATGTCAATCCCGCCTTAAAGCCAGACGCTGCGGGTAAACAGGGAGAAAATAAATACATTTAGAGATTTGAAACCATTTGAAACTTTTGCATATCGATATTTTCACCAACCCAGTCCAAATAATGGACAGAGCCAGGTTTAAATTGATGGCTTTATTTTCCTGATACAAATGTAACAAAGATTATTTACGAGGAGTTTCTGGATATCTTGTGTAGTTTTTGAATAAGCCATTTATTATTGAAAAGATTTGTAAAAAAAAAATTAATAATCTTTTGCCTTGTTTTTGTGGTTTAAAGCACAATCAAGATAAGATAATCCTTTATTGATCTCACAATGGAGATGTTCTCTTGTTACATTCGGCTCTCAAGAAAACACTCACAAAATTGACAGGAAATGTGCAAACAGTTAAATAGTAAACAGAGGTGTCTTATGTAAAATGAGTGATAACAAAAAGCTTAAAGGGGCAAAAATATAAACAATAATAAAATACAAATTAGAACTGACTATAAAAAGTATAATATCAAAGTCAGCATTGGCAGTGCTAGGTGCAAAGATTATATCAAACAAAGTGTGGAGTCTGTAGGAGCTACTGAAAAAGTGTGCTAAGAACTTAAAAGTTTATACATTTGATTATATAATTCTTTAGACACGCTTGTGTTCAGTTGAAGGGACTAGACGGAGTTTAAAAATGTTCAAATAAATGTTTTTCCGAGCCCAGACCTGTCCACCACAACTGCCTCTAAAATCCTGCACTGTCACTCAAAAAGATGTTACTTCGGGTTTGAAGTTCCGTCACGCACGAGCTAAATATAGAGACTGCAGTTACGCGTATGACCTGAGGTGGCAGTAATGAGTGAGCTCTCCATCATCTCCACAACTTTATGTTTGGATTTGGAGCTGTTATTGTGTTTTTGGACCCACTCGTATCATCACAGAGGGTGAGCTTCATGTTTTCCTTTTTTGACCCTAAAACTAAGATGTTAAGGTAGAAAACTGGTTAAAAATCTCAACTCTGACCATTGATATTAATGTTTGCACCACCATTTGAAAACTCCTCACACCATCAGGTAATCAAGCCCGCCGTGTCATGTGATAACCGCGTCCTCTAGATGACCGACCTGTTTGCGTGTGTCGTTGAGCAGCGGCGCTAAAGCCGTGGTCTGGTCGATGATGCTCCTGGCCTGGTCCGCGGCCTGCCTCTTCTCTCCCAGTCCGGGCCACGGGAAGAGCCGCGGGAGCCCCGAGGTCTGGGTCTTCAGCTCAGACAGACGAGACTCCAACTGAGAGCGCTGGAACTGACAGGAGACCAGCCGCTCCAACACGGCCTGCAGATGCCTGGGAGGGCGGAGGAAAGGCTTTCAAACACTGGACACTGGTGGGCTTTACTTTATTAGCGTTAATACATTTCTATTAAAAATCTATTGTATACAAAATTAAGCTCCATTTACACACTTTACTGAAAAGCTTTATTTGATCTTGGTGAGGCTAGTTACTGTGTCCTTTGTTTGGAAGTTTATTTTAGCTCTTTTTTTTTACTAGGTTATGTTCATGTTCTAAAATTCTATTTCAGTCGGAGGGAGAAAAACACCCCTCCTGGAACCTCCACCTTAACGTGGTGGAGGGTTTGAGCTTGAATGATCCTGGAGCTCTGTTGTCGGGGACTTGGTGCCCCTGGTAGGGTCTCCCAGGGCAAACAGGTTCTAGGTGACGGGTCAGACAAAGAGCGGGTCAGAAGCCCCTTATGAGAGACCAACAGGCCCGGTTAGAACCATGAGGCCGTCCTTCTGTGGACCCACCACCTGCAGGGGGCGCCATAGGGGCTGGTGCAGTGTGATTTGGGGCAACTCTAACAGCTGCATGGATGGATGGATGGGAGAGAAACCGTTTTTGAAAGAAACTTCCAAAAAGAAAATGTCCAAATGTTTTCCCTGATCATTATTTGACAGTGATTGGATTCACAAACCTGCCACATTATTCTTATGGCTGCAAGTCCTTTCTACTGACCAAAATACTGCCCATGTTTTTGAATAATGTCTCCACTTTTACACGCCTTTATGAGGAAATAATGAGACCATAGTTTGTATGTGCTGGAAGAGATGACTTTGAACTTTGTGACAGCTTTTGTGTCATGTGAACTGGCCCAGAAATTACAGAGAAATTAGAGATAAACTCAGACTAGAAAGTTTCAGCTACTCCACCTCAATTTTAATGAACTCTTTAAAATGTGGTAACGTCACCATATGCTTATTATAGTTTATTCCATTATCATTCTTACTATTGTAAATGTGCACATATTTCATTTCAGATATGCAGTACCTTTTCTGCTCAATTATAAAATGTTCAATCTTTTGTTTTAGAACTTCCCCACTCTATTACAGTTAGGTCTCACAAATGCTCACGAGAGATTAGCTTTGAACCATTTTTAATTTGTCGAATGAAAAAAAGCCAGTTCTGTGTTACCTCTGAGTGTCCCCTGCCGCCTTCAGGGCCTCCCTCCACTGCTCCTCTGTCTCTCCCACTCGGCGCTGCAGCTCCGGTCTCTGGTCGGGATCCAGGTCCGGGTTTTTGCTCAGATTCTGGGCTCGTCTCATCAGCTCCTTCAGCTGCGCGTCCGCGTTCAGCCACGAGTTCAGCACCAGCTGGGGAAACACGTAACAAAGGGCCAGTTTGAACTTCATCTTATTTGATTATGTATAAGATGTGACTTTTGGGGATCGCCCTCACCTGTGCGGTGTTGAGTCGCTCCTCTATCTGGGCCTGTGTGCCTGCAGCTCCACTCCCCTTCTCCTCCAGCTGCCGTTGTAGATCTTTCACCCAGGACTCGGTGCCGTCGGCCTGGGCCCTGAAGGCGTCCATCTCCCTGTGCAGGGTGTACTGGCCCTCGGCTCTCCTCTGCGTGTCCTCAGCCCGCCCCAGGACGTCCCTCCACTGGTACTCCGCCTCCGTCAGCACGCGGCCCGCCTCCAGGCTCGCCGCTTCGTCCACATCGTCCCGGTCCAAGAGGCTCTGGGTTTGCCTCCTCAAGTCGGACAGTTTGGAGTCGCCCTCGGGTTTGGAGCTCAGGATCATCTGGGAAATGCAACGATAAGATCTGTCACATTTTTGGGAATATTCTCCTGAACGGTTTCTGTTCGTTACAGAAGTGACGAGTAAAGAGTAAGGAGAAAATAAAGCCGAACAAAAGGTCCCGTTTCTGCGCCGTGTACGGTGTGTTCTCTTTCTCTCGGGACACGGCCAGTGTTTAACTCACAGTGGGATAAAGTTTGTAGTTTGTCCTGTAATAGATGCAGCTTATGTGCTGAAGGAATACATGCGGCTGAGGGCAATGCTGCTGTAAAGATGAGCAGAAAGGGGAAAAGGCAAAGAAGCACCACGCCTCGGTCGACCCCCTCTTTCTAAGCCACGCCCCCACATCCTGGCCACGCAAGCACTGTTTGTTTGCACGCAAGATGTCACTCTCTCTAACGCTGTTGTTGCGCCAGGCGGAAGATCAGGTCCGATGTCATCTTTGGCTGACTTACTTACTTTTTTATTAATATTCCTTATGCATGCCCCCTAAAGCCTTATAGTTTAAAGCCTTATAGTTTAAAGTTTTATAGCTTAATTTTATCTAAATTCTGTGTTATATGTTTCATGTTGCACGTCCGCATCAAGAAAAATTCCTAGCTTGTGAACCTGTTCTCAATCAATGGCGAATAAAATCTATTCTGATTCTGACTTTACTTAAAATGCACGTTATTTTCATTTTTTTTGCTTCAGTAATTCCTTGTAACGAGTACGGATTACCACAGGAGTACGATGTGTCCCTGACTGCCAACTCTTTGAACCTTTCATTTAGACTAACTATACTTCTCTAGAGAAAGAGGCAGTCAAGAAAGTCGACTATATTAGGTAACAAATATAGCACAAATAAAATATCTTTAAACAACATTACAAAGCTTTGTTGATATCCAAACACCATTCAGTTCCGTCTTCTTATGAACCCATGTGCTTGTGCTTCCCACAGCACTGGTTTCAAAAGATTGCCTTATCTTCAGAGACGGACTGACCTGTGCCGTGCTGATGGCCCGCTCCGGCTCTGCGTTCACGTCCAAACCCTTCACGCTCTCCTCCCTCTCCTGGATCCAGGCTGTGGTCCCCTCCTTCAGGTGCTCGTACTCCTTCAGCAGGTGCTCCAGGGCGCACTGCCGCTCGGACTGCCCCAGGACCAGCCTCGCTCCCTGGATCAGCCCCGCCCACTGCCCCTCCAGCTCCTCCACCGCGCGGGAAACCTCGGCTCCGGTTTGTTCGTCTACGTCTGGGCGCAGGCTCTGGCTTCTCCTCCTCAGCTCCTGGAGTCTGGGGTCGCCTTCCGCTTTGGAGCTCAGAATGGACTGGAGGAATCACAGAGACTTAACCTCCACACGTTTACAATAATACGTGAATGGACTGTTGCGCTATCTGTATATTTCACGTTCTGCTCTGTAACTCTCCCCACCTGAGCCGTGTGGAGTCTGTCCTCTGCTGTGGGCTGATCCTGCAGAGAGTTCAGTCTCTGCTGAAGGTCGCTGAGCCAAACAGAGACTTCCCGTTTCTGGGTGTCAAATTCTTGCAGCTACAGAACAAAAAAAGAAAATGCATTACATTGTCTATCCATGTCAAGACTGGTCAGGTCAAGACTTTCTACAGGCCTATACAGTGACTTTTAAAGCTGGCCTGAATAACCTAACTCTGCCCACACGTGTCCTCCTGAAAGACTTGCTAAGTGGGTTACGCCTGGAGGACCATGAGCCTCTCATCAGATCACTGGGATAATGACTTTTCAGACCACTTTTACAGAGGCTTCCATCCAATGACGTGCACAGATGTTCTATTGGGCCATTGCTCACTTGGCATGAAGGCGCAGCAGCTAAACCTTTACCTTTCACATCATCGTTTGATTACGGAACGTGAAACATGTTTATTTTTAGCCCTTTTGTGAGTATCAATTTATTTGAGGCTGCAGTTTTGCTTTTTATTGGCTATTCATTTTAATTACCTACCTGTAATGAGTAATAGATGAGTTATAGGTAATGAGAACAGCATTTAGATTTAGATTTTTATAGAATATATTATTTAGATTCTATTTATTACGGAGAAAGAAACAAAAACGGAAAGAGGAAGCAGCAGTTTTCACAACAGGTGCTAAATAGTGAGCTGGAAAATAGCATAAACGTATATTTTTGGACCATAAATGTCCTATTCTGTGGTATCAGCGGTATCATGCCACCTTTGTACACGAGTAAACGCTTTGTAAACTTCTCTATGTGTAGGGTTTGTAGATATTGTTTCACCTGCTGCTGCCGGCTCCGCGTCTCCTCCCTGAGCCGCTCCTCCGCGGCGCTCTGCACGTCCTTGGCGTTCTGCTGCAGGTTCCTCCACTGCTCCTCCGTGTCCTTCACCGTCTGATGGAGCTGCTGCCTCCTGCCGTCGCTCAGGTCTCTGTGGTCGCTCAGGCTCTGGCCGCGGCGACGGAGGTTATTCACTCTGCAGTCGCCGTCGGGCTTGGAGCTCAGAACGGCCTGGACAACACATTATTTCAACATGTCCGTAAGTAATGGCGTCAACCAGTTTAGCAAAGAGTAAAGGGAGAAACTAGGGCTGGAACATTGTATCGGTAAATGATTGTTATTGCAATATCAATGTACGACACGACAAAAAGCAATCTAAAAACAGGTACATTTTGTTTGAAGTATTGGAAGTGTTTGTACACATAAAACAAGAAAAAAATACAATTAGACAATTCATCTCATTTTACTTGATTTTTTTCTTATTTTAAGCGCAAAACTAATATTTCCATTGGCAGATTGTTCTACTTCGCAGGTCAAAATCACTCATATGTTTTAGGGTAAAATATTCTTTATTCCAGTCATTTCAACTTGTCAAGATATGACTCTCTGTAGTAAAGATTTAAGATACATCCTCGCCTTGTTTTGGTCCAGATATTGCATGTTTTATGTCTTGTTTTGACAGAATTTGGAGCACGAATGTAATGCTTTAAAGAGCAAATCTAACTCCCAAATATTATATCTCAATGCCAAAAAACTCTCTCTTATGTTCAATAAACCAACACAAAAGCTGCAGAAATTGCACAAAAAACTAAACGCACTTTGTGGCTTATTCAAGTGCATTATCTTTTTGAGTCGAAATTAAGACGTTTGATAAAAAATGACTTGAAAGTAATTTTGCGGTGATTTTTGTCAGATTCATTTTTTCGTACCTTTGACATTTTAGTCTAATTTCAAGTGCAATCTCTCTCATGTTAAGCAAATTAAAGCCTGTCTTATTTCAGGACGGCCCAAACCTGCTCAAAATCAGCATCAATCGCATAAATCATTATCAAGAAAAGTCCCCACAAATGTTGAGTAATGTAAATTTGTGTCAATATCGCCGAGTTAGAGATTCAAAAGCAAAATGCATGAAAGCGTTGGGACACTTTCGATACTAAATGTGAGTGAAAGTGACAAAAATGTCCAGAATTTCAGCAAAAACCTGCAGGGGAACATATTTTGGTCTTTTCGATCTTGTATTTAGACTTAGTGCCAGTTTTGCTTTTTAATGACACCGTCTGATCGATCGAACCCCCTCTTCAACAGCAGGTAACGTCGGTACCTGTGCCGCTTGTATCCTCTGGTCGGGGGGCGTCTGGCCGCCCACGCTCTGCAGCTGCTGGGCCCTCTCTCTGATCCAGCCCTGTGTCGTCTGGCTCTGGTGGTCGAAGTCGTCCGAGAGGCTCCGGAGCTCGGCCTGAGCCGCCGTCTGCAGCGCGTTCCTCCACTGCTGCCCCGCGTCCGAGACCATCCGCTCCAGCTCCGCCCGCCGCGTCAGGTCCAGGCGCGGCTCCAGGCTCTGGGACGCTCTCTCCAGGGAGCGCAGCTTCGAGTCGCCCTCGGGTCTGGAGTTCAGAACCGCCTGGGGAGCAAATGGTGTCATCGCATGCTGTTCACTAGTCTCATTTACCTGTTGTCTTAAGGATATTTATTTAAATATCGGGCCCGAGCGCCGGCACGCACATGTGAAGAGGTGGAAATATAGCCCCAGCTATGGTGTGGAGCAGCAGCGGGATTATGACTCTTGATTAGGAACTTCTATCGCTTTTGTAACCTGCTGTGATGCACGAGCAGCCACACAAAGCAGTTGTTATTCAAGCTGTAATAAATGTATTTCGTGGGGAGTCACTTTAAATCACTCCAGGTGTGCCAAGACTCACATCTTCTTCAAAACAAGAACAATGGCGGCACGGTAGCACAGCGGTTAGCGCTCGTGCTTCACAGCTAGAAGGTCCGGGTTCGATTCCCACCTGGACGGGGCCTTTCTGTGTGGAGTTTGCATGTTCTCCCCGTGTCTGCGTAGGTTTCCTCCGGGTACTCCGGTTTCCCCTACCACTAAAAACATGTACAATAGGCCCAATGCATCTCTCCTTTCTGAGGCTAATGTATATTGTACACTGTCCCTGTTCAAAAAAATAAAATAAATAAATGAATTGTGTTATAACTTGGTCCTCTGTCTAGCAAAAAATGTTATTCATAAACAAAGGATACTTAAATCATCCCCAAAAATGTTCCTTATTGACTTCGACAGTTATCTAAAATCCCTGAAATATATAAGTACCAACGGTAATGAATCTGTTTATGAACTTTTGAGTAAACTCCCCGGAACTGTATAACCGTTTGTATGTAAAGGTAATCTCTTATACTATACAGTACTTTGCTTTATCTGTTTGTTCTTTTATTGCCTGTTAACAATGTAAACTGAACAGACTTATTACTATTGCCCTATTTGTTTTGTACATAAAAAAAAAATGTCTGTGTAAGTTCTCAGTCGTACAGGAGTTGTCCATCTTCAATGAAGGTACTTGATTCATCTTCTGTACTCAGTAGTTGAAGTCTCCGTACTACTGAGCACAGAAGATGAATCAAGTACCTTAATTGAAGCTAAATAAATAAATAAAATAAAATCACTCCATGTACTCTGGTAACTGTTGATATTAATGCAAATTTGATAGATCTGGTAGGTTTTCGCTGCTAATGGAACTATCTCTAGGTTACGTATGCCTTACATCCAGCATCATAAAGGCCACTGTGATAGAAAGTAAAGGGGCTATGCTATTATGCTAACCACCCGTACAGCTGCTGCATCACTAAGAGGTATAATAATATAATATGCATTTACGTATATCAGCTCTTTTTATGCAAAACACAGTACATTACGCACCTTTAGGACGGCGTTTCTATTTCAACACAAGGTTTTATTTCTTTTTATTGTTGCCCACTTTGGGCTTTGTTCTGAATTCTAAATCAAATAATGTAAAAAAATGAAATAAAAAGACATATTGGCAACTTGCTTGTGAGATACTCATAAGGTTCGGGACATGCATAGATACAGCCTTGAGCATTTTAGATGTATTTTCTTTTTGTTCTGAATATTTTTGAACAGAATCCGCACCACTTAGACAATTAAAGTAAAGGATAGGGACGAAATTCAAGTCCGTTTCTTTCATTTCTGCTTAAGTAGCTCTCTGATGGTTTTGTAAAAGTAGCTCCCCAGGCACTATACAAATAACCTTCCTCTTCCTCTAAATCCCACCTGCGCGAGCTGCAGCCGCTCCTCGGACGAGCCCAGTCCCGTGATGGACATGACCTTCTGCCTCTGCTCCCGGATCCACGACTGCAGCGTCTCCCAGTGGGCCCTGAACGCCTCGTACTCCCACTGCACCGCGGCCTCGCCCTCCGCCGCGTTCAGGGCCTGCTCCGCGGCTCGGGAAACCGCGCTCCACTGCGCCTCCGCCTCCGCCGCCGCGTCTTCCACGGAGCGTCTTTGGGAATCGTCCAGCGCCGGGTTCTGGGACAGAGTTTGGCAAAAACGCTTCAAATCCTGGACCAGAGAGTCGCCTTGAGGTTTGGAGCGCAGACAGGACTGAGGAAGAGGAGGCGGAAAGGGAAGGAAGAGGACAGAAGATGGTAAAGGAAGTTTGAGAGTAAGAAATTAAAGCTTTGAGAAAGAGAATTGGCAGATAAGATAAAGCAAAGCCCAAACATATAAGTGTCCCACAGGTTAAAGCTTTAAAGACGGCTGAAATCTGAAGGTTTCCTCCTCACCAGAGCGACTTGGACCTTCTCCTCGGCCGGCAGCAGCCTCAGACTCCGCAGCTGATCGTCCTGCTCGGAGATCCAGCTCTGCACCGAGTCCGCCTGGTCTCTGAAGTCGCCCAGGTCTCGCTCTAGCTGGGCCTTCGTGTCCACGCGGGTCTGGATCTGGGACCGCGCCGCCCTCAGTCCCTCGTCCACCCGCTCCAGGGCAGACCTCCAGGACTCCTCGGCCTCTCCGAGCCACTGCTGCACCTCCTGTCTCCGGCTCTGGTCCAGGTCCTGGTCCAACAGACTCTGGCCTTGGAGACGCAGATCGGACAGTCTGGAGTCGCCCTCGGGTTTGGATTCTAGGATGGACTACAAAAGAAGGACAAACATATTAATTTTGATTTGGCATTGTGAAACAGCTGAGCTTCCCTTCCTGGAACCTCCACTTTAACGTGGTGGAGGGTTTGATCCTGAATGATCCTGGAGCTCTGTTGTCGGGGTCTCCCAGGGCAAACAGGTCCTAGGTGACGGGTCAGACAAAGAGCGGTTCAGAAGCCCCTTATGAGAAACCAACAGGCCCGGGTAGAACCATGAGGCCGTCCTTCTGTGGACCCACCACCTGCAGGGGGCGCTATAGGGGCTGGTGCAGCTCCAACAGCCCCCACGACCCGGCAACGGACAAGTGGAAGAAAATGGATGGATGGAACAGCTGTGCTTTAAAGTATTGCTAGTAAATAACTACTATTGGCTGAGTGGTATTGTGTGGAGTTTGCAAGTTCTCCCTGTATCTGGATGGATTTTTTGGAAAAAGAAATGGAAAACCCTGAAGACCTTAACTTACTCCATTCATTTCACATTGGCTCAGGGCTAATGCATCGTCTTAAAGCAAAAAAAAACTTTGTGCTCCTACCCCTCACAAAACCCTTTTCATGCATGTCCAAAAATGTTTCTTCTACATTAAAACCCACTCATTCAGAATTTATACTTAAAGAAAATCCCACCTCCGCCCGGCGCTTCGCCTCCTCCGCTTCGCCCTCCGTTTGGCCGAGCGGCTGCAGCAGGTCCCTGATCCACCTCCCGGTCTCCTCCTTCCTGGATTTAAACCGGTTCAGCTTCTCCTGGGTCCGGTCCTGTATCTGCACTCGGTCTCGGACTCGGGACTCCAGGTTTGTGAACCTCTGGAGCAGGTCGTCGGAGTCCTTCAGGAGGCCGTCTCCTCTCACGCCCTGCCTGCGCACGGAGGCCAGGAGCTCGGACAGAGACGAGACTCGAACGCTGAGGAGGAGGCGGGATCAGTGTTAGCGGGACGTTAAACCTTTGGGGTCATATTTATATAGATCCACCTTGCGTCCTGAAGTTCTTTGAGCAGATTCCTGACTCGCTCTGGTTCCGCAGACTGTTGCTCCTTCATCTGCAGCCACTCACTAAAGCTGTTGTGTTGTTTCTGCAGACTGGGACACACAGAGCAGAAGGTTTAAGATAATACTGACTCTGAAGATACTTTCGACTGTGAAGCGTGAAAATGACGGTAAACCTTTGTTCTAAAAGTGCGTGATTATATATATCTATATACATTTACAAACATATTGTCTTCAAGATAATATGGAAATTGCTGTTTGGAAGATATGCAAATTTACAATATCGAGTTTATCTCCAATGTCAAGAAATTTGGAAAAAAAAGTGGGGGGAAATGGTAAAAAAATAAAAAATAAATAATACATAAAAAAAAAAATAATAATTATAATAATAACAATAATAAATAAATAAATAAATAAATGGTTTAAAAAAATGTAAAGTGGAAAAATTGTTTAAGAAATTAGGGAACAATGCGGAAATGTTAGGAAAAATAGGGGGAAAAAATTGAGTGGAAATGTAAACAAAAAATATGAGGAAAATTGGGAAAAAGAAAAGAAAATTGAGGAAAATTAGGGGGAAAAAGTGGGAAAAAAAAACATTTAAAATGGCGGGGAGGGGGCTGGGCAAGACATTTTAAATGTGTACTAAATAAATAAATACATTCAAATTAAAATTGCAAAAACAAATTGAGAAAAAGTGTGGGGAAAAAGTGGAAAAAAAATGAAATGGGAAAAAAAAAAAAAAAAAAAAAAAAGGGTTGAAAAAAAAGGGGGAAATGTTTTTTCTGCCCTTCTGTCTGTTTAATTATTTTTTGGCGTGACAAATGTAATAAATCTTTGCATATTTTTGATGATTTGCAAAAATATAGTTTCATCATCGTTATTGAGAAAGCCCCCAAAAATACTGAGATATTCATTTATGTCAATGTCACCCAGTCCTACCTAGAATACCACACTAGGCTGCAATAAACATGAAATATAATGCAGACTAATTGACCTCACTTTCAAATCAAACTTTTACTAATTAAAAAAATGCTGATAAATGTACAGACCATAAATATTTAGCCCAATATCTGTTATTTATTTAAGAATAAATCGATATGGTATTTATGGTGACAGCCCTATCCACACTGTGATGGAGTTAAAACGTGTCCTGATATAGAAATAACTAATCTAGAGTTGACGCTTCACACCAGCCCGAAGTCCATCGAGCTGCAGCGTGTACCTGTGCAGGAGGCGGAGCAGCTCCTCCATCTGCTGCAGGCGGTTCTGACAGTGCGTCCTGAAGGTGTCCACCTCGTCCTGCTGCTCCCTGATGAACTCCGAGACGTCGTTCAGGCTCTGGTCTGAGGGCACCTGCCTGAGGCCGCGCTGCAGCTGCTCCCGGAGCTGGTCCAGGCGCCGCTCCGGGTCCGTGGACTTCAGGAAGCCCTAAACACAACAGTCATAATAAGGCCAGACACTGCAGGAGAATAGGGGGAAATATTTACATTCTAAGATATCAATTTAAAACTACTGTTACATACTGCTCAAGAAAATAACGTTTTTTTAATTATGAGGAAAAATATTGCAAGTTGTGACATTTTATGAACAGAACTAAATCTAAATAATGGATAGACCCAGGTTTAAATGTATGTAACTTATATATTTTGTTAATATATTAGTTACAAAGATTTTATCTGGGGGTGTTTTGCATATTGTTTAGTATTAGTTAATCTGTAAACATTAACATTTTGCCTTGTTTTGGGGTTCAAAGCTCAATGAATCAGGCAGGAATGAGATATATGAAACAAAATCCCTCTGAAAATACTGTTAAATCCAAGACTGTAAAGTCTGGATACTGTAGGAGCTACTGAAGTAAATGGTCCCATTTATAGAGTGATTTTCTACCTTCATTAGGCACTTACCTTGTTAAATGCCACCTTAATCTGTAATGTTTTGTAATATTTTGTTTCTGTTTTATTCTTCTACGTTTCTTTATTGTATGGATTTGTTATTTTTTTTTATATTGGGCATGTTTGTATTGTCCCTGGTCTTGTGATTTTTATGTGTCGTTCTATTCTATTCTTAGGGTTAGGGTAACAATTATTTATATCTAAATCTCAAAGCGTATTGACTGGAGAGCTTACAGCCTATATGCCAGTGTGATACCTCATTTGAAAGCCAAGACCTTCTAGTTTCTAAAAATACGTGTGAGATCTGTGTGAGTGAAACACAACTTACATTACATCACTAATTCCCACGATGCTTTACGGTCTAGAGACTCCTTTCACCGAACAGGCTCTGATTGTGAACTCACCGTTAGCCTCTGAAGGGCCGTCTCCACGTCGGCGGTGCTCTCCGGGTTCTCAAAGCACTCGTTCACAGACAGCTGCTGGTCCTGGAACCACTCCCCGAAGGACTGCCGCTCATCTGCAACGCAAAGATCACTCAAGTTCTCCTAGACGCTGCCTTGATATGTTTACCCCGGACCGCGGGCGGGGCTCACCTTGCAGGACTTTGAGCAGCCCCTTGTCCCGCTCCTCTCTCTTCAGGTGGATCATTTCTTTGGTCCTGTTGATGGCCTCCTGCAGCCGGCCGCAGTCCACAGACAGAGACTCCAGCGCCTGGGGGCTGGCCACGCTCGACACCAGGGAGACCTCCTTCAGAACCGCCTCGGCCTGGAGCTCCTGCGACTCCAGGTCCTCACACAAGTCCTGGAGAACAAAACCCAAACTAATCAAAATGTCTTCTTGGTTCATAGACGTCAGTCAACCTCTAACCAAACTGAGCGCATTTTCTACAGTTCGGCTTTACCCAAATCAGAAAGCTTCTCGACTACAGAGCAAAAGTGTAAACTGATTGTAACGTTTTTGTCACTTTTTTGTTGTGTTTGCATCACATTTTTGTCACTTTTTTGTTGCTCTTTTGTATTTTTTTTGTTGTGTTTTCATCACATTTTTGTCACTTTTTTGTTGTGTTTTTGTCATTTTTTTGTCACTTTTTTTGTTGCTCTTTTGTCACTTTTTTTGTGTTTTCGTCACTTTTTTGTCACTTTATTGTTGCGTTTTCATAAAAAATTTTACACTTTTTTGTCACCTTCGTCGCTCTTTTGATGATTTTTTTCCAGAGCTTTCTTCACAAAGCTTTTAGATTTGGGTAAAACCAAACTGGAGAAACTGCGCTCGGTTCAGGTGGGGGTTAAGAGGTTAAAATGTAAAACCAACATAAGGCGATGTAATAACATTGTGTAATAACATTTTTATTCTCATAGTCTCCACCTGTATCTGCGTCTCTGCGTCTGCTTTGGAGGCGTCGCACTTGGTCAGGGAGCTCTGCATGTTCTCCACCGCCGCCTGACACTCCTCCACCTTCTCCGTCAGATGTTTCTTCACGGCCATGAGCTCCTGGAACACGTCCGTGCAGTCGGTGAACAGCTCCTTCACCTGCTCCATGCGCTTCCTCAGCTGCGTCTCGATCACCTGCCGCCAACAGCAAACAGTCACGTTTACGTTTCTTTACCAATATGGATCCTAGTGTGAGATCTAATACGAAACAGACCTGCAGTTCGAGCGGCGCCTCCTGACTCTGAAGCATCTCCTGGACCTCGGCGGATTTTCTGTGGAAGTGGCCGATGTTCTCCTCGTTTTTGTTGATCTCATCCTGCAAACATATGGAAGAAACTACCCTTAGTTATCCAGAGTGTTGTTGATGTCTGGAGATATTTTTTTCTTAAATTCATGCAGTTCTTTTATTTGAAGAGCTTACTGGCGCTAGGCTAATGCTAGGCTAACACATTTCTATGGTATCAGCTAGCCTGCTTTAAAAACAGTCTGACCCGCTCCACAGTGCACCTGAGGCAAATCACTTATAACGCCAGACTAACCATATAAATGTCTGTGTCGATGAGAGCTTATATTTGAGCAGCATCAGCTTCGTGGCTGTGAGCTAACGCAGCGGCGGAGTGATCTGCTAGAAAATAGTCCCTCAAAATGCGGTAATTCATGTGATACAAGGTCAGTTATATTTAAAAAAATTATTCTATTAACACAGACATTTATATCGTTAGTCTGGCGTTATAAGTGATTTGCCTCAGGTGCACTGTGGAGCGGGTCAGACTGTTTGTAATGCAGGCTAACTGATACCATAGAAATGCGTTAGCCTAGCATTAGCCTAGCGCCACTAGACTCTTCAAATAAAAGAACTGCATGAATTAAACACTCTGGATAACTAGGAAATGAGGCCCTACATCAAAAATCCTGAAATATCCCTTTAAGGTTTACCAATTACTTTTAAGGCCTTGATTTTTTTTGGCATGATTAATTTAATGACATTTAATGCTTTTTAAATCTCTATTTGGTCCAAACCTTACCCAGATCTAAAAGCTTCTTGGGAAAAAAATCGCCAAAAACGCAAGGATGAAAATACAACAAAAAAGCGACAGAAACTTGCCAGAAAAGCAACTATAAACTACGAAACCCGACAATTTCTGATTCCCAGACTTATTCTGTTTGTGAAATTATCAATATTCATGGAGCCCTGTGAGGCAAATCGCTGTCGGGATATTTGGCACCGCAAAAACAAATTGATTTAGCTTTGATCCGCAGACGCACAAAGGACCTGACTAACTTCAGCCTGAAGCTTTTCCTTTTAAGTACCTCCTTGTCATTTTCACATAGTAATTATCAGTCTGTGAACATATCTGGGGAATGAGTCCTAGTTTCCCACATCACTAACATAATCGTAATGTTATAGTGTTGTATTTGTGGAGTCTCGTACTTCATAAGAAAAAAAAAAAAAAAAGGTTAAATAACTAAACCCATATTTCCATCCGAGTAAAATGTGCTGATCGATCACAAAATAAAGCTCTTCCTGTTAGCTGTCCCGTCCTCTCACCCTCATGGCGAAGACCTGCTGCTCGTTGTGAAAGGGGTGACTGGCAGCGAACAGCGCCAGCTTCGCCCCGGCCCAGCTGTCCACCGCCGCCCCCAACATCAGCTGCTTGTCCCAGAGCTCCAGCGCCACCCGCAGGTTGTCCAGGTACGCGTCCGTCTTCTCCGTCACCTGGAGGGGACCACATCAGAGTGAAATTAGATCTAAAACCGCAAAAATGTCACGGCGACCTGACCTACGCCTGCTTTTAGACGCTGGCCTGGAAAATATTGGACGGGCCTTTGCCAATGTAAGCGCACATTTAGGAACTTAAAACAGCCCTGACCTTTGGAGTTTTACACTTTCAAAGTTAGGGCGATAACCTCAGATATTCTCTATTGCAAATGTAAGTATTCAGGCTTCGTTCAGGTGCCAGCGAGTCAAATTTATACCTTTTAAATGCCATTTTGAAGCCATAATACTGTATTTATTGCCACTAATGCACAAATATCTGGGCCTATTTCATTCCCTTAAGATTTGCAGAGAAATGGAAGGAGGGAAAATTTCAATATTCAAAATAAAATGGGACGTTTCAGCCAAAACTGCAGCACGCTATGTTTTGCCGCAGGATTTTTGTGTTTCCGATGAACTTTTGCAGCAAAAATAGTCGAGCAATGTCATTACTTTTCAAGATATGCAAGGCCTTCATTTTTAATTCTGGCACAATTAATGTAATGACCTTTAAAGCTTTTCACTGCTCAGCGAAAACCCTCTAAACACGTTAGAGCTGTCTCCTTCACCTACACAGTGTCTATTACCTGCTGTTTTGCGATTTATATTTCAAACTCAATATTCAGCATAAAGCATTGACCTTTGAGGGAAGACAGAAAACACACGAACAAGAGAATCACAGGTAGGTGGACACGCGCTATATAGCTTGAGACCATTTGCATTTACCATCATTTGACCTCACGGAGACTGAGGGCCCGATCTTCCGCCGCCTACCATTCTTATGTAGCTCACTGTGAGTCAAACACTGTCCGCCCGCTCTGGTGCTGGCATTGAAGAGCGCGGGGCCGTGCACGCCGCAGAAACGTGATCAAAACACCAGCCTGTGCCGCCAACCCTGGTATGCGGAAAATATTCAAGTCTGTACGATCTGTAGGAGATAGAAGCTCGGGGAGGGCCCACTGTTGTGCTAGCCTGGCCTTAGCCATCCGTAAACTCCGGTCAATTGGTTTTTCCAACTAAACTCAGACAAGATCATTGTTTTTGTCCCACAGACACAAAGACAAAGTGTTCTCAGTCACCTTGAGTCTCTCTCTCTAAAACCAAAAAATCAGGTTAGAAATCTACGAGTAATCATGGACTCAGACCTGAACTTAAACAGCCACATCAAAGCAATAACATCATCAGCTTTTTACCATCTGAAAAACATTAAGATCAGAGGAATAGTGTCAAAACCAGACTTGGAGACACTCATCCATGCGTTTGTCTCCAGCAGGTTAGACTACTGTAACGGCCTGCTCACTGGCCTTTCTAAACGAGCTGTTAGAGCTGCAGAACATCCAGAACGCTGCTGCTCGAGTCCTGACAAGAACCAGGAAATACCACCATATTAGTCCAGTGCTCTGGTCCCTGCACTGGCTTCCTGTCACTCAGAGAATAGAATTTAAAACAGCTCTGCTTGTGTTCAAGTCTTTTCATGGTTTAGCACCAAAGTCCATCTCTGACATGTTAGAGCCTCATGAACCATCTCAGGCCCTGAGAACTTCAGGGAGGGGTCTCCTGGTGGTTCCCAGAGTCAGGACTAAACACGGTGAGGCTGCGTTTCAGTTTCATGCAGCTACAAATCTGGAACAGTCTTCATGAGGATGTGAGACAGGCCTCAACTCTGACAATGTTCAAATCCTGGAGTAGACTGACGGAAGCGAGGCCTCCAGTCTGCGCCATCAGCCCCTCCTCTACCACCAACTACTCACTGGAGGTTAGTAAAGGGTCGGTCTAATTCTCTTTCATAATAATTCAATATCATTCACAAAGGTCATTTTTAAAAGAGTGGATGGTTTTACGCTTCAACATAAGTCTTACGTCGAGCCAGTTGTCCATGAGCGATTCCGCCTCGGCCTCGAATGACGTCTGGTCACAGTCCGGGATCTTCTTCAGGCCGGACTGGATCTGTCTGCAGACGCCTCTGAGCTCCTCCATGGGGGCCCCCAGACCCGCCAGCTCCTGCTTTATCTCCGCCACCTGGACAGGAGGAAACTCGGTTAACTGTGGTGCAAGTCTGCCCTCTGCTGGCTCGTTTTGACACTGTCCACACACTGTACGGGGTTGTTTATTGAGAGGATGTTGTTAGAAAGGGTTAGAAACGCCGTATGCCGTATTTATAACATCCCTCTTTACTATTCAAAATAAAAACAAAGCCTGCATTTTCTTTATGTTCCATCCATATCGCATGGTTCTGTGGGGTCTCCCTTAGAAAGTTCTAAAGAAATGTACTATATATTTAACATTGTAGTTTACTTTAAAGGCTTTTGATCCTGACATTGCCAACTCCAACAAAGAAAAGCACATATTGATTAATGGCCTTTGAAAAAGACACAGTTCATGTTAAGAGATGTTTAAGAGAGTTAATATTATCACTTTGTAAGACACTGACCAGGGCAAAGTGAGGAGAGACGCCGGTACCTTAGTGAAGCTCTTCTGCAGGTTGTCTTTGCCCATGTACGAGGCCTGCTCGCTGATGGTCTGCTCCGCTCTCTGCAGGGTGGAGCTCAGGGGACCCCTGCAGCTCTGGAACTTCTTCAGTAAATCCAACAGGACGCTGCACTGGTGCTTCCTGCGAGAACACAACAAGCGTGGTTCAACTCGCCATCGCCGACTGTGAATACACTGAAACGAGTTGTTCTGAGTGAGACCCCGACCTGCCGCCCAGCGCCCGCCGCGTTTCGTCCCACTGTTGCTGCACCTCGTCCAGCAGAGCCTCGCCCAGAGCCCCCTGAGAGTCCTGCAGCTCCGTGAGAGTCTGCAGCTCAGGGAGGAGCGTCTGCAGCTGAGAGTCCAGGTCTGACAGGGACCGCAGCCTGCAACAAACGAAACACATTCACCTCATGGAAGGTTACAGGAATATAGAGTCTATTGAAAAATCTATCCCTAAATAAAATATATATATATATTTTTGTTGTTGTTCATAAAGCAGTAATTTTGCTCCATGAAAAACAGAGTGTAGGGAGATCCGCACCAATGGCATGGATCGACAGGTTTATTCTGTCCGATTTTTTCCCCTAATAGCTGGGAGTCCAAACACATTGCTTTGAACATACACTGTAGTGCTTCTCATAACAAATTAAACAGTCTGGGAATCCTCCCAAAGCCAAATTTAAAAGGTGTGGGCAGTATTTTCAGTATGGTCAAGTCAGTTTATTTCCGTAAGGACAAATGCTGGTGCCGGATCGACCGCCCTCTGGCCTAAATGTGTGTTACAGTAAATCTGATTTTAATTCACCTGTATGGAGGTTTCTGCTGGATATGATTATGAAACAATGATTCCACTATGCCCTCAAAAAAGTGTGAACACTGTGTTTGCACTAGGTTTAATTATATAGTCATAAAACGAAAAAATCAAAAACTTTACTTCTTTACTTTACTTCTAGAATAATTCTACCGTCCAAAGAGTCACAGACCTGTGCTGCACGGCCGGCAGAGTGGGCTCCTTCAGTGTCTGCGCCTCCACCGAGTCGTGCAGTTTACGGAGCTCACTCAACAGCGTCCTCTTCCTGAGACCAGCAGACTTGCTCTGGCTGTCCTTCTGCGCACTCGGCTGCTGCACTTCCTCTCGCTGCTGCTGCTGATCCTGCTGATCCTGCTGGTGTTGCTCCTGTTGTTGCTGTTGTTGCTGTTGTTGCTGTTGTTGTTGTTGTTGCTGCTGATTGGCCAGAGTCGCGTCCACCTCCTCCAGTTTGCGGAGCAGGGCTGAGACCATGTCGAGGCAGGACGCGGGCGCTCCTTCCTGGGTCACTGTGAGGCGAGCGCCCTGGAGCAGCAGGTCCAGCTGCGGCGCTTTGTCTTTGAGGCTGTCGATGCTCTGGCGGATCAGGGACAGCTTCGAGCGACCCTCCTGGAGAAAAATGATTCAAAATATAAAATAAAAAAAAGTGTGAACATGAACTTGACTCCTATGGCTTCCATTTGTCATCTCAATTAAACTCGACTTTGATGTGTGAGACTTATAAATGTGGCATCCAGAGATATTCATTCATCTAAACTTTACACTTGAACCCAGAATCCTGGTGCTCTGTGGTGATTTTCAAGCTTTCCCTGCCATGGTTACACCCATAATATCTGCGTATGGCCCAGTACCGTGGGCTCGGCGTAGGGGGCGCTCTGCACCCCTGTGATGTCCTCGTCCACGGTCCGCAGAGACATGAGGAAGCGGTCCAGAGCCCGCGCCGCCGCCTCGCTCTTCCGGACCTGCTGCCGGAGCTGGTCCAGGCTGCTGCGGTGCGCCTCCACCTCGCGGCTCAGGGGGAAACAGTCTCTGGGGTCCAACCCGCTGGACTCCGGGTCCAGACGGGACAACTGGTCCAGCTCACTCTGGATGTTGTCGTCCAGCTCCTGGTGGACACAGAGACAGGAATGTTCAGCCTGATTTAGCTGACTGTGACAGCTCTCAGTCGTCCAGGGAGTTTTGTCCATTTCTATGTGGCCTTTATTTAACCGGGAAAGTCCTTGACCCACACAGGGGACCCTATTGTATTTCTTTTTTTTTTTTTACTTAATTACAGACCTCTTATTTGTTGGTCTTTTGTCTCATTTGTTTTAGTACTTTTTGAAATATTAACATTTGTGTTGAGGTTGCAGCCAATTATTTAGCTTAGTAGTTCCTAACCTTTTTTTCTCGAAGCCCCTGTTGTGTGTGTTGGAGTCACAAATACATCACAATGTAACAATAATGGCCAAAATCTAACAATTTAGAGGGGGGGTATTATGTAAAATCGACTTTTTCAAGCTTTATATCATGTTATTATGTCATTCCCTCATTAAACACATGCCTGGAGCGTTGCCTCAGCTCATTCACATATTTTTGAGTAATCAGTAAAGACTTAGACGGCGGCCATTTTAGGTGTAGCTATGCCTCAGTCCTCCTAGGAACGCCCCCACCTCCTGGAGACGCCTCTGGACCTTTCGTCACCAGCCGAGCCCCCAACCACTGCTCCTCAGCTCAGCAGAGCCCCCTCCCCGCACAGTGTTGTTGTTTCAATGCCACAGTAGTGTGCTGAAGGGGGCGTGTCGGAAAGCTTCTTAAAGAGACAGAGGCCTATTTCAAGACGTTCAGTGCAGCCATTTTGAGAGAGCAATTTTATTCAAGGCAGTTATTTTAATTTACTGCATATACAGACCATTGTACGTCATCATTGTAGTGCTATAGACTGGTGCTATGTGATTGAAAAAAGCATAATACCCCCTCTTTAACACAAATAGTGGTTTGCACCGTTCTCAGTCATATGTAATGTTTTTACAATTTAATTTGCGCTTCAATAACAGAACAACTAAAACTCATAATAATAAATTAAAAAGAGGAAGTCTTCAAAATGGAGCTAAATTACTTTTTTTTTTTACTCACACTTTTTAAAGCATGAATTGGAAAATCTTTTAAATAGCAATTGTACATATATATTTTTATATGTGTAACATCATGTCGCTTTTTATGCGGTTTGTGCGTATTTGACCTGTCAGTGACCCAGTGGCTGTATGGGTGGTTAGCATGACGCTCTATGAGGCTCCAAAATCAAGCTTATTTCGGGTTTTTGAGGATTTGGTAGGTTTTATGGATGGAATGTATACGTAAGCAGTTAAAACCAACCAGAAACCCTAAAAAACAACTGATCCAAGAGGCCGTCGTGATGGAAAGTACTGTAAGGGTGTCATGCTAACTACCCATACAGCCACTGAGAGGTTTAATACCCACAAATATCAACTTCGAATGGAAAGTTACATAATGCTACTTTAATAAACAGTAATTGAAAGCACCTCCTGCTATGTGCCTGTACCTCTGTTTGGGAACCCCTGACCTAAGACCTGACTGGAAACGTAACTGCTTCCCTCTCGTACCTTGATGTCTTTGAGGATGTTGGTGTTGGCGAGCGTGAGGCCGCTGATGTCCTTGGGCTGCCGGAGGAAGCGGCCCAGGCGGTCGGTGAAGTCCACCATGTGATTCTCCGTGGAGTCGATCTGCCTCAGCGCTGCCCCCAGAGAGCTGCCGCGGGACTGCAGGCTCTGCTGCTGCTGACGCCACTGCTCCTGCAGCTCCGCCCGCTCCTGCTCCGCGCCCGGCGACGCCGCGGCGGCACTCTGGGAAACGAAGTCCGACCACAGCGCCTCGGTCTCCTGGCGCAGGAACTGGAGAGGAGGAAGAATGACGTTTGTACAGTTTTAGGTTTGCTTTCTGTAACTAAATCTATGAAACTTTTGAAAGGTTTCCAAATGTCCCTTTCTTTCACTATAAAAAGCAGGAAGATGATGTAAAATCCCTATTCATGTAATTTATTTTATTTGCTCTAAAGTCTATGAAGAAAATGAACAGGAAATGTACTTTTGAAACCAGAGCAGATTTTGTGGGGGGTGAGATTGTTGAGTCTCATTAAGCAAAGTTACGTTCGCTCATTCATATTTGTAAAAGTGTAAAGACCTGTATCTCCTGCAGCCGTGTGTGCAGGCCTTTCAGAGACACCGAGTCCGATGGGACGTCCCGCATGCTCTGCTCGTTTTTGGAGAGCTGGGCCTGAAGCAGCTTCTTACTGTTCTCATACCTAAAGTAAGAAAAAAAGAAAGATTTGAATTTTTAACTCAAACGCTGCAGAATATTAGTTTTAAAGAAGTTTAAGTCACTTTTCTAATGCCTCCTTTTTGGTCAGTTCCTCCTCTACAGACACCTGCTTCTCCACCTCTTTCTTCTCCGCTGGTGCAGCCTTCACCGACACCTGGGGGACAATATAATAGGTGAACATAAGTAGAAAAAAAAAACATTTTAACTGGGCTGCTGTTTGGGACATAAATAAACGCTTTTTGTCACGTAAATGTATCAAATAATGACTGAGGTATTAAAATCAGAAATAAATATCGCATGGTGCTGTTCATTCAGAGCTCTTTAATGGGAGATTCACTTTAGAGGAGAGAGAAGGGCACAGAAAGAGGCGAGGGGTGTGATGAAGAAAAGCATTAGCGACCCACGTGTACAAAGTGAATAAATAAGATATTTCCTGCTGACTGTGGGGATGTAAGAGGCCCAGATGATGTGTGTAACAGCTGATACTGATCATGAAAACTGTGATTTATAAGATTTATACGAGGGGAGCTACCGAGCAGAGCGGGCTGGTCTAAATTAAGGCTGCACCTATCCGATCCTGGTATCTAATATCGATTCTTAGCAGCAGCATGGTTATGCGGCGGCACGGTAGCGCAGCAGTTAGCGCTCGTGCTTCACAGCTAGAAGGTCCCGGGTTTGATTCCCACCTGGACGGGGCCTTTCTGTGTGGAGTTTGCATGTTCTCCCCGTGTCTGTGTAGGTTTCCTCTGGGTACTCCGGTTTCCCCTACCACTAAAAACATGTACAATAGGCCCAGGGACTGCAGGTGGAAATTAGCACAAGTGCTATAACCTGGTACAATGCATCTCTCCTTTCTGAGGCTAATGTAGATTGTGCACTGTCCCTGTTCAAATAAATAAATTAATTAAAAATTAAATCTAACTTGCGGAAACTAATCCCCCAAATCCGAGACGCTGCGGACCCCTTATCGATCCAAAAATCTCTTTTAATAGTTAATACTATTAAAGAATAACTGATATAACGTATTTTATTGCACAAAATATTAATGTAACCTAAAATCAAATACTCAAGGAGATTTAGCTCAGAAAAGTCTTTCAGTCCTTGTTTAAGAAAATGTAAGACTTTATTGATCTCGCAATAGAGAAAAGAGAACCATTCACTTTTTCACTCACAGCAGCCACTTTTAAGGAACTCTACTGGATATCGGCAGACACTCAAACCCCCAGTATCGGTATCGGACCAAAAACATCTCTGGGCTTCACTTATGAAACTCCTGGGCCAAGCAAACCCCTCTATGTCTGGCTGTAAAAAAGCTTTAACATAAATTCCCGTCCTTTTTTCCCTTGTAGAGCTTCTTACAAGAGGCGGTGAGGTCCGGAGGCTTGTTTTCGTCTTTGCGTGAAAACAAGTCATAAATTAAGCCTGCCATCCTAATTAATACTTATCTGCGTGGGCCGTGTGTAATTTGATTTTCCACTGTACCTCCGGAGAGGACTGAGGTTTCTCGCCGGGTTTGGGCAGGTCTCTCGGCGCGGTCACGTCGTCACTGAAGGCAGAAACTGGAATCCTGGCACAAAAACGTCAACAACACTGATTAAACTCTCCTTTAAAGTGGTTCATAATGTCTTTCAAAACAAGGCCAGAGTCGACAGGCAGAGATCCTCGAATCGATCAATCATTCACGTGCCTTCAGGGCCAAAGCAGTGAGTCAGCAGATAAGCATTATGTTAAGAGAGGATAAAAACAAGCTATGATGTTTAACTTACTCCTTTAATACAAATGAAACAAAATGTATCTATATGTCAACTCTAAAGATCAGTATCCATTGGATGTAGTGGAACGCTACATTAGGTCGATATATGAAAGGCTGTGTGTATATTACATGTAACAGAATTTTAATGTATTTATTTTAAAATTAAGTTTAAAACCATTTCATAAAATAAGATTTCTTTGTATGCGCTCTTGTTTGAGATACTCCCAGAAAGTTAGAGCAACGGCCGGTCCTCGCCAGGATTTTTTTTTTAATAATCAGATACAATTTTGTGCAATCTGGTGTAATTTAGGCAAAACGTATGCTGTTCGAATTGGCCTTATACAGTGATGAAAATCAGAATTGTCTACTTTATTACTTTCTTAAAAAAAAAAGAAGAAAAAAAAGCTGCAATTAGACTGCTTTTATGATTTAATCTATTTATTTATTGTTTGTATGTGCTGTCAAAATCCTGTGTAAGTGTTTCCCAGTGGGGGGCCCCAGTCCCTCTGCTGCCTGTGTCAGCTCCGCCCCTGTTTTTCCTCCGTCTGTAGCCGCTCATCGCGCTGATCAGAGAGGAGGAGACACAGGGTCCAGACGAGTCTAAGGATTCATGACTCTATTGTTACTTTTAAACCGAATTGTGTTGTGTTTTAAATAGAATTGTGTTCACTATGTTTTAGCAAAAATTGAGTCATATGCACTTTAACCTCTTAACCCCCGCCTTAACAGAGTGCATTTTCTACAGTTCAGCTTTACCCAAATCTAAAAGTTGACAGCCTCTAGGCCAGTGTAACGCCTCATTTGCGTTTTTGTCACTCTTTTTTTGTTTTTTTTTGTTTGTTTTCGTAATTTCCGTCTGGGGTCGAGTCCAGTTGTTGAGTCTTTATGTGTGTGCGTGTTTTGCACCTGGTTTCCTGTATGGCCGCGTCCGTTTCCCCGCTGTACTGTCGCTGGATGGCGGCCAGGCGGGTCTCGCACTCTCGGACCTGGGTCTGGGCCAGTCTGTGGGCGTCTTCCGGACTCAGCGTCTCGCACAGGGACTTCAGGGCCGAGAGGTGCGTCCCGGCCTGGGCGAAGCTCCCCTCGGCAGAGAAGCACAACTGAGAGAGGGGGGGAAGAGGGATCAAAACACCCGTTCACTCGGTGGACACGGCAGGATATGTAATGGTTTGAATTCAGATTATTAATCCTGCGCTGAGAAGCTTTAAAGTGCAGGAAGTGACATAGATAAAGTTCCAAAGCAGTTTGACTCATTTCCCATTGACATAACTGGCCTGGCTATCGGGGACCACCAATTCCTTTTCTCATAGGAGAGGCGTGGTTTACGATTGTCCAGAGCCGTTTATTGATCTAAATGTCTGTCATATGCTCTGCAGTTGCCATAGCCACTCGTATCATCATATCAGATGACGTACCCGCTGTAAACCTTCAAGCGAAACCATTTAGAACACGGTCTAAAGCAGGGGTGGCCCAAACCTTTTGTCTCCGGGGGCCAAAATGAAAAAGTGCCTGTGGGTCGCGGGCCAAACATGGCGATGTGAAGCGTTAAGCACGTATAACTGCAAATACTAATAATAAATAATAATACGAATTACTTTATTGTATTTGTTGGTAGCCTATACATTTGTATTTGATTCTATCTATGAAAATAACATGCTACATTAAAAACAAATGTTAACAGAACAGAACAATTGAAGCAATATAGTGCAAAATGTACAAACACCTGTATCTATGGCGCCTACAGTGACTTTACCTCATTCATTTGGTAACTCAAAGAAAATGCCATATTAGATCATTTTGAAAGTGTCAACGCACACAGCAGCATGAGTAATGCCAGGCTATGACATAACATGGCATGTTTAACTGTTTAAAATTGTTTGCCTTCATCTATGTCACTTCCTGTCGCTGTTCAATAAGTACGTGAAACTATAAACATCACAACAATGGTCAAACTAAAGAAAACTGGGTAAATGTTTTTGCAGGATCTTAAATATAATCGTGTTAACTATGTTGTAGCAAAACGTGTGTCTAATGTGTCATTATGTGCTTTAAAGGGGGGGTATTATGTAAAATCGACTTTTTCAAGCTTTATATCATGTTATTATGTCGTTCCCTCATTAAACACATGCCTGGAGCGTTGCCTCGGCTCATTCACATATTTTTGAGTAATCAGTAAAAACTTAGACGGCGGCCATTTTAGGTGTAGCTATGCCTCAGTCCTCCTAGGAACGCCCCCACCTCCTGGAGACGCCTCCGGACCTTTCGTCACCAGCCGAGCCACCAACCACTGCTCCTCAGCTCAGCAGAGCCCCCTCCCAGCACAGTGTTGTTGTTTCAATGCCACAGTAGTGTGCTGAAGGGGGCGTGTCGGAAAGCTTCTTAAAGAGACAGAGGCCTATTTCAAGACGTTCAGTACGGCCATTTTGAGAGAGCAATTTTATTCAAGGCAGTTATTTTAATTTACTGCATATACAGACCAACAGAAGGTTACGTCATCATTGTAGTGCTATAGACTGGTGCTATGTGATTGAACAAAGCATAATACCCCCTCTTTAAGTCTAGGTAGAGCTGGGCACCGTTAAATTTTTTTACCGGAACTTTACTGAAACTTTTATCGATCCCTATACTAAAATATTTGTCATCTAGAAACATAATACAACCAAGTCACCTCCCGGAGCAACAGAAACCCTGCAATTTATCTGGAAATAAGTTCTTTTTTTTAATGAGCAATGAATAAAATCATCAAGACTAATATTCTGAATTCAAGTAGCTTTTGGTATGTCATGTAAAATAAAACGTTTTGGAGATTAATCACCAACAGAAGGATTAACTAAGACTGCTGTTTCCCGGGACATTTGCATCTGAGCCAAGTCCAGGGTTATTCCAGGTCAGCGATGTTTTCATGCGTGAACTTTAAAATGGCCCGGAGCAAAAACAATCGTATAACTAGGCCGATCGCTGAGCTCCCATTACAAAAGGCTGATTGTGCTCATCTCAGTTCAAAACGCAAAAGCAGGCAGTGATTGGCACGCGCCCTTTGCCAAAGAAAAAAAAGAATATCTGGGCGTCTCCCTGTGCTCTGGCTTCATGATGCAGAGTCAGGAACAGCAGCCTTTCATACGATTAGATTAGAAAACGAGTTACCATTTGACAGCGTTCCCTCGGAGGCACAGAAAGAGGATAGAGGAGTTAGTGATACAAGAGTATTTCGGTAATGCGGCGTGCACCAGAGCAAGTTAGTAAACAATAAAACCCACAACCCCTTTAGGCTGCCTACTGATGAGTTTCCATTATATCACTTTTCAAGTTACGGGCAGAATTTTGAACGGGCACATGGATAACTTTCTCCTTTAATTCTACACAAAGTCTGGTCTGGTTCTGCTCCATAGATGTTTGAATTTCTCCAGTGGATTCTTACTAGGCCAATCACAGCCAGGGGGCGGGGCGTCTGTGCTTCATCCACCAGGCCTGTGTGAGGCGCTGTGGTGCTGCCACAGATAATAGAACATGACTGCAGACCAATGGCCGCCGGCTGCTCTGCTGTACGACCGCAACACTGGAGGCTGCCATTGCTCCGCCATTGCTGTTGTACCTCCATATAGCCGCTAGTCTCCCATTGAAAAGCATTGGACTTTAGACACGTTAAAAACAAGTTTAACGCCTGGTTTCTATGTTTCAAACATGTTCTACATATTCCTCCTGAGATAACGCCGGGTTAGTCACAATTAAAGAAACCAGGCTGGTTTTCGAAAGAACATTTTTTGAAATCTCGTACTAATGGGTCGGACTGTTAGCATTGGAGCGGCACGAGCTACACGTCACGCGAGGGCCGAGTCTGCAGTGAAGTTTATTTTATGAAACAGAACGACAGTTTTAGCCCTTTTACAGGTGTTTTATTTGACATTTAAATTAAAATTAAAACGGTGTCCGAAGCGCCAGCAGAATGAGTGACTACATCTGCTAAAAGTTCGCTAAACTCCAGAATTTTTTTTTTTCTGCGATAAAGATCAACCAAACTAATGAGACAGTGGACTAATTATGGATAAATACGAGTCAGATATATTTAACATGGATTTTACATGAATGGCTTGGATTATTCGAGAGGAAGCTATCGGTCATTTAGCTGCTCGAGCTAAAGGTTAGCAGCTAACGCTAGCATTTTTCACCGTAACCGTTTATATCTAAGTCATTTATTCATGATAAATACACAACACACGATTGAAACAGCTGATTTCATTCCGTCGTGTTGTTTAGTTCAAAGACCTGTTGCTGTCAGGCATTCTTCTCCGACTCTCGCAATGCATTGTGGGCTATATTGACCCGTTTAGTGACCGCTGATGCTCATTACTTTTCAGAATGCATTGTGGGAAATTTTTAGTGCACTACTTTTTTCTCTCTGGACATTCGGACACCCCTACAAAATGGCGTGACCACTATATAGTCACTGTATAGGGAATAGTGCGGACATTCGGACACAGTCATTGTGGTAAACGGGGAGGAGTGACGGTCTATTCATAATAGGTCTATGCTGTAGACGGGCTAGTGCATGCACAGGAAAGTTTGTAAACAGCAACTGAGCCGTGAAAATGGAGCTGATCTACAAAAGAGACGAGGAGGCCGGAGGCAGATTTATCCTTCAGACTCACAGGACTGAAGCAGATAAACTGTCAGTGAATACACGGACTGGATCGCAGCTGTGTTTTTCTCCTTGTCACCTGGCGCTGTGATGTCATCGTTTTGGTAAAAGTTGCAGTGACGCCGTAAAACAAAATGGGACCTAGTTTGGAAAATTTTCGTTTACAGCCGCCGGACTGATAAAATGCAAGTTGGTCATTTTTATACTCACTACTGCCACCTCTGGTCTTACGTGTAACTGCAGTCTCTATATTAAGCTCGTGCATGACGGCACTTCGGACCCGAATGAACACCTTTCTGAGCCACAGGATTTTAGAGGCAGTTGTGGTGAACAGGTCTGGGCTCATTATACACATTAGGACGTGGCTGGAGCATGTAGGGGGAGGAACATATTTAATTTTAACATTTAAATGGAATTATCGCTGCTGTCGGGGAGAAAAGGCCCCGTGCTGGTTGCCTCCTGTTCTAAGCTTTGCAAGTTTTCCCCAACCAAACATTGCTGGGAGAAATGACACATTTTGGCCCCTACTCCCCTACAATGATTAAAAGCTAAAATTACAAAGGTTACAAATGAAAAAGCTGTGCTAAACTTATGCTTCGTCAGAGGTCAGGAGTAGCAAGCTGGAGATTTTGCGTCTATTGTGCATGTTTTGGCTTGATGGGGGAAACCGGAGTGCCAGCAGAAAACCCACCCAGACATGCAAACAAACTCCACACTTGGAATCAAACCTGAGCCTTCTGTCTTTTCATCCAGATTTAACTGAATTCAAAATTACAATGTTTTTTTATTTTTTATTATTGAAACGTGATTGGGAAGGAAGATCAGAGATAATGAAAAGTGGAAGATTTGTCCGTTTCTTAAAATCGCCGCCACCAAAGCAGCCCAGAGTCCAGATTGAGCCTTTCATTCGTCTGTACCTGGGGTTGTTCTGAGTTTAAGATTCTCTCACACTCAGAGACGGCCGAGTTAAAGCCTTTTCTCGACACTTCGAAACGTAAATGGAGCAAAAAGGCCGAGACGTCCGCCTTCAAGGCCTGCAGTTTAACGGAGAACGCCACAAAACGAGTCAGGACAAACGCATGCAACAGTGGCAGTGCTAAAGCAACATCAGCAGTGAACTAATGTGAACTATCTGACTTCAGAAAAATACACGTATCTCGTTGAAAAGGCAGCCAAACATAAGTGAGTTTAGTAAATATGGAGAATAGACAATGTTGCTTTAACACTTGAGGTTGATTGTTATGCTCAAAATCATGCAAACATACTAAATCTGACAATACTGTGCTAATAAAAGTGAGGATCTTTACAGTGCGTTGTATTCTCAGCAGGGCTCCAGACTTACATCTTGGGTTGGTTGCACGAGGACAGTCAGTACGTTTGGTGAACCAAATAAAAATGCCCTGAAAGTATCTTAAAAACGGGGTTAAAGGCCAATATTTCAACAATCTATTCACTGTGCTGTTTGCTATTTCTATTCATTTTATATATCCCTACATTTTACACAAATACTATGGTTTGACAACTACCTTAGGAAATAGGAAATAAAGATGTGGCTTTTACTCGAGAAGAGATTCTGAAATCTCAATGGGACTTTGGTGGGCATTAAAAAGCTTTAAAAGTAATTAAATTGGATTCAAACTGGCATTAAATCTTAATTCATTGGAGCATTCTGACATTGCTCAACCATAAGTTCATCGAAAACACCAAAATTATGGTCTAAAACATTCAGTTTTCGAACTGCAGGCAATATTAATAAATAGTAAATATGCACAGAAAAATATTTTTTTTGGGTACATTTTGTCCCTCAGCACCCGCTAACTAAAATGTCTTCCCACGGCTCTGCATAAAGTTGCTTGTTTTGTCCATTTCACTTTCCTCAATTTGATAGAATGTTTGCAAATCTGAAAAAATCTACGTTTGTGGCTTTAAAATATAGTATTTGGGCATTAAAATGGCATTAAAAAGCATTACATTTGTCTTGCCTGTATAAACCCTGTTCCTGGTTAAATAAAAACCAACAAATAAAATAAACACAAAGAAAACATGACGAGGTACCAACTGTTCGTGCCCAAACTGGTCTCAGTCTGGAGCCCTGTATGTCTTACGGGGATCCCTTTACAGTACAGTTAGTCTTCCATGTTTCCTTTCATATCTGTGTCCTACCTCCCACTGGGTCCGCACCGACTGGGTGAACAGCTCCATGTCTCTGAGCTGAGCCGGAGTACAGAAGGCCTCCATCCCTTTGGCCGCTCGGAGAAACTCCCCCAGCAGCTCCGGCTCCAGGGTCCGCAGCGTCTCCTGAGAGAGGGACGCGGGAAATTCATGAATCGAAATCTCAATCTCAGTAATCGCCATGAGACTTTATAATCGTCAGGTTAGCAGCCATTTCTCAGGCAGGAACAGGACCTAGTTTTGAGTTTGGACGAGACAGATTTTTAAGCGTAAAATGATACTGCTTTTGTCTGAGCTGAGGTTTGTATAAAACATAAGTCTAAGCTACATGTATTTATTGTGTTATGAAAAAATAACATTGAAATCGATCAAAATTAGTTGAAAATGACTGTTCCAGAAAGTGCACATTCAGCATTACATCTAAGGTTCTGTTTTATCTAGTCTGAGCGTAGTTTCCTTGTTTCTCCTTTTGATGTAGAACTTGCAAAGTAAGCTAAAACAAATCATGGCCCTGGCTAAGACAAAAAAATATTTAAAATCTAGCCCCGCAGATTTTTTTTTTTATTGGATGAAAAAGACAGAACAATTTTGCAACTCATGCAACTATCAAACCATCAAATCAAGACTGAAAACTGTTCTATTCATATTCACTATGTTTAAATTTCCACTGTTGTGTATACTGTATATTATATATATTTTTGGAAACCTTATGGTATAAGCAATGAGAAAAACAATGTTTCCATTCGCCCTTGTCACTTGGTAAAATTGTGCAAGTATACAATTTTTCCATTAGAGTAAATGGGGAGTTCTGGTCAACGCTACGGTAACTCCATGAAAAATATGACAAGGGTTTCATTGACTTTGTTGACTGGAACGACTAAATGGTATTTTCTGCCAAACTACGTTTTTTTACTCCTCATATAAATCCCATTATCGCACCTTTTCTTTTACATATCAGAGCAAATGGAAACATTGTTTTTGTCTTTGCTTATTTAATAAAGTTTTAAAAAATGTATAGTTTTGGAACTCTCTAAAATCCGTCAAAATTACCAGTATTTTTCCTGCAATATGCACTTTTAATTTAGTTCTATAACAATTTTTTTTATCATTAATTGATTGTATTTGTCTTCTCAAAGTAGTTTTACATTACCTACTTTAATACTTTTGTTCTGTAAGGACCTATGAATGACTTTGAACGAGTTTTGCCCTACAGATAAAGTTGCCCTGCAAAACGAGTCGTAGAATTACCTCTTTGGCGGTGACCTGTTCGGCCGACACGCGCTTGTCCTCGAAGACGTTGATGGCCTCCATGATGTGCTCCTGCAGGCAGTGCTTGGCTTCTTCGAAGCCGTTCCTGGCCAGAGCCTGAGCTTTGAGATAGGCTTCGGTGTAGGCCTGCGGAGGCACTTGGGCCAGCACCGGCGTTAGGTCGACACTCTCCGGAGAATCCACGTCGTGCTGGGTTATGACGTTCACCAACGTTTGAACGGGCTGTGGCTTAGCTTGGACAGAAGACACAGGGAAAGACGGGGCTTTGCTCGTCGCTTGAGGAGATGATGTCGGGATTTCCTGTTGGATTTGAGACCTCGGTTCAGGTTTAGCTGGAGTTAGCGTAATTGTGTGCGGCTTAACTTGATGCGTCGCTTTCGGCTGCAGTTCTTCCTCCATTGGAGCCGTTGTTTCTCCTTTAACCTTTTGCAGGGGTGAAGATTCAGGCTTGGGACTTGCTTGTGTCCTTACTTCTGGCTTTTCGGGTTCCTTTTTTGTCAACACTTCGGGCTCGGCAACTAACTGCGCTGCCATTTGGGGTACTGGTTTTGCCTCTTTTTGCAGTTCCACCCTTTGTGGCTCTTGCGAACTAGCTTGCGTGGGTAACTCTTGCTTGACTTGCGGTTGCATCCAAATTTCCGGCATTGGTTTTCCTGCAACCCCTTGCTCAGAAATCCTTTGTTGAGATAAATCTGGCTGCACCATAACTTTGCTTTTGACTTGGGGCTCAATTTGCACATTAACTTGCAAGGGTTTTTGCTGGACACTTTGCTGCTGGGGATAAACTTGTCCGGGCAAAGGCTCTTTATAGGGTTGATACTGCTGATACTGTGAGTAAGGCGGCGGCGGACTCGGCTGCTGACCCCAGACTTGCTGCGGTTGCACGCTGTACGAACCGTACTGCATCGGACTCGTCGGTCTCATTTGCTCTTGCCCCCACGGTTGATTGTACCCGACAAAACCTTGCTGCCCTCCCCACTGCGGATAGCTTTGCATTTGTGGAGCTTGTGGAGGACACTGCTGGGGCATTGGCTGGGGCATTGGCTGTCTCTGAGGCGGCACCGCTGGCTGCCCCTGCACCCATTGTTGCGGGTACGTCTGCGGGTAAGCTTGACCTGGTGCTGGTGCTTGAGGAGGAGGCTGCATAGGCGCGGGAGACTGGCCCCTATACTGCATCCAAGCTTGCGTTTGTGGAGTTTCCACCATTGGCTGTTGCTGTGGAAGACGCTGAAGTGGCTGCCCCATTTGAGCTTGCATTGTCAGCTGGTTTTGAGAAACTCTTTCTGGGCTTGTGGCATAGACTTGAGGTTGCTGCCCCATCGTTTGGAGCAGACCTTGCGGGATAGCTTGGGGCTGCTGGCTTGGCATTGGTCCTTGCGTCATACCGGGTCGAGTTTGCGGAATTTGCGAATGAATCGGCGCATCCTGAGCCAGCCGAACTTGCGTCGTCCCTCTTTCCGGGCTTGTAGCGTAGCTTGGTGGGTGTTGGCCCCTCATTTGTGGGATTTGTTGAGGGTGGCTTGGCGCCGGCTGTTGATTTTGCAAACCGTGAGGCCTTTCTGGGCTTCTCGCCCTGAATGGAGCTTGTTGTGGCACTCCCAGAGGTGCCATTGGCATCTGCACCTGCGTTGGAACTCTTTCTTGAGATGTCGCACAGATTTGCCGATGCTGTCCCATCGTTTGCGGCATTGTTTGAGGAGGACTTGTCATCGCTCCTCTTTCAGGACTTCTAGCCATGAACGGAGCTTGTTGGGGGATACCTTGAGGGGCGCTCGGTATCAACTGTTGCGTAGATTCTGGACTTGCGCCTTGCATTTGCGATTGCATTTGGGTTGGCGCTTTGGGAGATGGTGGCCTCACCTGTGCCCACGATTGCGGATGACTTCTCATCTGAAAATGCTGCGGAGATGGTGATCTCACTGGCGCCGGGGGACTCGGCTGCCCCCAAACCGGCACTTGCCACTCACTGCCCTGCTGCGCCACAATTTGCTGCTGTGTCATCGGGCTGTGAGCCAGTGGAGGCACCTGAGTTTCGATATGTCCCACTTGGCTCACGGTACTTTGCATTTCTTGCCCTTTTGCATAAACCAAATCCGATTTTCCTCGGACGTTTTGCGAGTGAACAGGTGCTTGTAAGAGCGGTTCATGTTGCGGCACGTTCTGCGCTGGTCTGACCGGATGTGGAGGCTTCTGATGCTCTTTTGGCTGAACTTTTTGTATTCTTTCCTGCTTAGGCTCCTCTCTAAGCTGAGCATCTTTGCCTGCGTCCACCGCTCCTACTTCCGCTTGGAAATCTTGAGTCTTCTGTCCATCTTTTAAAGTTTTTTGAAGCCACGGTCTGTTTCTCATGGCTTGGGCTTTCCTGGCTTGAAGTTCTTGCGAGGTCATCGTTTTCTTGACAGCAAGGTTTTCGACTGTTCTTTTTTCGTGAATTTCAGCTTCTACGTGGGCGACGTCTTGAAATTGCGTCCATTCCTTAATTTCTTCTCGTTTGCGGACAACTTGTGGCATTTCACTCGGTTGCATCATACCTTGGAATTGTTGAGTCTCGTTTCCTTGTTCTTTTAGGTCCATTTTTTCAAGAATGGGTTGGTGCTCATGGCGAATGAGACTTTCTAAATTAATATCAATCTTGACGTCAATGGGCGATGTCCTAGTTACTGCTTCAGCAAAGTTATAAGGTTCTGTCGGGGAAGGAGCCTGCATCACTATTGTGGGAGTGAATATTTCTCGTGTTTGAGTAGTTTGAGTTGCGATTGAAGTTTCTTGATCCGTAGCAGCGTCACCGGTTTTTGACTGGATGAAGACTTTTGGAGGAGGGGGGCCGTATCCGGGGCTTTTCTCACGTCTTGAACCGAGGCTGCTCAACATCCCGACCGCCTCCTGAAACAAAATAACAATAGTTTAGTGGCCTTATCACAAATCTTTGGTGTTAAACTTAAGAGATGATCTTCACCCTTTAATAATCAAATCTAGTCTTGATTCGAGAGGTTTGTTTCATGGGTTTTAGTTTCAAGACTTTGAATGAATGGCACAACAATGAGCCATGTCACGGTATCTCTGTGCAGTCAAAATGCTATCAATAAAATACACCTTTGTTGTTCGTTGATTATATCCACAACCTGATCAACTATATGTGAAGGATATATGTGTTGCACTGCATGAGGTTAATGGTGGTCAAACCGGATACTGACTGTTTCCAGAGTCCCTTAGACCCCTCATATAAAGCAAAACTGAGTGTCCTGAGCACATGTAAAAATTTGGATAACTCTATTTTGACAACATTTCAGATATAACCTTATAATAGGTAGCATTCACGTGACATTGCAATATTCCAAAGAGCCTATAGTTTAAAACTGAGGTGGTGAGCAGCTGAAAATTCCATGGTGGCAATTATTTTACTATTAAATAGTATAATCTTTGGCTAATATCTCTGGCATTACTGGGAAAATCCACATAAAACAAAAACTGTCTCAAAGTTCCAATTATTTTCTTTGAAAAGTGTCCAAAAGTGGTAACAATATTCAAAAACATTAGCATGATGTCGGCCAGTAGAACTTTCAGCCATAAACATAATACGGTGGGTTTGTAAATCCAATCACTACCAAATATTGATGAGGAACATTTGTATTTCTCCCGTACAGTTGTGCAGGCCCCTGCCCTCTACCTGACTTCATGACATCTTCCAATTCTAAAAAGTGGACGTAACCTGTTCATTAATGTGTATTATTCCTGTCAGATAACCTAATAAAAAATAAAAACATCCTCATTTAAACTTGACAAATGGTTCCAGCCGTATCATTTACCTGTGATATCTGCACCACGGACCTCACTCGGTCCTGTAGAGCCGAGGCGTGGAGGAACTGCAGAGGAGAGTTCTTCTGGTTATTCATGACCATCAGCTGAAGGTCCTGCTCCTCTGTGACCACCTGCCCCTCCAGCTGCAGCCCGCGGGAGATCAACGCCTGCAGGCGGATTCAAACATGACCTTTCTGTCTGAATGACAACATTAGATACTCTCCCAAGTGTTGATCCTCACCCGCGCCCGACGGTCCTGTCCTCTCTGCTGCCCCTGCTGGTTCTTCAGGACCTTGTACAGGTCCCAGGCCTCGGTTTCCCAGTGAAGGACTTCAGCCAAACGAGTGTCCAGACCAGAGACGCTGTGCTGCAGCTCCGCACACACCTGCTCCGCCTCACACAAAGTCTGCATCACCTGCAGCAGCGGAAACACGCCAAACATACAGTTAAACATGTACAAAGCTGGGCATACAGTTACTTTTTATCTGTGGAGGTAGAGTTTAGTCATTTCTAGTTAAATGTTCAGGTTTTTTTGTCAGTCTTGACCAGGATTCAGCATTAAAATGGTTTTGTTGTAGTTTGACCAAATTAATGGACTGATATGATATAGTTTGTAAGTATGAAGCATTGTCATAAGACTATCAAACAATCAAGCACACTCTTTAATGATTGAACAATTATTTACAGTAAGTACATGCAAATCCATTCAAACTATTGTGTGATTTATGAATGCAGTGGGACGACTCAAACAGGCTACAGAGCATAAAACCAGGGCTGCTTATGAGAGCAACAATTCAGCTGATTATGAGGCTTTAATATTCCGGTACGTAGTCAAAACAACATACTACTTATCAGTATTGATAATTCATGAAAGTCTATGTTAAATATGTTAAAGGTGCATAATGCAACTTTTTATAAAGAAAAAATAGTTGATATTTGTGCGTATTTGACCTTGTAGTGACCCAGCGGCTGTATGAGAGGTCAACATATCGCAATACTTTCCATCACAGTGGTCTCTAGGATGTGCCAGGATCAACTGGTTAGAAGGTTTTCACTGCTCTCACCAGAAAACCAGGCTGACCGCTCATACAGCCTCAATATGATTGATCATGTCCCTAACTCTGTATAAACAGTGAATTACTAGAAACCATGATTTATGCAAACCAGCGCTGACAGTGATTTACGAACGCAGTAACAGCGCGGTCTTACTTCGGGCACGGCCTGGCGGAGCTTCTGCAGCTGCTCCGCGGGACACTCCGGGGCGGGGCTGAGCGAGTCCACGTCCACCTCTTTAATCTTCATCATAATAAACTGACGACAGAGAGAGAGAGAGTCATGAGTTTGACATAATTACAGCTGAGGGACGATAATGACCCAGGGCAGGATTGACTGGTTCCTTTGTGTGGCATCTCAATCCAAACAGTGAGGATTGTTTCTGCACTTCAACATGTTTTTAAGTGCAATTCTAATGTTAAAATCTGTGCATCTTTTGTTTCTTATGACTTGCAAACATTCCACTAAAGAGTAGAATGAGGCGACGTGTCAATATTCAAAGGAAATTTGATACAATAGACGACTTTGAGCCAAAAAATGTGTGCAATTTCGGCCAAAACTGCCATTGGAATGTGTTTTCGACCATATGTATTTGTATTATTGAAGAAGTAGTTGTCGCTCCGGGTCGGAGCCACCAATACACACTAATAGAATCACGAAGAAGAAGCTAACAGACTAGCGGGCAAAGCTAACTGTGGGCTAGCGCCACTTAAACAGTATTTACAGCCAAGTTTGAGTGAAAACAAGATCCCTCCCTAGTATTTACTCTCACGGACAATTCATGGGTAAAAACCCGCAACATGCTGCGACACCTGCAGTGGCGCTTATGGCCTCTAGGGGCACGAGTTACTTAGTACTGCTTTAATGCACCGCGGAAACCCTGAATTTCAAAGTATTCTCCCCAACACTGATGACCTTGAGTGTCTTGAAAATTTATTGTTATTATTATAATTTCTCCAAGTTTTAGAGACTTTCAGAAAACCCGCTGTTATTGAACCTTTAAAACCAGACAGATCTATTTTTTAAATTGCAGTTATATGTACTTTTACACCTCTTACTTGTCGGTAGCAAATAAGTTCTTTGATACTTTGGACTTGGAAAAACTCATTCCGCTCGATCTCAGACTTGAACTGCAGATTTGCTCGCCGCCCTCACCTGCAGCCTCTTCCTGTAGGTGCGCAGGGGTCCGGCCAGCGTCTCCAGAGGCTCCTTCAGCACCAGCGTGGCCTCTCGGATCAGAGCCTGGAGATCCTGAGGCCTGGACTCCACCGCGGGACCGGCCTCAGCGGCTCCGTCCTGAGAGGGATGGAGAAATGCGGGGAAAAGTCATTTTAAAAGTCCAATATTACACCAAAGTCATGCGTTTGACCCGGCAATGTTGCCAAACAGGAAACCACAGTAACAAGGAGAGGTCATACGGTGATTGCATGATGATCCTGTTTAGTTTTTCAATCTAAATAAAGCGTGCTCTGTCATCAAAGGGCTAAAGACTCAATTCATCTGAAATAAAAACAGTGGCAGGTGGAGCGTTGAAGAGTCACCACTCCTAAACGAGAGGCGTGGGAATATTTGGTAACAAAACATTCTTCCCGACCAAATCACCACAGGGCACCGCCAGAGACAGGATGATTTATGAATTCAAGAAATTGAATGGTTGACTGTGTAACGTTTCCACCGCCAAAGTCACTGGGAAAGAGAATTTGCAAATCACAAAGACTGCATTAATTTAGGTCAGGGGCAGCGGTTTCGCTTGTTTGAGGGTCATAAAAAAATCCGTCATGAGCAATTTCCCTTTATCATGAATGAATCCGCCATTATGTGCATCTTTAGGTGTTTTAAGTGTTTAAAGAGACATGTGCCTATTACCTGAGATCGCAGGAGCCCAGAGGTCATGAAATATTTGACCATCCAAGTGCCACAAGGTCAAGATCAAATCAGGATTAAACTGGGTCTAAAAAAGGCTCTAAAACTCACCTCAATTATTTGTAAAAACAAGAAACTGAATAAATTAATAAAGTCTAAAATTGCGAGTAGAAGAAGCCATACGCGTCCTCTGCAAACAATAGATGTTTTGTATAAAAAAGCAATCTCTTAGCTGAAGATACTGCTATTCAGACGCGCTTGTGCTTGTTTCTATTTTAATTATATAACATTTTCTCATCTTTGATTCACTGGGAAGCACTTTGTCATTTCTATCTGCGAAAGGTGCCTTATAAATAAAGTTTCTTCTTCCTTCAACATGTCCGGAAGTTCTTGCATTAGTAAAACGAGTTCATAGTTCGACATGCATTTTTCGTTTCTTGGAAAGTGGTCCCGATAGCGCTGAAACCCACATGAATGGAGGAACCCGAGCGTGGACTTACGAAGGTGCTCCTCTTGACGAACTCGGCCCACTGCAGGTTGACCCTCCTCAGCTCCTCCGTCAGGACGCGGCTCGTCTGAGGGTCCGTGGACTCGATCAGAAATGTCCCCGCCTCGTTCAGCCGGGCCTGACGGGAGCCCCACTCCGCCATGACCTCGGAGGGAACCTGGAGGTACGAGAGAGAGACGACCCAGGGAAAAAAGTTACAAAAACTGTTGCGTATTATACCTTTTTACAGGTATTTGGTAATAATATCAAACACAAATTTATCACTGTCTTACTGTGTTGGTTAGAAAACACAATATGGATCTAAAACAGCTGAAACTAAATATCCAGTAGTTTCACTTCCTGATTGTCTGAAGTGATGTCATCATAAGCTCCTCCCACCCCACAGAAGCTATGGCGTAATGTTTTATACTCTTCGCCATATGAGGATTAAGAAGCTTAGCAAGAGATGGAGAGATGGGGAAAACACTTTGGGAGGAGATTTTTTTTTTGGGAGAACAGCCACTTATGAAGATTCAAAGATTGCCCAAAGGTGCGCTAGCGGCTTGAAACACAGCTCCAGGTCTGGATTTGATGAGAGAAAAAAAGTAGGTTTTGCTTAATCACTCCATTTAAAAATAAGGCATATAAAAGTAGTGCAGACCAAATCAGGAAGGATACAAAGCAATTCTCACAAGTTTCGCCAGAATTTCTACTTCTACTTGTACAGTGCCTCGAAAAATAAATCAATATTTAAAGATTTTGAGGCGGACAACGGGTTCAAAATTTTAAGTATAAGCCCTTTGGGATTTCTGTCACACTCACGTCACGCTTTTAAGTGTATTTTTATGTTATCAAAATTCCTGTAGTTATTCATGTGAAATTAAAAATACTTCAGCAGAGGAAATATCAGACGTTTCATCTCAAACTAAAAGCTACAAAACTTAATGAAATTTCAAAGACAGGCCGATTCTGTTATGATGTGGGTTTTTGATTGTTGGTTTTGTCCTGGTTTTGGTTTGGTTCTCCCCTGTCCTGGTCTGTGTCTCTGTCTTGTGTTTATTTTGATAGTCTTGGTCTGTGTCTGTGTCGTCCTGCTTTCCCTTCCTCTTGTTGATTACCTGCCCCGCCCTGATGTGTTTCACCTGTGCCCCGTTTCCCTGTGTATTTATACCCCTGTGTTTTCCCTTGTCCTTGTCGGATCATTGTTGTATGTCGTTCTTATCGTCGTTACTAGTTCTTGTTCCACGGTTTTGTGCTTTTTTTGGATGTCCTCGGTACTCTTGTGAGTTTCTCCTGTTCTGTTTCCCTGCTCTTCTTGTACTTGGTCTTACCATTAAATTTAGTTTGTTTGGAGCTGCTCTGCATTTTGGGTCTATTCCTCGCACCTCACCCCTTACCATGACCAAACACAACAGAATGATCCGACCAGACGAGGACCCAGCAGACAGTCCCTTTTTTGTTCGGGAGCTGTGGCAAGGCGGGTTCTCCCCGGTTAAGCCACTGCCGGACACCGACCTGGGCTTGGGGTGGGCCCCTTCTGTCCCAGAGCCACCGCTGGACATCTTGCTCCGTCCAGGGTGGGCTCCTCCTGTCCTGGGGCCACCACCAAGCCCAGACCCCCGTCCGGAGTGCACTCCGCCGGTCCCTGCTCCTCGCCGGAGCCTTGGCCCGCCGCCGCCTGTCCCCGCTCCTCGGCTGCGCCCCGCCAGGCCGCAGCCTGTCCCTGCTCCTCGTCGGAGCTCCACCCGGCCGCCGCCGGTGCCCGCAGAGCTCCCGGACCTGCCTCCTCCTCCGTGGCCGGTGGAGAAGGGTGTGTACCCGCCGCCGCCGGACTTCGCGGACCCGGCCCTGTTCCCGCCGCCGCCGGACTTCGCGGACCCGGCCCTGTTCCCGCCGCCGCCGGACTTCGCGGACCCGGCCCTGTTCCCGCCGCCGCCGGACTTCGCGGACCCGGCCCTGCTCCCGCCGCCGCCGGACTTCGCGGACCCGGACCCGCCTCCGCCGCCTTGGTCCACTGGGGAGGATCCGGACCCGCCTCCACCACCAAGGCCCGCTGGGGAGGATCCGGACCCGTCTCGGCCGGGGCCGCCTGACCCGGATCCGCCTGACCAGTCTCCGGATCCGCCTGGGCCGCCTGACCCGGATCCGCCTGACCCGGAGCCGCCTGACCAGTCTCCGGATCCGCCTGGGCCGCCTGACCCGGATCCGCCTGACCCGGATCCGCCTGACCAGTCTCCGGATCCGCCTGGGCCGCCTGACCCGGAGCCCCCTGACCCGCCTCCGCCCAAGCCCCCTGACCCGCCTCCGCCCGAGCCCCTGGACCCGCCTCGGACTCCTCCGGAGCCCCCGGACCCGCCTCTGCCTCGGCCGGAGGCCCCTGACCCGCCTCGGCCGGAGGCCCCTGACCCGCCTCTGCCTCGGCCGGAGGCCCCTGACCCGCCTCGGCCGGAGGCCCCTGACCCGCCTCGGCCGGAGGCCCCTGACCCGCCTCGGCCGGAGCCGCCTGACCCGTCTCGGCCGGGGCCGCCTGACCCGGATCCGCCTGACCAGTCTCCGGATCCGCCTGGGCCGCCTGACCCGGATCTGCCTGACCCGGAGCCGCCTGACCAGTCTCCGGATCCGCCTGGGCCGCCTGACCCGGATCCGCCTGACCCGGATCCGCCTGACCAGTCTCCGGATCCGCCTGGGCCGCCTGACCCGGAGCCCCCTGACCCGCCTCCGCCCAAGCCCCCTGACCCGCCTCCGCCCGAGCCCCCGGACCCGCCTCGGACTCCTCCGGAGCCCCCGGACCCGCCGCCTCGGACTCCTCCGGAGCCCCCGGACCCGCCGCCTCGGACTCCTCCGGAGCCCCCAGACCCGCCTCAGACTCCTCCGGAGCCCCCGGACCCGCCTCAGACTCCTCCGGAGCCCCCGGACCGGCCTCCGCCGGAGCCCCCAGACCCGCTGCCTCCAGAGTAGCCCCTAGGACTCTCCGTGCCCCCCGGGGTTGGGGTGCGTGGTTCCCGCCTCCGGGCCCCCTCCGCCCGCCCGGGCCCGTCGGACTTTTGGTCTTTTTTGTTTTTTTGGACGTCTGGTAGCCGTCCCTTGGAGGGGGGGTACTGTTATGATGTGGGTTTTTGATTGTTGGTTTTGTCCTGGTTTTGGTTTGGTTCTCCCCTGTCCTGGTCTGTGTCTCTGTCTTGTGTTTATTTTGATAGTCTTGGTCTGTGTCTGTGTCGTCCTGCTTTCCCTTCCTCTTGTTGATTACCTGCCCCGCCCTGATGTGTTTCACCTGTGCCCCGTTTCCCTGTGTATTTATACCCCTGTGTTTTCCCTTGTCCTTGTCGGATCATTGTTGTATGTCGTTCTTATCGTCGTTACTAGTTCTTGTTCCACGGTTTTGTGCTTTTTTTGGATGTCCTCGGTACTCTTGTGAGTTTCTCCTGTTCTGTTTCCCTGCTCTTCTTGTACTTGGTCTTACCATTAAATTTAGTTTGTTTGGAGCTGCTCTGCATTTTGGGTCTATTCCTCGCACCTCACCCCTTACCATGACCAAACACAACAGATTCTTGTTTATGCAGCTCCTTCATATATTGATATTATTTACATTTTTATTTAGTAATAGCAGACAAAACAAAAACACCCACTATCGGACGTCATGTGACACAAAGCAAAACAACCATGAAGTGAAGCTTTAAGTGGGGTATTAGGTAAAATCGACTTTTTCAAGCTTTATATCCTGTTATTATGTCAGTCCCTCATTAAACACATGCCTGGAGTGTTGCCTCGGCTCATTCACATATTTTTGAGTAATCAGTAAAAACTTAGACGGCGGCCATTTTAGGTGTAGCTATGCCTCAGTCCTCTTAGGAACGCCCCCACCTCCTGGAGACGCCTCTGGACCTTTCGTCACCAGCCAAGCCACCGACCACTGCTCCTCAGCTCAGCAGAGCCCCCTCCCCACACAGTGTTGTTGTTTCAATGCCACAGTAGTGTGCTGAAGGGGGCGTGTCGGAAAGCTTCTTAAAGAGACAGAGGCCTATTTCAAGACGTTCAGTACGGCCATTTTGAGAGAGCAATTTTATTCAAGGCAGTTATTTTAATTCACTGCATATACAGACCAACAGAAGGTTACGTCATCATTGTAGTGCTATAGACTGGTGCTATGTGATTGAAAAAAGCACAATACCCCCTCTTTAAACTTTAGATCCGAAAGTAGCTCAAATGGATCTATTAAAGTTGAATAAAATGCAGCACTGTAACGCTCAGGTGTCATTCATCTGGAAGGCGTCCTCGCTGCCGTACCTGTGCCCTGTGCTCGAGGCCGTGGGCCCTCGTGCCCTGCTGCAGCCAGGCCTGGAGGGAGCTCAGGCAGTCGCTGTACGAGTCCCAGGCCGATAACACCCTTCCCATGGTGCCTTTCACCGCCTTCAGCTCCTCCTGCGCGTGAGCCGAGTCCTCCTCCATCCGCTTCACCTGCTGCACCACCTGGCTGTAGTCCGACGCTGGGGGGGTAAAGGAAACGCGTCAAAACATCCGTCCAACCCCAGTGAATCATCAGTGCGTCACGACTCACCCAGGGCGGATTTGCTGGAGTATTTCTCAGAGACTTGCTTCAGTTTGTAAAGCGCCGCCTCCAACAGAGCGGGCAGCTCCTGTCGGTCCACCAGCTCCTGCGGCGAGAAGCAAACATGAGCTCGTATAGCGGTGATTAGGGGCGGGAACCTCTGGGTACCTCACGATTCGATACGATACGAGATACATGGCTCACAATAACGATTATCTCACGATACGCCGATACTGCGATAATCGATATATTGCACAAAAATAAGTTACGATACATCACGATTTAAAAAAACAAAACTTTTACCCTTTATTTTAACATACTACATATTATTCATCATTTACATTTCTTTTCGTGTGCTTTGTACCACTTTTATAAATGATCCCCGACTTACTCACTGAAAACGGGTCTATAGATCTGTCAGCGGCTTATTTACATTTAAATAAACAAGAAACCACAGTCCTATTTAAAAAGTAATAAATCAACCCCAAATTAATCTTCTTTATAATTATAAAAAATGATCATTAAAAGTAATTTATTTGTGCGACAGTGTTTGGTCCAAGTGCTTAAAGCTGTAGTGCTGCCCCCTGCTGGTCTGACCGAATTCTTGATAATTATTGGCCTCTATTGACTGTGAAAACAGTGGAGCCCTGCTGCCTCATTAGTATGCATGACGTTGCTCATTAATATGCATGACGTCATCAAAAGTATCGATATCGGAATAAAAAGTATTGGTATCGTATCGTCCCGCAAAATATCGCGTAAACCTTGCAGAATAAAACAGATGTAAATTCCTTATACCTGATTTATTTCTAGTAGGGGAATGAAATTGGTTTTATCCTCGATCAGTAGTAGAAAACATACTGTGCATCTACCAGTAAGTATAAAGTACTTTCATATATATCACAAAGGCTAGGTATTGCTCCCGCTTTCATTGTTTGCAAAGAAAAACAATCGGGTACTGGGCCTTTAAAGAAAGTGCTACGCTCCCCCTCGGCGGGACCCCACTCACGTGCCACTCCTGCAGCAGCAACCGGACGCCCTCGGAGGACACGTAGGGCCGCCTCCACAGCCGCAGTTTGGTTCTGATCTGAGAGAGGAGGTCCAGGACGCTGTGCCGGTGCTCCTTGTACTCCAGCTTCATCCCGTGGTACTTCGCCGTCACCCGGACACTGGTGAACCTGCAGAGACGAGCGTTTACAGTCCGCATGCTAACGGCGGCTAACGGCTAACGGGGTCTCACCTCCTCTTCAGCTCGTCCATCTTGTCAATGGGGACCAGCATGTTCCCGTATTCATCCAGGTTTTGGCAACTTTGGAAAGTCTTCACCTGCTGCGGCATCTCCTCCAGACAGGCCTAGGACAAAAACATAGAAACAAATCAGAAGAACGATATCGACCTCTGATGTTTAAATGAAGCAAACTTAGTCTATATGCTAATGGTTTTATCCTTTTCGTTGCTTAAATAGGACATATCTCACATAATAGAGATGTCTATATAAAAATAAGGCATTTTATGGATAATAATGGCCAAAATTGCTCATATTTTTCTGCGACGAAATCTAAATAATGGAGGTTTAAATTTTATTTTGTTGATTTTTTGGGATATTTTATTTTGTTTTTAAATAAGCTCGTTAAAAGTGCAATTCTTTTTTTGCAGTTCATAGCTGCATAATTTAGATGCATATGACAGGTTTTAACGCTTTTTAAAAATATGACCTATTTAGACGGATAACAACTGTTGTAAGTCGTCATCATTATTTCATTTCAGTGATGCAGCAATTCAAATGAAGACATTTTTATTTTGATTAGATTTTTAAGCTGCTGACAGGAAGTGACACAGACAAGGGTAAAGTTCCAGAGCTGTTTGACTAATTTCCTATTGACGTAACACGGTCGGCACGGCAACAGTTTAAAATTGTTTGCCTCTATGCATGTCACTTCCTGTCGGTGTCCAATCAGGAAGTGAAACTATAAACATCACAAAAATGGTCAAACTAAAGAAAAACTGGGTACAATCTTTAGCACATCCTTAAATATAATTGTGATAACTATGTTTTAGCGGAAAAAAAATGTCTAATGTGTTATATGCACTTTATAGAAAAAATAAATAAATAAAAAATAAAAATCTAAACTTCACAGGCTTGAACTCAACACCATTTTGGAGTCTGTAGGAGCTGCTTAGGTGGAGATCTTGTCGCAAGAGTGTATTTTGTTTTTACTACTGCCGTCTCCAGGGTTTATACAGGCAGAAGCAAGTCAAATGTACTGCATTTAATGCCATTTTCAATGCCCAGGACTACACTTTAATGCCACAAACCAGAAACAAAAAATCTGTGCATATTTAATTTCTTAAGATCTGCAGACATTGAAGCGCTTTGGGTGCCTTGTGTCATGTGAAAAGAAACTTCCATCCCATTCCAAAAAATGTGGTCAATTCCATCCAAAACCGTTTAGACGGTACTTTTCTGTTTTAGACCGTCATTTTGGTATTTTTGATGAACTTATACAGTAAAATTTTTTCCAATATATATAGAATTAATGCCAGTTTTTATTTAATTTAACGCTTTTAATGATTTTTAATGCCCCACCGAAACCCTGTGTCTCCCAGGAAGCAAATTCATATTTTCTTAGGGACCAGGTCTGCGAATTAGCCGTTAGCTATATAGCCTATTTGTAACAATGCTTCTTGTTCTGTCCCTGTCAAATAAACACATATATATATTTGGATTACAGAGACATCTCGGTCACAGCCTTTCGTGCTAAACGTGGATCCCAAACTTGTCACGATTTGTGAATGAATAAGCGTGGGGAAAACAAGAAAGAGCCGCCATGTTGGAGAAAACTCTGAAGCAAAACTAATCAAAACGTCTTAAAATGCGCATCGTAAAAGGCGAGTTTGGTTTATTTCTTCCTCTGACATTAAACACTAAGATGTTAAGGGAGAAAACTAGCTCAAGATCGTGTGCACCTGAAATAATTTCAATGTATGGAAATAAAGTAAGAGCAGTAGACTGGGCTTGGATTATGGGCTTTTAAAATGCGTATGCCAGTGTCGTGTTCTGTCGGTGCCGTGAAATCCAGAAAAAAACAGATCAAGGCGCTTGAGCAGTAGAAAAAGAAACGACCAAAGAAACTAACGCTCTTTGTTGGTTTAAACACGTAGCAACGCGAGACAAAAGTGAAAGGAACAGTCGGAGAAGCGGTGGTGACGCCGAGCCCTTACCCTGAGTATCTCCTGCTTCTCCCGGGCCTCCTCCGCCGCCCTCTCGTGGTCCTGCGGGTCTCTCTCCTCTTCGGCCAGGGCGGCTTCGGCCCGGAGCAGCCACCGCGCCACCGAGTTCAGGGGCGCGGGCAGCGACACGTCCAGCTCCATCCGGTAATCACGCAGCTGCGGGGAGGGGAACGCCAGATCTTTGTGATGACCGCCTGATCAAGTTGCATAGGCCCATAATATAAAACACGAGCCCACGCCGTGAGCTCAATAGCGGCTATTTCCAAAGAAAACTCAGAGTTCGTGAGACATTTCCACTCATTATACAACAGTTGGAAACAAGTCAGCAGAGTCACGACTACACAGATCAAGACTAGCATTATGAAACATTTAATTAGGCCCGAGCCAGGACTTTGTCCTGGTAAGGGACTATTGTTCTCCCCCGGTTTCTTGTTATTATTATTATTATTATTATTATTATTATTCCGCCTCTAAGATCCTGTTTTTCAGTGCCTTCCTGTGCAAAAGTACACGCAGAAATTGGCACAGTGATCAGAGTCGGCAAAAATTGCGTGTCAGTGGGCGACATGCACACGCCCTAAACAAAATGGCTCCACAGCACCCCCTCAAAGTTGACCCCCATTCTTTTGGGGACATGCATTTTTGGCGTAGGCCAATCCCCTTTGGCCCAGCGATAGAGCACATGGAGAGAGTCACAAAACATAATTATAGCTCCGCCCTCTGACCAACAGGAAGTCGGCCATCTTGGATTGAAATCCTGGAGAAGAAATCTCTCACCAGATGTTTCAATGTACTACTCCTTGGTTTCTCTGCAGAATAAGCTCGAACATGGCTTAATAGAATCAAGAGAAATGGAGCTACAACTTCAAGCCAGCTTTTTTTGATAACGTTTACACTTTTCACATAGCGCCCCCACAAAAAACATGCTTTTTTCCCGTACCTTGGACAACCCCTCGCAGGCATGCGCTCTATACAATCTGGATCATATTTGGCTGACATAAGGCCTCTTATGGTATGAATCCATAGAGCTCAATAACTTCACGGTGCTCACCACTATAGCGCCACCTATCTATACCTTGAAACATTTAGTTTGTACAATTTATATGAAACTTTGCAGGTATATTCTACACATTAAATCGAACTCAAAAATATATTACATGTGTTTGATATTTTCGAAGGTGTGGGCGTGGCAATGACGCACAGGAAGTCGGCCATTTTCACTTTTAACCTCTTAACTCCCACCTGAACCAAGTGCATTTCTTTGTGTGCTGTGTTTTCATCTGCACTTACATCTCATTTCTGTAACTGTATTTTTGACGCTTTTTTTCAAGAAGCTTTAAGACATGGGTCAAGACGAACTGGAGAAAATGTGCTCGGTTAAAGTGGGGGTTAAGAGATTAAAATGGCACCCCCACAAAAAAATGCCTTTTTGCAGTACATTTCACAACCCCTCGCAGGCATGCGCTCTATCCAATCTGGATCATATTTGGCTGACATAAGGCCTCTTACGGTCTGAATTCATAGAGCTCAATAACTGCACGGTGCTCACCACTATAGCGCCACCTATCTATACCTTGAAAATTTTAGTTTGTACGATTTATATAAAACTTTGCAGGTACATTCTACACATTAAAACAAACACAAACTATATTACAACATGCCTCTATCTTGCTTTGTTCTCGTTATAATTAGGCCCGAGCCAGGACTTTGTCCTGGTAATTAGGCCCGAGCCAGGACTTTGTCCTGGTAAGGGACTATTGTTCTCCCCCGGTTTCTTGTTATTATTATTATTATTATTATTAGGCCCGAGCCAGGACTTTGTCCTGGTAATTAGGCCCGAGCCAGGACTTTGTCCTGGTAAGGGACTATTGTTCTCCCCCGGTTTCTTGTTATTATTATTATTATTATTATTATTATTATTCCGCCTCTAAGATCCTGTTTTTCAGTGCCTTCCCGAGCAAAAGTACACGCAGAAATGGGCACAGTGAATCAGAGTCGGCAAAAATTGCGTGTCAGTGGGCGACATGCACACGCCCTAAACAAAATGGCTCCACAGCGCCCCCTCAAAGTTGACCCCCATTCTTTTGGGGACATGCATTTTTGGCATAGGCCAATCCCCTTTGGCACAGTGATAGAGCACATGGAGACGGTCACAAAACATCATTATAGCTCCGCCCTCTGACCAACAGGAAGTCGGCCATCTTGGATTGAAATCCTGGAGAAGAAATCTCTCACCAGATGTTTCAATGTACTACTCCTTGGTTTTTCAGCAGAATAAGCTCAAACATGGCTCAATATAATCTAGAGAAATGGAGCTACATTTTCAAGCCAGCTTTTTTTGATAACGTTTACACTTTTCACATAGCGCCCCCACAAAAAACGTGCTTTTTTCCCGTACCTTGGACAACCCCTCGCAGGCATGAGCTCTATCCAATCTGGATCATATTTGGCTGACATAAGGCCTCTTATGGTATGAATCCATAGAGCTCAATAATTGCACGGTGCTCACCACTATAGCGCCACCTATCTATACCTTGAAACATTTAGTTTGTACAATTTATATGAAACTTTGCAGGTATATTCTACACATTAAATCGAACACAAAAATATATTACATGTGTTTGATATTTTCAAAGGTGTGGGCGTGGCAATGACGCACAGGAAGTCGGCCATTTTCACTTTTAACCTCTTAACTCCCACCTGAACCAAGTACATTTCTTTGTGTGCTGTGTTTTCACCTGCACTTGCGTCTCATTTCTGTAACTGTGTTTTTGACGCTTTTTTTCCAGAAGCTTTAAGACATGGGTCAAGACGAACTGGAGAAAATGTGCTCGGTTAAAGTGGGGGTTAAGAGATTAAAATGGCACCCCCACAAAAAAAAGGCCTTTTTGCAGTACATTTCACAACCCCTCGCAGGCATGCGCTCTATCCAATCTGGATCATATTTGCCTGACATAAGGAAACTCACGGTCTGAACAGATATAGCTCAATAACTTCACAGTGCTCAACACTATAGCGCCCCCTATCTATACCTTGAATATTGCAGTCTGGATTATTTATCTCCCACTTTGCCGGTATATTCTACACAATAAACTAAACAAAAAATGATATTACATATGCATCATATTGTGTAAGATGTGGGCGTGGCCAGGGTAAACGTCTTCCTGAGAGCATTATTATTACCCATGATAACTGGCACATTCTTTGTCCCTTTGAGTTTTAAATGTAATCACTTATACACCAGATGGCCCTGAATCTTTTTACATGAACACAAAAATGATCCATGCTATAGCGCCCCCTGCTGCAAAGAGCAAGAGTTAGTAGACAGAGAGCACACAGGTTGTGTGTGAGGCCGAGGGGAGAGCAGGTTTGGGCGAGAGCGGGGGCGGTAGCAAAGGAGGCGGTCGCAAGGGGGGGCTGCGCCAGGGGCGAGGGCCTACATCGCCGCTTGCGGCTTTAATTTTTAGGCCCGAGCCAGGACTTTGTCCTGGTAAGGGACTATTGTTCTCCCCCGGTTTCTTGTTATTATTATTATTATTATTATTATTATTATTCCGCCTCTAAGATCCTGTTTTTCAGTGCCTTCCCGAGCAAAAGTACACGCAGAAATGGGCACAGTGAATCAGAGTCGGCAAAAATTGCGTGTCAGTGGGCGACATGCACACGCCCTAAACAAAATGGCTCCACAGCGCCCCCTCAAAGTTGACCCCCATTCTTTTGGGGACATGCATTTTTGGCATAGGCCAATCCCCTTTGGCACAGTGATAGAGCACATGGAGACGGTCACAAAACATCATTATAGCTCCGCCCTCTGACCAACAGGAAGTCGGCCATCTTGGATTGAAATCCTGGAGAAGAAATCTCTCACCAGATGTTTCAATGTACTACTCCTTGGTTTTTCAGCAGAATAAGCTCAAACATGGCTCAATATAATCTAGAGAAATGGAGCTACATTTTCAAGCCAGCTTTTTTTGATAACGTTTACACTTTTCACATAGCGCCCCCACAAAAAACGTGCTTTTTTCCCGTACCTTGGACAACCCCTCGCAGGCATGAGCTCTATCCAATCTGGATCATATTTGGCTGACATAAGGCCTCTTATGGTATGAATCCATAGAGCTCAATAATTGCACGGTGCTCACCACTATAGCGCCACCTATCTATACCTTGAAACATTTAGTTTGTACAATTTATATGAAACTTTGCAGGTATATTCTACACATTAAATCGAACACAAAAATATATTACATGTGTTTGATATTTTCAAAGGTGTGGGCGTGGCAATGACGCACAGGAAGTCGGCCATTTTCACTTTTAACCTCTTAACTCCCACCTGAACCAAGTACATTTCTTTGTGTGCTGTGTTTTCACCTGCACTTGCGTCTCATTTCTGTAACTGTGTTTTTGACGCTTTTTTTCCAGAAGCTTTAAGACATGGGTCAAGACGAACTGGAGAAAATGTGCTCGGTTAAAGTGGGGGTTAAGAGATTAAAATGGCACCCCCACAAAAAAAAGGCCTTTTTGCAGTACATTTCACAACCCCTCGCAGGCATGCGCTCTATCCAATCTGGATCATATTTGCCTGACATAAGGAAACTCACGGTCTGAACAGATATAGCTCAATAACTTCACAGTGCTCAACACTATAGCGCCCCCTATCTATACCTTGAATATTGCAGTCTGGATTATTTATCTCCCACTTTGCCGGTATATTCTACACAATAAACTAAACAAAAAATGATATTACATATGCATCATATTGTGTAAGATGTGGGCGTGGCCAGGGTAAACGTCTTCCTGAGAGCATTATTATTACCCATGATAACTGGCACATTCTTTGTCCCTTTGAGTTTTAAATGTAATCACTTATACACCAGATGGCCCTGAATCTTTTTACATGAACACAAAAATGATCCATGCTATAGCGCCCCCTGCTGCAAAGAGCAAGAGTTAGTAGACAGAGAGCACACAGGTTGTGTGTGAGGCCGAGGGGAGAGCAGGTTTGGGCGAGAGCGGGGGCGGTAGCAAAGGAGGCGGTCGCAAGGGGGGGCTGCGCCAGGGGCGAGGGCCTACATCGCCGCTTGCGGCTTTAATTTAATTAGGGCTGCTGCTGTTCTCAGAAACTAAAATAATGTGCGCAGGAAGTTAGCAGGAAGTTAGCAGGAAGTTAGCAGGTGGTAGCACGCCAAATGTAATGCGTTTAAATGTCACTTTAAAGCCTAAAGTCTACATTATTAATGCGAAAAATGCCCAAAAGAATCTTGGCATATTTCATTTTGTAAGATTTGTAAACATGCAATCAAACACACAGAGGAATGAGGGGGAAATTTTTATATTATAAACCAAATTAGACACAACTTTTGAGCAAAAGATTATGTACAATGTCAGTCAAAGCTTCAGCTGAGTTTGTTTAAGTAGTTTTTGCATAGTTTTTGTGTTTTTGACAAATGTATGCAGTGAACACAGTGGGTTCCGTCTCTGAGGAAAACACACAAACACGGGAAATAAAAAGAACGGGGAAAAAATAACTCCTCCCGCAAAACAACACTTCCCTCTTCATTCTTTAAAAACCTTTACGCAGAAGTAAAAACAAAACTTCTTGGATGAGAGGCCGATTGTCCAACACTTAAAGGAACAGGCCACGTTTTCTCCAGACTGAGACATGTTCTTACCTGAGCTTAGACGAGTTGATGCGCACCTGTCTGGTCTTTACGCGTGCGCTCAGTCACGCAAAAAGACCAAAGATGTTGTTAGCGTTTAGCCTCTCCTCCTCGCCTCTATGGGGCCAAACGGGGGTGAAGTTAGGAGCGACCGAGCTCTTCCACTTTTTCCCCTATTTAAATACGGTCACGATCCAAGTATAGTTACAGAATTCTATAGGAGTACAGATATTACTGCGCGGACGAAGTGCTCCTAAGGTGTTATTACGCCTCACAATATAGTTCCCCTTTTTATCCGCTTAGAAAATCGACATGTTTAATTTTGTGTGACTAGACTTGGATCGTGTAGCTGCTCACGTAACCGTATTTAAATAGAGAAAACGTGGAAGAGCTCGGTCGCTTCTAACTTCACCCCCGTTTGGCCCCATAGAGGAGAGCAGGAGAGGCTAAATCCAACATCTTTGGTCTTTTTGCGTGACTGAGCGCACGCGTAAAGACCAGACAGCTACGCATCAACTCGTCTAAGCTCAGGTAAGAACATACATGGAGAAACGGCGTGGCCTGTCCCTTTAAACTACAGTGTATAGACGATGGCTTAGGAATTAAGGCACGCTTCCTTCTCTGCGTGAATCTGACCTTCTCGGTGACGGCGTCCCAGGCCTGTCTCAGAGCCCTCTGCTCGTCGCTGAGTTGGGGAGTTCGTCTCATGGCGGTCAGGAGGGGCATGATCGGGCGCCTCTGCTCGTTGAACGACACCAAGAACGTCTGGATCACCTGAGGAAAGACCGAGGACATTTCAAATTACACTCAGTTATTCAGATTTCATGTCATTGAAAGAGGAAGTTGAAATCACCGCATTGAGACTTCATTTCTGCTGTTTCATTGTGTTGTTCCTTTGTTTGTTCCACTATATTCCTTGTGAAATTAGACATTTTTGTTGCATTGATTTTGGGGGTGAGCGCTTATTAGGGCTGAAAGATATATCGTTATCGTATTGATATTGAGATATGAACATTCAAAACGTTAAAATTGAAAAAAGCAAGATATAAATGATATAGATTTTCATCAATAAAACTGCACTCTTTGTTTCAGAAAAATGCTTGGTTTTCACCTAACCCATAGTTATATCGTATCGTATCGTTATCAAGATATCTGGCATGAATATCGAGATATGAAATGTTCTCCATATCGTTCAGCCCTATCGGTTATAAGCTTTTGCTTCAGCCCACTCCTTTTGAGCAGAATGTTTACTGCTCAAATAAACTAATACAATAAAATAAACTAAAAGTTCAGGTGTTTAATCAAAGCTTTGAGGACATCGTTTCTCACACACTGATTTTGACGCAGCTTATTGATTGATTTGTTGGGGAAATAGCTACATTTGGTGGTTTCAAAAGACTCCATTATTTGTATTATTATTTTATTAATACTCCATTATTTTCCAAAGACTGTTTATTCATTTGAAAAAAAAAAAAAAAGAGTCCAATCCTGAAGGCCATTTGACAAAAGTCGCTTTGTGCTTTGGAAACTCCCAGGCGAGTTCGACGCAGCCACTGGCCATTTTATTTATTCTTTTTCCATGGTAATGCAATATAACATGTGTACAATAATCCAAGAAACACAACAATAATACATTTCATGAAAAGAAGAACAGGAGTAGGATGAAGAAAAAATCTTATAAGCTCCTACCCCATTCTAAAAAAAAAAACTTTACAAATTGAATGACTGTAAAGGTTCTCACGTGGTATCTCTCCGAGTAGCTCTCTCCCTCGGTGGAGTCCCATCCCTCCAGCAGCTCGTCATACGCCTGGTTCAGCCATAAGGTCACCTCCTGGGCCTTTCTGTCCGGGGTCGCCTTCAAACACGAGACCAGACGAGAAACATGAGATGTCCTTGCCGGAGCTCAACAACTCAACTCCCTTCACAGATGTTTTGTTTATTTTCTGCATAGCAATGTCCGTGCGAATGCTCAGCTCGCCATCATTTGACTAGACAAAGCAGTTGGCCTGCGACTGAGCAAACCTTCCTGCTCCTACGTTTCATTGTCACGAGCTTGAAAGAAAGCGCTGATAAAGAAGAGGAACTTGTTTTTGCGAGCTGGAACCACTGTGCATCGCTGCATGGACAAATCCAGAAATTGGGAAAATAATAAACAAAGTGTAATACAGGGGTGACCAAACTTTTTGTCTCCGAGGGCCAGAATTAAAAAGTGCCTGTGGGTCACGGGCCAAACACGGCGATGTCAAGCGTGAAACGCATATAAACTGCAAATAATAATAGTTACTGGTTTTATCCTCGATCACCAGTAGAAAACATACTGTGCATCTACTAGTAAGTATAAAGTTTTTTTTTTTTACTAAACCCAGTCTAAACCAGTCTGAACCTGATCTAAACCAGTCCTAACCTAGTCTAACACAGTCTAAAATTGGCCTAAACCCAGTCTAAACCAGTCTAATCCTGATCTAAACCAGTCCTAACCTGGTCTAATCCAGTATAAAGTTGGCCTAAACCCAGTCTAAACCAGTCTGAAACAGTCTAAACCTGATCTAAACCAGTCCTAACCTGGTCTAACCCAGTCTAAAATTGGCCTAAACCCAGTCTAAACCAGTCTGAACCAGTCTAATCCTGATCTAAACCAGTCCAAACCAGGTTGAGACCCGTCCTAACCTGGTCTAAACCAGTCTGAAACAGTCTAAACCTGATCTAAACCAGTCCTAACCTGGTCTAACCCAGTCTAAAATTGGCCTAAACCCAGTCTAAACCAGTCTGAACCAGTCAAATCCTGATCTAAACCAGTCCAAACCAGGTTGAGACCCGTCCTAACCTGGTCTAAACTAGTCTGAACCAGTCCTAACTTGGTCTAATCCAGTCTAAAGTTGGCCTAAACCCAGTCTAAACCAGTCTGAACCAGTCCCATCCTGATCTAAACCAGTCCTAACCTGGTCTAATCCAGTCTAAAGTTGGCCTAAACCCAGTCTAAACCAGTCTGAACCAGTCTCATCCTGATCTAAACCAGTCCTAACCTGGTCTAATCCAGTTTAAAGTTGGCCTAAACCCAGTCTAAACCAGTCTAATCCTGATCTAAACCAGTCCTAACCTGGTCTAATCCAGTCTAAAGTTGGCCTAAACCCAGTCTAAACCAGTCTGAACCAGTCTAATCCTGATCTAAACCAGTCCTAACCTGGTCTAATCCAGTCTAAAGTTGGCCTAAACCCAGTCTAAACCAGTCTGAAACAGTCTAAACCTGATCTAAACCAGTCCTAACCTGGTCTAACCCAGTCTAAAATTGGCCTAAACCCAGTCTAAACCAGTCTGAACCAGTCTAATTCTGACCTAAACCAGTCCAAACCTGGTTGAGACCAGTCCTAACCTGGTCTAAACCAGTCTGAACCAGTCCTAACGTGATCTAAACCAGTCCTAACCTGGTCTAATCCAGTCTAAAGTTGGCCTAAACCCAGTCTGAACCAGTCTCATCCTGATCTAAACCAGTCCTAACCTGGTCTAATCCAGTCTAAAGTTGGCCTAAACCCAGTCTAAACCAGTCTGAACCAGTCTAATCCTGATCTAAACCAGTCCTAACCTGGTCTAATCCAGTCTAAAGTTGGCCTAAACCCAGTCTAAACCAGTCTGAAACAGTCTAAACCTGATCTAAACCAGTCCTAACCTGGTCTAACCCAGTCTAAAATTGGCCTAAACCCAGTCTAAACCAGTCTGAACCAGTCTAATTCTGATCTAAACCAGTCCAAACCTGGTTGAGACCAGTCCTAACCTGGTCTAAACCAGTCTGAACCAGTCCTAACCTGATCTAAACCAGTCCTAACCTGGTCTAACCCAGTCTAAAATTGGCCTAAACCCAGTCTAAACCAGTCTGAACCAGTCAAATCCTGATCTAAACCAGTCCAAACCAGGTTGAGACCCGTCCTAACCTGGTCTAAACTAGTCTGAACCAGTCCTAACTTGGTCTAATCCAGTCTAAAGTTGGCCTAAACCCAGTCTAAACCAGTCTGAACCAGTCCCATCCTGATCTAAACCAGTCCTAACCTGGTCTAATCCAGTCTAAAATTGGCCTAAACCCAGTCTAAACCAGTCTGAACCAGTCTCATCCTGATCTAAACCAGTCCTAACCTGGTCTAATCCAGTTTAAAGTTGGCCTAAACCCAGTCTAAACCAGTCTAATCCTGATCTAAACCAGTCCTAACCTGGTCTAATCCAGTCTAAAGTTGGCCTAAACCCAGTCTAAACCAGTCTGAACCAGTCTAATCCTGATCTAAACCAGTCCTAACCTGGTCTAATCCAGTCTAAAGTTGGCCTAAACCCAGTCTAAACCAGTCTGAAACAGTCTAAACCTGATCTAAACCAGTCCTAACCTGGTCTAACCCAGTCTAAAATTGGCCTAAACCCAGTCTAAACCAGTCTGAACCAGTCTAATTCTGACCTAAACCAGTCCAAACCTGGTTGAGACCAGTCCTAACCTGGTCTAAACCAGTCTGAACCAGTCCTAACATGATCTAAACCAGTCCTAACCTGGTCTAATCCAGTCTAAAGTTGGCCTAAACCCAGTCTGAACCAGTCTCATCCTGATCTAAACCAGTCCTAACCTGGTCTAATCCAGTCTAAAGTTGGCCTAAACCCAGTCTAAACCAGTCTGAACCAGTCTAATCCTGATCTAAACCAGTCCTAACCTGGTCTAATCCAGTCTAAAGTTGGCCTAAACCCAGTCTAAACCAGTCTGAAACAGTCTAAACCTGATCTAAACCAGTCCTAACCTGGTCTAACCCAGTCTAAAATTGGCCTAAACCCAGTCTAAACCAGTCTGAACCAGTCTAATTCTGATCTAAACCAGTCCAAACCTGGTTGAGACCAGTCCTAACCTGGTCTAAACCAGTCTGAACCAGTCCTAACCTGATCTAAACCAGTCCTAACCTGGTCTAATCCAGTCTAAAGTTGGCCTAAACCCAGTCTGAACCAGTCTCATCCTGATCTAAACCAGTCCTAACCTGGTCTAATCCAGTCTAAAGTTGGCCTAAACCCAGTCTAAACCTGATCTAAACCAATCCAAACTTGGTCTAAACCAGTCGAAACCTGTTTGAAAAACAGTCCTAACCAGGTCTAAACTCGTCTATGGCAATGACAACTTTATGTATTATGCACTTTAAAAACAATTGTAAAACTTTAAAACAAAGATGGATTGTCCGCTACAGAGTCCGGATCTTCACCCCATTGAGAATCTTTGGGAAGTGCCGGGGAAGGCTTTGTACAATGGTCACACTCTCCCATCATCAATACAAGATCTTGGTGGAAAATTAATGCAACATTGGATCTTTTGGCAGAAGCTCATTTAAACAAAAGCGAAAGGCGTCCAACCAAATACTAGAGCGTGTGACCTTTTGACTATGTTTTTGGTCAGGCAGATATTCGAACACTTACTTCAGACCATGATCAAAGACATTTTTCCATAATTTATTAATGATGGCTTCTCTGATAAAGAGTCGCTCAGAGCCATTGAAAACAGTGCTGGAAGTGTGAGCACCAGGCCCAGTCATGAGATCGTGAGTCACCGCTATTCGATTTGGCAACTTCTGAAGCTCAAACAAGTCTCTGCACAGACTGAACCAAGCCCGGAGCGAGTGTGGAGAAGGTTCTGTTTCGATTCACGTGAAACGGCAGGAAAAAATATCTTACAAAATATCTTACAAAAAAATATCTATCACATCATTTTGTGGAAAGAATTTCAGATTTGTTATTCTGATTATTATTTATTTGTGCTTTATAAAGTCTTTATAAGAGAGCTTAATAATGCCGGTAATATCCAAATAAACTATAATAAACCAGACTTTAACCTCTTAACCCCCGCCTGAACTGAGCACATTTTCTCCAGTTTGGCTTTACCCAAATCTAAAAGCAAGCAAAAGAGCGACAAAAACGTGTGAGAAAAGCAACAACGATACAATAAAATGGCAACAAAAAATTCACAAAAATGCGATGAAAGACTGACGTAAACACGACAAAAAAGCAACAAAAACATTTAGATTTGGGTAAAGCTGAACAGGAGGAAATGCGCTCGGTTAAAGCGGGGGGTAAGAGGTTACCGTATTTTCCGGACTATAAGTCGCACCAGCCAAAAAATGCATAATAACGAAGAAAAAAACATACAAGTCGCTCTGGAGTATAAGTCGCACCAGCCAAAAAATGCATAATAACAAAGAAAAAAACATATAAGTCGCACCGGAGTATAAGTCGCACCAGCCAAAAAATGCATAATAACGAAGAAAGAAACATAAGTCGCTCTGGAGTATAAATCACACCGGCCGTGGCGACTACCTGGGCATGGAGGCATAACTAGCAGCACAAGCAGTGAGAGTAACCTCCACTTTTTTCGCCAGTCCCTCACAAGTTTCTCGCTCACTCCAAACTTTCTTTCTGCTGCTCGATTACCGTTTTTCTAAATCTTCAGTGGTACAGGAGTAGCAGATACTGGTACACAGGCCTAGAGCGCCCTCTAGCGGCGGTCAGTGTGAAAATAACAAACATGTCAAATTATATATTTTGATATATAAGTCGCACCTGAGTACAAGTCGCACCCCCAGCCAAACTATGAAAAAAAGTCCGGAAAATATGGTAAATTGATTTGCACCTGAAATTATTGTAAAAACTGACTACACTTACAGTCGGCTCTAGGCTCTATGCACACGGTCCTTCCTCTTTTAGCGATGTGTTGCACAAATCAACAAATAGTTCAATAAAACATCCCGGACAGTGAGATACTGAAGTCACTGGCTACGTGTTAAAAACATGACGGTGGATGTAAATAGAGGTAAGGGCTAAAACAACACCACAAAAATTAAACAACTACATTTATACTTAAAGACAGGTGTTACGGTTTTAATTTTCATTTTCCTATTTGTATTGTAATGTATTGTATTTTGAAATTGGGGTAGGCACTTACAAGCTTTCTTGCTTCTGCCTACTCCTTTTGAGTTTTTATTTTATTTGTTCTTGTTTTTTTGTGATAATGTAAATGAAATTATGTAAATATTGTATATAATAACGCACTGTAAATAATAGCTCAAATAAATAAAATAAATAGGTCGTATAGTGAAACCGGAACCGACATGAAGCAGTGTCAGACAGAGTCCGGGCTCGAGCAGGTTCGACTACGCGTTTTACAGGACTTTCCCTGCACTTTTCCGCGAACATAAACCCAGCTAACACGCAGCACTTGTCTCCGCTAAACCCAGGCCTTCTGAAGCCTGAAACTGCCGCGACAAAAACTTTGATCGTAGCTACTGTCGTCTCTTTGAACAATCACAGAGCGGAGACGATTTTTCCATCCCCACGTCGTGCACTGTGACATCTAAAAATCGTATAAGACAAAACAAATCGCACAGTGTACACCAGCCATTAGCCGTTAGCTTAGGGTGACCAGATTTTCTGACTAAAAAACTGGGACACTATTTGGGAATTGGTTGCACGGTCAACCAGGGAGCCATTTATTGACTGTTTTTCCTAAGCTAAATGGTAAATCTGCTTGTTACTATCTTACACCATGCACCAATTAGCATTAAAGGGATAGACTTGATATTTTTTATTGGTTTCTACCTGGTAATGGACATTTGCACAGCCCAAAGACATGAATTTTCAAGCAAAGTTTCTCTCTTTGTGGATAATATTGGTCAAAAACTGGGACACTTGGGACAGATACTGTGTAAAACTGGGACAAATGAATGGTTTTGGAGGAATGTGTGGGGACATGGGACAGAGGACTCAAAACTGGGACTGTCCCGGGTAAACTGGGACGTCTGGTCACCCTACGTTAGCTTCAAAACAAAAACACTGTGATGACCAGGAAGTTTCCTACAGGGAAGTCTTTGCTCCTGACGCAATGTTTTTAACCGGATGCTGTGACTGTCCATCAGTCACTCACTGGTGGAATCTTGAGGAGTTTATTTTTTAGGACAAGACACTGCTACAAACTCATAGGGAAATAACAGGAGGGTGAGCAGCGCCTCCTGAGGATCCACTCGGAGTCACGTGATACTCGGGCATTGGGGGTCCCCCTTGTTGTTGGTCTGGCGATTATGGATGTTTCAGCTCAAAAAGGTTTGTGAAACATGTTTAAAAACTCGAATTCTGATGTATAAACGGTGATTGGAAACTTAAACTTAAAATTGACGTTTGTTTCATAGTTTGTATAAAGTTTTAAACAGTTGTATCTAAAGTTTCTATTTTCCCTCCAGCCTCCTCTCTGCACTGTCAGTCAGCTCCGCGTTAAATAACTCCAGCGCCTTCAATAACAATTCCCCAAAAAACACGCCCAGACTAATCGGAAAACAGGCCCGACTTGTTGAGATTGATCCGCCGCCGTGTCCCGCTTTGAACCTCCCCCATCACCTGCAGCAAAGCCTCAAAAGCGCCGTCTAATTGGACTCTCGCTAAGCTACCGACCAGTGTTTTCATACATAATAACCGGCTATAAAGCACAGATGTCATTGCGGCGCGATGATCGTGGGCGTGGCTGGAGTTTTAATAACGCCGAATGCCAAGAGGGAAAGCCCTGTCAGACAGCGGCGCGAGCGATTCACAAAAGATTGAGAACTCACTCAATGTGACGGAGACGCTGCAGGTGAATAGGGAGAAAAAATGTAATGTTGAGATATCAATATGAAACTTTCGCTGTGGATTACTGGCATAAATACGAGGGGGAAATGTATTGCAAGTTTTCTGTCATTTTATGTTTTCAGAGTAAAAATTGGCAAAATTGATTATATTTTCTGGAACAAAAACAATGGAGAGAGCCAGGTTTAAAGTGCATATGACAGGTTTTAATGCTTTTGAAAATGTGACTTAATTAGATGGATCTGTTGTAAGTCATAATTATCATTTTATCTCTGCACTGGCTTCCTGTTACTCAGAGAATAGAATTTAAAACAGCTCTGCTTGTACCAAAGTCCATCTCTGACATGTTAGAGCCGTATGAACCATCTCGGGCCCTGAGAACTTCAGGGAGGGGTCTCCTGGTGGTTCCCAGAGTCAGGACTATCCACGCTGAGGCTAAAGCTAAAATCTGGAACAGTCTTCATGAGGATGTGAGACAGGCCTCAACTCTGACAATGTTCAAATCCAGGCTGAAAACAGCTCTTTTTACCCGAGCAGATGAAAACTGAAAGTATTTTATCTGCACTCTTGCCTTCCACTGTAATTGATTGATTTTTATGTTGATGTTTTATTGATTTGATCTGCTTTCTTGTAATTTTATGCATCCTCTCGCTGCAGAGGACTTGTCAGTGTCCCGTCAACACATCAGCGCACACGAGCGGGTCCGACTACGCATATTATAGGACTTTCCCTGCACTTTTTCCGCGAAAATAAACCATGCGTAAACACACGAAGCCTTCTGAAGCCTGAAACCGCTACGACAAAAACTGTAATTGATTATTTTTTCATGTTGATGTTTAATGGATTGATTTGATCTGCTTTCTTGTAATTTTATGCAACTGTGAAGCACTTTGAATTGCCTCGTGTATGAATTGTGCGCTATTTCAGTGAAGCAGCATTTTAATGAAGAAAAGTTCGACCGACAGGAAGTGACATAGATAAAGTTCCAAAGCAGTTTGACTCATTTCCCATCGACGTACAATTTCTTACATTTCTGCCTAAATTGGTATATGGCACGTTTATCAGAAAAGATTGAAATTAAGAATGTTTTTTTTTTGACAACTCCATAAAACTGAGCACCATGATGTTTAACAGCAGTTTTAGAAGTTTATATGCAGCTCGAGGCTCAATTGCATGAAAGATGAAACACATGCAACATTAAAATCGCAAACCGAATCGCCCTACTATCAACCTATGTTTTTTTTGCGTTGGTGTCATTAAGATTTACCCGCAGCGCCGTGTTTGTAATAAAACCGGTTTTAGCGCCTGTGAAAACCATTGATAAATCAGTGGTTGATGATTTTGGATTGGCACAAACACTGAATCGGCTCGTATCACCTTGGGCCAAGACTCATTTCATTTAATTCACACGGTTTGCGTGTTTACAACAGCTCCGAACGACAAAAGACTCCAGACAGTGTCCTGCTGCCACGTCACGTCAGATGTTTAGCAGAGCTTGAAGAAAACCCACCTGTTTGAGAGGAGAGGCAGAGATAGCGGGAGTGTAGTGAGAGGGGAGGTTCACAGGAGATGGACTTTTAGGAGGAACCGCCATCTGAGTCTGGAAAAAACAGAAAGAGAGAAAAGAGAGGAGACGAGAGAAGGGAGTTAGAAGTTTAGGAAATACAAGACAAGAGTAGGGAAATAGAAGGAAATATCACTGAGTATGAAGTGAAATGTAGATAAAGAACAAAGCAGCATTAACAAAATGATCCCAAACACAGCTGGTTCAGTTGGTAAAATTGTAAATGTGTGAATGAGAAAGAGATACTTTAAAGGCAGTAAGAAATGCAATGCAAGGAGCACATGCATTTAAACTACAAGGTTAGCAGGATTTTGTCTGCATGTCTTTAAGTTAAAGGGATCTTTCAGGATTTTTGACATAGGGCCTCATTCCCTAGTTATCCAGAGTGTTGTTGATTTCTGGAGATGTGTTTCTTTTTTTTAAATTCATGCAGTCCTTATATTTGAAGAGCTGAGTGGCGCTAGGCTAATGCTAGGCTAGCGCATTTCTACGGTAACAGCTAGCCTGCATTAAAAACAGTCTGACCCGCTCCACAGTCTGAGGCAAATCACTTATAACGCCAGACTAACCACATAAATGTCTGTGTCGATAGAGTAATTTTAACCATTTTGCCTTTAAAATAACTAATATTTGAGCAGCATTAGCTTTGTGGATGTAAGCTACACAGCGGCGGAGTGATCTGCTAGAAAATAGTCCCTCAAAATGCGATAATTCACGTGATGCAAGGTTTGTTATATTTCAAAAATTATTCTATCGACACAGACATTCCAGATTAAAGACTCATCTTTTCAAACTTGCTTTTAATACTTGAATACACTGAATTGTGTCTTGGTGGTAATCATTTTGTGTTTTTATATTGTTTTAATCTTTCTGTGAAGCACTTTGGTCCTCCTGGTGTTGTTATAAAGTGCTATATAAATAAACCTTGATTGATTGATTGATTGATTTATATCGTTAGTCTGGCGTTATAAGTGATTTGCCTCAGACTGTGGAGCGGGTCAGACTGAAATATTCCTTTTAAGAGTTCCCTTGGAGTTTCTGCCAATGCGAAGCTCCAGGGTCAATATTACAGAAGGTAAAAGTTTTTAACTTAACCTCCATCCGTGCTGAACATGAAGTCAATCTGATACATTTTATAATAGTTTGAGCTCAAGTTTAATTTCTGTAATTCATTGTTTGTTTTGGCTGCTGAAACGGGGGGTGTGGCAGTTCCGCAGCAACACGTCTTATGGAGAATGAAATGTCAGAGTCCAAACAAACTTTTGTGGAGCATGAATAGGCCTTTAAACAGACAGTTTGGATTATTTCTTATTGACTACCCAGCCCTAATTAAAACCATCCAGCAGAACATTATGACGGGTCAGCTTCTCTAACATTGACGCTGAGGTCGGAGGTAAAGCGATTGAGGACAGTACCTCGGGTGATAAAGGGCGGAGTGGGGATCATAAGGTTAACCGAGGACATAGGGAAGTTCACAGCTGAGGTTTGGAGGAGCAGCAGCTGGAAATTCAATTTAAATTTGAGTGAAAATATATTAAAACATGCCATGTCATGAAATAAATATATATTTTTAATACATGTTTGGGTATTTTCTTAGGAAATATTTAGATTTTTACATTATTACAAGTTTTGCTGCTCATAATTTATGTCACAATTGAAACATAAATCAGACTTTTTACGATCAAACAGTTCCTTGATAGTCACACTACTCACGAAACATTTTACTGCTTTTGAGTATTATTTTATTTTTACTTGAGTATTTTTGTGGGCCACTATTTTATACTTGTTCTTGAGTCAAATTATTTTAAAGTTACTCTTGAGTAAATATTTAGGCTACTTGACTTAAGTATGTTGACATTGGGTGTAAACCTTTTCTCAACCAAATATATATAGCTCAACTTAAAATGCATTACTAAAGCAAATAAACTCTGAAGATCTCAAGAAACCTAATAATGCCTTTAAAGCTGCCCTCAGCTGCTCCAATGCTGGACCGGCATGGCTGCATTCCCACATTGCATCACTAGATGCACCAGCTTTGCAAACAGCGAGCTCACTTTGCCCTGCAGAACCAGAGACCAGCTCCGCATCTACCTCGCCTCACCCCAACACACGGCTCACCTTCACCTGCCCCTCACCATATAAACACAAACATGTGCAGCAGCAGACGCTACAGTTAGCGGCTAACACAGAGTTTAGCATTATGACAGAAGTTTACAAAAGATCGTGAACTGACAAACATCTGACCGACCTACTCTGATGCAGCTGTTTAATAATCCAATATCTACAGGGACCCGTCAGGTCTTTTCCCTCCTTATGATTATGATTAAAGCAGGAACCGGGAGTCTGTGAGGCTTTCAAGTGTTGCGGGAAAAAATCTCTGCACTGTAAACCTGGTTCTAAATGTAAGTATTATGTTTTAAATGCAAAAAAACACACACACAAAAAACACAGACTTCATGAAAGTTGCAGTTTAGCAAATAAATATTAGTCTCTTCACTTTGCAACACATCTTGTTTATGCAGATAAAAGTATATTATACATTAATATATATTAACGAGATTTCTGTATCTTATTGAAAACAGTATTAAAAGTACAATTCTGTAAGTCGGCCCTGTCGATGTCTGACCCTCCCGGTTAAATAAGGTCAAATAAAAAGAAAAAGCCACATTGTCCTCTTACCTGCATGCCCTCCTCTGTCGGGGGCAGGTCCCTGGAGTACTGCAGGAACTGGGACACGTAGGTCATGATGGACTTCTCATCCGGGTCCCGGACATCGATGTCTGCATCAAAATCAAAATCCTCCATCATGAACATCACTCTCTCATCGAGCGACAGCACATTTTATGAACTTTTTTAGCGTCGCTCTTGTTGACAGTGATCCCGTGCGTCTCACTGGTGAAGAGAAACAGAAAACTAGCTCCAGTGTGGTTTGGAGAATATCAGGAGCGGAGTCAGCAGACTGTCGGAGCGTCATCGCGTTAGCTCCAGGCTCTAAGTTAGCACCGGGTTTTCCACCATTCAAACTTAGAAAATTACAAAAGGAAAAGGATTGTCGACTTCAGTTCATGGCTACAAGTGTGAAAAACCGCAAGAACAAAATAGCCAAAGGGGAAATGCTTTGTTGGTCTGGGAATGTTTTTGAAAAAATGTTAGTATTTGGAGCTTTTTATAAGGACCAGTCCAAGCCATATCTATGGGAAAACCAGGCTTCTAATTTTCAAGGCTGCAAAAAAACAGTTTTAAGTGTCATGCTCTATGATTATTGGGTATCTTAAACTCCACATTACACCAATCCCTCAATCTCTTCACAGAGGCACTTCCTGGTCAAGGGCCCATCTCACCGGCCTGGAGACTAGTTGGAGACTTGAGTTGCCGCTGGTCACGGAGATATCTCCAAGATGTCCCCTGGAAATAAGGCCAGGTAGACTCAAAACAAACAGGTTTGATTTCAGTGTCCCTGCAATGTCTCCAAGACCTGTCGGAAGAGACTCCATACGTCTTAGAGACATTCGGCGAGGTCACAGAAACGTCTCACAGGTTGAGGACAACAAATAGTGTTTCGCAATGTTGCCACAGCTGCTTGAGACCGCGTAGACCTCTTGTAGACCATGCGGAGACTCCACTGAAATGGAACCTGTTCATTTTCCCTGAGACTACCTGGAGACTCACCTTCTCTCCAGGGGACCTCTCGAAGACATCTCCGTGACCAGCGGCAACTCAACTTTTTAAGCAATTCTAAGAAAAGATTGTGTTTTTTTTCCATGTTTGATACACTTTCAGCCAAAACATTACGACCACCTGCCCGTGTAAGAATAAGTCGGAGCAGGATCACGCCTCACTGCTCTTCCAGGCACTACTCAAAGTTTAACACCTGTTTTTTGAGCCCACTCTTTCACGTTGTTCTCGTTTCATCTCTCCTTCAGGTCTGACGGGCATGAAACGCCTTTGTGTTATCCACCCTACAGTTTTTATTTTCCACACATTAAGACTCAAACCAAGAAGAAGCCCCTCACCGTCGGGCTCCAGCAGTCGGGGGATGTGCAGCTCCCTCTCGGCCGCTCTGAAGGCCTCCTCCAGGTTCTGCCGGTTGCTTCGGTCTTTGGCCTGGTTCAGATCCACCACGCCGGGCCTCAGGGCGGACAGCACGGCCAGGAACACCACCCCGTTCCTCCAGCTCGCCTTGAAGTCCTTCACGTTTATGCTGCAGTCGGCTCTGCAGGAAAACAACAAGAAAAAACATGTTGTCCTATTTATGATTTATGTTGCACTTTATGAGGTTGGCAAGTTTCTCAAAGTTTCACATTGGACCATTTTTCAGCTTCTCTCTCTTGCATCACTTTCTTTAACCTCTTAACCCCCAATTTAACCGAGCACATTTTCTTCAGTTCAGCTTTACCCAAATCTAAAAGCTTCTTACAGCCTATAGGCCAGTGCCTCTTTTGAAAGCTAAGACCCGCAAAACTGATCTAAATGGATTCTCGCTTTGCTGCTGACACTTTTTTTAACACTACAGAGAACACTCCAGAGAACACTCCAGAGAACACTCCAGAGAATACTCCAGAGAACACTCCAGAGAACACTCCAGAGAACACTCCAGAGAACACTCCAGAGAACACTCCGGAGAACACTACGGAGAACACTACGGAGAACACTCCAGCGAACACTCCAGCGAACACTACAGAGAACAGTACAGAGAACACTACAGAAAACACTCCAGAGAACACTCCAGAGAACACTCCAGAGAACACTCCGGAGAACACTCCGGAGAACACTCCGGAGAACACTACGGCGAACACTCCAGCGAACACTCCAGCGAACACTACAGAGAACACTCCAGAGAACACTCCAGAGAACACTCCAGAGAACACTACAGAGAACACTCCAGAGAACACTCCAGAGAACACTACAGAGAACACTCCAGAGAACACTACAGAGAACACTCCAGAGAACACTACAGAGAACACTCCAGAGAACACGACAGAGAACACTACAGCGAACACTACAGAGACTTACTTGTGGCACTGCTCCCTGACCCAGAGCAGCAGGGCCTTCTTGGCGGAGACCCTGAAGGTGCTGTGGAGGGGTGTGTGGGTCGGCGGGTGGGGGAGGCCGGGGGACAGCAGGGACGGCCCGGGCGGGACGGGGCTGGTGCTGGCCGAGCGGCTGGACAGACACGAGTCTAAACTGGCCAGAGACTCCATGGACGACTGGCGGGAGCTGAACGACAGGCTGCTGGCCAACTCCTCGATCTGAGAGGAGAAACACGTCGGTCACATGACTTTACACTTTCACAGGAACAAGCCATAATGTGGAGGTCAAAGAGAGATTTTTTGACATTGCAGACGCTACTTCATGACGTATGTTCAGGTTTAACCTGAAATTTGTCAATTACAATAGAATAAAAACGAAAATAGGGTTGAACGATTAATAAATTAGCAATTTTATCGCAATATCACACAATGCAAGGCATCCGCAGCGTGCTTGTGTTTACTTCTCAGTCTTGTTAAGGTGCGCAGTAGATCGTGGATGTACAGTGAAAATATCAGCGTTTATGATGCAGCCACCGCGAAGGACTATTGCTTTTTTTCCCGTTAGCATTGCGTTAGCTGCAGCGCTAATCACTCCATTCAGAGCACCCGACGCTGCCCGACGCTCTAATGCACTGATCACAGAAACTCCCTCACCTCCGACTGTCTCTGCCGCCACAGAGATGAAGCTGCGAAGCCTGTGGATGTTTTGCTAATTTCAACGTTTGTGACGTGCATAAAAACGGATTCTCCTCAGTCAAACTCGTGAAGACACAATAAATAAAGCCACTGTTGGTGACGGAGCAGCTGACGGTTAAGACGTTGGCATGAAAATTGAAATTAGGTAATGATTAAATTGCTTATTAAGATATGGCATAGATTACAATAATATGGAATAGATTTCACACTGCATGGTCCGTGGCTGCCAGAATTATACAGAATTATACAGAATGATACTGTCTCTGCCTCCACAGAGATGAAGCTGAGCCTGTGCTGCTTGTAAACAGTTGTTTGCAGCTCAGTTGGGAACCTAAAAGGAGGCTTATGTTTGGGAATGTTTTGGAGGAGAACTTATCCCATAAGCACTGACTAAAACACAATTAAGATGCAAATAGCAAGACATTATTTAGGCTATTTACAAAAATATTACAGTAGGGTATACAATTATAAAAATGTGGGCTATTTTGAATTATATTCAAAATGATTATCAAGGACTAAAAAGTAAGTAATACTTAAATAAGTCAGTTGGAACTATTTCATGAGCAATAACATTGTCTCAGTTTAAGCTATAATTTAAATTATATGCAACAAAAAGTTATTAATGGTAAATGGGGAAGGAAAAACGAAAAATTATATTGAAATTGCAATATTGATTGAAAAACATTGCAATATTGATTTTTGGCAGAATTGTTAATTAGGGGTGGGCCATATCGTATCGCATATCATTATCGCGATATAATTTTGATATCGTTGTAATGTTTTATATCGTCGTGGACACGATATAATTCATGTTACACTCCATCAGAGCAGCATAAACACTGACGGTAGAACACGGGGACAGGTGCTTAAAAAGTAAACTGAAATGTAGGATGTAAAGTGCTTGAGTAGATCATATTTGCGAGGAAATCAGTATGCCGTTAAAAAATAAATGAATGAAATATCACTGAATTAATCTTCCCAATCCCCTCCTGGAACCTTCACCTTAACGTGGTGGAGGGGTTTGTGCCCTGGTAGGGTCTCTCAGGGCAAACAGGTCCTGGGTGACGGGTCAGACAAAGACATTGTCAAACCTATGGATAAATTCCGAGCTTCACTCACATGGTACTGCAGAATGATGGTCCAAATCAGACCCAGGATAATGGACGGTTTGCCATCGATGATATCAGGAATGTTAATGTTCACCAGCTTGACCTGAACGGGGAAAACGAAGCGCGTTAGAAAATGAAAACGTGAAGTCAATTCATATTTCATAACCAAAGACTGACCGATTTCTTCTTCAGAAACGCCAGGCACTTCTCTATGTTGCTGCGATGCTGAAATAATCCCCTCCCTCGCTCTCGACTCTGCAGGAAAAACAATCATTTCGGTGACACTTTTTATTAGCCCGTTCTTTTAATTCAAGTGCAGTAAAGAGACTCACGATGCGCTGGCCGCTCATCACCTCCAGCAGGTCCAACAGTCTGGAGCCGTCTCGGAAATCCTTGAACAGGTCGACGATCCGACATGGCGGCCGTCTCTGCGACCGACAAGAGGAAACGTTTCAATCTTGTCATTTTTAGACATTTTTAAAGTTGACATATTGTGCGAGTAAGTGCGGATTATAAACAGAGCCCCCGCACAATGGCGTTTTCAACCAACATAATATCAGGAAACACAGCTCCAAAACAACATTGTAACATGGTAAAAAGCTCTAAAAAGTCAAACTGCATAATACCCCCCTTTAAAACCTTACACAAGCAGTAACGGCGTGCTGACACATCGATGGCACCGTAATGAACACTGTTTGGGTGCAGAACAGCTCAGAACCATAAATATAATATACAATGAACAATGATTATCCATGTTGTCTGAAAATAACATCACTCCTACAGACAATGTTCCTTAAAAGGGCAAAAAGCCGGGAAGTCCAGCCAACAGACGGGAGGCAGACGGGCTATGAACCTCCACAGTAGGGTTGCCAACCGTCCCTTGAAATACGGAATCACCCTGTATTTTAAAAAATAAAGGTGCGTCCCGTATTTAATCCATAAGGGACGGCTTTTGTCCCATATTTCGAGGATCCTCTCTTTCTCCCCGTCATAATACAACAGATCGATGCCCGTCAATCACTAAATCTGCGCTGGACAGAAGTCCACTCTTCAGAGAGAAACTGGAGAATATTCATGGGATCAGCAGCAGGTCAGTCCGCTCCCCATGTGCGCGGGTTTAATGCGCCTCAATATAACAGCATTTATCATGAAATCATCAACTTTACGGACATAAACTAATCCATGAACGAAGTCTACTCTTCCCAAGCTTTAGCCCGCTTTTTATTCCACATCAATCGGCCTCATATTTATGGTTTTAGAGACTGATTTAGGAAGCATAATGAAGAGAAAAGGCGGTGTGGACAGTGAGGACAGTGCGGGGTTACGGCGTTTGGTCACAGCACGATATCGGCCTTTTCCACACAGTCTCTCCTCTGATCAGATCCTCTGAATTAAAAGCAACAAAAACGTTTGGAATCCTGATTAAAGTTGAGTCTTCAGTGTTGTCTGGCAGCACTAAAGACTCAACGATGAGCAGCTTCAAACGGAGAAGGAACAGGGGCGGAGCTTACACGGCCAGCAGAGGGACTGGGGCCCCTGCTGTGGGGCCCCACAGGGAAACACTAACATAAGATTTTGACAGTACATAAAAAAACAATAAATAAATAGAATACATAATAAAAGTAGTCTAATTGCAGCTATAAAAAATCTGTGTTGCTTTTCTTTTTTTAAGAAAAAAGATTTGCGTGGAATGGACAGGGAATTGTATGGCAGAGCCAGGAAAGTCTTTTGTCCACCAGGGGGTGGTATTACGGCAATGTTAGTTCCTCGTCATGAGGACCAAAGAGAACCGCCTTCCTCACCCATTGGGTCACCCATCCATCCATCCACTTTCTTCCACTTGTCCGTTGCCGGGTCGTGGGGGCCGCTGTTGGAGCTGCCCAAATCACATTGCAGCAGCCCCATTGGTTCACATCTAATTGAAATGGTACTTTTTACAAGTTCCAAAATGTTACCCAATTAAAACCTCAAAAACTCACTCTTTACTGTGGGAGTTAGCTGGTTTTAAGGTTCTTAGCCTAAATAAACGTGTTGAATATGGGTTTAAACTCTGCTAAAGTCAAAATGGGATCAAACTCGCACAAATTGCCAAGTGACAAAAGGATTGTCCATGAAACTAATTTGCAGAATGTTTTGCTAATTTCAACGCTTGTGACGTGCATAAAAACGGATTCTCCTCAGTCAAACCCGTGGACACAGACACAATGAATAAAGCCACTGGTGACGGAGCAGCTGACGGTTAAGACGTTGGCATGAAAATTGTAATTAGGTAATGATTAAATTGCTTATTAAGTTATGGCATAGATTACAATAATATGGAATAGATTACACACTGTATGGTCCATGGCTGCAAGAATTATAATCAAAACCATGACTTTGATGATATATATGTGGCTAATGTTATGATGAGTGTCTTCGGAGAACTCTGCAGATTACCTTCCGTAACGATTACATTCTGTGAGGAAGGTAATCTGGTTTCATAGTTGTGCTTGAAGAGAATGTCACTGTAAAACTATAGATACTCAAAATGGTGAATGGCCAAATGGAAAAGTTTATGATTACTGCTCCAATCCATTAAGCTCGTCTGCAAGTTAAACTCTTGCAATATTTGAGAGTTTGCAAACACACGAAAACCCATCTTGGACTGCTCCAGCTGATCGGTTTGAATCCGAACCAGCAGTGGTTTGGGCCAATCACCTGGCAGTGGCGATGACGGAAAACATGAGGTGCTGCTACAGACTTACAATGATTTAGGGATTGTTGTGATTGGCTCTTGATCCAAAATTCGCACAAAACTTTTTAATCATAAGGAGGTAAACGACCTGATGGCTCCGATGTAGTTACAGGATTATCAAAAGAAACGGACATTTCATGAGGATTTCAGCTGCATCAGAGCAGGTCCCTCAGATGTCTTTTTCTAAACTTCATAATGCTAAACTCTGTGTTAGCCGCTAACTGTTTCCGGGGTGGTGAGGTCTCTCTCGAACATCATTTTAATTTACATATTAACTATTATAAAGTAACCAGTAGTAGAAATGTATATTTATTTAACCCAAAAGTATCGGTATCGTATTGATAAAAAAAAGTCGTATCGGCCATCACTAACTGGCACTGTTATCTTTGAGTCCACTCCACTGCTGACTCTGGAAAATAATGTGGCAAAAGAGCAGGTTTTGCCAACAACGACAAGCGCGTTCACTCAGGCGGGACATTTCTTCTATGAGGAATCCAACTGTCCTGTCCTAAGACTGGATCAAGCTCATCCCTGATCGATGTCACAGAGCTAATGTTGTTTGCACAGTGTCTGAATGCTAATCTTCAAAAATAGAGTTACACTGGCCCCTGTCCATCTGAAATAACGTGACTATAAATGTATATGAGAGAATGTATCTATCATAAAACTCCGTGGCTGAAACATGCTCAAAACCAGAAGTGTTTAGTGGTGGAGTGTTGGGGTCTCTCAGCTCCTAAAGATACTGTCACTAATCCTGCCTCCTCCTCCCTCACAGCTGACCACAACCACTTCACTGATTGACTGTACAAAATCGTTTATTGTAAATTTTCTGGCAGGTATAGATTCAGATGAGGACCAGAGAAGTCTTTACAGTCTACAGTATGTAAACCTATACCCTTTTAGATATGTTTCTCTGTCCGTTACGAGGCCATTGAAGTTTAAAACAATCTGGTCAGGAGGATATAAACACCTGAAGATTGTGCAGGGCTTGAATATACTTCACAGTGGGCTACTTCTGCCACGGCTGCCCCGGGGCAAACTGATACACAAGACTGTTGCTAATCTGCTTCACACTTGAACAGTGCGTGAAGGGTCTTGCCCGAGGACGCAGTGGAAATGTAAAGAGGTGATGGTGGAGAATCAACCAAAAACCTTAGGATCAATGGGAACAAGTCTCAACCAAGCGTCTCATGGAAATAACAAAACTCATTAAATACCCGTAATACTGGATGAACTTTAGAACATATAGGTCGTATAGTATTTTTCCTGGAGCAGATCTACAGTAGCTTTCTCAACACGGAGCCTGTTCTGTCATGTTTCCGAGCCATTTGCATAGAAAGAGGCTTTTGTTGGATTTCTGCGACACTAAAAAAGTTACGGACAAGCTAGACTCTCATGTTTACCCAGGACAGGGACACAAAATGTAGAGATGCAATTGTGATTTTACTCTATTACAGTATATGAGGCATTACAATGCGATACACTCATGCCATATCGTCCACGCATCAAAAAACTGGATATTAAAGCCGACTCTTAAGGCCGGGTCTATGTCTATGCCTTGGACACACCGGCTGCCACATAAAAAACACAATGGTATAATGACAAGGACAGGGGTTCCCAAATTTTTCCCACCGTGAAACCCCGAAATCCCTTCTGTGAAATGTAATCAGCATTTATAATAATCTACAGTTTAAATCTAGTTTAATGATGCGGTTTGGATACTGTATTTTTAATAATTTCACTAAAATATGTGTCAAGTAGGGCTGCACGAAAAAACTAATTGCAGATATTGCGATTTTAATAATTTATGTATCGCCTGTGTTTAATTTTTCGTGCAATCAATGTACTCAGTTATTACATTTCAGCTTCATCAGCAACAAGACACAAAAAACGGGGCATTTTAGGGAGTAGTGAGAAAAACGTCCTTAATTTTAACAATTCTCTCACACGCTTTCTCCCTGTCCAGCGACACGAACGCATTCCCCGAATCACACGCTTGTTTTATGAAAATCCGCCTCATATTTACATCAAAAACCTGCAGTAAAGATGTCATAATTTAAATGCAGTTTAATACAATGCAACGCGTGCAGACCTCAATTTCGATTCGATAAAGGTTAAAGGGGATTCTGGATTGGTCTGGATGGGAGGGGCTCATACTGGGAGTGCGGGACATGGGAGGAGTCCGATACGGTTTGCTTTGCCAGTTTGACGACGGCCTCCTCAAATATGTGCTGTAATGATCATCGAAAAGCTCTAAAAAGGTCAGAGAAGTCACGCCTCACCTTCGCGAGCTGAGCGTTGACCCAGTTGGTGAAAGTCCTTTTCTGGATCTGCTCCTGCTCCACTGGAAAACAAGAAAGAGGGGGAAAACATTTAAAGATTTCGATCAAAAGTAGAAGTGGGACTTCCTCTGAGGGACCACAGACAATCGTTCATTCAAAACTTAAAGGTGCCAATTGTGTAGGGTCAGACTGATGCTGAAGTGTCGCTCACTCACTCACACTCCCCATGCACAGTTTAGAGCCATTCTTTAGTTAGATTTGGCTGCAGTCTCTTCCAGGGTTTAGACAGAAATCTCTCTCTCAGACGAATCTCTGGGTGAACAGAGAGAGGGGAGAGCTGCCTGAACAAGCCGTATTACGAAACCATTTAGTAACATTTTGTTTTAAGGAAACACAACCTTTTGTAATCATGACTCCCGGAATGGCCGTATTTCATTCTGATCAACTTGGCAAAACCCTGCACCAAAAGGTTTATGGCCTCCTCACAAAACAAGACGACACAGAGCCTTTTGCTGCTGAAGCTGGAGTGACAAATGTCAGGGTTAAGGTTATGGTGCAGAAAATCTGTTCAGTGCATTTGACCCACCATCCTCAAAACATTCAGAAATCAGACTAAATTAATAGTAACTAACGGTGACCAAACCTGACTAAATTCTCCAAGAAGGAAAAGAAGGAGCTGAAAGCATCTAAACTTAAATCAAATGCCAAAAGAACGAGTCTGGATCTTTGTTCATGTGGGATCAAACTCATAAAACCTAAATTGACATGGAATTGTCAAGCTAGTAACTCGGCCCCTGAAATAGTTTGGCTAAAAACACTAGTTTAACAAGAAACCATAGGCAAAACAGGCCCTTAATCCTTGGCTAATCTTGTCCTGTCATGTTTTCGCTGGCACGGACAGTCAGCTGTAACTAATCGTCAACACTGTCTGCTTGTAATGTGACGACTCCAGGCAAAGAAAAAACGGATCCTTTTCATCAGACGACAGCCTTGAAACCCCACAAAGCTCCTCCATTCTCCGTGCACGTCATCCATATCAAGCCCATGTCTGTTCTGAATGAGCAGCAGCCATTGAAACAGTTATCTGCTGCCACTCACCGCTGTACAGCTCAATAAACTCATTCAGATCCGCCGCTGTGTGCAGGGATTCGTGGATCAGCCAGTCTTCGTTCTCCATGTCTTATCGGATGAAGCCTCTTGACTCAGACGCCGTCCGCTCCGGAGAAAGCGCGGTCCATCCTCGTGTGCGCCGCAGCTCGCCTGTCGGTCTATGAAAAGTCGGGCCTATTTCTGTTTTGATACGTTTCGCAGCGAGCGCCTGGTGGCCCGAGATAACCCCGGGCTGATTTAGAGCGTGAACAGATAGAGGGAGTCCGATTTTCTAATTATAATCAAGCACTGAACGGGAGAAATTAGCAGTGACGACGGGCGGCAATGAGTTTTCGATAAGTGGGTCGAGCGCTTCGGTCTTTTAATGTTGTTCAGACTCGGCGTACATGTTTGAGTAATCCTGCAGCAGTCGTGGGGCCCATTTGTCTGCACCCTTATTCAGCTTTCACGTCTGAGAATAAGAAACCATGAGCTTAGCCTTATGCATATGAGCTCAATGAAACAAGGACGTTTCTTGTGAGTTCAAAATATGTCGGAAGCAGAATTACTGTAGTTTTGTGGATCACCTCCTCACTCCCGACCTCACCAACAACTATAATTCACAGAACAATAGTTAAGAGCTGTAGCAAAGGCAGAATGAAAAGAGGTAAAGAATGTCCCACGATAGGCAAACAACTGTCCCACTTAAGGACAAGTCAGTCTTGATCAGTTTTCCCCTCAGTGTTTCAATCCGGTCTGTAATGTCCATTAATTGACGACAATCTGAAGATTTCTGAGTGGACTTTGGCATCGATTGTGTATTGAAATTGTTGTCTTCTACTCACAGTTAGTTCCACAAGTCAGAAAAGCAATTGTGTCAAGTGGACTAACGTACCAGGGAGCCGGGCTGGTCATAATGTTTGTGTATTTTAAACAGTGCAATTCTCGAACAGACCGTTTATCACCTAAACACATCCAACGAAATAGAAGCGGCATCAACTTTACTGTACGTGAACATATTGGTGCCGCTCACTCGTTTTGGCCCATACTTTTGAAGCGTGGTAGGCTGGATGGAAGCGCCCCGAGGCTGAGTTTGCCCACGTGCTTTAAACATTGCAAAACCGTAATCACCAGTGGTTCTGAACCTTTTCTCTCAGTGACCCGTTTGTACACGTTTCACTACAGCGTTTTTAAGAAAGGTTAAGATTGTTTACATCAGCCTGCCCAGGGACTTCAGGTGGAAATTAGCATCTCCCCTGTTTCAGGTTACTCTACACTGCTGGTCAGGCCTCGGTTACCAAGCGTGTGTTCATGTGCAAAACGAGTGGCAGGTGCAAAAATGGATAAGCACAAGAGTCATTTATGTATTGTTTAGTCACACAGCAGTCTTTCATTTATTTGGGGCCCTTAAACTGTAACACAGGAAATATCAAATGGTAAGTTAGGTGCAACCTGCCCACGAATAGCCATACACTGTTTTCTAGCTTACGCTCGCTATTAAGCACCTGTCTTGTTCAATGACCCACAAATGGAACATCTGGAATGACCAGGTTATTCCGTCAATGGGTTTCTTCTTCCCTGTTAACGCAGGCATATTCCAAGATGACAATGCCAGGATTCTTCAGGCTCACATTGTGACAGAGTGGATTATTTATATGGTTGGGACAGTGCATGTTAGACTCTCAAACACACTCTCACTCATCCTAGCCTATTGTAGATGTTTTTCGTGGGAGGGGAAACATGAGGAAACCTATGCAGACATGGGGAGACCGTTCAAACCCACGGTCTTCCAGTGGCGCTAACCTCTGTGCCACCTTGCCGCTGGTTCAGGGACATCATTCACGCATGGATTGGCCACGACAGAATCCAGATCTTAACCCCTTTGAGAATTATTATTATTAGTTTATTTGATATGGACATAACAACTGCATTGGACAAACCAGATACATCGTTTTTTAGCGTTATAGCAAAACTTGTCCATAGGAGGCCACACATTTCACAGAACACAGGTGAATCTTTGGGATGGGCCGGAAAAGGCTTTGTGCAGCGGTCACTCATCAACACAAGATCTTGGTGAAAAATTAACGTTCCACTGGATCCTTTGTCATCGCAGACGCTTATTGAAACAAAGCCGCAGCGAATGCATCCAAGCAAATATTAGAGTTTTTATTTGTGGTGCTTTTTCTTTTGGGTCCTCTGTTTCAAACTCAAACGTTAAGGCCCAACACCTGATTTCCAAAAGGAGTGAAAGTTCAGGCTATTCACTGTGTCTAAACTTATTCCCAACACTCCTAGCGCATTTCTAACGTCCCAATTCATCACAGGGAGGAGTTCTTAAGCACGTTTCACAACTTTCAGAGTCACTTTCCGGGGCCACCGCCACAGTAATGCTGACAAAAGTAAAGCCTGCAATCTCACAATCTACAAAAATGCGACAAAACAGATTTACTTGAAATGAGAAATGAGTTGGGATTCCCCGCCATCTTCTAATCTAGAGACAAGTGATGTGTTGTTTGTGAAGAGAACCCTAATTGCGACCATTAAAACAGCCGTTTCGGTTTCTCTCGCAGCTTCTCGTCAAACAAAAAATCTCGTACTTTACACGCTTTACACGGAGTCAATCTGTTGCTGCCACGGGGTTAATCACTGGCGGGATTTGCCAAAAACGCACCACTCCCTTTTGTTACACATGAACATATTTAGACTTGAGACGTTCTTTCTTTGTTTTTCCGCGAGGCTTGTTAACCTGCTACTCGAACACAGGGGGAAACATCACTGTCACCGTCGAAACGAAGGTGGCGTCACGCTCGGCTCCGGTTCAGCGAGAGTTTGGCTCCAGGCGAAGATTTCATAAGCTTTAATGTTTAAAGTAAAAAGAAATGGGTTTAAAATGAGGTCACGAGGTGGTAGGTGTTTGGCTTGTAGCGCGAGGACTTTGTGAGAAAATTGATGAACGTTATCAAGACGTGATAAAATGATGAGTCATTTTCTGTATGGTTTACACTGTCAACAAATCATTATCCAAGTTTGACTCCTCCTCCTGAAATACCATCAATGGAAAGGAAAGTGGTCCGTGACAGAATGTTGTTTGAGAGAAGATCATTAAGTAGAAGAATTATGAAGAAGTAATTAATGAGATATCATCAAATTATTGATGGATCGGTCGCTAACGAGTTGGTACAAAGAGATGCCACGTTTTTTCCAGACTGAGATATGTTCTTACCTGATCTCAGACAAGTTGATACGCACCTGTCTGGTCTTTGTGCCCTCAGTCAAAAACAACCAAAGATGCATTTGGCCTCTCCCAGTGTATTCCTATGGCTCCAAACGGGGGTGAAGTTGGAAGCGACCACATTCTTCCACGGGCACAAAGACCAGACAGGAACGTATCAACTCGTCTAAGCTCAGGCAAGAACATATCTCAGTCTGGAAAAACGGTGGCCTGTTCCTTTAAAGCGGTACCAAGTAACTCGTGCCCCTAGAGGCCGTAAGCGCCACTGCAGGTGTCGTAGCATGTTGTGTTTTTTTACTCATGAATTGTCCGTGAGAGTAAATACTACGCTGACAGAAAAGACAAAGGGACAGAGGGATATTGTTCATCCAATTACACAATGGAGATCATTATTTAGCTGTAAATACTGTTTATGTGGCATCAATACAAGCTTGTTATTGTAAAATGAACGCAACCCTGGATCTTTTCACATCGCAGAAGCTTATTGAAACACAGCCACATTGTGACGACTTTTTTTTATGGTCAGGCAGTGTATGTTTGCACAAGCAGGAGTCGAGATTTTCCACTTCTCAAATATTAATCTTAAAGTTGAGTGAAGCCAGCGCAGCGTAAATCAAAGGTGCCAAAGTCGCTGCAGAGAGAGCTGTGACAAACGGCTGCTGTTGTATCTGCTCTGTGTCTGAATCACAGCAGCTACAGGGTTTCCCACGAGGGTCGGTCACTGCTGAAGGGGCTCTCGCGCTTTACAAAAAGATTTGCACAGGTTTTGTAGTGCTAAAGCTTGCCTCAGACTTGCCTGGTAAAAGCTGTAAAAGAAAATACTGAATTACTTCATCAAAATGTTTGCTTTTGAAAGTAAATGTGCTTTTCCTTATTGCACGTAGATTTCAAGGGAGAACTCCATGAAGTCTTTGTGCTCATATTATCCGGATTCTCTCTGTAAATCGCTGCGTAAGGGAAGGCGACCGACGAGAGGAAAGCTACAAGGGAGTGTAATGTGTGCCAATTGCATGACATATTTTGCAAACAGCGCCGCCAGCAAAATGCAAATCGGCACATGACTTTAAAATGTTTTTGAGATGACGCGTAGCAACAAGCTCAATAAATAAATACATGTTACACATTTTCTCATCCCAGGACATTACTAATCCTTCACCATCTTCCGTTATTTATTTAAGAAGAATTCGCACCGTCAGCTGCTTTACTTTGCCCCTTTTTCACCCCAAATGTGCATCAATAGGAGGTCTAATTTAAAGGCACACTGCGTAACACTGTGGAGTATACTGTTGCCAATGCAAAACATGCTCCAAATGACCAGCAAGACACAGAGAATGCTAATCAAAGAATGGATTCAGATGAAGACCTAACTTATCTAAAGGTGCAAAACCTGATACGATATATTTATTACAAACAATGAAAGAGGAAACCCTTGTGTCCAAACTCATTCATAACTGTCCTAGCAACCCAGTTCTTCACAGGTACGAGTTTACGGGCACGTTTCACAACCTGCAGGGTCACTTTCACAACAAAGCTTCAAAACTAGCCTTTTTAGTTAATAAAAGAAAAAAATCTGGTATATTACCTATAAAGTGCATAACACATTAGACACAATGTTTGCTAAAACATAGTTAACACAATTATAGTTTTGACCATTTTTGTGATGTGAATATTTTCACTTCTTTATTGGACACTAACAGGAAGGTAAACAATTTAAGATCGTTGCCGTGCCGACCATGTTATGTCAAAGGGAAATTAGTCAAACGTCTATGAACTTTACCTCTATCTATGTCACTTCCTGTCAGTAGCTTAAAAATTCAGGAAAAAAATAACTTTTCTGCCATTCATTTCTTTCTTCATTAAAGGTGCACTATGCAACTTCACATTAGTGCGTATTTGACCTTTCAGTGACCCAGCGGCTGTACGGATGATTAGCTTAGCGCCTTAGCTTTCCATCCCGGTGGCTCCAGGATCCATTTTATTTCAGGTTTTTTAGGGTTCCCGGTAGGTTTTCGGAATGGAATGAAAACGTAACCATGGATACGGTTCAATCAGCAGTGAAAACCTAGAAAAAAACGATTGATCCCGGAGCGTCCTACAGGCCATGGTAAGTAAACGCACTACGCTGACCACCCAAACATGCGCCGGGTCACTGAAAGGTCAAAAACAAATATGAACCTTTTTTTTTATAACATATAAAGTTGCATAGTGCGCCTTTACATTGCTGCGTCACTGAAATAAAATGATAATTATGACTTACAGATGTTATCCGTCTTAATAAGTCATATTCTATATGCACTTTAAATCTCATATTGGGCCGCCTTTTGTCATATCTCCATGGAGACGAGCTGGAGACGTCCCGCCCCCATTAAAGTTCTGCTCTGGGGCGTTTTTCTGACTTGTTGGAGTGACTTTAACTCATCGAGATCTTTTTTTTTTTTTACCTAAATTGAACTGGGCTACATCTAAACTACGCGGAAACCAGATAAAAGCTCAACTCGAATGCATGAACTAAATAATCTCCAATCAAAATGACCAAATCTGGGCCTTACCCGTCGTGGCTTCACTCATCTCGCCTCGTCTCTACCACATCGGCGAACGGAAAAACATCTTAATCTCACAAGAAATGCATCTCTCTCTCCACGATTCTCCTCAGTGGCAGAAAGCTGTGCCTCTCACCGAAGCATGAGCACAACTGTCAGAGGGTTTTGCAGCCTGCAGCGGAGAAAGCAGGTGAGTCTGCCCCAAGCCCCGCCCCCCCTCGTCAACCTGCTCCAACCTGAACCTGCGCCGCGGCATTGTGGGTAATCGGCGGGGAAATGTGTGTCAGAGTGTTAGAGAGGGAGTGACCTGAGCTGCCCCGGGTGCGGCTTGAGGAGGAGGGGCGAGAAGTTATGCGCGATATTTAAGAGTAGACTCCACGAGAGGCGGAGGTAACGCCGAGCTGCTGTACTTTTGTTTACATAAGATGAGGGATTTTGAAGATACACATGCAATCATTTAGATTAGGGTTTATACAGGTAGCAGCAGGTCAAATGTAATGCAAAAGACAGATTAATAATGTATGTTAATCTGTCTTTTTAACATAAAACCCTTTGAACTGTGATGATCGTTACTTGCTTCGTACTTGAAACTAGACCGTTGTTGTAATTGTGCCTCTTTTCTGTTGATGTACGAACACTTCAAACAGTGTTTTGTAATTATTGTTCTATGTAAATAGTTTGTAAGTATGTGGCGTTATCATAGTTGTTTCGTAAATAATTGTTTCGTAATCAGTATTGCTCCGTTTTGGGGTAGGGTCGGATGCTGTGGGTGTGTAGGGTCTATTTTGTTTTGCTGTTGTTTCCTTGTTGCTATTTTGTCCCTTTGTTGTTCCACTATGTTCTTGTGAAATGATGATTTTAATTGTATTAATTTTGAGGGTGGGCGCTTATAAGCTCTTGCTTCAGCCCACTCCTTTTGAGCAGAGTGTTTGCTGCTCCAATAAACAAATAAACTAAAATAAACTAAAGAATAATAAAAAATCTGTGCATATTTCATATACTAAGTGTCCAAAAACGTTTCCTTTACCTGGATGTGACTCACTGTTCTGACCTGGAGCTGCTGCAGTCGGTCAAGTCAAGGGTCAACCACACGACCCAGCACACTGACTAAGGACTAAGGACCGCGCCTTCACTATTAACCAGGGGTGGGCAAGTTTGCGTCGCAGGGGGCCAAGGGCCGAACCTCACCATTGTAGCCTAAAGTAAAAAAAAACAAGTTGTTTTCAAGTGGTTTGGCTTCGGGACCCGCCATTTGCTTAATGACGAGCCGCGAAAAACCCTGTAATGTCTCATATCTTGTATGAAATATTGTATTTTTCACACAAGTTTCACTCCAGGCGCAGTTTAAGATGGAAAATATTGAAAAAAAGTTCCCTAAAGGCTCGCGACCCACTCTTGTGTCCCGACCCACCTGTTGAGAATCACTGTTTTACATTATATATGACCAAGTGGGCTGTTCTGCAAGGACATTTTTAAAATACTGACACTAATTCTCAACATTTTAGAGTACTTAAACAGGTATTTTAATCTTCTTATTTGCATAATAATATTTCTCAAATTCCTCTCGAGGGCCAGAGGTTCTGTGCTGGAGGGCCGGTTCTGGCCCCCGGGCCGGACGTTGCCTACCCCTGCTCTAAACTGTCAACAACACGATGTGCCCAAAGAATGAGATTTAGGTATAGATACAGAACGTGATTTAGCTGACCAGGTCCTAGGGATGAGGGACGCCCAGGACACGTTTCTATCTGATTTGATTGATTGATTGGATTGATCGATTGATAACCAAATGTAAAGTGTGTGAGATCTTTTTTTTGGTGTATTGCTAGGTTTTGGGTGACATCACATTATAAAGGCCTATAATATTTAACGAGGTGGGGGGCGGGTAAAATTATTTAGTTTTTGAGGAGATTTGTGGCGTTGTACAGAGAGACCATGGACCTAGTCAGTGATATTAAAGATATTTTATGTGATTCATATACGTTTTCCATTTAGATATTACTCGTGAAAGTGTAATGCAGTTAATAGGAAAAACTGGCTCCTGCCCCCCAGCTGGTAGCAGGACATCATCACATTCTAGAACCTGAAAACAACCAATTTGCAATCATCCCATCAAACAGGGGAATGAGGGAAATGTTCATTATTCAAAGCAACTTTTGAGGAGTCTTAGATAAACCCTTTTGATTAGCCTATATGTTAAAAACAGTGAACAGTAAACCAAACTGTATATGCCTCGCAGAAACCCAAGTAGCAGCAGCAGAAAAAGTCCAAAAAGTTTCTTGGACAAAGGGCAAAATGACTCCTGAAATTGCCTTTTCCAGATGGTGACTTTTTGAAAACTTTTGCTGCTGTGGAAAAAAAGATAAAGCTTTAAAGTTTCACACTCATGAACCATCCTTCAAATGTGCTGCAGTAAAACCTTGGACCAGATGTGAGCCAGGATCTTACAGGACCCGAACATACAGACCTTTTAGCTGCGAGGAGCCGGTGCCACAGAACACACGCTGAGGTAACGACACTTTTACTGCTTCAATTAAACTCCGGCACACTTGGCAGACGGTGGTTTCACGCCTTCGCCAATCTGTCAACAATAATTCTTCAGAAACTGCAGCATGCAAATCATGTGCAATTTGCCAAGTAATTTGTCAGTCAATCACATGGACAAAAGGAGATTCACTCCAAATAAAACGGGACGTCACGACTTTAGAGAGAGAAAAACAATGGGATTTTGTTGCATATTTCTGAGAGTTTGCCAAAATATCGCTTCATCATTGTTATCAAAAAAGTCCCCCAAAATGCTCCAACTCGTTCCTAGCTCTCACAAGGCAAGTTTGTTTGCAGAGCACAATTCATACACAAGGCAATTCAAAGGGCTTCACAGTTGCATAAAATTATAAGAAAACGGATCAAATCAATCAGTAAAACAACAACATAAAAATTAATCAATTACAGTAAAAGGCAAGAGTGCAGATGAAATACTTTCAGTTTTCATCTGCTCGGGTAAAAAGAGCTGTTTTCAGCCTGGATTTGAACATTGTCAGAGTTGAGGCCTGTCTCACATCCTCATGAAGACTGTTCCAGATTTTAGCTGCATGAAACTGAAACGCAGCCTCACCGTGTTTAGTCCTGACTCTGGGAACCACCAGGAGACCCCTCCCTGAAGTTCTCAGGGCCCGAGATGGTTCATACGGCTCTAACATGTCAGAGATGGACTTTGGTGCTAAACCAGGAAACGACTTGTACACAAGCAGAGCTGTTTTAAATTCTATTCTCTGAGTGACAGGAAGCCAGTGCAGGGACCGGAGCACTGGACTAATATGGTGGTATTTCCTGGTTCTTGTCAGGACTCGAGCAGCAGCGTTCTGGATGTTCTGCAGCTCTAACAGCTCGTTTAGAAAGGCCAGTGAGCAGCCGTTACAGTCGTCTAACCTGCTGGAGACAAACGCATGGATGAGTGTCTCCAAGTCTGGTTTTGACACTATTCCTCTGATCTTAATGTTTTTCAGATGGTAAAAAGTTATTAATGTTATTGCTTTGATGTGGCTGTTTAAGTTCAGGTCTGAGTCCATGATTACTCCTAGATTTCTAACCTGATTTTTTGGTTTTAGAGAGAGAGACTCAAGGTGACTGATAACACTTTGTCTTTGTGTCTGTGGGACAAAAACAATGATCTCAGTTTTGTCTGAGTTTAGTTGGAGAAAGTTGTTTTGCATCCACAAACTGATCTGTTCGATGCAGTGACAGAGAGTATCTACAGGCCCATGTTCACCTGTATCAGTGACAGAGAGTATCTACAGGCCCATGTTCACCTGTATCAGTGACAGAGAGTATCTACAGGCCCATGTTCACCTGTATCAGTGACAGAGAGTATCTACAGGCCCATGTTCACCTGTATCAGTGACAGAGAGTATCTACAGGCCCATGTTCACCTGTATCAGTGACAGAGAGTATCTACAGACCCATGTTCACCTGCATCAGTGACAGAGAGTATCTACAGGCCCATGTTCACCTGTATCAGTGACAGAGAGTATCTACAGGCCCATGTTCACTTGTATCAGTGACAGAGAGTATCTACAGGCCCCTGTTCACCTGTATCAGTGACAGAGAGTATCTACAGGCCCATGTTCACCTGTATCAGTGACAGAGAGTATCTACAGGCCCATGTTCACTTGTATCAGTGACAGAGAGTATCTACAGGCCCCTGTTCACCTGTATCAGTGACAGAGAGTATCTACAGGCCCATGTTCACCTGTATCAGTGACAGAGAGTATCTACAGGCCCGTGTTCACCTGTATCAGTGACAGAGAGTATCTACAGACCCATGTTCACCTGTATCAGTGACAGAGAGTATCTACAGGCCCGTGTTCACCTGTATCAGTGACAGAGAGTATCTACAGGCCCGTGTTCACCTGTATCAGTGACAGAGAGTATCTACAGGCCCATGTTCACCTGTATCAGTGACAGAGAGTATCTACAGGCCCATGTTCACCTGTATCAGTGACAGAGAGTATCTACAGGCCCATGTTCACCTGTATCAGTGACAGAGAGTATCTACAGACCCGTGTTCACCTGTATCAGTGACAGAGAGTATCTACAGGCCCATGTTCACCTGTATCAGTGACAGAGAGTATCTACAGGCCCATGTTCACCTGCCGTCAGTGACACGTAGATCTGAGTGTCATCTGCGTAGTTGTGGTACGACACATTGTTGCTGTTGATTAGCTGACCCAATGGAACCATGTACAAGTTGAATAAGAGCGGCCCCAAGATTGACCCCTGGGGGACTCCACAGGTCATGGCAATTTTGTCTGAGACACAGTTGCCAATTTCGACAAAGTGCGTCCTGTCCTCGAGATAGGACTTGAACCCGTTTACTGACCCTGGAGCAGCAGGAGCACGTGGTCGATGTCGAGGCCGCGGCTCTTCTCCATCAGACCACCGTCTCTGGAGTCCGACGCCATCTTTCTCAGGGAGATGCTTCGCAACACATGGTCAATCTGCGAAAAACAGTAACACACACAAGGGACGGAGTTTAAAATAGGCCAGTGCGAGCGCTGACAGAACGGGAGAGTGAAGGAAAACAACGGAAGAAACAAAACCCCAGCGCTGTATCTTAAAAAAAAAAAAAAAAAAAAAGCTCAGACAGTCAGTTTAGTAGAATATGTGCCTCCTGTTAGTTTAGTTTATTTGTTTATTTGAGCAGTATACATTCTGCTCAAAAGGAGTGGGCTGAAGCAAGAAGCTTATGAGCGCCGATCCCCAAATTCAGTGCAATAAAAAAGTCAATTTCCTACAGTTCCTATGCTGAGTGGTGCATTAAAAGACAAGGTTTTGAGCCCGTTGGGAGGATTCCTCTCAACAGATCCACAACCTGCCAACCCTAATACTCAATTTGTAAATCTGAGAAATAGAATGACAACCGTTCCAAGCAGCAACAGAAATAATTACACATAATTGATCCCACTGCTCCCCCTAGTGGCAACGCATTTCTTCTTCTCTGTATATTTCAAAAGTCATTTGTTTGTATTTATATTTGAACAGGTTGATGTTTGGACATCGTTTCAATTCCATCTCCAGTTTATTCCACAATTGTTCACCATTAACTGTTGGACTAAAACTTTTCAAAGTTGTGCTATGTTTCTGAATCCTAAAGTTTAATTCATCACGTAATTCATAACGACCAGTACGTTCTTGGAACCTTCTTTGTATTTGGCCCGGTAACAGTTTGTACTTTGCTCTGTAAAACATCTGTACAGTTTGGAACTCAACAATGTCACAAAACTTCATGATCTTTGAATTTAAAAATAATGAGTTTGTGTGGTCCAAAAAGCCCAACTTTATGAATTACTCGGAGAGCTCTTTTTGCAACAATACTATTGGTTTAACTGTGTTTTTATAAGTACTGCCCCAAACCACAGTACAATAATATAAATAGGGCAAAATCAGAGAACAGTATAAGGTATGTAGAGCTTTGATGTTTAAAATGTGCTTTGCTTTTGCCATTACTGAAATGCTTTTTCATTTTCGTAGATACATCGCCGTGCGAAAGTACTAATACACCTTGAACCTTTGCACATTTTGTCATGTTTACAACCCTAAACACAAAGATTTTATTTAGAATGTTTTACTGAAAGTTCACACACAAGTAACAGACAACTGTGAGGTGAAAGCAAAATGATACATGATTCTGTTATTTTTCAAAAAATAGAAAAGTGAAAAGTGGGACGTGCATAAGTATTCATACAGCGTGACTTAATACTTTGTGGAACCCCCTTTTGCTGCAATAACAGCAGCAAGTCTTCTGGGGTTTGACTCTACAAGGTTTGCACATGTAGAGACCGACATTTGAGCCCATTCCTCTTTACAAAACAACTCAAGCTCTGTCACATTAGAAGGAGAGCGTTTGTGAACAGCAGTTTTCAGGTCTTTCCACAGATGTTCAATAGGATTTAGGTCAGGACTTTGACTGGGCCGTTCTAACACATTAATATGTTTGTTTTGAAACCATTCCATTGTAGATGTTTGTGTTTAGGGTCATTGTCCTGCTGGAAGGTGAATCTCCGCCCCAGCCTCAATTCTCTTGCTGACTCCAGCAGGTTTTCCTCCAAAATGTCTCCGTATTTGGCTCCATCCATCTTCCCAACTATTCTTACAATCTTCCCAGTCCCGCTGAGGAAAAGCAGCCCCATAGCATGATGCTCCCCCCACCATATTTGACACTGGGGATGGTGCACTGAGGACGATGAGCAGCGTTAGGTTTGCTCCATACATAACGTTTTGCATTTGGGCCAAAAAGTTCAAATCTTGGGAAATCTTTGTATAACTTAACGCTTTAAACTTCTCCACAGCTTTATCCCTGACCTCTCTGGTTAGCTCCTTGGCCTTCATGATGTTGCTAAGTGACCAATACACTCTGACCATAGCTCTGAGGCCCTCACAGAACAGCTGGAATTATACTAAGAGCAGATTACACACAGGCGGCCTCTATTTAATGGTGTGAACTTTCTGCAGTCATTAGGAATGTTATAAAGGCAATTTAATGCACTCAGAAAATGCTGTATGAATACTTATGCACGCCCCACTTTTCTCTTTTCTATTTTTTGAAAAATAACAGAATCATGTATCATTTTGCTTTCACCTCACAGTTGTTGTAAACATGACAAAATGTGCAAAAGTTCAAGGTGTATTAATACTTTCGCAAGGCACTGTATATATTTAATGAGACTTCCAAGTACTTCTGTCATCTGTAATAACACCAAGGAATTTGATTTCATGCACTCGCTCGATAACAACAGCGAGTGCATGTTTGTATTTGTCTCCCGTCTGCTCCTGACAGTTCCTCTGATGTGACGCTTGTGGACGCGTGTTCTCACCGCGATGTCAGAGCTGGCACCGGCAGCGCCCGCTTTAGAAAGTGTTCACGGTTTGATCTAACTCGCGGAGGCAGAAACGCCACACACATCCAGAGGCCCACCGCTCAGGTCGACTTTAAACATCGAGAATATCACACATAATGTTACTGGGATCAAATCAATAGCACCGTCTTTATGGAAATAACAAGCAATCCCATTTATGAACTGCAGTCGCTCTTACCTGGAGGGAAAGTTGTTTGATTGAATTTGTGCTTATGCAAAGTAGTGGCTTATAAGGGCGTCTAAACTTTATTCATGGTGGGTTTCATATTGAGCAGACCCTGCCACAGAAGGTCCTTCCTACCGGCTGTCCTTGTACTGTTCTCACTCCCTTCACTTTAGCAAAGGAGGGATAACAACATAAACTACATTTTGCACTTGTACAGTTATCCTCTATTTGATTTACAGACAGGTATTTATAAATATAAAAACAATTCTACGGTTTATTAAATGTATTTGTGTCTTTTATATATCGTTCCTCATGACACTTGAATTTGATAACTGGAGGTGTTGGGAGGAGACTTCAGGGAAGACCCAGGACACACTGGAGGGACTCCGCCTCGGGATCCCCCCTGAAGGGCACAAGGAAGTGTGCGGGGAGAGGGAAGTCTGGGCATCTCTGCTCAGACTTCTGCCTTTGTGAACCGGCACCGGATAAAACTGACTAAAATGGATGGATAGATGGATTAATAAAGTTATATCTTGTATGTTATGATCCTAAGTGTATAAGGCGTGGTTCTGTGAAACTCAAACTTAAATGTTAGTCATCAAGGTTATGATCGTGTAGAATTATTACTTGCAGTAAAAAGTAACATCTGTCACAATGTTTGCCAACTCAGCAAGAAGCCTGAGATCCAACTAAAATGGGTAAATATGTGTAGTAACTCCACATATGCATACAAAGGTGAATGGACTCAACTTATATAGCGCTTTTCTACCTTTATCAGGCCTAAAGCGCTTTACAGAAAGGAACCAGTCACCCATTCACTCTCTCAGTTTCGATACTTTATCAAACTTTATTGCTATATTTTCAATACTTGTGTTTGGAGGCATTTTTATCCTGCTCTCTTTGTTTTCCAGTAACAGTTACACAACACTATAAACCATGCCGTGCATCTTGTCACGTCTCCAGCCCGGTTTTAAACCCGCGTAGGAGAGTGGAAGGGGCCTTTTGATTTGGCAGCCCCGCGTTGGACCGCATGACTGACGGGACACAGAGCGGCGACAGGTGACGGCGCCAAAATAACCACCTGCTCTCGGCTCCAGCGAATACCTCCGCCTTTGTTTATGTGTCGTTCTGGAGACGCAGGCTCAGGAGGGGCGTAAGGGAGTCAATTAACCCAGTCCTGTAGTCACTTCATTTGGTGTGGAGCGGATTTTGCCCATTTTTCGACCAAACCTTTACTTACAAGTGTCCAATTTGGTATTAAACGTTGCCGAAAAGGATTTTGTTTTGCAGAAAAGCCATGAACCCTTGTTGTGTCCTTCAATTTTGCACCCTTTAAAGACCCCAATGTAAAAAAATGTACACTTGAAAAAAGAGCCTGAAAATTACCACACATTAATATTTTTTTTCCAGTGGCTTTCCGATCAAAATTACCCAAGGGCAATTGTTAAAAAAGTCAATGCAGGTGTCATTTTCTATGATGGTTTAAAAGATAAGCCTATGCTATAAATAGACAGGAAAGTGTTTTCATTTTGAACTGTGACTCATTACAACTTCATCTATTTTGTTGGATTTCCAAAGGACTAAGATGAGGTCATGTCTTTGTCACAAGATTATGAAATGTAGCTCTGCAATAGTTGTTGGCCAGAGATCATTCTTTGGTGCAACTTTAGCCAAGTCCGCTCCGCCATCAACAACTCCTTTATGCTGATGAATGCAGTCCGTGTTTGATTACTGAGGCACTGAACAAGTAAAGAGGCAGCATCCCCATTCAAACATGTTGGCATTATTATTGTATTGCATTAGTTCGGCCGTGATCTGGAAGCAGAAGTCACCTCTGAGCATTAGCGCGTGTTAGCTCTGACGCTGAATGTGAAAGTTTAAACCCCTTTGGTCCGGTATCTCAGTAATGTAATGTCAGGCTGTTGTCTGTCAGCTGCACGGGCGACTTTAGAGACGCAGACACTCGAGCGGACGTGGGATTTAGGCAAAGACACACCGGCTACGGACCGGATTCAGCGCGGCCTTAAACATGGGTCTCCACAGGGAACGGACCGGTCGCGAGGCCAAGGGTTGTGCTCAAGTGACCTCAAAATATCCCAGATTGAGGCAAAGGACAGGCCTGAATATTATGAAATAAAATAGCCTTTTAACTTAAAGCAATAGGCCACCGTTTTTCCATAGTGAGATATGTTCTTACCTGAGCTTAGACGAGTTCATCTGTACCTGTCTGGTCTCCACGTGAGCCTAACGTAAACACAGCACAGACGGCGTTAGCATTTAGCCGTTAGCATTAGCCTCTCTCTTCTCCTCTATAGCTCCAAGCGAGGTGAAGATAGAAGCTTCCAAACTCTTCCACGTTTTCCCTATTTAAATATGGTTACATGAAGTTTTCTTTGGCATCAGAAAACAGAAAACAAAACAATAATGTTTGGAAGATGAACAAATTGACAATATTGGGTTCGTCTCCAATGTCAAGAAATGTGTGAAAATCGGGAATAAACTTGGGGAGAAATTTGGAGAAATTAAGACAATAATGAGGAAAAATTAGAAAAAAAAGGAAATAATGTGGAAAACTTGAGAAAAATGGGGAGAAAAAATAAATTGGGCAAACATGGGGAATTTCACTTCCTTTAATGCGGTCCCTGGACCAACAGCATCAAAACGTGGATCAGTTTTTTTGTTTCAGTTCCTGCTTTCGATACTTTCATGTTTTCGATACATGTTTTAGTCCATAACATTTTTTTTTTGGTAATTTTTTCATTATTTCCAACACATAACAATGTCTGAGCATAGAAAAGACATCCACTAACAAAATCATCAACAGTACAGATCAGAGCGCTTCTGCAGGAGAAGAAGAAACGACCAGGATCGCTCAAAGTTGAGTGAAGATAAATTCTATGTTGCAGTTAAAAGCGCAAAAAACTTAACTTTCCGTGACCTGTCCCCTTTAATACCTATATTCTCGAAGCCTATCCACAAAAAACAAACACCGGCACAAAGTCTTTTCTGCCACAAAAATTAACAAAGGTTAAAAAAAAAACACATCAAAGTCGAAGTTTCAAGTCGGTAAATCACACACCTCTGTCTGAAACTATGACATCTGCTTCTAGAATGTCCTGAACGCAACCCTGTGGTGCAGAATGGCAGCTTTGTCTCCGTCAGATTGCCCCAGGGCGGAACACCCTCATCCCCAGGATGTGACTGGGAACAGGAGGGGGGCGGGAAATCACGATTATACGCCTCGATAGAGAGAACACGTGTAGGACAACGGGAACCTTTTTATCTGCACTGGCTTTTGCACATTTTCCCATTCCGTTAATCACTTTGAGTCAAGGCAACTTTATTTGTAGAGCACAATTCATACACGAGGTGATTCAAATGGTAATGGTCTCAACTTATATAGCGCTTTTCCACCTACATTAGGCACTCAAAGCGCTTTACAGCAGGGAACCTCTCACCCATTCATACACCAATGTACGCAGACAATTCAAAGTGCTTCACAGTTGCATAAAATTAAAAGAAAACAGATCAAATCAATCAATAAAACATCAACATAAAATTAATCAATGACAGTAAAAGGCAAGAGTGCAGATAAAATACTTTCAGTTTTCATCTGCTCGGGTAAAAAGAGCTGTTTTCTGCCTGGATTTGAACATTGTCAGAGTTGAGGCCTGTCTCACATCCTCATGAAGACTGTTCCAGATTTTAGCTTTAGCCTCAGCGTGTTTAGTCCTGACTCTGGGAACCACCAGGAGACCCCTCCCTGAAGTTCTCAGGGCCCGAGATGGTTCACACGGCTCTAACATGTCAGAGATGGACTTTGGTGCTAAACCATGAAAAGACTTGTACACAAGCAGAGCTGTTTTAAATTCTATTCTCTGAGCGACAGGAAGCCAGTGCAGAGACCGGAGCACTGGACTAATATGGTGGTATTTCCTGGTTCTTGTCAGGACTCGAGCAGCAGCGTTCTGGATGTTCTGCAGCTCTAACAGCTCGTTTAGAAAGGCCAGTGAGCAGCCGTTACAGTCGTCTAACCTGCTGGAGACAAACGCATGGATGAGTGTCTCCAAGTCTGGTTTTGACACTATTCCTCTGATCTTAATGTTTTTCAGATGGTAAAAAGCTGATGATGTCATTGCTTTAATGTGGCTGTTTAAGTTCAGGTCTGAGTCCATGATTACTCCTAGATTTCTAACCTGATTTTTTGGTTTTAGAGAGAGACTCAAGGTGACTGAGAACACTTTGTCTTTGTGTCTTTGGGACAAAAACAATGATCTCAGTTTTGTCTGAGTTTAGTTGGAGAAAGTTGTTTTGCACAAACTGATCTGTTCGATGCCGTGACAGAGAGTATCTACAGGCCCATGTTCACCTGCCGTCACTTGAGTATGGATTTTAAGTTGCCTTTTCATGTATTTGTAGTTGCGACTAATTGTTCTTCTAGAAGGTCAAGGTTCATACAGTCGAAGTCGAATTTAATGCTTTTTAATCAGCAGTTAAACAATGCCACAAATAAATCTGAGCATTTGTGACTTCTAAAGGCTTGCAAAATGACTTTAAACATAGGTACAGTTCATTTAGCTATTTAAAACTAAAGTGGACAATCAATTAACCTCTGTAAAAATCTATATTATAATATAATAAATCTATAGCTACACCTTATTCAGCCTCACTAAATGATTAATTAACCTGTAAACCGGGGGCATTTTCTCCAGTTCGGCTTTGCCCAAATTTAAAAGCTTCTCGACTGGAGAGGAACAGTGTAACGCCTTATTTGAAAGCTAAGACCTACAAAAGTGGTCGTAACTTTTATGTCACGTCATCATCATCCTCATCCTCATTTTCATCTCATTTTTGTTGCTATTTTGACGCTTTTTCCAAGAAGCTTTTAGATTTGGATAAAGCCAAACTGGATAAAATGTGCTCGGTTCAGGTGGGGGTTAAGAGGTTAACAATAAATTCATCGTGAACAATTCATTAGTTAAACGCCGTGGCCGCCGGCTGCTCTGCTTTGTGACGACGACACTGGGGCCATTCCTGTAGTACCTCCATATAGCCGCTAGTCCCCCATTGGAATGCATTGCACCTAACCATTCATAACTGCATACATGCTATATTACACCATGATTAAACCACATATTAATGAGTAATAATTGTATAAATGATTATAAACTAAACTGCAATGCATGACCTTATCAGTCAGCTACTAACAGTTAGTTAAAGGTGCATTAAGCAACTTTTTATGCGGGAAAAATAGTTGATATTTGTGCGTATTTGACCTTGTAGTGGCCCAGCGCCTGTACCGTTACTTTCCATCACAGTGGTCTCTATACTATTTAGATGTCTTCATTTTATTCATTTAATTAAAAACGAAATAAACAACTTCATAAACAACTCTAGCGGTGATTATTAATAAACCGCACAGACTGGAATCATTTCGGTAACAGTAAAAACGATTACCCCTTTATTCAGTTCATATTTAGGCTGTTGATCACATGTTTTTGCTCCTGAATCACACGCGCTCAGTAAACCTGTGCAACTGAAGGCGGCGGCAGATCATTGTGTCGTTGGGATGGGTATAAAAGTGTGAATGCTGCGGAGCCGGTCACGTCAGAGTCACGCCCGTCGCTAAAATCATATAAAGCGTGAGTCATGCTTTCGCTATTAACAATAACAGGGTCACAGCTGGAGGTTACAGGAAAAACATCACTGCTGACCTTCTGCTCACTGCTCAATGCGTTTTAGACCCATATTTGTTTAACCCCCACCTGGACACGTTTGCTCCGGTTTGGCTTTATCCAAATCTAAAAGCTTCTTGAAAAAAGCGTCAAAACAGCGAGAAAAATGAGACAAAAACAAGGATGAAAACACAACGAAAATGTGACAATAGGCTGTAACATTTTAGATTTGGGTAAAGCTGAGCTGGAGAAAATGCACTTGGTTAAGGCGGGGGTTAAGAGTTTGATGAACTTGTGCAGTTAAAAAAAAGCCAAGAAATGTTGATTTAATGCCAGTCGGAATCCAGATTCTAAACTGTAAAGCAGAGGCAAGATTGTTTGGTGGAGGGCCGATTTTCTTCATTGCCAAAACGCCAAGGGCCAAAACTAAGAATTGTAGCCCAAAGTAAAGCACCTTTTTTTCTACAAATATTAGTTTTAGTTATCACATGAATACATGTTCTCTTAAAATCCTCTTGGGGGCCAAAGGTTTTATGCTGGAGGGCCGGATTTGGCCCCCGGGCCTGACGTAGCCTACCCCTGCTGTAAAGTGTGTCAGTGTTGAACTGTGACGGCAGGGGTTGCTTTATTAGAGGCGTAGGGCTGATTTATTCAAGACATTCAGGTTCAGACACAAATCAGCAGATTCCAAAACTAAAAACGGTAAGTCTCTGTCTCTTATGGTTCTGGTATAAGCAAAAGTCAGAATATAAAAACTTAAACTTGTAACTGATCTTCATCGCGAGGTTTCTCAGGCGTAGGAACCTGTAGCTGATTCTGATTAGTGTCTGAGATCAGCAAAGCGATGGACTTCACAAATATATTATTATTTAGCATTACTCACGTTGTGTCAAATCTGTTAAATCTTACAGACTGTCACTTTAATGCTTTCTCCTGCCACACGGAAAGCTTGTTTTACTTTGGGGCACCCTGCGATGATCTCGGGAGAAGCCACAGCTGCCTTTTGATCATTCAATCCCGGTAATTGCTCCAGGATTGAGCCGCACGTGTCTGGTGTGACCTCTGCTCCTGCCTGTCAGGGTCACACGCCCCTCGCCGTGTGCAGCTCAGGCCTGGGTTTAATCCACAGGAGATTATCAGGCGGAGTCCGACTGCCTCACCCTCTCAATCCCGGACGTTTAACAGTGAACATGCAGTACAGGCGATTTAGTGCTACTATACTGTAACTCCAGATCCTTCTGCCAGTGACACTTTGTCAGCGGTTCCCAAACTTCTCAGGCCCCTAAATTTATCATGTAAGCTTTTCAGGGCCCTCAATTTGAATCGTTTTTGGTGCTTATAAAAAAGAAAAAAAGAGAACCCAGAGACTTTCTGATGTTGTCTAAGTGCACAAAATAGTTTTCTTCCTCTAAAACTGAGTTTTCCCCAGTCTGATCCTCTTCCTTCTCTCGCCCTGATGCTCTGAGCGGAGGCACAGCAGCAGCAGCTCCGCCCCTTTGCCCTTGAGTCTCCATGGAAACGGTTGTCAATCACAGCAGAGGCATGAGGATGAGAAAACTAAAATGCTTTTGAAAACTCCATGTCTTATTTAGAAGTTTTACTTTTGAGAACCGCCACCTTAACGTGGTGGAGGGGTTTGAACACTCGAATGATCCTGGAGCTCTGTTGTCGGGGGCTTGGTGCCCCTGGTAGGGTCTCCCATGGAAAATGGGTCCTAGGTGACGGGTCAGACAAAGAGCGGTTCAGAAGCCCCTTATGGGAGACCAACAGGCCCGGTTAGAACCATGAGGCCGTCCTTCTGTGGACCCACCACCTGCAGGGGGCGCCATAGGGGCTGGTGCAGCTCCAACAGCCCCCACGACCCGGCAACGGACAAGTGGAAGAAGATGGATGGATGGATGGACTTCTGAGAGCAGACAAGAAATATTTCTAAGAGAAATAACATTTTTAATGGGCCTAACATTGGGCTATATTATGAATCTAAATATGACTGGTCTGGACTCTGAGCAGTTTTCTTATTATGAAAGATCAGGAGACCTTTAAAAGTACAAAAACAATTTTTATTTCGCTTTGATCGCATTCGCTTCTCCAGCCCTTTCGTTGTAGCTTCCCACACGCTCTGCACAACGAGGGCTCTTTGAGAAAAGGTCACACTGTAATAGAAGCAGTGGACGGCAGATCCCGGCTCAAACGCCTCACGCAAAACGAGCGCACCTCCGGATCCGCGGCGCATTTTTGCAAAACCAACTCGCTCCCGATCGCGGCGACGCCCGATCGCCGTACGTCACATGGAACGCGGGTGTCGCACGTTGTCAAGAGCGACAAAGTGCGGCGCGTGTCGCTGGGAATGCGGACACAGAAATAGACCCGGGTGCACGAGTGTGGCTCCGGTTCACGCTGCACAAGTCCTTGAGGCAAAAGCAGAGGACCTTTTATGACGTAACTGTAAAATATCAAAGTGAAAGCATGTTTAGGGGGAAAGTTAAAGCGATAGTATTTACCGTTTGGCTTTGGAAAAGACAGAAATCCGCTGAAATCAGGAAAATGTAAGGCCCGATAGAGAAAGAAATGTGTTAGGACTAAACTAGAACTTTGGGCCAGAATGAACCAGGAAACAGGAATAGGTGGTGGTCAAAGTACTTGATTTAATTAGTAAAAAGAAGTAAAAGAACAGATACTACTAGTAAAACATTGCTCCACAAAGTTAGTTACTCAGTTAAATCATGACTTGAAGTACTGATGTATTTCAAGTAGAAACCACAAGTCATTAGATAGATAGATAGATAGATAGATAGATAGATAGCAGCTCCATATCAACACAAACACAAGGACACAGATATAAGACACTTCACATAGACATGAAAAACAATTGTCCACTCATCGCCTCTACACGCTTTGATTTAAAGGGATATTTCAGGATTTTTGACATAGGGCCTCATTTCCTAGTTATCCAGAGTGTTGTTGATGTCTGGAGATTTGTTTTTTAATTTTAATTCATGCAGTCCTTATATTTGAAGAGTCTAGTGGCGCTAGGCTAATGCTAGGCTAGCGCATTTCTATGGTATCAGTTAGCCTGCATTAAAAACAGTCTGGCCCGCTCCACAGTCTGAGGCAAATCACCTATAACACCAGACTAACGATACAAATGTCTGTGTCGATAGAATCATTTTTGAAATATACCTGGCCTTGCATCACAAGAATTACCGCATTTTGAGGGACTATTTTCTAGCAGATCACTCCGCCGCTGCATAGCTTACAACCACGAAGCTGATGCTGCTTAAATATAAGTTATTTTAAATGCAAAATGGTTCAAATGATTCTATCGACACAGACATTTATATCGTAAGTCTGGCGTTATAAGTGATTTACCTCAGACTGTGGAGCGGGTCAGACTGTTTTTAATGCAGGCTAACTGATACCATAGACATGCACTAGCCTAGCACTAGCCTAGCGCCACGAAACTCTTCAAATATAAAAACTGCATGAATTAAAAAATATATATATATATCTCCAGAAATCAACAACACTCTGGATAACTAGGGAATGAGGCCCTATGTCAAAAATCATGAAATATCCCTTTAAGCTCCTCATTCAGTTGAGAAAACAAATGTGCAGCTTCAAAAAACACCTGCACGGCAACACAACGGGGACAATGTCTGTAAGCGGCCAAATGTAGTGGAGCAAAAGTAATATAGTTTCAATTAAAATCTCGGTCCGGTAAAGTACAGACTCTGGAAAACACGACTCAAGTGCAGCGCTTACTTTGTTCCCGATCACCCCTGGGAATAAACAACACAAAGCAGGTCCAAACTAAACTGGGACTGAAATAGGTTTAAAAGAAGCTCAGAATCCAAGCTCTGCATGAAACAGGACAAAACAAGAACTTTAATTTAATTTCAGCAACCTCTAAGGCCTGACTCAACCTGGACCAATTGTTTCAGAACTACAATGCTAAATCAAACTTGAACTAGGTCTGCACTGCCCTCGCCTGCACCGCACGAAGCAGCCCACGTCCCACCAAAGCACCCTCAAAAAACCACCTCAAAAAACCCCTGTCACCTCAATGTTGACTTACCGTACTCGAAGATGCAGGGAGATCCGAGTCCAGATCGGTTTTGTTGATGTTTATGTCTTGGGTTGTAGCTTGGAAAGGAAGAAACTTGGACCGGCGGATCGGCAGAAGGGCAGTCAGTCAAGAGCGGCCGGGGAGGGAGCGGGGGAAGTGTCACCAGAGAAGGGGGCTCTCTCCGCGGCTAAATTTAGACAAACACACCCCTCGTTTTAGACGCTGGCACTGGAGCCTGTCACCTGTGGGGCAGAGGTTCAAAGAGAGAGAGAGAGAAAGGCCAATGCACAGAAGTGATATTGCAATATTAGTTGAAGAAATATCAATATCGCAAGAAGCTGCATTATACGGTGGAATAACTGAGGTCTTACATTAACAGAGATTTTTATATCTGTCACTAACACAGCCTAAAAAAATACATTTCAGAAACCAAGAAATATAACATATAACTTGCACAAAATACAGAATATATATAATAAAATGCAGCACCAAATGAAGTTGGACACTGGAGCATAAGATGTGCAGCTGCGTGTAGTTAATGTCATCAAAACAAAACACGGAAAGCGAAGGAAAAGGAAATCTCTGACTGCGCTTCTGCGGTGGTATCATTACTAGTATTTTCAATTTATATTTTGCAAAAAGTAACTCAGAAGTAACTCAAAGTAGTGTAACTCTGCTACATTTTTTAAACAGTAATATGTAATACAACCATATTACCTTTTCAAACGGTAACCATCCACCCATCCATTTTGTTCCGCTTTATCCGGGGCCGGGTCGCGGGGGCAGCAGTCTCAGCAGAGATGCCCAGACTTCCCGATCCACGCACACCTCCTCCAGCTGATCTGGGGGGACCCCGAGACGACACCAGGCCAGCTTAGAGACATAGTCCCACCAGCGTGTGGGACTATGTCCACGAGGCCTCCTCCCAATAGGACATGCCTGGAGCACCTCCCGAGGGAGGCGACCAGGAGGTATCCGGAACAGATGCCCTAGCCACCTCAGGAGGAGTAGCGACTCGAGTCCGAGCTCCTCCCGGGTAACTCAGCTCCTCACCCGATCTCGAAGGGTGCGCCCAGCACCCTTTGATACACGGTAACTAGTATACTAATATATGATTTTAAAGTATTTTGCCCAGCACTGATCGTGACCTAATAATGTTATGTGCAAAAGTTTAGTTTTAGTAAAAATTTTAGCTTTGTTTTGAAGCTGATAGTGTTTTCTAATAGGCTTGTTTTGGCACAATTCAACCTAATGTGTTGAAATAGTAAACATTTTGCAATATTGTTCGCTCAACATTCAAGTGAGTTTGCTAGTTCATTCTCATACCATGCAGCAAATGTGTATTCCTTTTATTGGTCACAAGACATGATTAATAAATTAGTCATTGAAGCCTCGTTATTTCTTTTTTTTAATAGAATATTCCAAGTCTAAATCAAGGATAAAGGAGATAAATTGGTTATCAAGATGCTAACTAAGTCCTGACTGATTGTAGCTAGTCGTCAAATATGTCAGCGTTTGTGCTAGCTTCTGGCAGCTTCCTAAAAACAAAAGTATTTAAAGCTAACTGGGCTGTATCTTTTATGTGGCATGATCTAAATCTATCAAAACAATGAGTGCACAGATGATTTAACTCAGTTCCTCTTCGTGTATTTTTAGAACGAATAAAAACTTTCACCAAACTAGCCAAGTTGTGTGATGCGTGGGATTTCATTTGCATGAGTTGCTATGGACTATGCGCCATTAAAGTTAATATATAAAAGGAAAAAAGTACTTTATTTTTAGAATTAACATTATGACAGACTAACAAACTTACCTGGAAAATAACAAAGTGAGTTTCTTTTTTCTTTTTCTTTTTTTACCTCAAATCAAACAGTCACGGTTTTCGAAAAGGCGCTCATGGGCTGCAGTATATTCAATGAACGCTAGATGGCAGCGTTGGACAATGAAACTTTACACTATGGACCTATAAAGTGCAACAATAAATTACGCACTTTTATTTATTTTTTCACCCTGTCAAATGAGTAGAAGTAAGGAACACAATAACAGAATATGTTATTTTTGTGTATTCTAATTGTGAAAAGTTGGACAAATGTATTTTTTGAGGTATATTTTAGATGCTTCTCTGTATTTTCCTACTTTTTAACTTGTACTAAGTGGAGACGTGAGGCCTGTGTGATCATTTCAAACACTTCAAAGACAACAGCAGTTTGATTTATTTTGGAGAATGATTTTTACGTCGGTTTATGTCGGCTTAACTGTGTGAATAAAAAACAGTAAAATTGTGTTTGGCTTCACGCTGCGTTTGTCCCTAAGCAAGGAAAAAAGTAACGTGTGATTAATTAAAATTCATATTATTAATTGCATTCAACCTTATGTAATTAATTAATTGACTGGAATTAATCGAAAAAAGTTCCGGCCCCAATACTGTAGCTATATAAATAATTACTAAAAATCCATCTAGATATATGGCTCCTTCTCCGCAGAAGGACGGCCTCATGAGTCTGAGCCTGTTGGTCTCTCATAAGGGGCTTCTGAACCGCCCTTTGTCTGACCCGTCACCTGTCCCATGACACCTAGGTTTGTCATGGGAGACCCTACTAGGGGCACAAAGCCCCCAACAACATGGCCCCCTGGATCATTCGGGTGCTCAAACCCCACCACCACGTTAGGTAATAATAATAATAATAATAATTAGGGCCGGGACTTTTTTTGATTAATTGCGATTAATTAATTACATGAGGTTTAGTGCGATTAAAAATATTAATCGAAATTAATCACACTTTGCTTTCCACACTTCAGTTTCCTTTTTTCCTGCAGACGCACAATTAATGGCAATATTGCACTGGTCTGTTGGACTTGGTTGAACAAAAATAAACAATAATTTGTAGCTTAAGCTCATGTATACAGTCATTATTCAATGGTACACTAAAAATCCTTATGAAAAAACCTACTTCTCACTGTTCTCAGGTCAAATATTTATATGCGATTAATTAATTACAAAGCCTCTAATTAGATTTTTTTTTTTTTAACGAGTCCCGGCCCTAATAATAATATATTTCTTATATCTTATATTTACAAGTTGACCCCCGTCTGCACAGCCTCGAGCTCCGCCTCTGTTGCTATGGGCCGAACGGGACGAGCCTTCCGCTGTTGGCCCACCAAAACTAACCCTGCGTTTATGCGTGTTTGCGATATTTCCCTACAAAAAAGCCACATTATGTACACGTTTCTGCTTCTACAAACGCACCCCGACCATAACGAGCACACGTCGACCGTTGAAGTCGTTATTGCCAGTTGAAATCACCCAACGGTCTTGTATTAGCATGACCGGCATTAGCATCGACGAACCCCGAGTTAGCTTTTGACTTGTAATCCTCAAAGTAACAACTAGACAGCGGCTAGGTGGGCTAATGTGGAGCTTTAAACGCAGCGGAAAGGCCCCCCGTGGAGACTATTCTGATGGCTGTACGCTGGCTGTGCAGGTAAGACGCCGTTTTAACGTAGCGCCGCGATAAACGGGTGGACCGTGGCCGTTTGGGGACAAAAAAAATGTAGTTATTTAGCCGAAGTGGTGGTAGCATCAAGTCAGGTGTCGAGCTGTTCTTGCTAAACCCTTCATAAACAAAGACAAGATGCACGTGTTGTTGGTGAACGATCCTAATATCGCAGTGTGTGTGTTAGTTGGGGGGCTATTCATGACGGGCTGGGCGTTTTTCTTCTAGATCATCATCAAGGCTGTACCTCAGTTTCAGGGTGTGCTGCTTTGACCGGTGTTGTGTCCCAATTCGCACCCCGTGTAATTATTCGTCCCTGCTCCGTATTCTGCGTTTACCTGGTTTTAATGTGTAAGAATTTGACTTTAAGTTTGGTTGTATCCTAAATAAATGCACCTTTTTATGGCAACGCGTTTGTTTGCCTGAATGTGGCCATTTATGTGTTTGTGCTTTAACCTATAATATGAAACGGCATTAAAGATACGCTGTCCTCCCCCAAGCAAGACGTAGGCCTATATTTGTATATAAATATTTCTTATGTTCGTACTGGATTCGTCCCGGTTGAGACATTTGCAGAAACGTGAATAGTTAGCATATATCCAGCTAACTGTCGCCTGTTATTAGGCTGAACCAAAACTTTGTTTTTTTAACCGAGCACATTTTCCCTATTTCGGCTTTACTCAAATCTAAAAGCTCCTTGACTGGTGTTTACAGCCTATAAGCCTAGTGATGCCTCATTTGAAAGCTAAGACCTACAAAACTGATCTAGGATTTTTCCTCTCATTGCTGCGTTGTCACTTTTTTTTAACATGTTTATGTCGCTTATTTGCTGCGTTTTTGTTGTTTTCTTGACATTTTAAGGTTTTATTTTTTACGTTTTTTGACATTTAAATTTTTTTTTTTAAATATTAAATATAAAAAATAATAATAATAATTGACGAAAAAAATATAATCTTTTTTACGGTGTTACGTTTTTGAGACCAGTTTTTTTTTCTCTTTTTAATTGCTCTTTTAATGCTTTTGCCACATTATTGTCACTCTCATGATGCGTTTTCGTCTCGTTTTTTGTTCTATTTTGACGCTTTTGGATTTGGGTAAAGCTGAAGATGTAGAAACTGCGCTCGGTTCAGGCGGGGGTTACGAGTTTCACTTTGCCCTTTGTTGCCATGGAACACCCGCCCGTCCGCGCTTCGCCTTTCTAACTGTGGGCGGCAGCATTACGCGCAGCCTCTCCAAACCTCCCCAAACTCCGGAGCGCGAAGAAGAAGAAGCAGCGCCGTAGGAAAGCGCACAGGGGAGGGGCAGCTGAACCCACCGCAGTCTCTCTCGGCTGTCACTAGTAGCTTCAACTGCGTGCCCCCCCGATCTCCCGATTCCCTGCGCGTTTCCCCGGGATGCTACCTCCACGTTTCGCCTCGTCAGATGGGAATTCGCCTCGATAGAAATGTGCGCGCACGTGTTCGGAGCCATAAAGGGGTGAGTGAGATGCATCGATAACCTCTGCCTGCCTCCGAGTGATGCTGCTGCTGCTGCTGCGATATGGCACGGCGAAGGTGTGGTGCCTTTCGGGGAGCTTGTCGGTCGCTGATGCGCGCACTACACCGAATTTGGACATGTTAAATTCTAGGACGTTTACGCGTAAGTGTAGTCTCCCGGAAATTCGGTATAGACCCGGTTCTGTATCGATTTAGCTCCTGCTTTAGCACATAGCTTTGGTTTCGTCTTGTCGGACACTTGTTTAATCCCTAGTTCAGCCCGTGGGCAAGTGCACCTCGAGCATAGCCCTAAGTTACCCCCGGTCCAGCACTAGTTCGGTCTTAACGCGGCGCCAGCTCCGAGTCTCGGTTTCCATTGTTGCTGCATGCGCCCACATTCCTCTTGGGTGATTGTTTTGACTCGTAATCGTGTGTAAAATCGATGGGAGGGACGGGGTGTCTGAAAGCACAGTTGGCACCTGGACGGTTTTCACGTGGTTGCGATGACATAATGCGCAAATCTGTACCGTGCTCGCGTGTGTGACCATGCTTTGGAAGCTGCTGGAAACACCTGGAGGGCCGTAGTTCCTTATTGACAAGTGGAGTTGGCGTGACGTTAAGGAACATGGGATACGATGCAGAAATCTTCCCAGGAGTGTCTAGATTGCGGTATTAAACATATATTACGCAATGGTGACAATATAGGAGCGCATTTACATTGTTATTAGTTTATTACCAAGCACAGTGGAGTGGGAAACCGTCCACAATGGAAGGAAATGGCAGGCACAAAACATGGATGTGTGGATTAAACGGTGTGGGGGAAAGTTTCTGCTTTTATTAGCCGATAACATTTGCATTTACAAGAGCTCTACACTGACCTAAAAGACAAAATACTTCACTCTAATCGGGAGTGTATATATTAAAACAAAATGTGTGCAAATAACTCCACTTGTTACAGTATCAACATCGGAGTGAAGCACGTTGTCGGTCGAGGGCATGACCTCTTGAATGCATTTCAACATGTTGGTCAGGAATGGATATCCCCTGTTATATGAGATGGCATCGAGGTGAGGCCGGAGTATTGTTATGGCAAACAGTTTGTGACACAATATCTGCAAGAAGCTACAACGGATCTCAATAACAACATGCAAAAGTCTTGTAGCCATGATTTTCCTCACTTTATCTATTTGATTATGATTTTGTCTAAGTTAAGGGGAGACACTACAGGCAAAACCTTTGGGCCAAATTGGTCTCTTAGAATAAACTCTCATTTGGAAACAGACCAATACCTAATCTTCACAATAACTTGTTTAATTATTGCACGTAGGGTTGGGCCATATCGTATCGCATATCGTTATCGCGATATAATGTTTTGATATCGTTGTAATTTTTTATATCGTTGTGGACACAATATAATTTATGTTGCGCTCCATCAGAGCAGCATAAACGGTGACTGTAGAACACGGGGACACGTGCTGAAAAAGTCAAATGAGATTAAGGATGTAAACTGCTCGAGTAGATCATATTTGTGAGACAATTATGCCGTAAAAAAAAAAAAAGAATAAAATATCACTGAATGAATCTTCCCAATAGGCGTAAGGCTGGGATTTTGAAGTAATTCGTCCATTGTCAATTATATGGTTATCGTGATATTTATTTTTTCATATCATGATATAGATTTTAGGCCATATCGCCCTGCCCTACTTAAACTCTCATTTGGAAACAGAACAATACCTAATCTTTTAGTTTAATTATTGCACTGATTCAGTGTTTCTCCATAGATGTATTTGGGGCCATTTTCTCAAAATGCATTTTTCTCACATTGGTGCAACATCCCCATGTAAGCGACACCTGCGGACTTAAAACTTTCCAGCCTTGGACTGAACAATAGTTTGTAGGGGTGGGTCATACCGTATCGCATATCGTTATCGCGATATCATTTTTTTATATCGTTGTGGACACGATATAATTCATGTTGCGCTCGGCTCCATCAGAGAAGCAGAAACACTGACTGTAGAACGCGGAGACTGGTGCTTAGAATGTAAAATGAAATTAAATGAAACTGCTTGAGTAGATCATATTTGCGAGGAAATTAGTATGCTGTAAAAAAAATATCACTAAATCAATTAATAATAGGCTGAAGGCTGGAATTTAAGTAAATTGTCCATTGTCAATTATATCGTCAAACATATCGTTATATTTCTTTTTTGTATCGTGATATTGATTGGCATAAAAGGCCGTATATGAAAACATCGAGTTTACAGCATTGGAGAAGACGGTTATAAATAAGACAACAGGTGGACAAAAATATGTGAGAATGTACTGGCCTTGCAGGAGTTCCAGCTGCTGTGACCAGAATCTGTACGAGGTTCCGGACATTCATGATCTGCAAAAGCTAATGGCGGCGCCCTCTAATATAGAAATAGGATCGTTTTAAACGTGTCCAGGAGCGTAAAGATTTGAGGATCATCTGACATCTCCATGGAGACGGGATATGCAGTCGTTTACTTATACCACAGCCCTTGTTTTCCTCAAACCTTTCCCCACTCTCCTATAGGCCCATGAAATGCTCACGGTAGCGGTGAAGTGGTGTCAAAACAAACCGTAAAAATAGTCCGTGACCGTGTTATGTAACGGGAGGTCGATGGAGCGAACGGCGGGAAAAGAGACTCTTTGAAACGTTTTCACACTGTCCACGTCCCATCGTTTATTCGTCTATAGAATATTTCAAGTGGAGCTCCCCCCAGAGGGTTTCAACCGTGGACAGGTCGCCTGCGTTACACAAATCGTGCCCTGTAGGAACGGGAGACGAGATGAAAATCGTTCACAAAATGTCAGAAATTCAGCCAATAATGTAATAAAACATCATTGAACTCATTAAACTGTTTTTGATCAGCTTTTGTTTTTTACTGCTTTTTGTTTGTTTTTTAGCACAATCTTCTTTTCACTTGAAGTTTGGTGCAACGATAAGAGAATAGTGATAAATAAAACAAACATTACGATAATGCTCGTTCTCTTGACACAAACTTCCCCTCTCTTCTACAGACTATTATTATAGCCACACCTGCCCTGGGTATGCTGCCAAACTGCCATTGGCCTCTCCGACTATTACCAAGCACTCACTCACACGTGCCCCACATTCAAGCGTACGCAATGTGAGTGAAGTGCTTTACCCAAGGACACGGCGAGGAGGGACTCGAACCGGCGACTAGGGCTGAACGATAGACTAAATTTCATATCTCGATATTTATGCCAGATCTCGATACGATGCGATATCACTACGGGTTCGGTGAAAACCAAGCATTTTTTCTTCCTTCCATCTTCTTCCACTTGTCCGTTGCCGGGTCGTGGGGGCAGTTGTTGGAGCTGCACCAGCCCCTATGGCGCCCCCTGCAGGTGGTGGGTCCACAGAAGGACGGCTTCATGGTTCTAACCGGGCCTGTTGGTCTCTCATAAGGGGCTTCTGAACCGCTCTCTGTCTGACCCGTCACCTAGGACCTGTTTGCCCTGGGAGACATGCGAGATAAAAAATAAAACTGTAAAATACGAAAGCTGATGGAAAAGACACAAAACATCAGGTCATCTAAGAATTTTGAGTAAACGGCACAATATTTAACTGATGTATTACATTATTGGATGAATTAAATTTGTGAACGATTTCCATCTCGTCGGACCAATAACGTAATAATTATTACATTACATATCGGCCGGTAAATAATAATTATTTACATGAGCAAACGCCTGGTAAATGACCCCCATAAAGCCATTTTCTAAATTTAACCAAAATATAAACGCCTTGGATGTTTGTTTTTGTTTCCAGCAGGCGTTACATTTAAAATTGCATAATCTTTTATGCCATCAATCCATCAAAAACGCCAATACACCAGAGTCCAACACACACTGCTGGGGATTCGGCAAATGATTTGTCCATCGTACACACGTTTTCTCAGAAGTTTCCTCTTTTGTCTTAACTTTTTCTAATGTTTGCAAATATTTAGATGCGATAAATAGATGTTTGTGACGCGTCTCGGGTTCCATTCCCCCGCCGGTTTTGATGAATCTCTTTCTCCGCTTTCTTTGTGTGTTGATAAAAGCCTCGGGGTGTGTTCTCATCGTGTGTTCTCCATAGTTGTCCCACAGACCCTCCTCGTCCTCCTCCAGCTGCTGCTGTTTTTACGTCACTGTCCATGAGTCAGAACCAACAACATCATTATTGAATATTGGATTAGTCATCGACATGAATCGGGGTTCACAGTTGGCCTTTTGTTAGAACTTTGAACATCAACTTAAGCAGCGGTGTGTTTGTTATTAATAGTCCACATTTTATTCTTAAAAACCAGCTGCTCCATGAAAGGACTGCGTATAGACTGCAGTACTAGGGCTGCACAACTTTACAAATGTATTTCACTGCAGTAGGGCCGGGTACAGTTGCACTTTTTTCGATACCTGAGTGATACTTTTTCTGAAACCTTGTGTGTCCTTTTTTACATAAAGTACTGGTATATTTTTGCGTTTTGCAGATGTAACATGGGTTGCTCCCTCGTCTCCTACACACCTGCCCCAAGTATTTGATGTGGGAAGTCTTCTTCTCTCTGATACCGATACTCAAATATTTATCTAGAACCAGCAAACGGAACATCGTAAATGTTTTCCATAAAAGACCATCATTTATTTGAGCTGAAACAACCAAGTAACTTCCCTTAATGGAACCTACAGCATCGAAACAAGGAGCTAAAGATATTTTTTTTTTTTATACCTTTATTCTAAACCTTTTTTTAATGCCATACTGGTATCGTTTAACGGTGCCCAGCCCAACATTGCAATATCTCTGTGTTTTAGGTTGAGGTGGGCAGTACATCGTCTACAAGATTATATTGAAGTTGCTATTTACAATATCAAGTTTATCTTCAGTTTCAAGAAAGCGTTGCAAAGACTGTTTTTATACCGTATTTTCCGGACTATAAGTCGCACCAGCCAAAAAATGCTTAATGAAGAAAGAAACAACAGGCTGAATGGGCGTACGCTATGCTAACGTAACACATGGTTAGCTACATGAAGCATAAACAATGAACTAAATAGCCGTCTGGTTTGTTAACGCCACATAAACAGATCAGATAACTATAAACAACATACCAAACTCTCCATCTCAGTCCAAATCACTAACTCCATTGAAATCTTCATCCTCGGTGTCACTTCTGAACAATCGCCTTGGCAACGACCTGGGCACGGAGGCGTAACTGCACTATTGACGAGCCTCTTCCGGCAGCGCGTTTTTTTTTTTTTAAGCTCATCTGCAAACTCGTTCCTCTAGGGGTGGCTATCTAGCTTTTAGCCCATGATTAGCTGGTTTTGTTTACTCCATTGCAGTAACCTCCGCTCTCTCACTCACTCCAAACGTTCTTTCTGCTGCTCGATTAGCCTGCAGTGCCCTCTAGCGGCATGTGAAAGTATATATATATATATTTGAATGAAAAAAAAAGGGGGGAAAATTCACATACAAGTCGCTCCGGAGTATAAGACTATGCCAACTTCACAGCTAGAAGGTCCTGATGTGTCGTCTCTTAAGCAATCTAAATTAAGAAGCACTTCGTTAGTTACATGTTCAGGCGGGAGCGATAACATTTGAGAGGAGACTGAAATAGGAACTCCTTCACAAATGTTAAGTTGTCTGTTCATTTTCTGCAGCCAAAATGTGGAACAGACTTCCAGAAGATGTGAGACCGGCCTCCACTCTGTCCATGTTCAAATCCAGGCTGAAAACGGTTCTTTTAGCTGCAGCGTTTGACAACTTTGAAGGATTTTCCCTGCACTCTTTGCCTTTTAATTTAATAAGTTGGTTTATTTATTGTGCTCGACAAATTAACTTGCCAATATATTGAGTTAATCACACAAAGGGATAAGGTTACGGTTTGTACAATGACTCCCAGTTGTTTGTTTTCCTCAACGCTGATGACACGTGTTGTTTTGATGAAGCTGGTTTTGCAACTTGCCAAACTGAAAGTGGGAAAAAGCAGGATGTTTTCTGCCGCCATTTATCATTTGGATAAAGGGTCGTCGTTAGTTTGTGTGATGTTTCCAGGCCGCCGCCGCCACCGTGTCGTTCGACTGGAGGTGACGGAGGTCCGGTGAGTCACTGTGGATTTGTCGACACCCGTGTGGAAAATGATTGTCTTTACTTGCTTGCATCACGGACAATAACTGGGATGGGTCTGCAGCTGAATGAATATTTTTTGTGTAGAGTTATAGTAGTTTTATTTTTTTTTATACTTTACTATAGAAAATGTATTAAATGTTACTGTCGCGCTTCTACTTTGTAAAATAGGAATCTGAAAAACATCCTGAAGCCCCTGTAACAGCCTTCATTCATTTAAAGTTCAAATCATCTGGGATAATTTTCTCGTCGTCTTAGTTTTTATTCAAAGTAAAGTGTGTTTATCGCTGACTAAAATAAGACTAAAGCTAAATGAAAAGTAGTTGAGACTAAAACTGACTAAAAACGACAGAATTTCCGGTCCTGGTGGGGCAGGTTTTGGCCGATTGCGTTTGTCAAATTGCCGTCTATTGTTTGAGTTATTAAAAGGAACAGGCCAGTGTTTTTCAGTTCTGACATATGTTCTTACCTGAGCTTAGACGAGTTGATGCATAGCTCCGAAGGTATTATTACGCTTTACAATATAGTTCCCCTTCTTATCCGCTTAGAAAATCGATACGTTTAATTTTGTGTAACTGCTGTTTCTCAAAGGAAGTACTTAAGGAGTTGGGTTATTTCCTCATTGATTTGTGGTTTTGTCTGCCCAGTTATTTAAGTAAGTGCTTTATTGTTATTGCACAACTGTACGACGAAATAGTGTTCAGGTGTTAGTCCTGAGCTGCTGCTTCGGAAGAAACCTGGCTGGCTGCCCTCTGTCTCCTCTGATCCTCTGAAATGGTGGGGTTTGTCCCTGTTTTAGAGCGTGGTGTCCTGCACTGGTCAGCTCCACCTCCTCCTTCCTCCCTCCGCTCCACAAAAGTTTTTCACCATCTCTCGTTTGTCCCTTACTTGTTTCCTGTAGCTCCTCTTGTGACGCCTCCTCTGTGCTGCAGCTGTGGGGGCTCCTGGTGCCTCTTCAGTGTCTCAGAAGAAGAAATGTTTAGGTCTCATGGGTTTAGCTGATATGCTAGCATTTTGTTTACCTTTTTAAAAAGCTGCTTTCTTCAGGACCATTTTAGACTCTCAAAGTAAACGAATCCACCAAACCTCCACAAAAACACGGCAAAGACGTACAAAAGTGTCCAGAAAAACAATGTGGAACTGAAACCACAAATGCAGTTCGCAGAAAAAGGAAAGAAACCCAGCTGCACAAGGAGAGATTAGAATGATAAAACGTCCTTGGCAGAAACTAAATGTGTCTCCGACGGCTTTTAAACATGTCGCTGTAGCACTTCATACTTTTCATCCGATTTTGAAGCATTTGTCAGAAAATAAAGCAAAACTCAATGGAGGAAGTTGTTGCTGCCAAGTTTGAGTCACTTTGATATTGAAAGAGAAATGGGATCAATTCGTCTCGATTGTTCCGAAAATACAAAAGGAAATCGATTCGGTGGACAAGTGTTTGAGTCCGTAAAAAGTCCCATTTCCGTTGAGTTGTAAAATATGTTGGAAACGAGGCAAAATACATTTTTTTAATCCGTCATAATTCAAGTGGAAATGGTGTAACGCCTGATGTTAAATGAGTGACTCGAAGCAAATCAAAGTGCTTTATAGAAAAAACTAGGATGTTTTAAAATAAATATGGGAGAGCGGGGAGGGTGGGGTCACAGAAGACTTTCCTAGCTTCACTGCCAAGACGTTGAACAGTTTGGCGCGATACCAAGTCGGCCCACTCTCCAGCACCGTAAACCATAGTGTCATTACTGAACTTTTAATTATGGAACTTGGTCGCTACTAAAATCTACAGGAAACGACAGATGGAGCCGATCTGTCGGAACCTCCCTCAGATAAAGGGGAACAGCAGGGGATTAATAGTTGGATTAATAGTTTTAAAGGAACAGGCACCATTTTTGTATACTGAGATCTGTTCTGAGCTTAGACGAGTTGATGCGTACCCGTCTGGTCTTAACGCGTGCGCTCAGTCACGCAAAAAGACCAAAGATGTTGTTAGCATTTAGCCTATTTAAATACGGTTACGTGAGCAGTTACACGATCCAAGTCTAGTCACACAAAATCAAACATGTCGATTTTCTTGGGAACTATATTGTGAGGCGTAATAACACCTTAGGAGTAATATCTTCACTCCTAAAGAATTCTGAAGATATTAATGCGCGGACGTCGATGTGCAAATGTATTAATCCAGAGACTGTTCTCCTGCTGTTCCCCTTTATCTGAAGGAGGTACTGACAGATCGGCTCCATCTGTTTCGTTTCCTTTAGATTTCTCACACTTGACAACCAAAAGTTTACAAAAGTTTGGTATGTTTTTTTCTTTTGCTCTGGTTTTCTCAACAAAAATCAATAAAAAAATAAAATATGAAATCATCAAATGTTATTAAAAGCGAAGATGCATTTCCTTCCGTGTCATGTCCGCAGCTAAATCCACTGTCCCAGAGTCCAGCTGCATAAAGGCGGGCGTCCGCTCTGGAGACGGACCAAGACACGGCTCACGGTAATCCACAGAAAAACCTCGCTCTCCTCTTCCTGTTTTGGTTGAGGCGATGCTCAAACTGCTCGTTTTGCATCAGATTCATGTTTGGACCTCCTGTAAACCTGGACCTCGCTCAGTCCTGACTAGGGATGCAGTATTATGGGAAGTTTCTCTTCTATTTTTGCTGGTCTTTGGTAATAATTTCAAACACATCTTTCTCACCATGTTACAGTTTGTTGGTCAGAAAATGCTAAAACAGCTGAATAATACTACCCATAAGTACTTTTGGAAATGGAGGAGACTCATAAAATTAAAATATGGAAACCGATTGATCGCATACAGTTTGACATGGTGGAAAAAAGGAACTGTCGAGTCTACATTTGCAGCTCCCCGACTTGAAAGGGGTCCGTCCTCTCTACTTGAAGGAAATAACTGGGATTCACTCCAATGAACGGTCTTTGGGTTTTTTATGTGTCTCTGTCCATGCAGCAGTAGGTGAAAAACCTCAAAAACACAGAATAAAAGGCAAGTGTAAATATACATGTACGTAAACAATGAAATGTCTTTTTATCTTTTTAAACATACATTCAGTATAAACGTTTTTATCCAACTCAAAGTTTTAGCATCGTATCTTTAAATGTTGTATTTTAACCAATCACATTCACCTGACTTGAGATTTTACCCATCATCTTTTTAAACATGATCTTGAGCATACATTTAAACAGATACAAATTTACATAATCATGAATTTAGTCTTTTAACGGGCCTCATTTACAACCAAGTTTCACAACATGTAAAGACCTCAATTAATCATATGTTGTCCCTTACCGTAGAAAGGTTTTATTTTTATTTGCTGCTCGGTTCGGGTCCTCGTCGAGGTTTGAGGAGAGAGATGCAGCTTGTTGGTCCTGCGCACACTGACTGAAGTCTCTGTAGCTTTGGAGCCATGAGGGCGAAGTCGATTGGGGCATTGGTTTCACCTGCCTGTAATGCCTGCCGTGGTTGGGGGAAGGGGGCGAGCAGGCAGCTGGACTCCACAAACACGTGACTGTTTGTGGACAGAAGTGAAGAAGAAAAGTAATCCCTTAGTCACAGCCAGTCGTCTCGAGTCCAAAATATATATACTGCGTTCATGCTAACAGTACATTGATATTATGGGCCAAGTTAGCGACTTGCCTTCAGAGTAGTTCAGATACTGTGCCCAGCTTTAGAATGTTGGTCTAAAAGAACATATTTTCATGGCATTGCAGATAAAAACAAGTAACTAATATGTTTATTTTTTTTTTTTACTGCTAAAGTTCCCATTGAGAATTTCTGGAAATGTATCTGGTGTTTCCCTCGCTGTAACTCTAGTCCTGACTCACTTAAGCTGTAATTTAGTGGTTTTGAGTTTTGACCTTTTAGCTTCCGTTCTGATGCAAACTCCCTCTGGTCAGGGCCTCGAACTCGAGACCGTTTTTTACCGTGACGAGAGAGCGCGTCATCATTAAACCTCCCCAGTAGATCCTCCAGATGCTGCAGCTGCTCCCCCCCAGAGACGCTGAACGACGGGTCAACGGCTAACCTCCCCGCCCTCTGACCTCCCCGCCCTCTGACCTCGGCCCCTCACCTCCAGACTTGTGCGTGTGAATCCTCGGTGATTTGCTGTGAACTCGTTCTGGATCCGAGCAGAGGCTGCGGACGTGGGCTGCTGTGGTCAGTGACTCATCGGCCGCTCCAGCAGTTTGTTTAAATCAGGATGAACCGAGGAAATGGATTCCGGAGATCAGCGGCAGAGACGTGACTAACTGTAGTGGAGTCGTTCACTGCAATTAGCAAAGACTATGAACATTTCAGGCTTCCCCTTCAGCTGTGGATGGACCCGTGCAGTCCTAATGTGTTTAGCTTAGTTTATTTGAGCAGTAAACATTCTGCTTAAAAGGAGTGGGCTGAAGCAAGAGTTTATAAGCGCCCACCCCCAAAAGCAATACGACAACATTTCTCATTTCATAAGGAATATAGTGGAACAAACAAAGGAACAAAACAATGAAACAGCAACAACCGTTTGTAGCATGCATATCCTACTGTACATCTCGAGCCCCTCATTAGTGACTGAATATGGAATCAGCATTTCAGAGGCCCTTACATAAGAGGGAGCAAAGCATCATGGGAGCACAGACATGAGCAGCATCCAGATCTGGTGTTTAACGGCATAATCCGTACGAAATCCACCACCGGTTTAGTTCACTGCGATAATGAGCACGGAGGCGATCGTCTCTGTCCCTCATCTTTAAAAGTCTGAAGGTGTACGGGCAAAGGTGTAATACTGAAAGTTCCACAGATTTTGCAAAAGGAACATCAAGACAAACCCGGGGGGGGGGGGCTATCGTTAAATATTTGAGTATAGGCATCGATAAAAATGTGACACTTTCCATTTCTTTTGCCCATTATCCTTGATGAAGACTGTGCCAGGTCGAAAAACCTTTTATCACATTTTTTTCATTTATTATATTTTGCTCTTCACCATATGAGAGGGCCTCTCACTCACCAGATATATTTTTTGTCCTTTTTTTTTTTTTTTTTACTTTATCTGGACCCACTGATGCACTCAGCCCTATCCTGCTTTGTTTCTTTTCTCCATTTCATTTTATCTATTTTTTATTTGTCCCTTTTTCCCAATTTTTTTTCCCTATTTTCCTCTATATTTTTCCTTATTTTTTCCATATATTCCCCCTTTTTTTTCCTTTTTTTTTCCTATATTTTCCCACTATAGCTTCCCGCTATATTTTAGTTATTCTACCCCTATATTTGTCCCAATACCCCCCCACCCACCCCCATATTTTCAAAATTTCCACAATTTTTTTCCTAATTTTCTCAATATTTTTCTTCTTTTTTTTAAACTTACCCCCTATTTTTTAACCTATTTTCCTTGATTTTCTTTGTAATTTTCCGCCAATTTTATTTCATTCATTTATTTATTCATCCATGCTCATATTTTCTTTGCAGGGTCATACATTAATATGAACAGTACATGGTGAAAAGGAGCACGATGAAGACATTATCTCCATTTATTACTATTTTTTTTTCCACATTTCTTGACATGGGAGACAAACTCGATCTTGTAAAATTGCGATTCTTCCAAACAGTCATTTCGATCTCATCTTGAAGACGATATACTGTGAACTACAGATTAAGTATTTTAAATGAATTCATGGCTTAAAAGTTCAACCAATGTTGTTATTTTGAGAGTCAATAATTTCGTTTTATTGTGATCCTTTCCCGCCTCATTATATCGATGTTTCAACGTTGCCATGGTGACGGGCCTACAGTTCAGTGGCTGAGATGAAGGGCCTAGTCTTGAGTCGTGTTGTCTTTGAGCAAAGTGACAGAATGAGGGACAGTCTCTCCTCGGTGTCTCTAAGCGCTCTGGCCCCGTTCACAGAGCGGGACTCCGTTATATCCGTCCCATGAGCACGTTCTCAGCCTCTTCCCCTCTCTCTGCGTTTTGTCCCGCAGCCTGTTCGGGAAGCCCTTTGATGGAGGAAAGCGGATGGACCCCGGCGTCCCCCAGCCCCAGCCCCAGACGCAGCCTCCCCCGGCGGGCTTCGCGGTGCCCACCTTCGTGCCCGGCTTCTCCGTGCCGGGCTTCGCGGTGCCGGGCTTCTCCGTGCAGCACCCGGCCATGGTGCGGCTGGACGAGGTGCACAGGGAGGTGACGGCGCTCGGGCCCCAGGTCTGCACCTTCAGCGGGCTCCAGAACGACCGCGAGTACAAGAGGCTGGAGAGGGAGCTGGCCCGGCTGCAGCTGGAGGTGGATCAGGTGAGTGCGGGACGGTTTCCTTGGTGATGAGTTGAAGTGGGTTATCAGCTGGGATACGTAACCCGGGGTGTCTCTGTGGACCTGTATTACTTTTAGGATGCCTCATGAGATCTGGGGACCACTGATAAAAACTAACCTTTGGCCAATTCAGGTGCAACTTAGAGGCACTATACCTGATTTATTTCTATTAGTGGGCGGCACGGTGGCACAGTGGTTAGTGCTCGTGCTTCACAGCTAGAAGGTCCCGGATTCGATCTCCAGACGGGGATATGGAGTTTGCAAGTTCTCCCCGTGTCCGCGTAGATTTCCTTCGGGTACTCCGGTTTCCCCAACCACCAAAAACATATACAATAGGTTAGTCCAGCCAGGTGTTACTAACCATCTCAGCCTGGCTCCTACAGGTCGCCCCAGCCGTATTCTTGGCTTGCAGTCACGTGACGCATCAATTTCCGGTTAATGAAGTGGTGGTCAGGCGAACAAAACATTATTACAATCGTGCTGTTTTGACGGCCTCTAGCAACAGCCATCTTGGACGAGTAAACAACAAACAGCTACATGTCGTCTAAAAAGCGTAAAATACTTTGAATGTATCGTCAAATCACTGTTCACAACACTGAAAGGATCTAAATATAAATGAACGCCAATGTGGTTTACTAACCTTTTACAAAGTGATCGCCACAAACTCTGGCATTCTTTGACTCAGCTCCCTTCGACGTCAAAGAAATGTTAGCGAGCCACTTTTCCCTGCGTCTTTTCGTGAAATCCTTAGTGCGAGGCCCTTTATTAATCTCCTCACGAGGAACCCTAAAGTATCCTTTATCAGTTTCGCGATTGGATCGGTTAGAACAACCTAAAATAACACACGCAAAAGGCATATTGAAGTGACGATTGAACATTCACTAAACACGCTGCTACAGTAAACTACTAGCTCGGCTGACCACCACTTCGTGATTCGCATAAGTAATGAGGCGGAAGTGACGTCAATTGCAAGTAAAGAATAGTAGATGGGTCAAATGCGGAGAATGACGGTCCCCGCGGGAACAAGTGTAACTTAAACGTGCCTAAAAATGTTTCCCTGTGAAGAAATGGGATGCTACGAAATGAGTTTGACACAACTAACAGTTTAAGTTATTTCATTAGTAATCAAAAGATCAGGTATAGGGCCTTTAAGCAGGTCCAGAGCAGGTTTTTGCTCAGGCATGTTGTCATAGCGATCTACTCTCTTCAAAGCTTCACTTAACTCGGGTTAACCTGAAGGTTATCTCTCTCCAGTTTTGTCCTACCGTGATCTCTTTTAGTTGAAAGTTAAAGGAATTTTTCAGGTTTTTTGACATTGAGCCTCATTTCCTAGTTATCCAGAGTGTTGTTGATGTCTGGAGATATTTGATGCAGTTCTTCTATTTGAAGAGCTTAGTGATGCTAGGCTAATGCTAGGCTAACCCATTTCTATGGTATCAGCTAGCCTGCATTAAAAACAGTCTGACCCGCTCCACAGTCTGAGGCAAATCCCTTATAACACCAGACTAACGATATAAATGTCTATGTCATTAGAATAATTTTAACCATTTTGCATTTAAAATAACTTGTATTTGAGCAGCATCTGCTCCGTTGTTGTAAGCTAACGCAGCGGCGGAGTGATCTGCGAGAAAATAGTCCCTCAAAAATGCAGTCAGTTATATTTCAAAAAAAATATTCTATTAACACAGACATTTATATGGTTAGTCTGGCGTTATAAGTGATTTGCCTCAGGTGCCCTGTGGAGCGGGTCAGACTGTTTTTAATGCAGGCTAACTGATACCATAGAAATGCGTTAGCCTAGCATTAGCCTAGCGCCACTAAGCTCTTTAAATATAAGAACTGCATTATTTTAAGAAAAAAATATCTCCAGACATCAACAACACTCTGGATAACGAGGAAATGAGGCTCGATGTCAAAAATCCTGAATCCCTTTAACAGCAGAAACACTCTGTGCCTGCAGGTGGACACCGAGGGCCGCGGGGACCTGCAGGTGGCCCGTAAGCGCGCGGCCCAGGAGGTGGAGGGGCTGCTGCGGTACATGGAGGAGAACGCCACGCATCAGTCCCGAGTGACCATCGAGGGGCTGAGCACGGAGGCGCGGCGGCTGGTGGAGGAGAAGATCGTGGTGCCGCAGCGAGCGGGGGGCGTGGCCGAAATCAACGACGAGCTGGTGGACGCGCTGCAGGACCTGGTGCTGAAGCTCACGCAGGTGAAGACGGAGGGCAGGGTCCCGCTGAGGAAGGCCCGGTACCGCGCGCTCACCCGCCTGTGCGCGGTCCAGGAGGTGATCGAGGGGCGGACGCAGCAGACGCTCTCGCTCCCTCTGTCCGACGACACGCACGAGGCGGTTCACCGCATCAACGCCATCATGGTCAAGGTGAGCGACGTCATAGTAGCTTATATCTCCCTGAAGCAGACTGAAGCACTGCAGCCATGTCTCAAAGTGCTTCACTCGTGGTTCAGTGTCTCTGTGCTGACTCGCAGGTGAGCGTGGCGAGGGGCCAGCTGGTGGCGCTGCTGATGGGCCTGAGCGGGCGGGACAGCTGCGCCCACTTGTCGCGGATCCTCACGGAGCTGCAGGTGGAGCTGGACGCGCTGGACGTCTCCGGGAACAGCGTGGTGCGAAACTACAGGAAGCAGGTGGTGGAGGAGATCAACGGGCTCCTGAAGCAGCTGGACCTGGAGGGAGAGGGCGACGACACGCGCAGGTGAGGGCGGAGCTAACCACAGCTTCCACACACCTGTTTAACCAAGCACTCGACTGATATCGGAGCCGATACAGGGGAAAGACACAGGGGCTTGTTCTCAGTGGCCAGGATCCTTCCTCTGTGGTCCGTTTGACTTCCTCTGGAGTGGGCTCTTCCATAGCGGCCTCTCTCCGCCACTTCTGAGGAAATCATAACAGGAAAGATTTGCAAGGAATTAGGGCTGGGCGATATGGCCTAAAATCTATATCACGATATAAAAAAGAAATAGCGATATATTTCACGATATAATTGATAATGGACAAATTACTTCAAAATCCCGGCCTTACGCCTATTGGGAAGATTATCCATCCATCCATTTTCTCGTGGGGGCAGCTGTTGGATCTGCCCAAATCACATTGCACCAGCCCCTATGGCGCCCCCTGCAGGTGGTGGGTCCACAGAAGGACGGCCTCATGGTTCTAACCGGGCCTGCTGGTCTCTCATAAGGGGCTTCTGAACCGCTCTTTGTCTGACCCGTCACCTAGGACCTGTTTGCCCTGGGAGACCCTACCAGGGGCACGAAGCCCCCGACACCAGAGCTCCAGGATCATTCAGGTGCTCAAACCCCTCCACCACGTTAAGGTGAAGGTTCCAGGAGGGCATACTAATTTCCTCGCAAATATGATCTACTCAAGCAGTTTACATCCTTCATTTCATTTTACTTTTTAAGCACCTGTCCCCGTGTTCTACCGTCAGTGTTTATGCTGCTCTGATGGAGCGTAACATGAATTATATCGTGTCCATGACGATATAAAACATTACAACGATATCAAAATTATATCGCGATAACGATATGGCCCACCCCTACAAGGAATTCAATTTAAAGATTACATTTGTTCAGGAGGTCCAGTTTTTTGCTAATAAAATTGCAGACTTCGATTGTTAATGTATCTATTAGGCCTTTTATTAAGATTAACTTTAAATAAACCTAATTTTTAGCACTTTATTTGCTCACAACAGTTTATCATTGAGTACAAACATATACATCATATTGAGGCGGCTCATCGCTCAATAAAGTTTGTGTCATTGTGTCTCTCATGTGTCTCTGGCGCAGGTACGATCTGGGACAGAACGACTCCATCCGTGAGATCGAGGCCGTGCGGTACCACGTGTCCCACCTGCGCGAGGCCATCCTGCGGAGCTGCTTCGTGGGCGACTTCAGCTTCAGGCCCAAAGCCGAGATGCAGAGCCTCCTCACGCGGCTGGACCAGGTGGACACGGCGCGCAACCCGTGCATCCGCGAGGCCCGGCGCCGCGCGGTGGTGGAGGTGCAGGCCGTCATCACCTTCCTCGACCTGCGGGAGGCGCTGGTGAGCAGGCCTTTGTTATTGTCAGACCATATATTAAAAAAATCCGAATCGAGCAGATTGGTAAGAGGTCTAAGCCCAAACCGGATGTGCATCAGCGTCCGCCATTACAGGAAGCGTCCAAACAGTTCTGTCAGTTAGGAAGGAGGAAGGAAAAGGAGCCTCAATGCTTCCTCTCAGACCTCCTTTAGCATAGGGGCATCTGGAGGTTCCTCACCGGTGATTAGGAGCTGTGTGCCATCCCATGAGCCACCGTGCCACATGATTTCTGGAGATGTATATATTTTTAATTCAGGCAGTCCTTATATTTGAAGAGTCTAGTGGCGCTAGGCTAGTGCTAGGCTAGTGCATGTCTATGGTAACTAGTAGCCTGCATTAAAAACCTCTTCAAAATCATGGGCTCGTCCTCCAAACGTTGCCATATCTGATTTGTAGAAAGCTCCTTTGTGAATTCCACGTGTAAACAAACTAGTGTAGATCCGGTAACCTAGCAGATCACTCCGCCGCTGCGTAGCTTACAACCAGGAAGCTGATGCTGCTCAAATATAAGTTGTTTTAAATGCAAAATGGTTATATTAAAAACCTGATTCAGTCGACATAGACATTTATATGGGTCGTCTGGTGTTATAAGTGATTTGCCTCAGGTGCACTGTGCTTGGGTCAGACTGTTTTAATGCAGGCTACTAGTTACCATAGACATGCACTAGCCTAGCACTAGCCTAGCGCCACTAAATTCAAATATAAGGACTGCATGAATGAAATCTGAAACGGCTTTTTATCGTCTGTTTCCTGTGTGGCTTCGTATCGTTACTGTGGTTCGTGTTTGAGTCATTAAAGTCAGTGGCTGCAGTGTTTTTGTAGTCCAATACTATATGGGTGATGTAGTTTTTCATGAAACGGCTGTTGATGATGTCACTTCCCCTGTGTTTTCCGCCCTGGGTAAGGACGGTCAGATTGAAGCAAATGCTGCTGAAGAACAGTCTAGTCCTGAGAAAAAAGGTAGTTTTGCGAACTCAAAAAAAGTACAAACATATTAGTTTGACAAGACAACTGCACAAGCTGGCTGAATATTGCCCTCTATCGTACATTTGTTAGTGAAATATTGATTGATTTAAGATTTATTCGACATAAAATTAGACACAAGGTTCAATTCCACATCAAGTGTTGTTGTTTTTTCCAAAAGGATTCTCTTCTTGGATAATTGGTAAAAGATTGAAAAAATAGATCTCAATTTACTTGAAATAAGATCGTTCATGTTTTTTTTTTTTTTTTAGTGTAAAAAAAACTTGCCTCATGGACACATTTCTTAAAGTGAGTTTCTCAAATCAAGGGCAAATTTTGTTATTTCAACAAAATTCGACTTATTTCTGTTACTTTTTGCAGTTTAAAAACCCTGAATATTACTCAAGATCAGAGGTTGTCAGTAACAAATTACCTTTACTTGAGTCGTATATATTAAACTTTCAACTCCACTGCATTTCTATAAAGGCTCCAAAGTAAAACGTCCATTGTCCATGTGTTTTGTTCATTTTAAAGGCCTAAAAATGCACACTCCAGAACAACAGGGGGCGCCGGGCGAATGTGCTGTCAATGCCATAGCCTGGTCCTCTGTCCACTCCTGCTCTTTGTGTCTCTTCAAAAGCAGCACCGTCTGGAACTTTGCGAACAGCCATAACAAAGCTAAAAGTTTAATATCGATCCACTAGAAATTATTTTCGTAAATGTGCTGAACAAGATGTCGACGCTTCATCTTCGCTAAGAGGATTTTCTTCTCGTTGCCGTCTGTCGAAGGTTTTTTTCTTATTTAAAGCCACACCGTGTAGAACGTTGCCCAATTAATGATATTGAAATACAAGCATTAATGTTATGCCATATATTTTCATCATTGAAAAATACCTGCGTAGTAATCTGTTATAGTACTCTCTCCTGTAACTTTACCGGGAGCGGGTTCGTCTGCCGCTCGTCTCCATGGAGATGTTTGAGCTTTAAACAGGGTTAGCGCTTCATCCATGCTTTGATCACCCACTGCAGAAACAGCCTTTTCTGTGTCGAGCAGGTCATGAGGAGCATGCTTTGTGCTGATGGCAACGGTATAGTCCGAAATGCCTTTAAACCGATTTGTACTTCAAATACATCAGCACTAAATACTCCAGTAGTCGGGGAGGGGGGGGTGAGCTGAGCCACGTTTTGCTTTGGTGGTTGTTGTGTAAAAACAGTTTACGATAGATGCAAAATGTTACTATTTATAGACATTTTGGGGATGTTTCTATTGTTTTGCATCTTCAAAAATCATCTGAATTAAATGGTTTTCAAGATTTTGGTCAAAAAACTTGTGGCTCATTTTACCCCCAGAGTGCGGGAAGTTGAACCACCAGATTTAAAGGTGAAATTAATACTAAACATCATAAAGTCTAATTTTTTACATTTCAGTGTTTCCCATTAGCAATTTTATTCCAAAAACATATTATAACACATCTTTTTCTTCTGCTCCTTCTGCTGATTATGACATTTTGTCTCTAAAAAAAATCCCAAATCATTTCATGTAATGTCTAATTTTCATTTGCTCGTCTCTACTTGACCCAGAACCACCAATAAACAAAATTTATAGAACTGTACATGAAACATTTCTGTAATTCGTCATTCATTGTTTCTTATGGAGCACACATTTACCCCTTTATTTCTTCTTTGAGAAAACCACGAGAGCTGTGTTTATTTAAGAAGAAATATTCCAAAATTATTAATCTGCGTTTACACCTAATTTAATGAGCAAACACCATCAGGAAATAAAATGGACCTGCATGTTTTTGTTTGTGACGATCGTTTTCGGGATCGAGCCAAAAATTTCCTCTGAACAGCGAAAAAGCTTTTTCATAAAAGTGGGGCTTTGTCTGTCAAGTTCAAATCAGGCAAAGATTAAATCTATAATCTCACATTTCAAGAAAAAAAATGTATTTTCAAAATATAAGGGTGGTTCATCTTACCCCACTCTCCCCACCTGTACTTGGAACACCTCTGCTCAAGACATTAGAACCTGGTAAAAAGCTAAAGAAAGAAGTTGTTTTCGTTTGACATGTCCCCTCTCCTGACTCGTCGTCTTCCTCTCTCCGCACAGACATTTCGTCAGCCCTGTCCCGGCGAGCCGCACGCCTACCGCACCGTGTGGAACGTCCTGGGGAACCTCTCGGAGCTGCAGGCGCAGGTGCTGGGCTTCGACGGGAAACGGGCCGATAAGAGTTACCTGATGCTGGAGGAGCTGCTCACCAAACAGCTGCTGGCCCTGGACGCTGTGGACCCTCAGGGGCACGAGCCCACCAAAGTGTCCCGCAAACAGGCCGTGAGGTTCGCCCAGAACATCCTCAACTACCTGGACATGAAGACGGACGAGTGGGAGTACTGAGCGCGGGACCACGGGCGCGGCCGGCGGCGTCGCGGAGGGCGGGGTTCGCTAACGTTAGCCGACGGGAGAGTCCAGTTCCATGAGAATAATGAAGTCAGTGGATTATATGCACAGAACGGACGTGACTTCCTCCTGGACTGTTGGGCGGCACAATGACAGTTTTCTCTTTAACCTCTTAACCCCCACCTGCACCGAGCACACTGTCTCCGGTTTGGCTTTACCCAAAAAAAAACAAAGAGCGACAGTTATGTGCTGGAAAAGCATCAATAACGCGATTATTTCAAATGAGGCGTTACCTTGGCCTGTAGGCTGCGATCTCCAGTCCAGAAGCTTTTAGATTTGGGTAACGCCGCACTGGAGAAAAGGGCGCGGGGTAAGAGGTCGATCCCCGCAGTGGGAAACCACAGAATTGGAAAAGTCACATGTAGCTCAAGCTCCAAACTAAACCTGGAATCATTGAAGAAAACAGACCTAAGCGCTATAATATATTTCGTTATTTAGCAGTAACGCTTTATTTCTGTCCATTGTTGTTTTATCGACGACGGGAGAGACAAAGATCTCCGTGAGGTCAAAGGGATATTCCAGGATTTTTGACATGGGGCCTCATTTCCAGAGTGTTGTTGATGTCTGGAGATATTTTTTTCTTAAATTCATGCAGTTCTTGATTTTGAAGAGTTTAGCGGCGCTAGGCTAATGCTAGGCTAGTGCATGTCTATGGTATCAGTTAGCCAGCATTAAAAACAGTCTGACCCGCTCCACAGTGCACCTGAGGCAAATCGATAGAATAATTTTAACCATTTTGCATTTAAAATAACTTCTATTTGAGCAGCATCAGCTTCGTGGCTGTAAAGCTAACGCAGCGGAGGAGTGATCTGCGAGAAAATAGTCCCTCAAAATGCGGTAATTCATGTGATACAAGGTCAGTTATATTAAAAAAATCATTCTATTAACACAGACATTTATATCGTTAGTCTGGCGTTATAAGTTATACCTCAGACTGTGGAGCGGGCCAGACTGTTTTTAATGCAGGCTAACTGATACCATAGACATGCTTTAGCCTAGCATTAGCCTAGCGCCACTAGACTCTTCAAATATAAGAACTGCATGGATTTAAGAAAAAAATATCTCCAGACATCAACAACACTCTGGATAACGAGGAAATGAGGCCCTATGTCAAAAATCCCGAAATGTCCCTTTAAAGTCTGGACTCTGTAGTGGCCAATCGGCGGCCTTCACCGAACGCCCGTCTCTTTCCTCCGTAGCTGCCGGGCTTCACTCCCCTGAGCTCGTGTACATTACAAACACTGTAAATAGACTCCAACTCCCAGAGTGCACTGCAGCAGCCCCAGTTCTTTTTGTCCGAGCGGATTCCGTCGCCCTCTGCTGTCCGAGCTCGGTGTCCGTGCCCGTTCGGTGTCCGCTGCCAAAGCTGCTCCAAACGCTCATTATGAAGAAGAAGAAAAAGAAGAAAAGAAAAAGAAATCGATAAAACGTCACCACTTTCTTCTCACTGCGGCCCCGTTCCTGCGCCACTCGGCGTTGACCTCGTTACTGAAGCTGACAGATGCTGCTAGACCCTGGAAAGAGATCGCCCCGGGAAACTAGGACACGTTTCTTTATTTTAAGAAGCGGAAACCGTCAATCGATTTCAATCAAGATTGCCCCCCCCCCCCAAAAAAAACCCAAAAAAACAACTTCTGCGATTGCCGTGAGTTCGACGACTTAAAGGTCCTATAATGTGCTTTTCTTTAACCAACTCGTTATTTGGAAATGAAAGAATAAAACGAGTAGCTGGATTTCTGTGCGCACAACACCATTAGTGCCAGAAGAGGGCGCCAGATTAGTCGTTAATCATTAATCGTAAGAATTTTAGGGCCCAAGGTAAAGCGTCTCGTGTGCGTTCAATAGTCAAAGCTTATCCATTTCCATTACAAAGGAAGAGTCCCAAAAGAATCAAAAACTTCGAAAACACCCACACACATTTGCTTCCTTTAGGTATAGCTATTAATAATAATCTACTGCCTATTTATTATAATTTTTTTATTTATATAAAATGACAAAAGCATAAATATAAAAAATAACAGTCAGAATTTCCTAACGGCGAATAATCGTAAAATCGCAATATTTTTCCTCACAATAATCGTGACTCAAAGATGTAGAATCCCTGGGTCTTAAACAGTGGTTCCCAACGCTGGTTTTTATCGTGCGGACCCTTTCAGTGGCTAATAATGTATATATAATATAATATAAATTTCCCCTCATTCCTCTGTTTGATGGAATGGAAAAAGAACCCAGCACATGCGCAGATTATTTGCGTTGGGCATTTTTAAATGTAGTATTCGGGCATTAAAATGGGATTAAGTGGTAGATTTGGGGCACTATTGTTTATCGATATTCACCGATACCTGAACGATACCTTTCCGATACCCGATACTAAAATATTTGTCATCCAGAACCAGAAAACAGGACGATAATGTGTGTAAGATCTGCACATTTACAATTTCGGATTCAATCTCCAATGTCAAGAAATGTGTGAAAAATGGGGAATAAATTGGGGAAAATAGGGGAAATATTAGTAATAATAAAATAAGGAAAAATTCGGAACGCGAGAAAGAAATAAAGGAAAAATGATAAAAAAATGGGGCAAAAAAATATATAATTTATTGAAGAAAAAAAAGGAGGATTTTTTTTTACTTTTAATATTTCTTTTTTTTTTTTTTTTATGGAGGTTTTTTTTTACTTGATTTTTTTTTTTTTTTAGCTGAAATGACCATCAAGCGTCTAGGAATTGAAAAATCCCCCTCCAAGTCAGATTTGATGATGGACCAACATTGCCGCCGCGTGGTCAAACGTAAACGGCTGAGCGTGTTATGGGACCTTTAGGACGGGAAACTTTACAAAAAACCAGCTTTCGATGTGAAAAATCTCCCATGGTCTCCCATGCGTCACCAGCAACGCTTCGATAACGAAACATCGATTCTCCCCCACGTCGTCGTCTCTCTCTCCCTCCGTCTCGCACAAAATGGCCGCCGGCGAAACTCCCAACAGCGGAGAGCGCTGGCGTTTTTGTGGCCATTTTGAAGAGTCCTGCTGCTGCCGCCCCTGTTCGATTTCAGCGCCCGTTTGTCCCCGAGGAGAGGAGCGGCCCGACCTTACGTTTATGAAGACGATTACGTTAGTTTTTATTTAATTTCTTTGCAGAGAGGGACTAGTCTAAAGCGTCGTGCCTTTATTTTTATCATTCGCTCTCGACTGTCTCGTCAAAGTCCTGTCGTGAAACTGTATCTGTGTAACGTGTAGATCATTTGTCGATTTGGTTTGGGTGGATATATTGGTCACACTTCTCCCCCCATTATGACGCGGGGCAACAGCGACGGGACGGGGCTTTTACGTTTGTTAAATGATGACGTCATCGCTCCACTTCCTGGTCCGACGGCGCTTCAGCCATATTTGATATATAATGGGAATTAGCTGTAGGTCTGATCACGCTCTGGATTTCCTGATGCTTTTCTGACATTAATTATCAAATGATTTTTTTTCCCCATACACGCTTATTTCAAATCTAAAAATATCTTCATCTTGCCCGGAGGAATGGTGAGATGTATTATTCAAATTAGGTGTAAAACCCGGAAGAAGTAAGTCGCGCCAGCCAAAAAATGCATAATAACGAAGAAAAAAAACATATAAGTCGCAGCAGCACAAGCAGTGAGAGTAACCTCCACTTTTCACCAGTCCCTCACAAGTTTATTTCTGCTGCTCGATCACCATTTCTTTTTTAAATCGTCAGTGGTACAGGAGTAGCAGATACTGGTACACAGGCCTAGAGCGCCCTCTAGCGGCTGTCAGTGTGAAAACAAACATGTGAAATTATATATTTTGATGCATAGGGGAGAGCGGGGTAAGATGAGCCACTTTTTGCTTTGGTGGTTGTTGAGTAAAAACAGTTTACAATAGATGTGGGATGTTTTCTATTCTTTTGCATCTTCAAAAATCATCTGAAGGATATGGTTTTTAAGATCTTCAAAAATACTCCAGATTGGGGTAAATTGAACGACCAGATTTAAAGGAGAAATTAATACTAAACATCTTGAAGGCTCATTTTTTTTTTTTATCAATTTCATTCCAAAAACGTATAACAAATCTATTTCTTTACTTATGCTCCTTCTGCAGATTATGACATTTTGTCTCTAAAAAAAATCCCAAATAATTTCATGTAATGTCTAATCTTAATTTGCTCGTCTCTACTCGACCCAGAACCACCAATAAACAAAAACTATAGAATTGTACATTAAACATTTCTGTAGTTTGTCCTTCATTGTTTCTTATGGAGCAGAGGCTCAATCTACCCCATTTTATCTTCTTTGAGAATATTATTTATTTAAGAAGAAATCCTAAATTATTAATCTGCTTTTACGCCTAACTTAATGACCAACGAACATCGGGGGAAAAAAAAAAATGTACCTGCATGTTTTTATTTGTTTGTGACGATCGTTTTTAGGGTCAGGCAAAAGATTTACTCCAAACAGTGAAAAAAAAAGCGTTTTCATAACAAAGTGTGGTTATTTTACAGCCACATTTTCAAAATTTTTTGTCTGTCAAATAGGGCAGGGCCTAGAAATATATATCACGATATAAAAAATACATTAACGATATATTTGACGATATCATTGACAAATTGTACTTCAAAATCCCAGCCTTGCGCCTATTGGGAAGATTAATCCAGTGATATTTTCTTCTTCTTTTTTTTAATGGCATACTAATTTCCTCGCAAATATGATCTACTCCAGCGTCCTTAATGATTAAATCTGTAATTTTACAAAATGTAAGGGTGGCTCATCTTGCCCCACTCTGCCCTCGCACCCCGAGCCAAACTATGAAATAAAGTGCGACTTATAGTAATACGGGATCATCGGGTATGACGTCACACGTAACAAACGTATTGCGATTTATATTTGTCCTTTCTGGTTCTCGCTCGTCCAGCTGTGGCTCAAACCTCGTCTGCGTGTGTGTTCACCGTGTTCCTGTGGAGAGCACCTTTTTGTTTGTGCACGGTTTGTACAGAGAGTCAAACGTTTTTTTATTCAGTATTAAAGCCCCGGGAAACACTGACCTCCTGGACGGCGACGTCATCGCAGCAGAGATTTGGATTTTTCCCGTTTTAGATCTCTGCTACTTTTACGATCGCCTGTTACACGAAGATCCAATATCACGCCTTTTAAAACAGTGTTGTAACATATTGATTTTTAAACCTATAAACTGATGCTCTTGAGAATATTTTAGCCTCCGTGTGTTTATAAAATCAGCTCGGAAGCCCATTTCAAATCGGTGTTCTGAAAAAGAGTCTTTTGGAAAACCCGGAAACCGTTTCATACCGAGACGATGGATGGAATGCGGATCGTTTAGACGGAAGGATGGGATTCGGTGGCGTAAAGTGTCCGGGAGGAGTCGCCCCGTTAAGGACTCGAGGTCTTGAGGCGCTGCAGGTGAAAACTGACCCCTGTTAGTTTAAATGTCAGAGTAAAAAACAATAGATCAAACTCGCCCTTCACTCACAACATGGCGGCGCCCCCTCGTCTTATTCATTCACTTATGCTGACACGTTTGGTATCCACGTGTAGCAGGAAACGCGACGGAGATGACGCCGTGATCCAAATACGGTCATTTCCTTTATGAGAGTCAGTTTGGACAATTTTGGAATAGTTGGAAAAAATTGGGAAAGTTTTTCAAAATTAGGTTTTCTTTACGCTCTCGCAACAGCAGCTCCACTTGACGTTTTTCCTACAGGCTCCGAACTTTGTGGTCTTGGACTTGATCGCATGTTGAAGGTTTTTTTCTGAGGGAAGTAAGATCTAGTTCCTGCCTGATTCTTTGAGCGTTGACCTGCATAAAACCAGGCCTTTGCTCTGCCCACCCTCGTCAGATCATGGAAGCTAAGCAGGAAGGGCCTGGTCAGTACTTGGATGGGAGACCGTGAGTGAGTGAGTGACGACAGCGCTTTGAGAAACTTGGTAATACAGGCTTGTAAAGCGCAATACAAGTGTAATAATAATGAATCGTAATAATATTAAAACGAGGCAAAATCAAAATGGCTTATTCAAAAACCAAAATTATTCTGGAGTATTTCTTTCTAATAATTAAACCATAATTAAACATTTAAACCGGAGTCTATCCATGATTTAGATTTCATCGCTAGCCTGAAAATGTCTTATTTTTTTATAAGAAGACAGAGAACTCGCTATACATTTCTTCTTCATACTTATGTCCGTAATCGACACATTATTCTCACATTATTCGCCTGCAGCGTCTCGCTTTCAGAATGAAAATCCGAAGCCGTTTCCTTTTACGCTTCCATTTGATTAACTCTGATTGTTTTCTTTGAAGCGATTTGAGACTTGGACGAAATCGACGGCGCACTCTTGTAAAATGCATTTGTACACTGGAAATATTTAAGATTTTTGACTTTTGTAAGAAAACGGGAGCAGACCAGCAGCGTAACCGGGCCCCCCCTCAGTCCTCTTCTCATAATGGTGATAATCCACAAACGAATCATTCACGATAAGTTCCTCGCGCTCTCTGAATGTAGTCTCTGAATGTCCTGTTGCTTCTGTCGCTTTGCACCAAAGCTTTTATTTAAGTTGAGCTGCTGTTTGTGGAGAAAGACTGACCAGTGTGGGGTAAGACTGACCAGTGTGGAGAAAGACTGACCAGTGTGGAGAAAGACTGACGAGTGTGGAGAAAGACTGACCAGTGTGGAGGATAAATGTACGGAAGCTGAGCAGGGCCACACAATCGACTGATGATTTAGACCGGCATTAGAGTCGGAAATATCAACGTGTGTTACAATTTAAACATCAGAAAACTTTTTGTATTTGAATCTAACTTTTGGACTAAAGCAGGACTAAACTGTGACTGAATCTGGACTAAACTGGGGCTAAACCGGGACTAAAGCAGGACTAAACTGGGACTAAAGCAGGACTAAACTGGGACTAAAGCAGGACTAAACTGGGACTAAAGCAGGACTAAACTGTGACTGAATCTGGACTAAACTGGGGCTAAACCCGGACTAAACTGGGACTAAAGCAGGACTAAACTGGGACTAAAGCAGGACTAAACTGGGACTAAAGCAGGACTAAACCTGGACTAAACTGGGGCTAAAGCAGGACTAAACTGGGGCTAAACCTGGACTAAATCTGGGCTAAACTGGGGCTAAATCTGGGCTAAACTGGGGGTAAACTAGAAACTTATTTGTCTTTTCTGAATTTGACTAAATTGTGAAGTAGAAGAAAAATGACATGATCCTGGAAACATGTCCCGTCTTGTCTCCACTAAAGTGCTTAATAAGTGCTTGGATGTAGATGAACTATTCTCAAAACGAGAGGCCAATGGAACCAGCCTCCATTCGCTTAAAATCAGAATCATATTGAGTGATAAAAAAAAACGTATTTTGTACGTTTTAAAACAAGAAGGGGAAAAAAACTCAAAATTAAACCAAAAAAGTCAATGGCGAGAAAATTCCTTCTTCCACTGACCGAAAAAACCGTCCAAATCGACTCAAAATCAGCATAAACTCGGATAATTCAAGCACTTTTAAGTCATTTTGTTTCACATAACATGGCATGAACTCATCTCTTCAATTGTGATCATTTTTGTGACATTAGTCCAAAATCAGAATTCCAACACTGAGTTTTGTATTGTTGTGTTTTGGGCCTTGTTCCTAAAGTCGTCAGGATAACTAGTCCAGATGACTACTATTCAAAGGCTGGCCTGCCGTAGAGGAAACGATCGCGTGGCCCTCCTCTCTTCAGAGTTTGCACGACTACTGTCCCGAAACCGACCGGAAAACCGAAGCCGACGGATGAACTACTTTTTAATTTTCCTGTGAATGCACTTTTAATTTAAGACATTTCTGTTTTTTTCCTTTTTTGCTCGGTCGCTGCTGTCAGAGTCCTCGGCGGTGTTTTTACTGTGAAGGACGTGAAGGTTTCTTTTTTTTTTTTTTTCTCTTCCAATCGTGTCTTCTCTAAAAGTCGCCTTTAACCGCGCGGACCGAGGCTTTGTGCGACGTCTCGGGCGTTTCGTGTCGTCGTGGTGTCGGAGGTTGTTGCTTTGTACAGAGGCACACAGTGAAGTGAAGTGTGAAACAGACCGGATGAAATAAACTCTTTCAGCAGAAAATCTGTCTCGTTTTTTTTTTACTATTTGTGTTTTTAAATTAGCAACTTTAGCAACATGGATGAGCAGAGTGGGAAACAAAGACAGACGGAAACTTAACAAATGCTGAATCATGAATATATGTTTATGCTAAATAAAGAAACAGAGACATGGAGAGGAGCAAAGTGCTTCAACAGCCCATAAATACTTAAAGGAACAGGCCACCGTTTTTACTTACTGAGATATGTTCTTACCTGAGCTTTGACGAGTTCATCTGTACCTGTCTGGTCTCCACGTGGGCCTTCCGTAACGTAAACACAGCACAGACGGCGTTAGCATTTAGCCGTTAGCATTTAGCCTCTCTCTTCTCCTCTATAGCTCCAAACGAGGTGAAGATAGAAGCTACCAAACTCTTCCACGTTTTCCCCTATTTAAAAATGGTTACGTGAAGTGTTGCACTATGAAAGTATAATTAGTTACACAAAATTAAACAATGTGGATTTTCTAAGGGGATAAAAAGGGTAACTATATTGTAAGGCGTAATAATACCAGGAGTAATTCGGCATCAGCGCGGTGATATCTTCACTTTACTGTGCGGATGCCGAATTACTCCTGGTATTATTACGCCTTAGAATATATGTGACCTATGTGATATTGACCCTGCGTTGTGTAGTGCTCTGAACCAAGATGAGAAGAGACTTCAGCTGAGTTTGGGATAGGGCAACGGCCGGAAACCCATTTATTCCTGGCAACAGCAAAGAAAATGCAAACAGGTGGCACTACAAGTGGCACTACAAGTGTCCTACGCAGCCTTTCTCCTCAGACGTCCAGGAACAGAGAGCGGAGGAAAAGGCGGAGCCTACCTTATATACACACCGGAAGTGCCAAACAGACAGACAACCAAAATAAAAGACGCACATGGGCTACACACACACTGACAGGTACACTAACCTTCACAATAAGACACAAATAGGGACAACATTCATAACTGCGTGCCATCTCACGCTGCGCCACACGGTGGCGCACCAATCCTATTATCAGGATTTTAACCAACCCTTTTACAACCTGTTACATATAGTTCCCCTTTTTATCCCCTTAGAAAATCAACAGTGTTTAATTTTGTGTAATTATACTTTATAGTGTAACACTTCACGTAACCTTATTTAAATGGGGAAAACGTGGAAGAGTTTGGTAGCTTCTATCTTCCTCTTGTTTGGAGCTATAGAGGAGAAGAGAGAGGCTAAATGCTAACGGCTAAATGCTAACGCCGTCTGTGCTGTGTTTACGTTAGGCTCACGTGGAGACCAGACAGGTACAAATGAACTCGTCAAAGCTAAGGTAAGAACATATCTCAGTCTGTAAAAACGGTGGCCTATTCCTTTTAAAAAATGGACAATGCTAACCAGGAAGCTATATTTAGCTCCATGCTAACGTTAACGTTACTGCCGTTGTTCTCCTACTGAACAATTTGCTGCGAGAAAACATCCATATGGACCCGATTTTGGCTTGACATCATTGGTGTGGGATAAATGTTTATATTTCACCAGAAAACACGGCTAAAAAGAGTGAAAAATTGTGTTTACGTGATGGGCTAGTTTTAAGTAAGTAGTTTAGTTTATTTGTTTATTTGAGAAGTTCGTCTGCTCAAAAGGAGTGGGCCGACAATCACTAGTGTAACATTACCGGAAGTCACTATTGTAATGTTATAAAGGCCCGTTACTATGCAGTAGTTTATATTATACTTTGTGATCCTGCTACTTCCCAGTTGTCATTACCATCCTCAATATAATATCAATGTGTACAATTTCCTCTTTTTATTTTTTTGTATATATTTTTTTTTTCATGTATAATGTATTATGACAGCCCTACATAGTGTAATGCATTAAAAATCATTAATACTTATTATACTCCGAGATCTTGCTACTTCCCAGCTGTCATTACCATCCTCAATATAATTTTAATTTGAGTTTAATTATTATTATTATTTATTTATTTATTTGAGTTCTGTGTGAAGTATGCTGTAGCCCTGCACAGTGTGGTGCATTAAAAGGCCAGGGTGTAGAGCGGGCCAGTTAAAGAGGGCAATAAGCTCCCCACCAACAAACCCCCACCCAGCTGCCCTAACAGCTGATTTGATAGATGATGTTCCTATGCTGAGTAATAAATAAATGGTAGTAAATAGTGTTAAGGTGTTGGTCCTGAGCGACTGTGGGTCAACCTGACCAGCGTGTTTTTAGAGGTCGGGGGAAACCTGTCCAACTTCAGTCTCCTTTGAGCCTCCTGGGTTTGTCCCTGTTTCAGAGCGTGGTGTCCTGCACTGCTCCTCCATCCCTTTATCTTAAAATCGCGTTGAAAGTGGCCCCTTGGCTGGAGCTGGATGGTAAATCTGTTAGGGTTGGTTTTAACAGAAATACAGAAAGTAAAAATCACAAAAACGTGACGTGATACAGAGAAATATATATAAATCATTTTCAGATAAAAAAAAAAAAAAATCTTATAAATCAAAATTTCGCATCCTGCTTTGGGGAATTAAGCCCCAACCCAGTCTAGTCGACGATATCTAAAAAGTTCAACATGATGGACAATTGAGAGCCTTCAGAAACATAGGCCGCGGGTTTAATTCTCTTGCTCATAATGTGCGCGGTGATGTTATGTCATTTGTGTTTATTATTATACCAAATCCACTCTAATCCTAGTTTGAGTCCTCGGATTAGCCCTGTCGTTCCCCTCGTCTCCAGCAGAGGGCGCCACACTCCGCCCGGGCGCTTCCCTTTTAAATTCGCGTGCGCTGAATGTCTGTGCAGACTCATTGCGTAACCGCGAGGCGATCCAGCACATGAAACACGCCGATCCACCGACCACGCGCCGCCAATCAGCGCGAGCCAACCACGCGCAGCCAATCGGAGAGCTGGGGGGTTGCGGGACATCAGCTGTGGAGGGGAGGGGAGAGGATGGGAGGAGAGGAGAGGGGAGAAGAGAGGATGGGAGGAGAGGGGAGAGGATGGGAGGGGAGGAGAGGGGAGAGGATGGGAGGAGAGGGGAGGGGAGAGGATGGGAGGGGAGGAGAGGGGAGAGGATGGGAGGAGAGGGGAGGGGAGAGGATGGGAGGAGAGGGGAGGAGAGGATGGGAGGAGAGGGGAGAGGAGAGGATGGGAGGAGAGGGGAGAGGAGAGGGTGGGAGGATGGGAGGAGAGGGGAGAGGAGAGGATGGGAGGAGAGGGGATGGGAGGAGAGGAGAGGGGAGGGGAGAGGATGGGAGGAGAGGGGAGAGGATGGGAGGAGAGGGGAGAGGATGGGAGGAGAGGAGGGGAGAGGAGAGGATGGGAGGAGAGGATGGGAGGAGAGAGGAGAGGATGGGAGGGGAGAGGATGGGAGGAGAGGGGATGGGAGGAGAGGAGAGGGGAGGGGAGAGGATGGGAGGAGAGGGGAGAGGATGGGAGGAGAGGGGAGAGGATGGGAGGAGAGGGGAGAGGATGGGAGGAGAGAGGAGAGGATGTGAGGAGAGGAGAGGATGGGAGGAGAGGGGAGAGGATGGGAGGAGAGGAGAGGATGGGAGGAGAGGGGAGAAGAGAGGATGGGAGGAGAGGGGAGAGGATGGGAGGAGAGAGGAGAGGATGGGAGGGGAGGAGAGGAGAGGGGAGAGGATGGGAGGAGAGGAGAGGAGAGGATGGGAGGAGAGGGGAGAGGATGGGAGGAGAGAGGAGAGGATGGGAGGGGAGAGGATGGGAGGAGAGGGGATGGGAGGAGAGGGGAGGGGAGAGGATGGGAGGAGAGGGGAGAGGATGGGAGGAGAGGGGAGAGGATGGGAGGAGAGGGGAGAGGATGGGAGGAGAGAGGAGAGGATGTGAGGAGAGGAGAGGATGGGAGGAGAGGGGAGAGGATGGGAGGAGAGGAGAGGAGAGGATGGGAGGAGAGGGGAGAAGAGAGGATGGGAGGAGAGGGGAGAGGTGGGGAGGAGAGTAAACGGGATGAGAGAAGAGGAGACAGGAGGGGAGGGGAAAAGATGAAAGGGGAGGAGAAGGGTGGGATGGAGAGAGGAGGGGAGTAGAGTTCAGGGGAGGGGGAGGACAGGGAAGGCAGCAGGGGAGCGTCAGGGGGTGCAATGGCGGACTGTACTCTATGCACAAAACTGGGTGACCTTTAGCAGCTCCGGTGTGCAGGGATACACATGAAAGATCGTATTTATAGCTCTATAACATTTTGAGATGCGTGTGGCCTAAATCTTTATCTCAACAATCAACTGTCCAACATCGGCTA